>OX637569.1:1261286-1548527 GCA_951800025.1 Oligia strigilis
ACTAGGAGGTGGTGAAGGGCGGGCGTGGGGCGGGGAGTGGTCATATGTCATTTTTGATGTTCGAAATGTGCTGATTCTCAACCTAGTTTGAATAAATGACTTTTGATTTTGTTAAGTTACAGCCTTTTACGTGGAATTCGCATTCTGAGGCTTTTGTCGTTTGACAGGTTGCATGGAATTTGTCGACGCTCATACTGCGTTGACGTGACATGTGAACGGATTTAGTCGAAGGTGCTGATGCCGAAAGCAGGGATAATATGGAAATCCAAGACGGCGGCTTATAAAATTTAAACATTTTCAGATTTGGGTGTCGTTTTCATGGGTTTCGAGAGCATTGATGCCAATAGTGAGGTCAAAATAAAAATCTAAGATGGCTGCGAATTTTTTTTCCTTCATAGGTGTCGTTTTCATGGGTTTCGAGAGCATTAATGCCAATATCAGGTCAAAAAGAAAATCCAAGATGGCGGCTGCGATTTTTTTTTTTTAATTTCCTTCATGTGTGTCGTTTTCATAGTTTACGAGGGCGCTAATGGCGATAGTGACATCATGGGAGGGCGCGACATGAGGCTCCTTGTGGGAGTAACTCACCACGTCAGTATAGGCAGCGTGCAGCAGCGCGCGCGCGAACCTGCGCGGCAACACCTTCTCGTCCACGCACCACGCGCCCGCCGCGCTGGAGCCGCCCGGGGGGGGCGAGCGACGCGACATCACACTCCTGTAGAGAGAGAACATTAGCAGAACATTCAGAAAAAAAAACAGTGGCACTCTGGGAGCGCCGACAGAATTGAAAACAAAACACAAACAGAATATTTTGCCATCACTCACTGACATATCAGATTTAAAACCGAACACATCCGAATGTAGCGCGGTGTTGGTAACAGTGTCGCGAGTTCAATGGTTTTTTCCCATCTCAAAAATTGCCCAACGCGCTTAAAAAAGTTTTCACTTCAAAAAAAAAACGATGGCAGATTGCTATAACTGCCACAAAGTCCCTCAGAATTCAGATGGTTTAACAAAGTGTCATTTGAATCAACCAAGGAGGGGTATTTCAGGTGGGCTAAGGCTGAAATACGATACGACAACTACAGGAACCCATACGTGTGTGTTCCCCTCACCTGAAGAACCGGGAGCGCGCGGCCAGCACGAGCCGGTGACACGGCAGCTCCAGCGCCGTGCGGAACCCGTATGCGAGCCCGCAGCCGCCTTCCAGCCGAAACACCAATCGGGCGTCCGCCATCTCACCTGGGACAACATCAAATAGTAGATCGTTTGCCAAGGGAGCAAACAACTATTTTGAAGGCGAGGGTGTTTCTTTGAATCCAGAGCGCAGCGAGGGATTCAAAGTATTTTATTTATAAAAAAAAGGGGATACATTTACAATGAATAGCTTAACAATTAAAATAAGATAGCGCACAGTTTTGGCTGAACTAGCCAGAGGTCGAAATAATAAATCCACGATGGCGGCTACAAAAATTTATTTTGTCATAGACGTCATTGTTATAGTCTTCCAGGCCGCTGATGGTGAAAATGAGGTCCGAACGGTAAAAAACCGGTCAAGTGCAAGTAGATAATATTTTATCTACCATGTTTTTTTAATCTGACCCAATTTTGTTTGTGGTAACTAAAAAAAAACTTATCATTGTAATTGAAAAATATGTTCTCCCATACATTTCAAGTATTCCAACTGAAAATGTAAGTTTGTATGCACAATATTGAGAGATTTAACGATTTTACCATGTTGCTTTAAGACCACAGAATTCTTATAGGTTTTCTTTCAATCTATAGGTATAGAACTATTTTCTGTATTTTTGGCAAAATTTTAGGCTCTGTAGTTTCGGAGATAAGGGGGAATGGTAAATTTACGTCTATTTTCTTAAATAACTCACAGAAATAAATAAATCATTTATCATTTACTTTAAAATTTATGAAAAGTAAAAAAGAGTTTTTTCCTTCTGAGGTACGGAACCCTAAAAAAAGGTTGTGTATAGCTGTAGAGATATCGCTACAGGTGTCATTGTGAGGGGTATTCTGTATAGTATGTAGTAGTGCCTCACCAGAGTCCAGTAGGTAGCGCATGTCGTGGTGCAGCGAGTCCAGCGAGAAGCCCAGCAGCGCGCCCAGGCGCCGCAGCGTCGCCGCGTCCACCCGCGCGCGCCCGCAGCCGCACACCGAGCTGCTGCGGCACGCTGAGGGACACATAGCGGGTGTAAGAACATCTCGTTTCCTATGCAGCAGAGCCGGCAAGAAACTCTACGGATACACTATTAATTACGGGCTTGTAGAGGCTTTCGGTGTAGCCCTACCTTTGGTAATACAGGCTGGTGATAATTGACGGCACGGTTGGCGCAGTGGTTAAGCGATTGACTGCTGCGCTGCGTGTCCGTGCCGCGGAAAGCACGTTAAGCCGTTGGTCCTGGCTGTCATTCATAGATCTTTGACAGTCGTTACGGCCTACGGGTCGGGTTAAAAAACTTAACCATTTCTTAACTCGCGTGGGTTTCAACTGGACTTTGAGGGTCGAGAAGTTGGAGATATTGTATTGTACTTATGTGTTTTATAAGGGCCTTGATGCCTGAAATAACAAAACAATGGAACAAATATTTGTATGACCTACAAGTAGTTGTTCCGGGTCTGGCTGTTTGTGTATGTGAGTTTTAAATGTTTGTGAACGCACCCACAATACAGGAGAAATTCCTAGTGTGGAGCAACGTTTTTTAAAGAAAAAAAAAAAAGGAATTGCAGGTGTGTTTCTATTCGAACGTTCAAGCAAGTGTCAAATATTTTAATAAGGTGTTTTTGGTTTAGTAGAAGCAGTTCTAGAAATAAGATGAAACTAAAAGTCGATTATTATCTTATACAAGTCAAAACTGTTTTAATTAAACTGTGGAGCTCCCATCTGGGTCTCCACAGTATGCACATGATACGCGCGGGTCGAGATACTGGAGACTCCTTCGCGGACTTCGGAGCGAGTACGTGTATCAAAGGAAATGGAACGGCAAAATTCGTCCCCAAATGTTCGCCCGTTTGGTACGCGCTCCTTCTGGACGCAACGTACGCGGGAGAGATTCGCGGCGAATGCTCTCTAACCCGAGGGCCACGAAATGCGACGCTCCAAGCGAATTCGCCTTGCGCTGCAAGCGTCAGCGTCGAGCGTCAAAAACAAATGTATGTCTATTATCTACAAGGCCACAAAGTAACGCTGCAAGCGCTACAGGCGAATACTTGAAGTTCGTGGTCTTGCTTTTGACGTTTGTAACGAATTAACGCCTCAAGCGTGGCGTTATTTTCGTGACCGAGGTATAAGGGTCAGCTCACACCGCGACGCGACGCGGCGCGCAGTTTTCAATATAGCAATTCAATTATAGACCTTATCTATTACACTAAAAGGTACACAATTCAGTGAGGTGGGCCGCGCGGCGTAGCTCGACGTAGTAGACACCACCTCACTGAATTGTGTACCTTTTAGTGTAGTAGATAAGGTCTATAATTGTATTAGGTACTTACTGCCATTATTGTCAACGTTGATGATGTCTAGGTCGCCGTCCGCGTTCACACCGCGGTCCCACTCTGTAACGACACAAACACTATTGTTAGTACTACATTAATAAATAAATAAAGTCGTCCAGACCAATCTCAACAGAGACCAGCCTTCGGCGCGGCAGATGTTATAGTGCAGGCGTGTGCGTACACGCAGGTGCACTCTCTTCCTTCACTCTCCTAGTCTTCCTCGCATTCATACAGGAATTTCACAAATTATGTATTTCTGTTGCCGCTATAATAACAAATACTAAAAACAAAATAAAATTAATATTTAAGGGGGGCTCCCATACAACAAACGTGTTTTTTTTTTTCTGTGTTTTTGCCTTGTGGTACGGAACCCTTCGTGTGCGAGTCCGACTCGCACTTAGTAGGGTTATTTCCCATCTCAAGAAGTTTTCACTTCAAAAAGATTTTAGTAGATGATCATGTGTACAATACGACCGACGTAACATAGGCACTAAGAACTTTCGCGCATGTTCTCTCACTCGCACTCGCCTCATGTCATGTCTTCTGCGCAAAGTTCGGGCCGCCAAGACACATCGGTCGTATTGTAGTTTCGTTCAGCACTTACTGGCGCACACGGCACACAGCGTGCCGAGCGAGCAGACGGACGAGCCCGCGTACAGCGCCAGCACGCACGCCTCCAGCTCCTCGCGCGACAGCGCCGCGCCCGCGCCCTCCAGCGGCACGCGGCAGCACGACCTGCGCAGGGCGGACGTTACTATACAATACTCTTTATTATGTACACCATATAAATTACAGACATAAACATAGTGTAGCGGTATCTACAGCGCCACAAGCGAACAACGCATCATACTGACGTCACGCCAAATCCTGCATCGCGCAAGCAAAGTTTACCGCGCAACTAGCATAGATACAACGGCCCGACATGAATCATCGGGCAGTTGCCCGCCAGACACAACACCCGTCTGGTCGGAGGATCCTCCCTTTTCTATAGAGTATGAGTGAACTTTACACCCTGTTCCTCATACCTCTATAATAGAAACTTTTTTTATTTATTGGAAATAGGTTTGCTCTTGACTCTAGTCTAGGTCAGAGGTGACAGAGACAAAGTCGACGATGGAGTGAGCTCACCCAGAAGAAGCCTGTTCACTCTTACTTTGAAGAGATTCGGGTTGTATGCGCTCGGAAACACAGACGCAGGTAGAGAGTTCCACTCTTTTGCTGTGCGCATTATAAAATACATTTGAAAACGCTTAGTGCGAATTGGTGGAATGAGGTGGTGGGTGACACAATGGGCGATCTTATCGCTAAGAGCGATCTTTTAAAGACAACCTTCGAATGAATTAAAAAGGGGAAGGACAGACAAATACTGTAGGTAGTCCGTGGTGTACCATTTACACAATACAATAAATACATACATAAAGTATATTATACTAATCTAAATAAATTTATACATATAATAATAATCAGGAAACAGGAGCAAAGAAAATATAATGATGATGTTTAAGGAGAGAGGAAGTGCTTTATAAGAATAATTTTAAAAGTAGACAAAGTTAGCTGGATGGTGGATGTGGATGGGCGTCAGTGGTACTGACGGCGGGTAGCGCTGCAGCAGGTCGCGGAAGTAGCTGCAGCGCGCGCACAGCACGGCGCGGTGCGCCGCCAGCGACCAGCCGCTGCCCACCAGCTCCACGTCGCACCACCATCTGGGGGCGAGGACAGCTTCAGTACAAGCTACAGGGGCATTATACTGGTGAGCATTCGCGATTTATTTGCCAAAAATGTCAACAAATATGAGTTTATTGGAAAATAACTTAAAAATTCTATACAACACAGTTCAGTTTACGTTACAACAAACATTTTTGTTTTCACCTCTTAATTATTAGTGGTTGTAATGGCAATCATATCACTTGGTTTTAGTAGGTTTTGATATAACATTTCAATAGTGCTAGTCACTCTGAAATCAACTTATATACCATTCAAATAAGGTTGATATTTCTTTAACTTAAAATAATATTAATTTGATACATAAGTTTGAATTAACTTTAATCGGTTTATACTGCATAAAGAATGTAATAACAATACTGGCAGTAGATAGTAGGAAGATTGCATACATGTGTATCAGCCTATAATGTTCCCACTGGACACAGGCCTCCTCTCTGTGAGAGGAAGCAGGCCATAATCCACCACGCGGGCCCAGTGCGGGTTGGTAGATGTCACATGTCTTCGAATTTTTGGTTCTAGGACATGCCGGTTTAATCACGAGGTTTTCCTTCACCATTTTGAAATGTTTCATGTGCCTGCCTATAACTACACCTGGCACACAGACCCTTCAAATCAGAACAACAAAATAAATATGGTCCGTTACAAATAGAACAACAAAATGGTCTGTTACAAATAGAACAACAAAACAAAATATGGTCTGTTACAAGTAGAATAAACCAGTGGTGAGTCCATAAGTAATCTTAGTCCTCCATGCCAGTTACTTCTTCTCGCCCCTCACCTGTCTTTGTACGCCTGCGCCAGGTCGGCGTGCAGGGCGCCCGCGGGCTCCCGCGCCAGCTCTGCCTGCGTCACCAGGTCGCGGAGGGCGGCTCCGGCCTCCAACTCCTCGCACAGCAGGAACACTTCCGCGAGACGCCATGAGCTCACCACCGAGCGGATGAAGCGGGCGTGCTCGCAACCTGGCGGGAGGGAATGAAGTCAGTGTATAGCCTCGACAATCAAATTATAAAATAAATAGAGGAATCATACAGAGGATTCTGTTTCTCACTTGTAGAGGTTTGCTTGTTGGTAAAATGACGGGATCTAGGAGTCACTCTCACTTTTTCTCGCTTATCCAGTTCTTAGTCAGGTGATTAAGAACTGGATGATAACCTTGGTAGGTTTGACTATCCATACTTATATTACAAATTCGAAAGTAACTCTGTCTGTCTGTATGTTGCCTTTTCACGCCTAAACCACTGAACGAATTTCGATAAAATTGAATTATAATATGGCGAAGACAGTCCGTGTTTTTCTTTTTTTCGTTGCACTACGTAGGTACAATCAAAGAGATTGGGATTGGATTTGGATTGATCGGTATTTTAGCACAGACAAAAAAAAGTTACTGAAAAATGCTTCACCAATGGGATTTGATACGATTAACTTAACAGTTAACTGTCCTGTCCATTATGTTATCCTTTTATGATTCTGCCAAAGTGGCCCTTTTAGGCCCCCTGACTTGATAAAGGAAAGAATTTGAAAACTGACGCTGATGTAAAAGACTAGACTGTACGTACCTCTGTCGGGCCGGTTGTCGCGCGGGCGCCGCACGAGCGCGATGCGGCGCCGCAGCGTGCCGAGCCCCGAGCCCGCCGCCTTCTTCTTCCTCTCTCTGCAACAGAACGAGACAGAACATCAGCTCCATACTAATATTATAAATTCGAAAGTAACTCTGTCTGTCTGTAGGTATATTACCTTTTCACGCCTAAACCACTGAACTGATTTCGATAAAATTTGGCAGAGAGATAGATTGCATCCCGGGGAAGGACATACGATAGTTTTCATCGACATACCTCGCGGGCGAAGCCGAGGGCGGAAGCTAGTGATAAATAAATAAATAAAGTCCTCTAGACTTCGGCCATGGCGACCAATCGCAGCGAACCAGCATTCGGCGCGTGAGACATTGTACTGCACAAGTGTGTGCAGACACAGGTGCACTCTTTTCCCTCACTCTTATAGTCCGAAGGGACGGCAATCCGACACGACCGGAGAGAGATCAGTAATGCTATTCTGTAAAAAGATCACCGTGAAAACTTAGGTGAAGTGAGCTTAAAGTGAGCTGTCAATAGTGTCAATCTCTAGCATCAGGTGGAATGACAGCTCACTTTAAACTCACTTCACCTAAGTTATCAAGGTGATCTTTTTACAGAATAGCACCGCAGACGCAGGACACACGGCAACACGTGCGCACCGAGGCCGGAGGTATCACACCGCCAAACTCCGAGCAGTTACTTCGAAATTCGCAATTGGAAAAAACCCAATAACACTTTGCTCGACCCAGGAATCGAATCCAGGACCCCGCGCCCAGCAGTCGCGCTTGCGACCACGCGACCAACGGCGCAGTTCGGTATCAGCTTGATAATTATTTGACGAGTCGCATATTTATCAAGAAAATAGCATAAAAATAAAACCAGCTGTTCCCTAGACTTTGTCGAGTTGTAAGAACTAGGTATTCCGCGAAATTCGAATTTTCTAACGTTTTTTGCAGAGTATGGTCCACTCACCGTATGACATCTGCCATGGTGGGAGGCGCGGCCGCCACGCCGGCGCCGTCGCACGCCTCGCCCTCCTGTTGACAACGTAGTCAAGATTAACAAGAGAGGAAGAACAATTTGACAGATTCAACAGAACAGCTTCGGTAATTATCGTGTTTGGCGAAGCGCATCTTTTTTCTACCAGACCTGTATGTCATACAACAGAAGAAAGACATTGGGGTGCATTATGAACCTCAACGAGTCATCCCCAACATTTAGCCGAAAGACGGACTGCCTCCCGAAGTTTTTCCATCGATGCTTTCCGCATCCAGCGGATTCCCGTGTCACCAGGTCTTCGGAACAGGAGGAGGCTTATCTACACTGCGTCTTCATGAATGTTAAAATGTTCGTCCGCACGCGCACGCGCTTCGTAACAGTTTGATTTTGACAGTGGCTTTATTTCGTGGTACTTAGTCAGAGCACATCGCTTGCAGAACAGCTCGCCGACGGGGCCGAAAGGTTCTGGAGAGGCGACTGTGTAACTAAAGGTGTAGCGTTGGTGAAGCCTCCCATAAGATGGTCCGTTGACCTGGGGGCCTAAACAGGCCACTTTGGAGAATCATAAAAGGATAACATTATGAATTATAAAATGGCGAAGACAGTCCGTGTTTTTCTTTTTTTCGCTGCACTACGCAGGTACAATCAAAGAGATTGGGATTGGATTTGTATTGGATTGATTGGTATTTTAGCACAGACAAAAAAAAACACTGAGAAATGCTTCACCAATGGGATTTCATACGATTAACTTAACAGTTAACCGTCCATTCTGTTATCCTTGTATGATTCTGCCAAAGTGGCCTTTTTAGGCCCCCAGGTAAAGACTGCAGAAAACTGCTGGATGCAAGAAGCACAGAACCGTTCGACGTTCGATGTCTATGTCCAGCAGTGTACGTCTTTCGGCTGAAATGATAATGATGTTGATAACTTAGTCAGGGCAGGTTTCGTAGTTCAAGTGTAACTGCTGAGGTGAGGACGAGCGTGTTTACCTGAGGATGCGAGAGCGCGGCGCCCATGTCGGCTCGGCGCTCACACAGACAGCACAGCAGCCGGCTCATGGGGCGCCCGCCACCGCCATCACCGCGCTATGCAAGCGCCTGCACCGTCTGTAACAACACAACATATACAAGGTGTTGACTTGCATCCTAGTCAAATTCAAGGACGTAATTATGCTAATGATTCTCGACCCAAATCAACAATAAAGGCTCTTACACACCGGCGCGACTTGTCGCGCGACGTGTCGCCTGGCGATTCTGCGATATTATCGCGCCGCAACACCTTTCACACAAGCGCTACACCGTGTAGCCGCGATATCGCGGCTACACGGTGTCGCGCTACTCGTCGCGCCGCGACGGTGTCGCGGCGCGACAAGTCGCCCCTGTGTGAAGTGTCGCGCGCGTTTCCATAGAAATTGTTCTATGGATATATATCGCAGAATCGCGTCGCACTGTCGCGTCGCGCCTGTGTGTACAAGCCTTAAAACGGGTAGGTTTTTTTTTATTTTTTTTTTATTTACTGAAATCCGTAAGTGTGAACCAGCCGTATTTAAATGCGGCCCGTCTGTTACTAGCCCTATAACCGCGCTTTCACACACAAACAAACGCCTTTTACTTTATGAATATGATTTTTTAAGCTTCATTTTGAATGAGTTAATGTAGTTACAATCTTTTACGTCATTTGGCAGGTCATTATACAGCTGTGCTCCTTCGAACAATATGGTTTTTATACCATAGTTTGTACGACCTTGTCTTCGTTGTAATTTTTTTTTATTTCTTAGGTTGTGTGATATTGTTTTTTGTGTAATTGTAAATTGGAATGAAAATGCTGTTTGTGGTGATTTTTTTAATAAGAATGCAAGTGCAGTATGTGTATAGTTTGTGCGAGATTTAATAATTTAGTTTTTTCAAATAGTATTTTAGTTGGAGTAAGATAGTGATAATGGTATAGGGTTTTAATAATTTTATTTTGCGTTCTTTGGATACCAAACGCATTCACTCAACGTAGCATAGCACATCTCTGGTGGAAAGTTTTTTCACGGAAAAACGAAAACCTTGTAAGATCACTTCGTTGTCCGTCTATCAAGACCCTTTTCCACAGGAACGCGGAGAGTTATCCAGTTGAAATTAATATCAAATACTCAGGGCTGCAATCCCTTGAAGCAGCGAAAAAATCAAACTTATACGTCAACGCAATTAAAAGATGCGGGCGTTTTGTTCCGAAATCAAAACCTATAGGGTACGTCCCGTTGACCTACCTAGAATTATGAAATTTGGCAAGAAGCAATGTCACGTAGCACAAGCAAGTAAAGGAAAACATCAGAAAACCGTTTTGCGCGATTTGTGCGAGTCCAACTCGCACTTGGCCAGTTTTTTTCCTTTTCCTTTCTTTTTAGGGTTCCGTACCCAAAGGGTAAAAACGGAACCCTATTACACAAACGTGTTTTTTTCGGCGTTTTTGCCTTGTGGTACGGAACCCTTCGTGTGACTCGCACTTGGCCAGTTTTTTATAACCATATAACATTAAATAGCTCTATTTCCACGTTAGCAGTGAAAACGATCGTGTGAATGACGGATTGTTGTCAGCGAAGACAGGAAACATATTTAAATAAACATTAGACAAAATAAATGTGAAAGTGCTAGGTTTACGAGTTTGTGATTGGTGATGAGCTGACTGGCGCCGAAATGAAGAGAGGAAGGACGCGATGGGTGGAAATGTCGGAAAGATATGACATCCATACTAATATTATATAAATCGCCGTAGTCGGGTAAAAAAACATTTATTTTTTGTGTGTCAACTCAGACGTGAAGGATATTGACATTTTATCGATATCTTATAAGTTTACAACACGACAAAACAAAAGTTATCTATAATCTAAGTTTGGTGATAATGTGTATAATAGCCTTGTTAATCTGGGTCAAATAAATAGAATGGACGAAAAATATGACAAAGATATTCAATATTTGTACAGATAATGAGTACATGTGTGTTAGATTAAAGCATAAATCATAGTTAAAAATTACCCGCGCAGCAAATCTGTGCGCTCGTGACAATTTATAATTTGCTTTTGATTTACTTTTATTTTAATTTTCAATGATTCCAAAAAGAAGAGTGTATAATTGATTAAGTAATAAATTAAGCGTTTCATTTGTATTGTTGAGGTTTAAATTGATATTCTATAAATAAGACAAAAAATATGTTTTGATTTTATTGTATTGGTTTTTTTATTTCACTGAAATGTCCGGGGTTTCTGAAGTTTTTATCCGGGGTCACTAATTTAGGTGATGGCAGCCCTATCAATGCACAACCTGTCAGCACGGATTGAGTAAATGATTCTAGACTAGTGCATAAGTATTTCGTCAATACCAAAAAAAAAAAACAGTGGCACTCCGGGAGTGCCGACAGAAGTGAAAAACAAAACACAAACAGAATACTTTGCCATCACTCACTGAATATATCGGATATTACATTAAAACCAAGTACATCCCGAGGACAGCCGAACACATCTGAATGCAGCGCGATGTCGGTTACGGACACGGTAACAGTGTCGCGAGTTCAATGGTTTTTTTCCCATCTCAAAAATTGCCCAACACGCCTAGAGAAGTTTTCACTTCAAAAATCTACTGTTTCATAGAAAAATAGTGCAACAACACATCATCATCTGCTTAATCTTTTCCCAACTATGTTGGGGTCGGCATCCAGTCTAACCGGATAAGCTGAATACCATTATTTTTACATGGAGCGGCTGCCTATCTGACCTCCACAACCCAGTGACTGGGAAATACGATACCCCTTGCTAAGACTGTTTGTCAGACTTTCGGGCTTCTGACGACCAGTAACGACTGTCAAAGATCCACGAATGACAGCCGGGACCAACGTTCCGAGGCACGGAGAGGTCTCGGTACGTGGTGTTGGTATGTAAGTCAGAATATATAGAAAGCAAGAAAATACGTTTATTTGTGGTAAACACAGAAAAAGAACACACAAAAAAAATAACAAGTTGGAGAAAACATGCGTCACATCCACGCAAAACGGCTATCGCTCAGCATTATGCTGCGACCCTATGTAAGACAGAGCCGCGTGACGACTCTCGGCCACCGTACGTAGGCGCGGGCCTGCGGGCGGAGATTAATGGGTAGCTCACCGTCCGATCAGGACCAGGCCCGTGTCGGGGGGCGCGTACGTGTTCCACGCGCGCCTCAAAGAGATGTCAGCACCGAGGAAGGGGCCCCTTAGGGCCGAAGCCTGGCGGGTCAGCGAGATTGTCCGAAAGGGTTATCGCTGGCCCGGAACATAAAGGGCTAAGGAAGGAACACGGGTGGGTTTTAGTCAGTAAGAGTCTGACTCCCTTCCGCTCCACCCAGAGCGGGAGGGGTCATTTGATGATTTCTCATCCGCAAAAAAAAAAAAAAGGCAGCCCAGCTCTGGTGTTCAGAAAGATTTTTCTGAATAATAACAGTTTGACTTATTTTCTATAGAAAACCTGTCAAACGGTACTATGTACGGTCATAATTCTACATTTTTTGGGTTCCGTACCTCAAAAGGAAAAAAACGGAACCCTTAGGCCTAAAACACACACAAGCGACGTAAGGCGAAGGCACGGGGCAGGCGCAGCGCAGGCGTGGGACAGATACGGCGCAGACGCGATTTGAATTATATCAGAAGAGGCGTGGAACAGGCAAGAAACGTTCAGATGCGGCATTTTATAGGCTGACTTTGGTGCGATAAGATGTCTTCGTCGTGCTCCTTGCGTGACTCACGAGAACCGACTGCTAGCGACGCGGCACAGGCAACGAAACGGCGTGTCTGCGCCGCGTCGCTTCAGTATAATTCAAAAACGTCGCCTGCATACATTTTGTATGAAATCGTTTTGAAGCGGCGCACGCCTGCGCCACGCCTGTTCCACGCGTGCTGCCTTACGTCGCTTGTGTATGTTTTAGGCCTTATAGGATCACTCGTGTGTCTGTCCGTCCGTCTGTCACAGCCAATTTGCTCCGAATCTAATGGACGGATGAAGTTGAAATTTGGATGGATATCTGTGACCCAAACACGGACGTGTAACGTAAATAAATGAATTTTGAATATGGGGTCATTTTTGGGGGGGCAAATAGAAAATTTATAAAAAAAAATCGCAATCTGTACCGTGTGACAAATCAAATAAAAGAGCTTACTGTAAGGATTTCACATATTTTTTATCATAATTTTAAAGTAAATTGTATTAAAGGTATTTAAAGGTGTGTCCAGACCTGGCGAATGCGCAGCTCGTGAAGTCGTGAGCCGCTTGCGAACTCAAAAGCGCCTCGCAGATTATGGACACACCTTTAGAAAATAAACGAAAATTGACTATTCCCCCCTTATCTTTGAAAGTACTGAGCCTAAAATTTAAAAAAAAATGCAGAAAATAGTTCTATACCTACAGATTACAGAAAAACCTATAAGAAGTCTGTGGTCTTAAAACAACATGGTAAATCTCAATATTGTGCATACAAACTTACATTTTCAGTTGGAATGTATGGGAGAACATGTTTTTCAATTACAAAAAAAATTACTTAAAACTAATGGAATCCTTCATTGTGCGTGGTCCGACACGCACCTGGCCGGTTTTTTTTTTCATTTACTCTTTTTTGGTACCCTTACTGAAAATTTTAATGAAACTTCACATGCATAATAAGCACATTAAAAGTTAAGTCAAAAGTTACTTACTTACTTACAGCCAAATTAGACCAATTTTAAATTTTCCACAGAAACAATGATTTCCAGTTATCTTTTCTTAAAAAAAATATTTCGAAAATGTTCTTAAGTAACTTTTTAGACCTTTGCATTTTGCTTATACGTATATGATATTCATTAAAATCGGCTCATTCATTTAGAAAAACAAGGGCTTGAAAGTTTGTATGAAATGCTGTATGTCGTAAACACTCTTAAGCCACTGAACCAAATTAGTTGAAATTTGGTATAGATATAGTTTAGAGTCCCAAGAAAGGACATAGGATAGTTTTTACCCCCATATTCCCACAGGATCAAGACTTCTGCGGGTGAAACTGCAGGACGCTGATAGTCTCAGATAATTTACATTCCATCCTCACTTATTCAGTTATCTACTTTAGTGAAATGTTTTCTAAGTTGATTTTTTGAGTGACCATTTGACATTTGTAACAAAAAGGTCCTAATAAGTTTTTGGTTGCAATAGATTTTGAAATTTGTTAAGTATGGATATAGGTAGTTTGTTGTTCCATAACTTGAAAATTATCTGAAATTCTTAATAATATAGGACACTTTATCTTCATAACCTGTTAAGGGTTCTCTTTAGAGAAATCTAACTTTAGTTCTAGCCTAAACCTTTGAGCTAGTATTTGTATTTCGAACTTTATTTTGATTTGGGCAAAATTCTTAGTACTAAAATGACAACTGGCTTTTGCAAAGCTGTAACTTTTGTCTAAAGAACTGCTTTTCTATAACATTTAGGTTCATATTTCAATAACTGGCTTGGTGGTTTAAACCTGAGGAGCGATTCTTGTAAGTTTAGGACCATTCAGTCTGATCTCAGTCTCTGTCAAAAATACCTCTAATTTCCCTACATTTCTAAAGATCTTGACATTGTCACTGAGATGAAAAATAAAATAAAATCTGTATATTATGCATTAGTAGAATCCAGATTACGATACAGCATTATGTTTTGGGGGAGCAGTTACGGATATAACTGCCAAAGAGCATTCATATTACAGAAACATGCATTAAGAACGATTCTCAGAATACCACAACAAGAGTCCTGTAAAGAACATTTTTAAAAAATTAGGTATTTTAACAGTACCAAGTTTATAGTTAGATTAGATGTTTATATGTTTTAGTACTTCTCAGCCACTTTGCGAAATACATACACAAGCACGAATCACAAGAAGAATGTGAACTTAGAGAGAAAACTAGACGAAAAATTATAAAAAATAAAATTGCACCAAAACTTAATATTACTAAACATTGCTCTAAATACCAAGCAGTGGAATTATTTAATAAGTTGCCTAATGACCTAAGATCATTGATTTACAAAGGTACTATATTCAAAGCCAAACTTAAGGCATTCCTGTTGAATAAATGTTTATATTCTATATCTGATTTGGTGACAAATGATGGTGAATAGTTTTTATTTTTTTAGTAATTTACCTTTTTGTCGGTAAATATATATTCAAGACATTGTTAGATTTTTTACATTTTAGAGAATATGTTTATAAGTATTGACATGATAATATTTACAATAGTTAATATAGGTACTTTTTTGACATAATATTTATCATATATTATTGATTTTATTTTTAGTGAAATTTACTGTTTAATATTCAATATTTATTGTTTTTAGCTGTAAAATATTAATTAATGTACTACATAATTTCAAACACAATGCAAATTGTTTTATGAATAAATAAATAGATGAGATAGCAACTACTCTTTGAAAAAAACGTAAACTATCTAAGCACTTTCGGTTGGAGGACATTTGATCTATCATTCTAATAATTAAATAATGTATCATTTTTAATTTAATTTTAGACTACGTACGCTTTTTAATTCCTATATTTTTTATTTTTATTGTTTTATTTTATAAATGTATTTTCAAATCTTTTAAAGCATGTAAATCTCTTATTGGCACGTTATTGTTTTTAATATATTTATAATTCAATTATGTATTCAGAGCATGTGTACTCGATAATGTGTAAGCTGTGGTTACCTGTAATTGAGTGTGCATTACAGGATAATGTATATTATACAAGTTCTATAATGGTAAAAGATAATTGTAATGTATCTCGTTGGTAATCCTTAAATAAATAAATAAATAAATTACAGGAATTATTAACCTTCTGATCTAAAGAAAAACCTAATTTTGTAATAAGAGTGATTAGAGTCCAAGTTATCATAATCTAAAACTTAGACTATGTAGTGGCAGATATTCAAGTAAACTTTGTTATTTTTTTAAATGCTTGGTAATGTTTAAATTACTGAAAGTTAGAGTTGACCATATAAGTTCCATTATGGCAGTGAGGAGTCTATAAGAAATAAGAAAAAGACTATTAGCCCTCAATATTAAAAGATAATATTTAATAAATAAATATGCACATACCCAAAAGAACCAAAAAACGGGGCCAATGACCCCTTGCATTAAAAATATCGACCATAAACAAATACAGATTAAAAATACCTGACACAGGGTTCCTATTCAGCCTCCTTTCCTGCATGACCTAGCTTGCACATATTTTATATTTTCGTGTACACAGAAAGTGAAAATATGTGCTTGGGGGTGGCAGGGGGAGGCCTGACGTCACTGGCTCAGTGCGCGCGCATTTGACCCCAAACTGCCTGACCCAGATTCTCTCTTGCCTTGCGACATGATTCTGTAAAATGTCAACATAGCTCGGCCTGAGCGACATACCGCAGATATTGACTAACATGCGCGCTCTACGACCTACATACTACCTTTACAACTCCGCGATTAAACTCAAAAACATATTTATGACCTATTTTTTTTAACTTTCAGGATCTAACTTTCATCTTCGTCAAAAAACACAATAATCGATAGATTTCCGCACGAAATACGGAATTTAAAATGTATGCACAATGTACTGACCAGCAACTAAACACATCACAGCAGCTTCCTCCGATTATTTCACGTTTTCACACAAACATTTTGATTTTATTCGGTCCTGGACGCCATTATCAACACCGACGACCAACTTTAGGCACTATTTCACAGCTCGTGCGGCGTCCATCGCGTTTTATCGCGCAATCGAAACACTTATCACTATCGACTTATAATTATTTTACACAAATAAGTCACGGATCAAGCTCGTCGTATGTGAAAAATGTTAAAAACGGGATCAGGCGCAATCCGCTACGCCACCCCGTTCCACTGCAATTTTGTCACTGCTACTACCAACTGACAGGAACATAAATAAATACATCACATTACCAACTGTACTTTACGCAACCCCATTGGTTAATACTTTTTATACGAATATGATTGGCCTACAATTTGACACATTTTACGTTTTCACCAATCAGAAGGAAGGGTTTGTGCAATCTCGTTTAATTCTCCTATGATAATGTAATGAGTTTCGAAAGTTACTCTTTTACGTTCGGATACATCAAAATTACTTGATAGTTAAAGGGTCTGCTAAATTCAAAATATTTTTAGTTAGGTTACTAGGTTAGCCCGGTGGGGTAATTGCGTAACACACTAACAGTAGGAATGGCTTTTTTCTATTTGACAGTTCAACTATATTCATTGCGACATTTATTTTTTTGAACAGACAATTTTTTCGAACATAATTATGAACCAATGGATTAGCAATATCCTTCAAAATGATTCAGATTGTGATTGATAATTAGGGTGCAGGATCAGGATTTATAACATAATAATAATTAGCAACACCGTCGCGCCCGCCGTGTCTTCGTTGACGTCGTGGTGGGGCTTGCACGCTCCGAACTCTAGGCCTGTGCCGATAGAGGTTACCTTGCCGGAACAGGTCTAGGGTGAGAAGCCAGACAAAGAGAGATACAGAAACTCGCAGGGCAGCATGTGGCGAGCTGTTGGGCAGTAGCGACCCAACGGACCCTATCCCCCGGCAGTAGTCTTATTCCTCCTTCCGTGGCCCACTTGGAAATCTCTGAACCGTCTCCGGACACAAGTGGGAAGATGTAAGTCCAACCTAGTAAAATGGGGCTACCTTGACGCAACGGCAGAAGGGTGTGATTGCGGAGCTATGTCACAAACCATGATCCACCTCCTATCCTGCCCTCTGTGTCCCAAAACATGCAGTCAAAGTGACCTCTGCGCTGCCACCGACAACGCCGTGGAAGTGGCAAAGTTTTGGGAAAACAAGATTTAAAATACAGTCGTGCCAGCGACACGAAGAAGAAGAAGAAGTCTTATTCCTTACCTCTGGCTTGCCTTTATTGGCCGGCTTGAGTAGAGACTCGCAAGAGCAAATGTGCTCGGGGGAAGGAAGTATTCCAGTAAGTGCTCGTAGGGATCTTGACCATCTTCTGGGCTCTGAGATTCGTCACTATGTGCTAGCGACGGTTTCCGGGGGCCTGTGGTGAACTTCTTAGTCGCCACATACAGACTCTTTAAGAGTCTATGCTTTTTCAGTGGTTTGAAGTTGTCATAATGTCTGTACGAATTTTAAGTTGAATAAAGCCAACATTTGGTTGCTATTCGCTATTGTTATTTCATAACAATTTATTCAACTTAAATTATGCAAACCACTCTTCGTTAATAAACTGTAACGATGGAGAAATATCTTCGACCAAATATTCTCGACCTTAATTCGTCATCGCCTACTGCGGCTCAAGAATGGACCCATTGGGTATCTACTTTTAAAAATTTTCTGATTGCGAATGAAGCAGAGAAGAAAATTAATGATGCGATGAAGATGCAACTTTTTATTAATCATGTATCACCCAAAGTATACGAATACATAAGTGAGTGCACATCGTACCAAAATGCAGTTAGTACGCTCAACACCATATTTATTAAACCAAAAAATGAAATTTTTGCGAGACACGTTCTGGCCACAAGAAAACAGCAGAGCCATGAAAACATTCAACAATATCTTCAGCAACTAAGAATTTTAAGCAAGGAATGTCAATTTAAAAATGTTGATGCAGAAAGTAATAGGAATGATTCTATAAGAGACGCATTTATTTCTGGCCTTATTTCGCATAAAATTCGTGAGCGCTTGCTAGAAAATTTTAACCTGACGTTGGATGAAGCTGCTAGCCAGGCACAAGCAATTGAAGCTGCTGAAAGTAATGCGCAATCATTTAACAATACAAACATTGGTGAATCTCTTGTTATGGCATTGCCAAAGACGGCAACAGAAGACAAAAATAAAGTACTAACAACAACACCAGAATATCATTCGAGACGATGCTTTTTCTGCGGAGATAAAGTCCACCGGCGCCAGAACTGCCCAGCTTTTAATGCCAATTGCCAAAATTGTCAGAAAAAGGGACATTTTGCAAATGTTTGTAGAAGCCCTAAGACAAATCTTAACGCTGCTACTACTGATGGATCTCCTGAAAATATATTCAACGAAGTTACGGCTATTGCTGCTCCGGCGAGTTTAAAGAAATCAGTCGTCACTATTGAAGTTAACGGCAAAAAAGCAAACGCCCTAATTGACTCTGGAAGCTCTAAAAGCTTTATCAATTATGATTTTTTTTCAAACTCTTCGTTTAAGAAAGCAGAATGTACTGAATCTATAACAATGGCCCAAACAACTCACACAATCAATTGCGAAGGGCTACTTCAAGCAAAGATTGTTCTAAATGGCAATGTTTACGAAAAAGCTTCGCTTCTTATCGTTAAATATCTTTGCGCTGATGTTATCATAGGACATAATATCCTGAACCAACACTCGAAACTTGAAATTACTTTTGGTGGATCTAGAAAACCATTACAAATATGTAGTGTGCTGGCTTCATCTGTTCCACCAGTTCCCTTATTTTCGAATTTACATTCCAACTGCTTACCAATTGCTGTAAAGTCTAGAAAATACAGTAACGATGATCTGAAATTCATAGAAAATGAAATAAGTCAGCTCTTAGCAGACGGAGTTATTGAAGAGAGCAGATCACCTTGGCGAGCACAAGTTCTAATCACCAAAAATGAAAATCACCGCAAACGATTGGTTATAGACTATTCTCAGACCATTAACAAATATACAGATTTGGATGCCTACCCTTTACCAAATATAGAAAAAATGGTGAATGACGTTTCAAAATACGACTTCTTTTCTAAAATTGATTTAAAAAGCGCTTACCATCAGGTATCTATAATGGAAGCAGAAAAACAATACACAGCATTTGAGGCGTGCGGGAAACTGTATCAATTTTGTCGTATCCCGTTTGGTGTAACAAATGGAGTCAGTGGATTTCAGAGAGTCATGGACTGGCTAATGAAAGAAGAACATTTGACAGATACATATGCCTATTTAGATGACGTCACTGTATGCGGAAAAGACAGAGTAGAACATGATAAGAATTTAAAAAGATTCATGGATGCAGTTGAGAAGTACAGTTTAACTGTTAACAAAGAGAAATCGACGTTTTCAATAAAAACAATTAACCTACTCGGATACAACATTTCTAAAAAGTCCATTAAACCTGATCCGGACCGACTCCAACCACTTATTAGCATGCCAATACCGACTGACAACACTTCACTTAAACGAGCTCTCGGTATGTTTTCGCACTATTCAAAGTGGATACCAAAATTCTCGGAAAGAATACACAGCCTCGTGAATCCAGAATTCCCACTAAATGATGAAGCTAAATCTGTTTTTGAAGACTTAAAGAACTGCATTGCAAAGTCCACAATATTTGCTATCGATGAAAACAAAATGTTTACAGTCGAAACAGATGCCTCCAAGAATGCTATTGCGGCTACATTGACTCAAGATGGACGCCCAGTAGCTTTCTTTTCGCGCACACTATCCATATCAGAAAAGCGACATTCAGCCATAGAAAAGGAAGCGTATGCCATTGTCGAAGCTCTCCGTAAGTGGCGACACTACTTGATTGGAAGATCTTTTCGACTGATCACAGACCAACGATCTGTTTCTTTTATGTTCAATCGCACACATACAAGCAAAATAAAGAACGAAAAGATAGAGAGATGGCGATTAGAATTATCTTGCTACAAATATGATATTATCTATAGACCAGGAAATGAAAATGACGCTGCTGACGCGCTGTCACGTATCTGCGCTGTTCACACGGAATCTAAATTGAAGGACTTGCATAGTGAACTATGTCATCCAGGCGTTACACGAATGTATCACTGGATACGAAGTAAGAATCTACCATTTTCGGTAGAAGACGTCAGAAAAATGACGAATGCATGTTCGGTCTGTGCAGTCGTGAAACCTCGTTTTTTTAAAAATAACAGCATTTTGATAAAAGCGACTTCACCGTTCGAAAGACTGAACATCGATTTTAAAGGGCCAGTGCCGTCATCTTCGTCTAACAAGTACATACTGACTATTATAGACGAATATTCTCGATTTCCTTTCGCATTCCCGTGCCAAGACGTTTCCGCTATGACAGTAATGAAACATTTATCGACTCTTTTCTGCATATTTGGATTGCCAGCATATATTCATTCCGATCGTGGCTCCGCTTTTATGTCAAAAGAAGTAAAAGATTACTTACACAGTAGAGGTATATCTACAAGTCGAACGACAGCATATAACCCACAGGGTAATGGGCAAATAGAGCGCGCAAATGGAACAATTTGGAGGACAATACAATTAGCTTTGAAATCTCAGGGATTAAAAATCGAGCAATGGGAAATTGTTCTTAATCAAGCGCTGCACTCAATGAGATCTCTGCTATGTACAGCAACCACGGAATAGAAAAAACGAGTGGAAGTGCCACGCAGCTATCGCGCGTGTGTCACAATTATGCGGAGCTCCGCAACACCGGCTCTGAGGCGGCTTAGTCGCGATTAGCTACTTGCTGTGATAGGACGTCTCGAACGTAACGAAAAATATTACAAACATGCCATATTGTGCAATTTTTACATGCAAAAACGATAGCAGGACAAAAAATGTATCTTGCGGAGGTGTATCGTATCACCGGCAAGTCTAAAACTATGATATATTTCAATATAATTGTTTTTATTGACAAAACCATATTTATTACTTTGTTGCGAACTAAAAACTACCTTATGTCCATTCTTCAAAGTCTAAATCAACTTGCTCGCTGTCTTGAATATCATCGTATACATTCTAGAAAATTCGACGCTACTCGATTAGGGATGGGACACATTCAAATAGTTCGGTATCGATAAAACAATAAAATGTGTTTTTATATAGGTAGTGAAACGTTATACGTTACCATGACATATTATGTACTCGTTGTCGTTCTTCTCGATTAATTGAATTATATGGTTTGAGTTTGAGTATTTATATTCTGACAAATAAACCAAAATCATTCATTCATAGCTGGACGTAGGCCTCAAAAAGAACTAATACTAATAAACAGTGATAGGAATAGGTAGTGCCTAGTTGCCTAAACTTCGAAGAACATAGACGAAAGTCTGAGACTTCCTTACGACTGAAATATTTTTTCGGGACTAATGTCGGGGTTTCGGGACATCACTTAAGTACATTTAATATTAATGTTATTAATAGAGTACACTAATTGAATTCATTTTCCTTTTTAACCGACTTCAAAAACAAGGAGAACATTCTCAATAACCAGTAGATACGTTTTCTATTGTTATTAATTCAGGTAAAGAACTGGGTCTGGTTGAAGTGTAGCCAGGGGCACTGGCGCGATGACTTAAAAAACTTTTCGATTTTTTTTTTCAAAACTGTCCCAATTTTATTGCAGTTTCGAATTAACCTTGACCATAGAAACTATTTAGATTCTAAGAAGCATGGTCCTACGACGCACCGTTTCCGAATTATGGGCCTCCAAATTTTATTTTATATAAAACGCTCTATATTTTCAAAATGGTGGCTCGGATGAAAATCTTTTCTGGAAAGAAATTTGTTGCTCTAGTCGAAAACCATGAGGACTGACGTAAAAAACCCGCGAAATATTGAAAAAAAAAACGTTTGAGATTTTTTTTCAAATGTTTTGTCGGTCGAAAAATTTTTTTTTTCCTTAATTCATGTTGGGATACTGCTTGCACGGGGGCTACACAGGGGGGGTTAAATTTTGGTTATTTTTTGCCTAGGACGCACCGTTTTCGAGATATTTGAATTTAATTATAGATATCTTGTCCTCATCCCTAGCTGAGTAGAAAAATAGATAACAGGTGCATACGAATATGACATCTATTTCAATGATGTTAGCGTGCTACATAGAGTAATTTAGTACAGCGCCCTCTAGCGTTGAGTAGCTGAACTCGTTGGGGATTGCTCGAATTTGATTGATACATGGAAAAATGTACTTCATTGATTTTGACATGTAAAATAAAAACAACATTCAGTAGTTGTAATAAGACTTAATTTTGAACAACAATAAATAAACTATTCGCCAAAGTTGCATTTATATTTAGTAGCCAATTATATCATCGTTTTCTGTGTATTGAAATGTTTATTTTAATTTGCAATTGTGTGAGTGTGGCGACACTGGTTCCCGTACTAAGGAAGTCTAAGGGCACTTCCACTCGTTTTTTCTATTCCGTGACAGCAACTAACCAAACTCCTCATGAAATGATGTTTGTACATAATAGAAAATCTAATAACGGACATTCGGTACCAACTTGGCTTCTAACACCCGGTCCTGTCCTACTCAAAAAACACAACAGATCCAACAAATACTCTCCCTTAGTCGAGGAAGTCGAGCTGTTGGAGTCCAACCCGGACTATTCTTTTGTGAGACTGGGCGACGGCCGAGAAACGACCGTGTCTAACAGACATTTAGCCCCGACAGGGTTAGAGAGCGGGGAAGAAGGCGAACATACTGAAACTGTAGAAACAGAAAGCGACTCCTCATTTGTCTCTACAGAGAGTGCTGCGCCGGATACTCCTTCAACGCCAGATACTTCTTCAATTCAACAGACTACCAGGAATAGAAGACCACCTGCCTACCTGCAGGACTACGACACCTCAAGCTAGAATGTAGCGGGGGAGAATGTGGTGAACTTCTTAGTCGCCACATACAGACTCTTTAAGAGTCTATGCTTTTTCAGTGGTTTGAAGTTGTCATAATGTCTGTACGAATTTTAAGTTGAATAAAGCCAACATTTGGTTGCTATTCGCTATTGTTATTTCATAACAGGGCCCACTATTGAGAGATACCATTTTATATAGGAATCAGCCTTTCATATTATCTCCAGGTGTTCTCGTCTAGCTAACGAAGAGTACTTGCATAGACACAATCTTGTAGGCAGGATAACTGGATAATCCATCAGCAACTTGCTCTGAAATACAGCCTTGTGGTATCGGAGATAGGTACCGTACCACAGGTATGAGCCCGACCCAGTTCTCGAAAATGGAAATATGCCATTGTACTGAGATCGATCCATCATCAATTTCATCACTACAGCACTATTGTTGCTAATAAACCTAATATAGAAGCAAGATAAAAAACAAGTAGGTATCTTGACTTGGCTCGCGAGGCTGTCGACATGTGAGATGTAGACTCAGCGATCATTGTGCCGATACTCGTGACAGCCAATGGGTTAATAGCCAAGAGCCTCGACTAACACTTGTGGAGGCTCTCGTTGGGCAGCTGGATTAAGTGCTTGATTCAGAAAGCGGTTCTTCAGGACACGGCCTGCATTGTTAGGTTCCTCTCTCTGGAGCATTGACCGCCCGGTAGCTTGGACCCTGTTCCTAACTATTACCGGTGAGCACTGACCTCTATCATAAAAGTACGTGCCGGTAAGTAGTAAGTACCGGTGAGCTACTATCCATACTAATATTTTAAATGCGAAAGTGTGTCTGTCTGAACCGATTTATATGTGATTTAGAGTCAAAGTCAAATCATTTATTTCAAATAGGCACATTAAAGGCACTTTTGAACGTCAAAAAAAAAACTAAATAGAAATGATTCTAGTCGCCCATTCGAAAAGGTAGTTTTCGTATGGAGAAGAATGGGCAAGAAACTCCACCGTTACTCTTTTAAAAATGTTTTACAAGGTCTTGTATACATAATAAAAATTATATGTGAACACGATGCACCCATAATAAAATTAGTCTACCACAAAAGGTAAAAAGAATTAAAAATTAAGCAATGACAGGTAAATCAAATAAGTGATAGATACATGGTGCTCACATATTTACAAGTTATTTAAAAAAAAAAAATGCAAAAGTAGTTGAACTTTAACAAGTGTGTGAGCCTGAGCTTTAATAGTTTGAGTCCCGGGAAAGGACATAGGATAGTTTTTATCCCCACGGAAAAACTTATGCGGGTAAAAACGCGGGGCGCTGCTAGTAACTTATTTGTAAATAATGAAATATATGAAAATAAAAATCAGCCTTTATTGTTCCCACTAATGGGACACAGGCCTCCTTTCTTCGAAAGGATAACTCATACTAATGACAAATCTTTCACTGTCTATAAACCAGACCAACCGCTATGAACGAACTATACTGTTGATCGCGTTCAATAAAATTCAATGAAATTATTTTGAAGTGTTTATTTTGAATAGTTCGTATAAAAAGCAGTTTCTCAGCTCAGCCGTGGCCGTGGGCCGTCATAAAAAACTTTGTTAGGTAATAATTTTTCCAGACGTGTATCCGATTTTTTTTAAACTGTCAGAGAATTGATAACAGATGGCTTGTTTTGTATTTCTCACGAGTAATTTTTTTTTTTATAAAATGCAATAGGGTATTTCTTGACCGATTGTAGCCGATCGATATTTTCAACATTTCTCTCGAACAAATAGTTAATAAACCTAGGCGTTTCATTTCAAATCACGGCCGCGTTTATTTAGAAACGAATAATCTAGCATCTAAGTGGTTGAAGTGTTTGAATTTGACAGTTTTGATAAAAAAACAGAACGGAATTGCATGGTGGTGGATACTCCAGAAGCCTTTCTCTTGTGTAGGTAAGTAACGTTATATTTGTAAACTTTAAATTAATTGATTATTTATTTAATATGCAGTTAAAATAGGTTATATTAGATAGACATGGTTAGATTTCCTTGATCCTTGTACAAATACTTACTAACGCGCACTATACCAACTTTAACCAGCTGATACATACACTTACTAAAACAAAGTGTATTTCTTATAATAATTTATCAAAAACACCATGAATTTTACAAGGAATATGTTGAGATGAAAATCTTGTGTACCCTAAGTTATAATTTCTGTAATTTTTGCCAAAATAATGTACAACAAAAGTATTTATGCAGGTTCATAAGGTAGCAGTAGTTTAGTCCAATCATTGCAATTGGTATGATTACATACATATACTGACGTCTTCTTCCCACGGGTGTCGGCAGAAACTACAGAAAGTCAAACTCAAAGTCAAACCATTTATTTTAATTAAATCTTTTACTTAATCAAAATAATAAAATTCGCCCCTAAGACGACCAACTGACCCAAATCCGTCCGTAATGAAAAGAAGAGAAAAAAAAACCCACCTGGACCTGCTACGATCCTTACATACTCCTTTTGCTTCGTTTATATTCATACATCTGGTCACGTGACTGTTATTATTTATCTAGTAAATAACTCCTGGAGCATAAAAGTTAATAATTAATACAATCCCTCAGGACAATGTAAACATAATAGTTAGCAGATAATC
Source organism: Oligia strigilis (assembly GCA_951800025.1). NCBI lineage: Eukaryota > Metazoa > Arthropoda > Insecta > Lepidoptera > Noctuidae > Oligia > Oligia strigilis. The sequence continues at coordinate 1,287,344 of OX637569.1, forward strand.
CCAACTTCTTGAAACTTGTATACAATGTGTAGATGACAATACAACAATAAATGAAAACACTAACAATACTAATGCATAGGAATAGGAGTATTTAGGAACCATCAAATAAATCCTAACGTTGAAATTAAAAAAAGTGATTTTTTTAACATATTAAAATACGTTAAATATTATATTAAATACTTACTTACCGCGTAAAAGAACGTTGCGGTTAAAAAGCGCCCGTGCGTACTTTGGTATAAAGTGTATTCACTTTTGATTTCATCCCAGCTTTTTCTTGCAGATCCCACATGACTCACGATGAGTAGCTCTTCATCTGACTGGGACGGTTCGACTGACCGAAGCAGTCCCACTGACCGAAGCAGTCCCACTGACCGAAGCAGTCCCACTGACCGGGGCAGTCCCGTTGACCAGGGCAGCCCCAGTGACCAGGGCAGTCCTGATCGAAGCAGCCCCAGCATTTTGGTAACTGTGCCTCCAGCTAACAGCAATGATCAGATCCCGGAACATATGGAACAGCAGTCGAACGAATCCAGCTCCACCCAATCCTCCAACATGTTCTCACAAAGCGACGACGACATTGGTACGTACCAACTCCCTCGACCACGTTACAGCGACATCGAACGCCTAAGGGAAGCTCGTCAGCGGCTCGCCTTTGCTATTGATGACACGTATCTGCGTATAGGCAGGATTGTGGAGACAGCAGAGAGTCGAGGTTGGAATGTAAGACAACGCGAACCTGTCATCCAGAATGAGGATAGTAACAGTAACAGTAATATGATTTCTTCAGCGAGCGAGGACTCTAATCAATCGTTACCGGATAGCAATGTGAAGGAGACAATCGACGTCGACGAGGAACCTCCCGCTAAGCTCAGGAAAATCACCTCCCCTGACGAAGACTTAGACGGTGAGACCTGTCCCATCTGTCTCGATATTTGGGGTAACTCCGGTAACCACAGACTTGTAGCTCTAAAATGCGGCCATTTATTCGGTGCTGAATGCGTTGAACGGTGGTTGAAGGCACAAGCAGCTAAAGACAGATCGTGTCCTACATGCAAAACTAAAGCGTCACTCAAAGACATAAGGTGCATTTACGCAAGAAGACTTACAGCTGCAGACAACTCCGAGATAACTAGGCTACAGAAACTAGTGGATATACTACAGGCCGACAAGTGCCGAACGGAATTAAATTTGCAGACAGCTAGAATAACTGAGCGCTCTTTAATAGCGCAGCTTGAGGACCTAAAGAGATCAATAGCAATTTCCGATCTAGGCAATTTGAAACATGCAGACAGATCCTGGCGCTTCGCTCTCGAGAAAAACTTGGAAATTACCAAAGAAGGAGGCTGTCGAGTCCTCGCTTATAACTGCAGGACATACGAAATGTACGCGTCGCAGAAAAGTGCCAACAACCTGTTCCCTGGCTTTGGTATCAGGAGGATCAGCTGTGTGGACTATACTCTCGGACAATTCGTGCATCTGCATTCTAAACCGATCAGGGGAATTACTTACTCTCAACCCAACGATTTGCTTCTAACTGTAGGATTAGAGGGCACCGCGAAAATTTTAGAGAGAGGCATTCCAAATATGTCGATAAACGCAGGAGTACCTTTATGGTCATGTGCTTGGGATGTCCATAGACCCAAAGAGTTCTATCTCGGTGGAGTCGGTACGATATACCATTACGACTTAAGGAACCCCTCGACATGTCTACGCACCTTCACAGGGTCAGGGGACAGTTCGCCGGTCGTGTCCGTCTGGTCAACAGAATTCGGTCCTATATCCTCCCAGTTGAACTCCTGCTGGTTATGGGAAACGAAAACTGCGGAGTGTCTGCCAAAATCGTTCCCTGTTAGCGGTCCGTGTCTGGCGTTGGGCTACGACAACGAAATTCAGAAAGCATTGGTTACCTTGCGACCAAAGGGCACTGAGCCGTCGAAGTTGGTTGTCTGCTCATTTTTACCGACTATTCGAGGTGGGGCTAATGTTGCCGTGGATTGTGTGATCAATGGGTCGGCGGTCACTTCAGTTATGGCGAAATCGACGTTCTGTAAGACACCTACCGCTACTTGGGTGGCTGCGCATTCGGAAAGTGATTCGGCGTTGTACCTCCACGGCTTGGACGACGCTAGAACAATGTCGATGCCGGCTAGCGAGCGCGCTCTAGATGTCTGCGCCGCTCAATGCAATGGCAGCATTATTTTGGCATCCCTATCGGATTCTAGATTAAGGATTTATAAAGGTGTACAAACTGGTTGAATTTGCCCATGTTCGCACTGGATTTTCAACTTTCGGTGTTCTACTGAGCGTTGAGAATCCAACAGAGCGTATTCCAGCGCGTCAAAAAACACACAGTTGGATTGTCAACTCTCGGCGCTGAGCAGTCCGTTGAAAATCCAGTGTGCGAGAAAAGTCACTCGTGCGCCTGGACTTATTGTGAAATGGTAGGATTGACTTTAATTTTGTAATTGAAAGGGATCGAAGGGAATTGAATTGTAATGTCTTTTAAGCTTTGACCAAACTGAGGCGAATCTGAGGGATGCTGAACGACATTCCCTCGCCCCGATTGCGTCAATTAACTTGTATGGACGTGTTCAAACTGGCGCGCATAGGCACGTGACTTAATCATTAAAAGTACAAAACGACGCGCGAGTGCGCCCGCGCAGGATTCGCTTCAGTGTAGCCAGAGTTTAATTTTATACTTGAAAGTGATTGATAACAATTGTAATGTAGGTAAGTTCTGCAGGGCTATTCTGTGAAAATCTCACCTTGGAAAGTTCCCCGCGGATGACCGGGCGAGCACCGATACCTGCTCAGGAATAGTATTGATTACGTAGTAAGTAGGGTTATTGGAAAAACACCAACAACCTCTTAAGAGATCATTGTACTCATTATTATGAACAACTTTTTATATCTAGGCCCAAACATGAATTCGCGAAAAAAAAAATCAACTGTTCCCTACGTTTTGACAAGTTATAGGTACGAACATAAATGTAGGAAACAGCAAATTTTTTTCGCGATTTCTGGATTGGTCCCATAGTAAAAGTCCGCTCTATGTGGAGCGAAAGGGAGTGTCAGACTCTTACTGACTAAACCCACCCGTGTTCCTTCCTTAGCCCTTTATGTTCCGGGCCAGCGGTAACCCTTTCGGACAATCCCGCTGACCCAGGTGACCATGCAGGGTATAAGTTTATAAATTGATAGGTTCTTGTTAATTTTGTTGTTCTTGTTATTTAAAATGTGTCAATCCCTATCATTAGGTGAATGCCAGCTCACTTCACTGAAGTTTCCAGGGTGATATTTTTACAGAATAGACTGGCTGTAATATTTTTTATTTGAATGTGGTCTTGAAGATCATTTTACGGGTTTTCGTCACCCATTGAGTCAATAACTGTAATTAGTGTTGTAGACCATCGGGTACTCCCCGTGTTAGATATAGTTATGTATAAAATCGATCTGTCAAGCTATGTTAGACTTTAACTTCTTCTAAATACAGGACATTTTTTAATCAGTGTGCTTTTTGTGTAATACAATATCTTAGGTGGGTAGACAGTTGGTATCCTAGTGACGAAAAATTATCAACAGTCCCATACGAAACTTCAATACCCACTCGACCTTGTATGGTACATTTGACTGTGGGGTCATTGCGTATTACACTAACAGTAGTAATGGTTGACAGTTCAGCAACATTCATTGCGTTATTTACGTTGTTGAGTAGACAACTTTTTCAAAACTGGCTGCGCCCCGCGGTTTCACCCGCATAAGTGTCGATCCCGTGGGAATATCGGGAAAAAAGTATCCAATATGTAAATCCGGGTTATAAACTATCTGTGTGCCTTTGATCCAAATCTGTTCAGCTGTTTCTGCGTGAAGAAGTAACAAACATACAAACACACTCACATACTTTCTACTATACTAATATTATAAATTCGAAAGTAACTCTGTCTGTCTGTCTGCATAAACCACTGAACGGATTTCGATAAAATTTGGCAGAGAGATAGATTGCATCCCGGGGAAGGACATAGAATAGTTTTTATCCCGATATTCCCACGGGATCGACACTTACGCGGGTGAAACCGCGGGCGCAGCTAGTTAGCAATATCCTTCCAAATGATTTACATTGTGGTTGATAGTGTGTTATGCAATTATGGTGTTAATTATTTTTTCACGATAACGATGTTGGTCCCATGGAGAGAGTTGTTTAGTTTAATGGTCTGTACCACACCCTTGAATATGAGCACAACTTGCTGATACCAGCTGTACAGCATTATTTTTAGTATACGCGAAACCCGAAACACGTGTCTAGTATTATTATGTAAAGAATCTATGTACAAAATTTCAAAACTGTATCATGAAAAATCACAAAGTTATAGGCTACTCTTTCGAAAAAAAGCTTAAAAACAGCGTGCAGATGAAGCAGCTTTTCTCCGGAACTTACAGAGAAATTACATCTGAAAAAATAGTTGGTAATCTACATGATATGAATCGTAATTTGGTTTAGCCATAATTTTTCTATCGATATCACCTATTAAGAAAAAAAAACACCAAATCACCTCCAAATCGTTGAGATGAAACCATTTTACTCCTTCATTTTTTATCAAAAGAATATAAAAAAAATATCTACTGCTTTGCAATACAAACGAAAATGATTTGGTTTTGTTACTTTTTAAAAACATGTATATTTTTTAATATAATAAATTAAAAATGCAATCGTTTAAAGTCCGTGTCTATATCATCCCCGCACTCGTCCACGAATTCAGTGCGGGGCGCCTCGTGTTGCTAGGCAACGCGACGCCCAAATGCACAAGGTCGTTGGCATGAATACAAGCCTTAAGTTACCTGTTTGTCTGTACAAAAACATGCTTACCCGCGCCGTGCCGTCTTGCGCTCATTGATAATAGTACCTAGGTACCTAACCGTTCGGCGCGGAGATTGGATAACCTACTTAGTGTCGCTCGGTGTCCAACTTTTAACCTTTTTTTAAGTATTTTTGGGACAAAATATAACATGGGGTAAAAATGATTGGAATCGATTCAGTTACTTATTCAGGTTTCGCATATACTAAAAAATAACGTTGTTTAAGTAGTGGACCTCGTGCTTACCACCAGAACGTCGAATGCCAATAGCACGTCAACGACAAGGTTTATGTGTATAAGTGACACTTGTGACAGTTTAATTTTTTCTTTGTGATGCAGTTTCATTTTTAACCGACTTAAAAAAAGGAGGTTCTCCATGCTGATAGTAATTTTTTTTTTTTTTTTTAATACTGGGAATTTTTGTCAAAAGCGGTAGAGCAATTACGAGATCAACTATTCTAACATTTTCAGACTGTGTACTAATTCCACCAATGAAACTGAACGCGATCTGTACAGCGTCAGCACATCAAGCTACCCGAAACTGTCAAATTTTCCCAATCAACTTTGCACCTTATGCTTTAGCGATAAAGTTGAAAAACCAATACAGAATTTTGACAGATTATAGTAGCTTGATGTGCTGGCGTGTGTACCTCTTAAACGCGGTTTCGATGTACATCGAAACCGCGTTTAAGAGCTGCCAGTATCAATATTCCATCAATTAAGCTGAAAGGCTATTTAAATATGCTGATCGGATTCATTTTTATTGGTGAACACCCCCCTTCCCATCTAAATCAGTGTTTTCTATAAGTATTATTATGTGTATGATATTCAACAAACATTGTCATATCCAGATATTAAATGTATAGAGTCTATACACTTATAGGGTCTATACTATAGACCCTATAAGTGTAGGCATAACAAAATTGTAGAATCGTCATGAATTAAAAACAAAAACAAGACAATTATTTAAAGGCGAAAGCGCCAGTGTAGCCTGCGAAATTCCTTTTTTTTTTTACTCTTTTTGCAATTTGTTGGTCAGTATTAAATTGTACGTTGATTAAAATATGATTCGCGGCCGTAACAAATATGTATTTACAGAATTATAATCACTAAAGTCATCAACACAACTCTCTAAGACCATGTAATCCCCAAGAATGACTATTTCATGAAATCTTGACATTTGGGGATTATACTAACTGAACAAGTTGTATTACTGATTGTATAAATATGTATTATATTTGTTACGACCGCGAATCTTATTTTAATCAACATTTAACTTAATACTGACCAGCAAATTGCAAAAAACGTAAGAAAATTTTAATTTCGCGGGTCACCTTAGCGCTTCCTCCTTAACTTTAGCACAGTATTGGAACATTTGGAACCCAAAGAGGGATGACGTTACGACTGTCAGTTGTTTAATTAACTTGGCTGGTAATAATCGATAGTCATGTAATTTTGTTGATATTCTCAATGTTAGCATAGGATCAATAACTCAGTAGTCTTCTGAATGCATTTAATGTCGGACTTGTTTACGGTTAAATCAAATTTGGTCAATTTGGAATATCCTGACTTTAAAACGATGTTTCATTGCGTTTTAATCACATCACTAGTAGAGATAGTATGGCAACATTTTTTAACGAAATGACAGTAAGAAGTGTCATTTTACTACAGCTAAATAAAAGTCCGACTTTAGTCATGTAATTTGTTGATATTCTCAATGTTAGCATAGTATCAATAACTTTCAATAGTCTGCTGAATGCATTTAGTTATTATAATATAAGTAACTCAAATATCTCACTACCCGCCGATAACATTTTTCAAAATACTAGTTTGTGCCCGCGATTTCGTCCGCGTGAAATTTCTTGTTTCCCCGCCCCACCGCGTCGCATCGCATCGCCTTCCGCGCTATTATTTCGTTTTCGCTTAGGGTCAGTTCACACCGAGACGCGACGCGACGCGCAGTTTTCAAGATAGAAATACAATTACAGACCTTATCTACTACACAAAAAGGTACACGATTCAGTGTCTACTTACTACGTCGAGCTACGCAGCGCGGCGCCGCCGCCGCGCGAGCGAAACCAGAATATTTATGTAAAGAATCTATGTACAAAATTTCAAAACTGTATCATGAAAAATCACAAATTTATAAGCTTGTTAGTTGTTAAGTTACCTGTTTGTCCGTACAAAAACATACTTACCCGCGCCGCGCCGTCTTGCGCTCATTGATAATAGTACCTAGGTACCTAACCGTTCGGCGCGGAGATTGGATAACCTACTTAGTGTCGCTCGGTGTCCAACTTTTAAACTTTTTGAAATATTTTTGGGACAAAATATAAAAAGGGGTAAAAATGATTGGAATCGATTTAAACTAGCTGCGCCCCGCGGTTTCACCCGCATAAGTGTCGATCCCGTGGGAATATCGGGATAAAAAGTAGCTTATATGTTAATCCAGGGTGTCAGCTACCTCCATACAAAATTTTATCAAAATTGGTCCAGCCGTTTAAGCGTGAAGGAGTAACAAGCATATAAACACACACACACTCACAAACTTTTGCCTATATAATATTAGTGTGATACAAATTGTAATTGAAAAATCGACGACGAAAATTGAGGACATAAAAATTCACATCAATCAATGAACATCTCGTGATTTAAATGTCAAAATTAGGGTTTATGTATTCAAATAAAAAATTAACATCCATACTATATTATTATAAATTCGAAAGTAACTCTGTCTGTCTGTATGTTACCTTTTCACATCTAAACCACTGAACGGATTTCGATAAAATTTGGCAGAGAGATAGATTGCATCCCGGGGAAGGACATAGGTTAGTTTTTATCCCGATATTCCCACGGGATCGACACTTATGCGGCTGAAACCGCGGGGTACTGCTAGTCTACGGGTGCGTTGTGAATTGTGATCCATTTGTTTACATTTTCGTCAAATAGGTTTGGCACACATTTAGATTAGTTTACATGAGCTTAGTACTTGTCATTAGTGCATACGGGGGAAGCGCCGGGTTACCCGCGAAATTAAAAATTTCTTACGTTTTTTGCAATTTCCGTCAGTGTCAGGTTGTATTTTGATCAAAATATGATACGCGACCGTAACAAATGTCCTATTGATTGATATTAATGTTCCATTTCATTTAACACTACATACTAATTGTTTTTAAACATGGGGATTTTTTAGTTTATGTTATTTTTATCATTTGATAGAACAGCCGTAGCCTTGCACGACGACATTTCAAGTTTTGGCATCAAGTTACTACAATCTGTCAAATTTCTTGAATAGATTTTCAACTTTATCGTTAAAGCATAAAGTTCAAAGTTGATTGGAAAAATTTAACAGTTTCGGGTAGCTTGATGTGCTGGCGTCTGTACAATGAGAAGTCAGCATAGACTGGAAATGTATAGCTTGATATGTCGTCGTGCGTACCTACTTTGTGAAAATGTAAAGTGTCTACCTATTATATATTACGGTTTTTTTTTTGCGGATTGGAAATCATCAAATGACCCCTCCCGCTCTGGGTGGAGCGGAAGGGAGTGTCAGACTCTTACTGACTATAACCCACCCGTGTTCCTTCCTTAGCTCTTTATATTCCGGGCAAGCGGTAACCCTTTCGGACAATTCCACTGACTCGGACAATCCCGCTGACATAATTTTAATACAGTTCAAGTTATAGCCCTTAGTAATAGGATCTCGGTGGCACCCTTCGTGCTTCGGGTACAACATCTTCAACATCAGGTACAAAGTCTTTTACATATCAGTATGTATAGTAAGTAGGTACCTATTCTAAAAGACACGTAAGGACAACTTGACAAGTACTAAAATATTTTACTAACTTCGTGTAAACTATGCTTAAGGCGGTAAATGGAAGGGTATTCAAGTATGTAAATGTTGGTCAGACCCCAGCACATCAAGCTACTACAATCTGTCAAATTTCTTTAACAGATTTTGAACTTTATCTCTAAAGCTTTAGGTTTAAAGTTGATTGGGAAACTTTGACAGTTTCGGGTATCTTGATCACAGAACACTAATACCCTAGCCTAGGCGGGATCTTGATGTGCTGGCGTCCGTACAACTAGCTCAATGTGCAAGAGTTGAAATATGACTGAAGTAATGTAACAATTTTATAATCTGTAGTTAACCAATAAATGTTTTGATGTATTTTATTTTTTTTTGCCACATTACTTAATCAGCCGATGTTCCCCCACTACTGGGACACAGGCGGTATATCACGCGGGCCCAGTGCGGGTTGGTGGATGCCACATGTCTTCTGCACAATGACGTTCTAATGGTAGGTCACTGATCAAAGGAACTCAAAATTTTAGCAGATTACCGCCTAAGTCAGTCATTCATTTGTACGAGATTACCTTACCATTCTATGCCATTTCTTTCAATGGAGTGTCAGTGGTTGGCCATTGGAAAGTCATAATGATGCTGACGAGGATGCAAATCAACACCAAATTGAAATGCATTCTCGTCAAATTTCAGGAATAGAATAGAATAATTTATTTGTAAAACATACGTAATTTCATACATAGATCTTAAAAATTGGTAGTGCGCTATGCTTTGCCAATATTGACATACAAATGATTGATGCGAATAAAAAAACAATTAAATGAGTAATCTACTATTAAATTACAATGATTATAATATTATAAGTATTTCAGTACCTAATTGTATTAAGGAGGTTGTCATAAAGGACATTTTAGTAGGTACTTTAGTATTTTGGTACGTATAATTTGTTTGTGTGTGAAAGCGTGGTTATAGGGCTAGTAACAGACGGGCCGCGTTTAAATACGGCTGGTTCACACTTACGGATTTCCGTAAATATGAAGAAAAAAAAAACCTATCCATTTTATTGTTGATTTGGGTCGAGAATCATTAGCATAATTACGTCCTTGAATTGATGCAAATCAACACCTTGTATTAGAGGATTACCAAACTTGTCAAAATCAACAATTATGAAATCAATGATAGACCATTCTGACACTATTGTAATAGCAGACTTGAGGCCCTGAAGAGATGGGCAAAGATCGTCACTCGCTGGACGCCTGAGGGAGGACATCGTCGTCGGTGTAGATCACGGCGAAGGTGGTGTGACGATATGATAACGTTTACAGGGCCAACGTGGCCAGAGATCTCGCAAGACAGAGAGGTTTGCAAGTAAAAAGGGGAGGCCTTTGCTCAGCTGTGGGACACAATCACACAATATAGGATAACAAAAAAACCATCATCATCATCATTTCAGCCAAAAGACGTCCACTGCTGGACATAGGCCTCCCCCAAGCACTTCCACTTCGACCGGTTCTGTGCTTCTCGCATCCAACGGGTTCCTGCGGCCTTCACAAGGTCGTCGGTCCACCTTGTGGGAGGCCTTCCAACTCTACGTCTTCCGGTACGTGTACAAAAAAACCGGTCGAGAGCAAATCGGAGTCGCGCACCGAGGGTTCCGTACCATCATGTTTTCAATTTTTCATCGGCGAGGCCTATATGCACTGCGGTGTAGAATATTGCAGTTTTATGTCAGTGTCATCTGTTGACCGATAGTGGAACTAATGTAACTTTTGTTGATGATTTCTGAAAAAGTGTGCCATTTAGAGACTTCGTTTTATTTTTCCTTAATCTTTACATAAACATCTATTACATAGAATAATTTCAGATTTTTCTCTTTGCAAACTTCGGAGATGGGGGGGGGGGGGGAGGGGGAACGGGATTTATTTAATTTTTCATCAAATGCCCTAGAAAGGGGGTAGTAAAAAGGGGTCTGAAAAATTGGAAGTGGGGCCACTTCGAATTTTTCAGACCCCCTTTCAGTCCATGTTACAAAAAATATACATGTATTTTTATTTTTTTCTTATTTGCAAAATAGTTGGGCAAACGTCATCTAAAACTATTTCAAGTTGATAGTATACAGTTCTATAGATATCCAGCTGTGACAGACAGGCTGAGTCTCACCATAAGGGTTCCGTTTTACCATTTTGGTACGGAACCCTAAAAAAGGACATGCCGGCCGGTTTCGCGGAAGTCCACAAAATGCTGTTGAACTTTTTTTGCAATTTTTTTCTATAACTTTTTAATGTAACGAGGGACTTCGCGGCATTGATTTTACCAGTGAGTTCACGGCTTGCAGTCGTGGGTCTTGCAGCTTGGAAGACCACAAAAATATATTAAATGAGAAGTATGAGAATGTTGTGCGAATTCTAAGTAACGCCGCTGTTAGGTCCAGCGGGAAGCGTGGCAATAAGCGAAATAAGAGCGGGCACTTATGTGGCTGGAATAAACTTGTTCGTGAAGCTCATCATGCGGCCAGGCTTAAGTTCAAATTGTGGGTAGCATGTAAGCGGCCTAATGCCGGCGTCATTTATGATGAAATGCTTGAGTCGATGCATTATGATGAAATGTTTGACGACTTCCAGCCTCCCGAACAAGCCGGATTCCGTAAAGGCTTTAGCACCGTAGACCACAAACATATGCTGCGACAGGTTATACAGAACACCGAAGAGTATAACCTGCCTCTCTGCTTAACGTTTGTGAACTACGAGAAAGCCTGATTCGATCGATACTGTACGTATTCATAAGGGACCAGCAGGTATCAGGCACACGAGATTTTCTGCACGCACCCCACATTTACAGTACCTCAAACAATTTTTGTAAAAACACTATCGTGCGATAGTTGGTGGTAGCTCGTAAAGCTTTTTCGCATGAAGTAGAGTAGGATTAACTAATACGAGCAAGGGCTGAACGATGTTCAAAGGTGATGTGGCAATGGTTAGGTGGCTTATTCAACTTCATTCTGCTATCAAACCTTTTCCCTAGTTTTTTTTTCGTTATGACAACCACAGAACATAAATACCCTAACGGGATGACAACACTAACAATATGTAGGCAACATTGAACATCTGACTGATCTGCCAAAAGTCCAAAACAGTTGTCAATTTGTCATCAAGGTTGTCATTGTCAATTTTTTGTGAACGAAATAGCGGTCCCTGTGCTAAGTTCACAAAAAAATCGGTTTTAATTGATAATTTGACGATAGATCCCATTGAAAACTGTTTTAATACAAAATTTAACCTTGTTAGTACATAGTTCAACTTTATTTCAACGCGAAAAAAGGTAAGTTTTTGTTATATTGTTAGATCGATCAACATGTGTGTTTGGCGGCGTGAGGTCATGGTTCTGGTTCATAAACAAAAGTTTACATCTTCGACCCCTTCGGGAGACGCATTTTATGTGATACTGGCTGTATGAAAAAGATACAGGGTATGAATAAAGTCCTTGGTGATTGTTTTGGCGGGAGATATTGAATAAAAACCAAGAAAATAACAAGTTTTGTGACAAATTAAGCGTAATTACGCCACCGCTTGCCCCAATTCGAGGACGTATTAGATTCCAGTTATTGTAAGTGATTCATATGAGTTTCAAGTCATTTTGTATTTGAAAACACTTTATTTGACAGTAAGTTAACATGGAGAAAGTGAATAAAGAACATTCTAGATTTTTATATTGTTGATACAAAAAATAGGTCTTCTAGTTAAAAAAATATTTTTTACAGATTATTATTTTTCTTAGCCTTGAATCCGCCCCTAAGACGACCCACTGACCCTTGATTTTTCAATAGTTTGATGTCTCCCTGTCACTGACCTCTATCATACAAGTGTATAATACAGGTCAGTGCTCCCTGTAGAGTACCATAACCATAATCAGCCTATAATGTTCCCACTGCTGGGACACAGGCCTCCTCTCGGTGAGAGGGAGTGGGCCGTAATCCACCACGCCGGCCCAGTGCGGGTTGGTAGATGTCACATCTTCGAATTTTTTGGTTCTAGGACATGCCGGTTTCCTCACGATGTTTTCCTTCACCGTTTTGAGAGCAGTGGTGATGAAATAATTTACACAAAGTAAAGCGCCTGTCTGGGTTCGAACCTACGACCTACAACTCGTAAGTCGCGGCCGTTACCACTTGGCCACCACTGCTCTGCCCTGTAGAGTAAATAATAAATATTGCCATTTGACAGATTTTGTATAAAAAGTAAATGTCAAACTGTCATATTTATTCTTCAGATAGAAGTTATCTGATTATTGAAATATCAGCCCATTTATTTGAGAATAATTGTGTTTTGTTCTTAACCCAACACATGTTGCATGTAACCAGCAATTCATAAAAAATAAAATAAATAGACAATAAATATAGGTAACCATGAAAACCATTGATCGCTTGTAGCAAATGGCTTCTAGTAGGCAATATTGTTTGAAGGGTCCTATGTTATGGGTTTGGTTTCCACACTTAGTCCTTCAAGTGGAACATTGTGCGTGGGCCATGGCAGCCATCGGTCGTTATTCCAACCAGCCCACCTGATCCAGAAGTTGACTACGTCTCCTGGCCTGTTGAGAACATCTGCGTAAGATCTGGGTGTCCCGAGGAACTTCCAGGAACTCTTTTCTCTTGCCACCTCGAATAATTCTTAACATATAAATTAAATTCAGCAGTGTTTATACAAATCCATTCGTTATATAATAATTCATAAAGTCGTTTTCTACTGTATACCAATAATGGTGGCCCAGTCACTGAAGGAAGCAATACTATTAACCGATAATGTTTTTGGAATAAATGTGTTATCAAATTGTGTGCAATACATATTTAAAAAATCATTATATTGTTGATTAGGGTCATCATTAGTGAACAAAAGTGGTAATTTACCCAAGAGTCTATTTTTTTTAAATGTTTCCAAGCGATTAGTTGTTTTTGGATTAACAGTGATATCTTTTATAGTAACTTTTTTGTTTTTATTTGGAATACTGATCAATTGTCCGCAATGATCTGAGTCTATTAGGTTAATAATGTCTTTGTGGGTTGGTATAACATCTGTATAAATGTTATCTAGGCATGTGGCACTAGTAGGAGTTATTCTATTGGGCTCCAAAAATTGGTTTGCAAGATTGTATGACTGAAACAAACTTATAATTTTAGTACTTAACCCAGAATTTTCTAACAAATTAACATTAAAATCACCACAAATAATGATGGACTTGTTTTTATTATTACAGAATTTGTGCAGTTCTGCTCGGACTATAATAAACATTGCATAGCGAGTGTATAGTTACACAACGCCTTATCTTCTTCTTTCGAAAGTAAAGTTACTGACGACTGAAATAGAGAAATCGGTGTGTAACTATTCACCTGATATAATACGTTTTTCTAGTAAGGCTAGTCACTACTTAATGAATAAAGGGGCTATTCACAAGTGTTAACTTTATATTTTCAGAAAAAACTTTCAATCATGGATCAGTTACTCCATCAAGTGGCCTCCAATATGGAGAAGCAGCTGGACAGCGAGATTGAGAGGTACTGAAACTCAAAGCATTTTTATCTATAACAATCTATATGTACCTATGCCCTACATGTAAAGAAGACATTAATAAAATTACATTCTGAATATTGAAGCCGAACGAACTTTGAAACAGGTTGGAGACGATGGACACAAGTGACCTGGAAACGATCAGACAACAGCGCATTGCCGAGATGAAGAAGAGAGCAAAGTCCAAGCAGGAGTGGTTGGCTAATGTGAGTCACTATTTCAATTATTATTTAACCTTTTGAAGTAGTCATGCTAGCGAAGGAGGTGGCGGGACGGCTAAGGGAGAGCCTCTCGTCCCAGCCGCCGCGGGAGACGCTCCGGGCGTCGGGAGCCACGGGACGACTCCCGGCCACCGTAGGCGCGGGCCTGCGGACGGAGAGTAATGGGGAGCTCACCGTCCGATCAGGACCAGGCCCGTGCCGGACGGCGCGTACGTGCTCCACGCGCGCCTCAAAGAGATGTCAGCATCATTTGAAGGGGTCCGTTAGGGCCGAAGCCTGCCGGGTCAGCAGGATTGTCCGAAAGGGTTACCGCTGGCCCGGAACATAAAGGGCTAAGGAAGGAACACGGGTGGGTTTTAGTCAGTAAGAGTCTGACACTCCCTTCCGCTCCACCCAGAGCGGGAGGGGTCATTTGATGATTTAACATCTGCAAAAAAAAAAAAAAGAAAGCCAAGTCCAAGCAGGAGTGGTTGGCTAATGTGAGTCGCTATTACATTTATTATTTAATATTTTCTGCTAGCGACTTCGTTCGCGTGGTCAAGGTAAGCTGAGTAGGGTCCTCACAGCTGGGGCTCTAGGTCTTTCCGAGCGAGGACGAGCGCGCGGCCGGGAACTCCATCGGGCCCCGGGGAAACGGTTTTGGCCCGGAGCCGCGTACGACCACCATAATTGCCGGATATGTCACTTCAGGGACGCTACCGACCTCCTCATCTTCCAACTCTGCGGCTGTGGGCATAGCCATTTTCGGCGGTACATGCTCTTCTCTAACAGGGACGATGGTTGCGACCACTTCTACGGACAGCTGAGGCTGTAGACTCTCAGTAAGTGGAGACTCCTAGGCACGAAGTTTCGCACCGCACGATAAGGGCTCCTCCACGGATCCCCGTCTTGGGTCGCCAGCATCTCTTCCCTAGCACTAGCAAGTTATCTGTACGAATATGATAAAGCGACGTCTGAGCCGCGCGGGATAGTACCTCGTCGACATGCACAGTTCGGCTGTTCTCGGTAATGCTCGGTTCTCGTCCGGCGGCCGCTCGGTCCCCACACTCCCGCTTCACACGCATCGCCCGCCGCTATGACTTCGTTTTCGTTTCGCGTTCTTTTTGCTCGACTCCTTAGTGTCGTAGCGTAATGTTATGTGACTTTCCTCAATAACTTTTCCAGAAGACTTTTTTATGTAGTTCCAGAGATTAGCGCGTTCAAACAAAAACTAACTCTTCAGCTTTATCATATTAAGGGCCCCGTGGCTAAATAATAACAGCCGCACAGGTCGATCGATCAGGTTAAGCTACGCTTGCCGCGGTTGGTCTGTGAATGGGTGACCATCTTTACATACCGTGACCCCTCCGTGCCTCGGAAAGCACGTTAAGCCGTTGGTCCCGGCTGTCATTCTTGGATCTTTGACAGTCGTTACGGGTAGTCAGAAGCCCGAAAGTCTGACAACCAGTCTTACCAAGGGATATCGTATTACCCAGTAACTGGGTTGTGGAGGTCAGATAGGCAGTCGTTCCATGTAACATACTGGTATTCAGCAGTTGGGAAGAGGCTCGGCAGATGATGATCTTCTTCAATTCCAGGGTCACGGTGACTACACTGAGATAGACGGCGAGAAGGAATTCTTCGCCGTCTGCAACAAGAGTGACAACGTCGTCTGTCATTTCTACAAGAGCGACACGCCTCGCTGCAAGATCGTGGACATGCACCTGAAGCTGTTGGCCAAGAAGCATGTCGAGACACGGTTCATCAAGCTGGATGTGGAGAGGGCTCCGTTTCTCACAAGTAAGTTATTACTCTATAAGAGAATTTCTAAATGACAATCAATACATTGAATCATAATATTCCATCATAATATTATATATACCAGTATGTAACATGGAGCGACGCCTATCTGACCTGCACAACCCGATTATTGGGTAATACGATATCCCTTGAACTTGGCAAGATTGACTTTCGGGCTTCTGCCGACCCGTAACGACTGTCAAAGATCCACGAATGACAGCCAGGAACAACGGCTTAACGTGCTTTCCGAGGCACGGAGGGGTCACGGTATGTAAAGATGGTCACCAATCCACGGACTAACCGTAGCTTAACCTCATCGATCGACCCGTGCGGCGGTTCTGACTTAGCCACAAGCCCCTCTGTGAGTTATGTTTGTATGTTTAAATAACTTGAGATATTTGCGTTCCAGGTCGCCTGAAGATTCGCGTGATCCCCAGCATTGGGCTGGTGAAGGAGAATAAAACGAAAGACTTCATCGTGGGCTTCACCGACGTCGGCAACCGCGACGACTTCTCCACGGAGATGTTGGAGTGGCGGATAGCTCAGTATGTCATCTTCAAAATATTTTATCTAAAACAAACTTCCGCCCGCGGCTTCGCCCTATGCCGCCCTGTCCTATGTCCTTCCCAGGGATGCAATTTATCTCTCTGCCAAATTTTATCGAAATCCGTTCACTGGTTTAGGCGTCAGAACGTAACATACAGACAGGCAGACAGTTACTTTCGAATTTTTTATATTAGTATGTATAGCCTCCCGACTGAAGGTGCGGAGGAGACATTATAGTGCACAAGTGTGTGCATAAACACAGGTGCACTCTCTGTTCCTTTACTCTCATAGTGCTCAGGGACGGCAATCCGACACGACCGCGGAGAGATCAGGCGCAGGATCAAAGGCTTTACGTGCTTTCCGAGGCGCGGGGGCTTCACACCGCCAACTTCCAAGTTTTGTCTGGAAGTTTGCGGTGTGATAGCGTAGGTGCGCACTTGTCGCCGTTGGTCCTGCGCCTGATCTCTCTCTGGTCGTGTCGGATTGCCGTCCCTGAGCACTATATGAGTGAGGGAAGAGAGTGCACCTGTGTGTGCGCACACACGTCTGCACTGTAACATCTCCCGCGCCGAAGTCTGGTCGTTTAGATGGGTCGCCATGCCCGAAATATGGTCCGAAGGACTTATTAGGTATTCTATGTTAGAGAATTTGGTTTCCGCACTTAGTCATTGAGGTAGACCATTGTGCGTGGGCCATGACAGCCGCCAAGAGCCCGTGGTCCAGTGGTAACAGCTGCGACTTACGAGTTGGTCGTAGGCTCGAACCCAGACAGGCGCTTTACTTTGTAAATTCTTTGATCACCACTGCTCTCAAAACGGTGAAGGAAAACATCGTGAGGAAACCGGCATGTCCTAGAACCAAACATTCAAAGACATGTGAGTCATGTGACGTATACCAACCCGCAGTAGGCCCACGTGGTGGACCTGTGTCCCAGCAGTGGGAACATTATAGGCCGATTATGATGATATTACATACAAATTAACAAAAATTTCAATATTTAGAATACAACAAATTTTTATGATAAACATTTAAATCAGGACCACCACTGCTATAATATCGATTTTAAATTCTTATATTGTTAAATAGTGTATGGCCCTAATGGGTAGTTTTTTGAGTTACCATAACTTAACTATCACACTATTATTTATTTATTTATCCATTTATTTCAGGCATCAAGGCCCATAGAATACACATACAATACAATATTAATATAACTTAAAAATACTATAGATACATACAACATTATAATTACACAAACTAAAGCACACGAAGTGTCTGCGTCGTGTTTCGCTGACTGGTGTCATGTAGCCGGCCACGAAACCGGTGGTACACAACACCCTTCGGCCAGAACTCTTCCTTGAGGAACTTCTCGAGATGATGTGTCGGAACGCGTACCACGAACGACTTGAAGTTCGTGTTGTGACGCGACTCCAACTTCTCGACCCTCAAAGTCCAGTTGGTCTTGACACGCATGTACTCCACAATCTCCTCAACCTTCGTGGAGTGGTGCAGTCTGGACACGTACAGCTGCGTCGTCGGGATTGCTGGACGCAGCAGCATGTTGGGTCCTGCCAGCACGGTGCCGCACTGGTTTTGACTGGTTCTGGTATTAAATACTTTGACTTTGACTAATGTCACCCCTATTTCCTTTCAGATCGGATGTGATAGAATATAACGGGGACCTGCTGGTGCCGCCCGCAGAGGCGCGCAAGGCTCGCGTGCTGCAGATACAGAGCAAGAAGACCATCCGCGGCCGACCCGACTCCGACTCCGACCTGGACCTTAGTGATTAACTACTATACGACATTCGTTTCAACCATATTTGTTGAGATGGCATAATGGATGACATGACGGAGCGCACCATCTCTTTCAGCACGGTTTCAGTACTCAATTATTTTAAGATGAATGGGTAGTTGAGACCGCGAAATTCAAATTTTCTTACGTTTTTTGCAATTTGCAGGTCAGTGTCAGGTTGTATCTTGATCAAAATTTGATTCGCGACAATAACAGATACATATTTAGAGAATTATAATCATTAGAATCATTAATACATCTTTCCAAGTTAGATTTCTACCTTAAACACTTTTCCATATGAGATTGGTGGTTGGTGGTAGAAATCCAACTTAGAAAGATTAATTTATAATTCCCTAAATATGTACCTGATAATGTCGCGAATCATATTTTGATCAAGATACAATCTGACACTGACCTGCAAATTGCAAAAACGTAAGAAAATTTGAATTTCGCGGTCTACCACTATCCATTCACCTTAAGTTTTGTCGCTAAATTATATTTTTGTTTATGGCAATAGGAAGGTGGTCGGTGTTGCCATTTGTAAAATTATTTGTGAAAATTCTGATAGGCCTAAAGTATCGTTTGTTATACTTATAACACTTTGAAGAACATCAAACGCGCCCAGACGTAATAATAATAAAATTATTGTGTCGTCGAGTGTCCTTCTTCCGATTAATATCAAGTCTATATGTACAGACGCCAGCACATCAAACTACCCGAAACTATCAAATTTTCCCAATCAACTTTGAACCTTAAGCTTTAGCGATAAAGTTGAAAATCTATTAAGGAAGTTTGACAGATTGTAGTAGCTTAATGTGCTGGCGTCTGTACTCTACGCGTCCCTGACCTGTCGTTGCGATAATTCTAGTCGTTAATAAAGATCAAATTCTCAAAACACGTATTTTGTTTGTATGAAACTGACAGGTGTCAACTACATACGGATTCTCTTGTCGGTCGCACATAGAAAAGACAACATTTCTATGTTACTGCGACGGACGAGACGTGTTTTTAGCATGGGCATCCATGGATGCCACCGCTACAAACACTGATCAATAGAGTTGCGTAACAGTTTACGGTCATTATCTTCTCATACATTGGCAAAATCATCGAACGTTACCGATAGAGCCAGAACCTCAAAATAATAGAATAGAACGACAACATTATTTGCACTGACACATGAATATTTTTCTCGATAAAAATCATTCCATTTCTGACATTGCTTGCTAACAATAATATTTGAAATTATGCCCTGAGAAGCCATAGCGGTATTTTAAGTACAGTAGACTATGAGAATGAATTGAAATGTATTTTTCTTTTAATACTCTCCTATCCTAAAAGCTTTACTATGTATGTGTGACTGGTGCTAAACGATTGTAGACTTTATATAGTACAAGTTAAAGTTTGTTGTTGTTTGAGCAGATGTGTATAGTGTTGCCAGTTACCGTTGTGGTAAGTAGGTAGTTTTCGCTAGTTGTGTTTGAGTTATTAAAGTATTTTGTGTGTGAATTAAATTAAATGTATAACGCCTATTATTATATTTTGAATAAACACATTTTTATTAACAATGTGGTTGTTTTCTTTTCATTCAAGTTTATTTCACTTATGTTTGCCAATTACCATTAAACTGTGCGGACTCTGTCTATGGCACCTGTCCGACCGCCGGCGATTAACGTGAAGCGAGTAGAACTAGCAACTATAAAAGATTTGACGAGAAAAAAGGAGCGAGTGCGCGACGGCGATGGCGCGGTCACGCGTTGGTATGCGTATGTAAAGCACAGAACACTATTACTCCTTGATGTAAAGCCTGAGTTTGCGAATGTACGGCCCGCCAAGCGAGGGTCGCTGAGCGAGTATTCTCTTTGACAGCTCTTGTCGGGACAGGTGCCTTATTCCAAAATGATTAGCAGTAAAGTTTACCAAGGTTCTTTTAGTGCGTGGCCAAAATCGGAACTCACACCGCCAAGCAACACCCCTTTTATGTCATTCAAACTACAAAAGATCCTTGTAGCACTATATGCCAACTTCTAGCTAACAACATCTACATACATAGACTCACGCTTTCTTCCCATGGAGGTAGCTAGATCCTACAGAAACGCTACCTGCTACGAAACTTGTAATTATACTCCTTTTTGCTTCGTTTACGTTCATACTTATTTATGGTCATACACGCGCGCCGGTTGCGAGTACTACGCACCTGACCTTTCTAAAGCACATCACCAATAAGGTACAGACGCCAGCACATCAAAATTTTTCAATCAACCTTATGCTTTAGCGATAAAGTTGAAAATCTATTAAAGAAATTTGACAGATTGTAGTAGCTTGATGTAGGTACTGGCGTCTGTACTATAATAATGTCGTCCTAGGGCTTCCCGTCCCGGCGTTTCCACTCACAAGTCCGGATATGTTTATAAAATAAGTGCATGAACTCGTCTGTTAAGATTTTGGTAAAACAATGTTACTTGCCTTCGCGGAAGAACTTGCTCTCTGATTATACAAATGTAATTTATAATCACGTGACCAGAGGCCAGCCCTCTTAGAATATGATTTATATTAATAATGCAAACAAAATAATAATAAATTACAAAAATAAAACTACAGCTGCTGGTATTTATCACAGACATTTCTTTATATGTCTGTGGTATTTATATAAAATAAATAAGTAGTAGTAATAATTGTAGTAGTTGTTGTTTGTTGTAGTTGTTAATTAGTAGAATTTAGAGTCCTGTGCGTGAACCCCATGCGCTGGTCTTATTGACATCCCAGCTGACAGCTGTCTGTCATAATTAATAAATGTCATTCCTCTTTTGACAGCTGACTGAGCGAGTTGAATGGAGTTGAAGTGCCGATACTGCCGATTATTACGTGCAATGTTTTTCAAAATTTTCTTTGTTAAAGAAAATTATTGACTTAACAACGAACTTTCCTAGTGTCGAAATTCTTCAAATCTTATCTTGAACTTTGAAAACAATCTCTGAACAGTGTACCTTTTTGTGATAGTTTGAAAAAAGTTAACATTTTTACGGAAATCTCGGTGGCGTGTTGATATCATTTTTCTGGGTAAGTTTTTTGAGAATCGTTGCTAGGAACATTTCCTATGAATCTATTTTTAGATCATAGACGTCGTTTATCGCTCTATGGCCCTAAAATAATCACTTCAAGGTTACAACGTAGACTTTGAACTATCGAGTTTGATGCTATTCAAAACAATTTAATTAAGTCATACATAATGGATCAGTTACCTTTGCCCCACTTCAAGTTTGTAAACATTAAAAACTGGTTCTTGTGACGTAATGTTTCGTAATTTAAAATTGCACTAATGAACAAATTCGTCATTGTTTAGTCCAGTTTAGGTATAACCTAAACAATATTAAAAATAAAAGTCGCTTTTCGCGTCTGACTGTATGACCGCGTTGTTCATAAACTACGCAACGTATGCAGTTTTCACCATGATTTAGAGAATTTCTTCCAGAAGGTTTATGTGTTTAATAAATTAATATTAAAGTTACTAATAAACCGTACCCATAATACGCGCATTGACGTGGAGTTGCGGACACCAGCCCGTATCACCTATTAAGTAATAGGCAATACAGGCTGGTGTCCGCAACTCACGACGACTATGACAAAACACTGTAAAAATCTCACCGTGAAAACTTAGGTGAAGTGAGCGTAGAGTGAGCTGTCAATAGTGTCAATTCCTAGCAAAAACAAACTCACTTCACCTATGTTTTCACAGTGAGATTTTAACAGAATAGACAGACAGATCTCTTTATTATAAGTATATTAAAGAGATTGGAGGTTTTGTCAAGTTGTAAAAATTGTGCGAAGGGGGGTATGTCGCTACTTGGGCTATAAAAGTATTAACTTTATTTGATGATTATTTCGTGATAAAACTAAAGATTTACTTGAATAGAATACTTCTTTAGTTGCACAGAAAATAGGTACAAGTTACAGATGTTAAGTTTAAAATGATCATACTAACTACCTTATCTAAGGCATGCAAACAGTTTTAGCTATAATAATAAAGACTCATTAATAAATCAATATAAGATTACCATGTCAAGATGAAATTCAGTACATTATTTCTAAGATAGGTATCATAAAGTCAAAACTTATGTTTGCCAGGGTTATCTCCTGTTGTTAACTTTGTTAGCTATTATTTATATTATTATTATGATTACTAGATTCATCTCTCTATTTCCCGTGACATCGTTCGCATGAAATTTCTTGTTCCCCCAACCCACCCCATTGCATCGCAGCATCCTATTACTTCGTTTTCGCTTTGCGTTCTTGCTGACTTATTTTAGTTTTTTCTTGACTCCTAAGGGTCCTAGCATGATGTTAAGTAGCCTATAGCCTTCCTCATAACTTGGGCTATCAAATGCAAAACATTTTTTTTTTAATCCGATGTGTACTTCAGAGATTAACCCGTTCAAACAAAAAAACAAACTCTTCAGCTTTATTATTTGTATAGATAATCACGCTCTAAAAAGTATGAAATAAAAATGGTTGCCTGTAAAGTCGGTTTTACGGGCGAAGATTTTACGTGACAACGTCTTTTTCTCGGTAGAATATTTATTGATATGAATATAATTAAATTGCACAATAGGAACAAGGAATTAAATGAAAATAAGAACGTAACGTTACCGAGCGTTACACTTTTTCATAAGTGACTCCCAGCCGCAACCTAATTTAAGACGTTGTCACGTCAAAAAAAATTGTTTAAAAACTAAAACTCGACTACTGAAAATAATGAAACAAGAAAGTACCTTCCCGTGGTCGCATGCTACCATAGCTTAAAAGTATTAGTAGTATTTTAAACTTTTTTTTGACGTGACAACGTCTTAAATTAGGTTGCGGCTGGGAGTCACTTATGAAAAAGTGTAAAGCTCGGTAACGTTACGTTCTTATTGACGTGACAACGTCTTAGATTAGGTTGCGGCTGGGAGTCACTTATGAAAAAGTGTAACGCTCGGTAACGTTACGTTCTTATTTTCATTTAATTCCTTGTTCCTATTGTGCAATTTAATTATATTCATATCAATAAATATTCTACCGAGAAAAAGACGTTGTCACGTAAAATCTTCGCCCGTAAAACCGACTTTACAGGCAACCATTTTTTTTTTCATACTTTTTAACCCCCGACGCAAAAACGACGGGGTGTTATAAGTTTGACGTGTCTGTGTGTGTCTGTCTGTGGCATCGTAGCTCCCGAACGGATGAACCGATTTTGATTTTTTTTTTAGAGCGTGATTTTTCAGCAGTCCGGTTTTAGTTTTTGAACTTATTTTTTATTTAAATTATTTTGGGGTTATATTTTCGTGATAAAGTATTTGCAGAGCCGCTTTAATTTTTTTTGTTTAGGTTTTATTGTTTTACATGTATGTACCTAGGTAATATACCAAACTTAACATAAATATGTTTGACTCAAATCTGAGGATTCTGAGGCGTGATTTTATAGACATTATTCGTAATGATGCACCAATGATATTTTTACTAAAATATCATTGGTGCATACAAGCAAAGCCGTGAGCAACAGCTGACAATATATTTGAAATATTTGAAATTTAATGTACTTTAATTTGATACCCAAAACGGCATGATTAAAACATTTTTTTTTGGACAAGACTATGTCCGCTAGAGGGCGCCAGATTCAACTTATGTGACGTCACATAGCCACCAGTGGAGGATCAAGACGCTTCCAACGATACCTCAATTGTCAAATTATGACAAGGTGTTTAGAAGTTATGAGGGAACAGATGAACATACATACTGGTCAAAATCATAACCCTCCCTTTGCTTCGCCGTAGTCGGGTAAAAAAGAAAAGGAAGGCTTCAGAAAGATTTTGTAAAAAAGATTTTATTTTTCATTTTTTAGTTGTACCTACCCCACACAAATTCAATTAACACTACTTGCTATGTGAATATCAGTTAAAACATCATCAATATAAATTATGTGGCAAAAATACGTATTATTGAAGCTAACTGAAAAACTACACAAACAAAGTTAATAAAATTAATATGGAACCACCCCTGAGGCATACCTACCCTATCCATTAAAAAAAGATTTTTGGATTTACAATTGTCGGAGATATCGCGTAACAAATATAAAAAAAAAAACAACATACAGTCGAATTGAGAACCTCCTCATTTTTGAGGTCGGTTAAAAAGCATGTCAGTTATAATTGATAAATGATTTTATTTTTGTAAGTAGGTTTGTACAAACACTTTTACACGTCAATCATGTTTAGTTACAAATCTTACCTAACCCCACGGCATACAACTAATTAATTCTTATCATTCATTATCACAGCGTTATCACACTATCACATTGTTGGCACTCGCAGGTAGGGGGGCTATAAGGTGTAATTGGCAATCGTCTATTTTTACCGACTTCAAAAAAAAGGAGGTTATCAATTCGACACGTATGTAGGTATGTAATATTATTGGAATTGCATTATATTCACATATAACAATCTATTATGGCTTCAAACAAATATATAAAGTTTTATAGACGTATGTATGTATGTATGTTTGTCCACGCATTTCTCCGCAACTATTAAGTAATCGGATCGCGACCATTTTTTTTATTGGCTTACATTTACTACAACTTAGGGAACAGTGCAATTTTCATCAAAATCGATTCAGTAATTTTCAAGATATGGACTCATACGTGTAAGTGTGACGGCCTGGGTTATTGATACGAGCTACGGGTGCACGGGTGTAGTGTCAAAAGGAAAACATCTCAAAACCTTAAAAAAACTAAAAATTACGAAATAAAAATTAATTTAAAAAAATTTAACCGACTTCAAAAAGAAATTAACTCAAAATTATGAAATAACTTTAATTTCGGAAGTCGGTGGCAAAAAACTAAAACTAACATACAGATCCCAAGACACCGACTTCCACGCGAACGAAGTCGTGGGCACAGCTCACAACAAATATTCAGCCGCATCGGGTCAGATTCGAAGCCAACCACAACATAGATAAATCAATAAAGACAAAGAAAATGGAGGAATGGTATGTAAATAAATGATGAACGTAGTCAAATAGTTCACAGCAGTTCAAACACTGTTTTGATGTAAGGCGTGGGAGCTGGAAGTAGTAGCTGTTGCGATACAAATGACTGAACGCGTCGTTTTAATCGAGAGTTCGTATTATTAGCATTTCTCAAGTATAAAGTGGAAGGAGAAGGAGGGGGAGAGGCCCGTGGCTTAATAATAACAGCCGCACAGGTCGATCGATCAGGTTAAGCTACGCTTGCCGCGATTGGTCTGTGGATGGGTGACCATCTTTACATACCGTGACCCCTCCGTGCCTCGGAAAGCACGTTAAGCCGTTGGTCCCGGCTTCCCGGCATTCGTGGATCTTTGACAGTCGTTACGGGTAGTCAGAAACCCGAAAGTCTGACAACCAGTCTTACCAAGGGGTATCGTATTACCCAGTAACTGGGTTGTGGAGGTCAGGTAGGCAGTCGCTCCATGTAAAATACTGGTATTCATCTGCATCCGGTTAGACTGGAAGCCAACCTCAACATAGTTGGGAAAAGGCTAGGCAGATGTGATGAGGCACCTTCGAAATAACAAACGTCATCGTCAAATGTCAAGTCAAAATAATAATGATAAACAATGTTTTATTACTGCAATGTTGAGGCTTAAAGATAATTATTTCAGTTAATTTGTTTATGAGACGCGTCAGTCGCATTCACGTAGTGATAACTAATGACCTACACTGTTATAGTCGTCGCGTTTTAGCATGATACTTTTTTACATGGTTGGGAAATCATCAAATGACCCCTGGGTGGAGCGGAATGGAGTGTCAGACTTTTACTGACTAAAACCCACCCGTGTTCCTTCCTTAGCCCTTTATGTTCCGGGGCAGCGGTAACCCTTTCGGACAATCCGGCTGATTGTATGAGGGTTTGCGCACTAGATCCGAACTCTATCCGACATTTAGAACATTCCCAATTCGGGTTGAAGTCGGATCTTCAATTCGGATTCGGATCGGAAGTAGTGCAGAACCGCAGAACCGCTCTAAACTTATGTATGTGTGGTTTTTCGTTATTGGAACATGTTGAAGCGTCAAGGCTCTGAAGGCTCCCAGAGACAGGCGCGACGCGACTCTAGTAGAACAATTTCTATGAAAACTAATGTATTGTGATGTGGGTACAAAAACAATAAATCAGTCTCGCATGAACTGTCTTTGGATTTGCATCGATATTCCAGTGGCGATGAGGATAGCCAGTTCTCGTATTAAAAACGTTCAACTTCAAAATCTAGTCGCAGTCTCACCTCGGCGACAAACCAATGTCAAAAACTTGTCAAAAATGTAGGGAAATTAGAAGTATTTTTGACAGATTGAGTATGATCTTCGAAGTGAAGAACCGGTGAACCGGTCGAAGTGGAAGTGCTTGGGGGAGGCCTATGTCCAGCAGTGGACGTCTTTTGGCTGAAATGATGATGATGATGATGAGTACGATCTTAAAATTACGAGAATTACCCCTCAGGTATTGTTGATCTCAATATGATTCACAAATATTTATTTGTTACGGCCACGAATATTTATAAATTATATGTGTGCCAAATTTCATCCAAATCCGTTCAGTAGTTTTTGCGTGAAAGAGTAACACACATCCATCCATCCATCCTCACAAACATTCGCGTTTATAATAATAGTAGGAGTAGGATAGGATATTAGTAGGATAGGAAGTAAGATATTAGTAGGATTAGTAGGATATTAGTAGGATTAATAGGATAGGAAGTAGGATATTAGTAGGATTAATAGGATAGGAAGTAGGATATTAGTAGGATTAGTAGGACAGGAAGTAGGATATTAGTAGGATAAGAAGTAGGATATTAGTAGGATTAGTAGGACAGGAAGTTGGATATTAGTAGGATAATAGTAGGATAGGAAGTAGGATATTAATAGGATTAGTAGGACAGGAAGTTGGATATTAGTAGGACAGGAAGTTGGATATTAGTAGGATAGGAAGTAGGATATTAGTATGATTGCTATCTCTACCTGGCATATTTCGACACATACCCGGAGTGCGGACGCCCCAGTGTCGCGTCATTAAGGTCGATTCAATTTCAATTGAAATAGCTTATCAATTGAACTAGTTAAAGGTATTTCGAATCTCTAAATTCAATGCAGCAAGCAATCGTCCCTACGATTGCTTGCTGCATTGAATTTAGAGATTTTGTCCTTTTGCGATTTATATTATTCCTTTATTTTATTAAATACATATCACATTATTATCACACTAATATTATAAAGGCGAAAGTTTGTGTGTGTGTGTGGACTGTTTATATGTTTGTTATTTCTTCACGCTCAAACGGCTGGACCAATTTTGATAAAATTTTGTATGGAGTTAGCTGACACCCTGGATTTACATATAGGCTACTTTTGATCCCGATATTCCCACGGGATCGAAACTTATGCGGGTGAAACCGCGGGGCGCATCTAGCAAATTATATTTTTAAATATTAGAATATAAAAACATTTAAAAATATAAAAAATAGTAGCCCACCGGTATCGGGAACAGGGTCCAAGCTACCGGCGGTCAGGGCTCCAGAGAGAGGAGCCTAACAATGCGGGCCGTGTCCAGAAGTACCGCTTCCTGAATCATGCCCTTGATCCAGCTGCCCAACGAGAGCCTCCTCAGGTGTTGGTCGAGGCTCTTTGCTATTAATCTATTAATTGTTTATCCATCTTACCACTACAGGGGATTTTTTACCTAATGCGATAGATGGATGATTGAAAATCGATTGAAAAAAAATAATGATCTCTCCCCTTTCCAGATGTTGCCAGTGATGTGAGTACGTGACGTCACAAGATGGCGGTGGGCGAGGCGCGAGTCCCGCTGCTGCACGGCGACCGGCCAGCGCCCGCGCATCAGGCTAAGACAGGTTAGTCATTTAGTACGTACTTATAAATATCATAAAATTAGATTCTGAAAGACCATAAACCGCTGGAGAGCTCGGATTCGTTATAATTAGGTAAAAAATACTAAAATATTTTCCGTACACGTTACCAATTAATTTTCCGTCGCACGAAAAAATATACACGGTTTTTTATTATTATTATTATGAGCATGTGTTGTCCCACTGTTGGGCAAAGGTCTTCCTTCTCTCTTTCCACTTTTCTTGGTCTACTGCGATTGTGGGCCAATCCTTTAAGAAGGAGTCCAGCTCATCCCGTCATCTTTTCTGGGCCTGCCGCACGGTCGTTTCCTGCCATTTGGGATCCACTCATGCGGGCCACTCACGATCAAGTTCACCGCCAAGTTCGCAGCACTTCAAATCCACTGCAAACTTGACGGTGAACTTCGCTTTTGCGTATTGTTGCACCGACATGCGTATTGTTGCACCGACATGCGTATTGTTGCACCGACATGCGTATTGTTGCACCGACATGCGTATTGTTGCACCGACATGCGTATTGTTGCACCGACATGCGTATTGTTACACCGACATGCGGCAGTTTGTGGCCCACCACCCTAATTGCGTAACACACTATCAATCGGAATCTGAATCATTTTGAAGCAAATTGCTAATCCATTGCTTCATAAGTTCGGAAAATTTGTCTGCTCAACACGTAAATGACGCAATGAATGTTGTTGAACTGTCAAAATGAAATACGATTCCGATTGATAATGTGTTACGCAATTGCCCCGCAGTTCCTCTTTAGTCCAGCAGCTGTGCGGCCACCGTCTGCTAATTGTTTGTTTGGGTGTGTAGTGCACACGAGAATGTCATAATATTTTTTTGACTTTTTTTAACAACCTCTCTCTTCAAACCTCACGTGTTTAAAGGACTCCCTTGCCGGCAGTAATAAATTACACAAAGTGCCTCAGAGAGCAAACACATCTCAAGATGAGATAAACACTGGCCAAGTGCGAGTCGGACTCGCACACGAAGGGTTCCGTACAACAAGGAAAAAGCACCGAAAAAAAAAAAAACACGTTTGCTGTGTGGAAGCCCCCCTTAAATATTTATTTTATTTTGTTGTTATAGCGGCAACAGAAATATATAATTTGTGAAAATTTCAACTGTCTAGCTATTGCGGTTCTTGAGATACAGCCTGGTGACAGACAGACAGAGTCTTAGTAATAGGGTCCCGTTTTTACCCTTTGGGTACGGAGCCCTAAAAATCAATCTTCCATAGATATAAAAGGAGATACTTCACATAATGATATCTTTAACTGACGCTGAGTAGCAACTGATAAGAGATATAGTAATGTGTTGTTGTAAGTGGGAGATGAGATGATAGTGATGTTTGTGCTGTTCATTGATAGTAGGATAGTGATGGGAAAAGTGCGGATATTATTAATTAGATCCGATACTAATAATACGGGGTTCAGGGCTAAATAATAATAGCCGAAGGGGCGATCGATCAGGTTAAGCTACGCTTGCCACGGTCGGTCCGTGAATGGGTGACCATCTTTACATACCGAGACCCGTGCCTTGGAAAGCACGCTAGGGCGTTGGTCCCGGCTGTCAATTTTGGATCTTTGTCGTTACGGTTTATCAGAAGCCCGAAAGTCTGACAACCAGTCTTACAAAGGGGTACCGTGTTACCCAGTAACTGGGTTGTGCAGGTCATTACATATTACTCAACTATCGATCGACCCGTGCGGCTGTTATTATTTTTTTGTATTACTCAAGTATTTTTAATTTCACGTAATTGGAAGCTCCCATATCCGAACTTATCCGATAAAATATAAGTACCTCTATCACATCACTACGCATCTCTGGCCGTCACTACTACAGATAAGAGTAAATTGATAAATAACGACTATTACTTGTTATCAGAGATATCAATCTGTACTATACAATACTATATGTATAGGAGGACATTCTTCTCAAATGATTGTGTTATGGGAGTGAAATTAACGTAACATCACGCGTGTATCCCCCGCAGGGGTGCAAAGAGATTTTTTTTTTTTTTTTTTTTTTTTTTTTTTCCCCTTTTGTGATCTGCAATCGGCTTATCTAGCCATAATCAGATGTGGTTTCAGTAGGTTATATATTTTGACAATGTGGCTCCATTGAACCGACATCGACACAAAGCATTATAAGAGCCATTCTCAGTCTCTCTGATCCAGGTCTAGTATATGCCATCTTTTTAGGCGTGTTATGGTTTGGTTATTTAGGAGGTTCTTAGCCAATTCATTGGTATGCTCTAGCAGTCTCTTCTTATATCGCGTACAATTTTTGTTTACTTCTTCCTTTACCGTAGGCATCTCTAAGTATTCATGGATTTCAGAGTTTCTCACGAACCATCCTGCGCCAGATATTGATCGTAGGGCTATATTCTGAAATCTTTGTAGGATTTCTATGTTGGAGTTACTGGCAGAACCCCATAGTTCTATGCCATATGTCCACACCGGTTTTATGATGGCTTTATAGACCAGTAGTTTGTTGTTCGGAGATAGCTGTGATTTGCGTCCCAACAGCCAAGAGAAGGTCTTGAATAATATTGTTGCCTCTTTTTTCTTTGCCTTGATGTGGTTGGCCCATGTTAGTCTTCGGTCTATATGTAGACCCAGATATTTTACACAGTCACTCGTTGGTAATTGTTTTCCTTCCATATAGACTGGTGCACATTCACCTTTTCTTAGGGTAAAGGTTGCCTGCACAGATTTGCTTACACTAGGCTTTATTCTCCATTTTTGGAGCCAAATTTCTATTTTACCAACTTGTGTTTGCAGCTTTTGCGTAGCAACGTCCGGGTCTTTGTCACTCGCAAGGCATGCAGTATCATCCGCATAGGTTGCTGTCGTTACATCTTCAGTGCCTGGCAGATCTGATGTATATATGGCATACAGTACTGGGCCAAGCACTGATCCTTGCGGGACTGAGGCAGCGATATCATACAGGTTGGAGTACTCGTCTTCATATTTCACTTGAAATTTTCTTTGGTGCAGGTATGATTTCATGATCATAAAGAATGAGTTAGGTAAAAGTTTTTTCAGTTTAAAGAGTAAACCCTTGTGCCACACTCTGTCAAACGCCTGTTGAATATCCAGGAACACCGCTGAGCAATATTCTTTCTTCTCTAAGGACTGCCTGATTTTATGCGCCACTCTATGTATTTGTTCCACTGTGGCATGATTCTCTCTAAACCCGAATTGATGGTCGGGAATTATTTTGTCTTCCTCTAATATTGGTTTTAGTCTTCGTAGGAATATCTTCTCAAACACTTTGGATAAAGTTGGGAGAAGACTTATGGGTCTATACGAGCTAGGATCAGTTGGAGGCTTCCCTGGTTTGGCCATCATACATATTTGCGATATTTTCCACAGCTTAGGAAAATAGTGAGTTCTAAATACAGCATTTACAAGCATTGTCAGAAAAACTATTGCTTTTCTAGGAAGTCGTTTGAGTATCTCACCAGTGATAAGGTCGAAACCAGGTGCTTTTTTGTTTTTTAGATGAATTATGGTACGCTTCATTTCTCTGGGTGTCACTAATTCAATTGGTAGTGAGAGTTGTTGATCACTGTCGATAAAATTATCCAACTCTTTCTCAAATTCAACCATTGTAGATGGGTTGGGGGTAAAAATCTTTCTGAGGTGTTCTGCGAAAACCTCAGCTTTCTGATTTGGCTTCTTTGCCCAAGTTCCTGTGGGCGTTTTTAGTGGGGGTATAGAATTGAGTGGTCTTTTGAAATTCTTTGTGATTTTCCAAAGAGAGTAGTTATCTTTGTTCTGAGTCGATAGTGTAGACAATTTCTGTTGAAAAGTAGCATTCCTGTTCTCAATGATCACGTCTTTCAGTTCCCTAGAGATCCTATTAAATTCTCTTCTGTCATGACTTGATCTGCTTGCATGAAGCCGCCTCCTTGTTTTACGTTTTTCCTCGAGTATACGGCGTATTTCAAGAGGTATGTTATATTTATTGACCGGGAGTTCCAGAGTCGGAGTAGCGCGCCATGCCGCCACCTGTATAAGGTTTGTGATGTAGAATGCTGCATCGTCTATTTCTGCCTCTGTTTTAAGACTCACTCGTAGGTTTGTTTCCTCTTGTAGGTATTCGGTAAATGCATTCCAGTCTGTTTTATGATTGCTTAACTTACAGCTTTGTTCTTTTTGTATTATTGTTACGCTAAGTGTTAACAGTACAGGTGAGTGATCTGATAAGGTGTCAAGAGACGATTCTATTTTTAGATGAATGTTTGAGAGCCCCTTCGTAATAAAGAAATCGAGCAGATCTGGGGTTCGGTAAGGATCTGTTGGCCAATAGGTTGGTTCGCCTGTAGAGAGGGTTATTAATCTATGATTATCGACACATTTCTTTAGCTCCCGTCCCCTAGTTGTTGTCAGTCTGCAACCCCAGTCTGTGTGCTTGCTATTCCAATCACCGCCGCAGACATACCTGTGGCCCAGAGTGTCAAAGTATTTAGATAGCATGTCCTGCTTAAGTTTATGCTTGGGCGGACAGTATACAGAGCTTACGTTGACAGGACCAAATTTGTCTTCTATAGTGACAGTGGTAGCTTGTAGCCAGTCTTCCTTAAATTCGCCATGAAAGTAATGTCTAATATTATTCTTTACAATTACCGCTGTCCCTCCATGCGATGTATCGTCAGGGTGATTTGTGCAATATACACAGTAGTTGTTCATTTTGAATGTCTTTCGGTTATTGAGATGAGTCTCCGATATTAACGCTATATCTATTTTGTTTACCTTAATCAACATTTCTAGCTCCTGTTTATTTGGTAGTAAACCATTGATATTCCAGGTGGCTATTCGCAGTGAGGTCATAATGGAATTTTACTGATGAGTGCTGTGATGAGATTCATCATTGTGCTCATTTGTGAGATAAGTACATCTATCCTTTCTGTCTGTTTTAATAAGAGGGCCTCTAATTTAAGAATATTATCATGTAGATTATGTTCTACATTTGTTCTCTGTGACTCTGTGGGGTCAACTTTATTTGTGGAAGTATTTTTTCTTCCAGAGTTCTCTGCCGCAGTAGCATTATTACCTATAACTACTTCGCTATATTTTTTATTACAATTATTGTATGGTTGTTTTTTAGGTATATTTGTTATATTTATGTTGTTTGCAGACTCAGATCTAGTCAATGCAAGTACATTTAGTCCTTCTATCGGTTTTTGTACTTTTGGTCTTTGTTGCTTCTGTGTCTTGTTGGTATCTTGTTTCCTGGTGAGGATTTCCTTATAGATTTTACAACCCTTGTAACTAGCGGGGTGGCTTCCAGAGCATAGAGCACAAACTGCCGGTGTGTTCTGATCTATAGTACACTTTGTGGTATTGTGCGGCCCTGCACATTTCACACACCTGTATGGACCCATACAGTTGTTTTTTGTGTGTCCATATTGTTGGCACCTGGTACATTGGACTATTGTGGTTTTCCTTCTTGGGTCTTCGATTATAACCTTTTGGTTGTAAATATATTTAATTTCTTTAACATGCTTGTTGTTATCATGTGGGAGTATGTTAACAAAGAAAATATTTGAAGGCTGCTTGGTGCCTCTTTTACGAGCAGTTACTATTTCTCCTTTCACTTGATTTCCTGTTTCCTCTATGGCTTCAACAATTGCTTCCTTGGGTGTGCTATAATGTAGATGCTTGATCACAATTCTCATACATTTTTCATCTTTTTGAGTAAATGTGTAGCCTATTAACCCTTTGCTTCGGACGTGTTCTATGAGAATTTTGTATTTTTCGACAGACTGGGAAGAGATTATTAATTTATTTTTTGACACCACTTTATACGTATAGTCACTCTTTTCCAAAACTTCTTCAATAAAACTCGTTAATTTTTGAAGGTCATCTATACCATATAGTATAATGGGTGGAGGTTTCGAGGGTTTCTTTGGTCTTTTGTCTGGAGTAGGATTTTGCTCTTGACAATCAACACTTAAAAGATTAAAACTATTCGATGTCTCTATTGCTGGTGGTGATATTTGGGCAATGTTGTCTGTGATAACGCCTCTACGGTCACTCAATATTTGTTCTCTCTGCAAGGTTCTTTTGGTCATCTTTGATGATGCTCCCTTTCCTTCAGGTGATCGGTGCCTTTTCTGCCTTTGTTCAGGAGCTCTTGGCCCCTGGTTTGAGGTGGAATGATTACTCTCCTGCTCCTTTCTTAACGTATGACTAAAAGGCACTCGTTGCCATGAAGGAGGAGCAGGCGCAACATCCTCTGTACTGGGGATCTCCATTTTTTCGGGTTCTATTTCTGTAGTAACGTGTGTGGGAATATTTCCTACAGATGAAGATCTGGGTCTTGATATAAACAAGCTCGGATGGAATGCTTGCTGGACAAATTTTTTGTTGGTGCTGCCAGGAGCATTTACTGACACAGGGGCCTGGTCGCCCACCCCTGTGGAGTCTTCGGTAACAAATTTCACACACGCAGGCCCGGGTACCTGCGAGCGCCGGGGGTTAGCCGGAGCGCATGACAAAACACTCTCATTATTCGACATTTTCATATAATTGGGTTGGAAGGTAAATATAACACTTTTCCAAGGTGCTATAACCACACTTTTGGAGGGCATTTAACTTCTCCAGGCTTGTGGTCGCCTAGTACAGGTTACTTGACCGCCGCCTGTGGCTCGGCGTTGTTGTTCGTTTAGCACCACCCGGGGGACACGTGTAGGGTGGGCCTAGGTAAGGTGGTAACTCCTACGGACGCGAACAACATCACCCCCCAGGGTGCAAAGAGATGGATAAATGTGTAGTATTCCATTTGCACTCCACACAACACCACCACATTAGTTCACACAGTACACCACACACTACACCATGACACCACACCACCACCCAACAAACCACCACACACACTACACCACCACCACCCTGCAACCCACCACACACATCACACCACCACCCCACACACCACCACCCTGCAACCCACCACACCACATACCACCACCACCCCACACACCACCACCCAGCAAACCACCACACACACCACCACCACCCTGCAACCCACCACACTAGTTCACACCACAAACCAGACCATGACACCACACCACATACAACCACCACCCTACACAACACGACCACCCAGCAACCCACCAGACTAGTTCACAACACACACACACACCAGACCATGACACTACACCACCACACCACCACACATCACCACCACCACTTTCGGATTTTCCATCAGAGATTGACGGCAATAGGCTCGCCCTTATTACATGGGACTTAAAAATAACTGGCGGACTGTGGGTGTACTGTGGGTGTACTGTGGGTGCCCCTGCCTGTGCGTAACCTTCCGGGGATTACAGTTGTGATGTATGTGTTTCTCCCGCAGAGCCCCCTCACAAGGCGCCACTGGACCACTCCCGCCTGGGCGCCGGCACAACCGTGGTCACGTCGCTCATAGCTGGCGCCACGGCCGGCGCCCTCGCCAAGACTGCCATCGCCCCCCTCGACAGGACTAAGATTAACTTTCAGATCTCGTGAGTATACCAAAGATTTAAAAGCACAGCAAAAAGAAAAAAAATGTGTAATTACTAATATTGACTAATAACTTGTATGTGTGGTGCAAACTGTTAATATAAAGCCCGTCACAGACGTAGCTATAATATATATTATTATAGTATAGCTCCCGTGTGTGGTAGCTTGCTATTCTATAATATATATCTCGATATTTTAATATATATTATGACTACGTCTGTGACGGACTTAAGTTGGTTATTAATTAATAAATATATAGAAAGATAAAGTACAGGAAAGTAAAAGTATAAAGTATCTAGCTTCCGCCCGCGGCTTCGCCCGCCAGGTATGTCGATAAAAACTATCCTATGTCCTTCCCCAGGATGCAATCTATCTTTCTGCCAAATTTTATCGAAATCCGTTCAGTGGTTTAGGCGTGAAATGGTAACATATAGACAGACAGACAGAATTACTTTCGAATTTTTCCGAGCTTTTATTTACTTTCACCTGTCCCGGTGTCTGTAATCAAATCTTGCAAGTTAAATTTGACCCGCTTTCCGGTTGCCGATTGAGTTGGATTTGTGCATGCATATGTAAATTAAATGACAATGCAATATTATTATGACATGGAGTTGATCTGATGATGGAGCTGGAAGGTGGCCGTGGGAACTCTGTAATAAAACGACGCAATCGCGTCGAGTTTGGGCTCGTTTGATTCGTCTTGACAAGGACTCGTAGTCCTAGATGATATCCAGGGTGTGATGATGGAGCCAGAAGGTGGCACCTTGGGAGGGTTTGGCTTTTTTTTAAAGATTTTTTCGTTTATTTTTTATTAACCCAGTGCAACATACATTATAACATTTATAACTTCTACTTCCGTTCGTCCACAGCCAAACCCCCTACTCATGGCGAGCTGCCGTGAACTTCCTGCTCCACAGCGCCCGCACCGAGGGCCTGGTCGCACTGTGGCGCGGCAACAGCGCGACCATGGCCCGCATAGTTCCGTACGCCGCCATACAGTTCACGGCGCACGAGCAGTGGAAGAAGGCACTAGGAGTTGACACGCCGCAGAGTGCCAAGTAAGTCACCAAGTAAGACCTGCGCTGCATTATATACACTTCGGGACCCCAGTTTTCCGGGATAAGTGCCTTTCGGGACTCGAGTCTTCCGGGATAAGAGCCTTTCGGGACTCGAGTCTTCCGGGATAAGAGCCTTTCGGAACTCGAGTCTTCCGGGACCCGAGTCTTCCGGGATAAGAGCCTTTCGGGACCCCAGTTTTTCGGGATAATAGCCTTTCGGGACTCGAGTCTTCTGGGATTCGAGTCTTCCAGGATAAGACCCTTTCGGGACCCGAGTCTTCCGGGATAAGAGCCTTTCGGAACCCCAGTTTTCCGGGATAAGAATATTACGGGACCCAAGTCTTCCAAGAAAGTATAATATTTAAAAGACTATCTCCCTTGTTCCAGAGCCAGCCCCGTGCTCCACTTGATAGCCGGCTCCCTCGCCGGCGTGACGTCACAGTCGGCCACGTACCCGCTGGACGTGGCGCGTGCGCGCATGGCTGTCACGAACGCCAGCGAGTACAGCACGCTGCGGGCTGTGTTCGTGACGGTGGCCAAGCATGAAGGGCCACGCACGCTGTACAGGTAATCATATGTGCAGGGTTCTTTTAAATTGGCTAAAGTGCTTGTTACACTATAGAGGTATGAGGAACAGGGTGTAAAGTTCACTGAAACTCTATAGAAAAGAGACCCGGTGTTGTGTCTGGCGGGCAACTGCCCGATGATTCATGTCGGGCCGTTGTATCTATGCTAGTTGCGCGGTAAACTCTGCTTGCGCGATGCAGGATTTTGCGTGACGTCAGTATGACGCGTTGTTCGCATGTGGCGTTGTAGATACAGTTACAACACTATCTCTGCTACCATGTTGGTAATTCCGTGGACTACTCAATAAAATACCATATTAGACTCCAAAATATATTGTGCATCCGCACAGGCAAACGATCAGAAGTACAAGCACGTTTATGAATGTGACATCTGTCTAGAAAAATTATTCTATATTACCAGAGTTTATACCGGGACACATATACGAACTCCATGATGTGTATTAGGCACATGCCAACATCATTGTTGTAATTAAGTTATTTCCAACAGGCAGGATGCACATTTGCACATGTCGAGGAGTTTTTAGATTATTGTTTCTTCCAGGGGCTATTCTGCGACGGTGCTCGGCGTCATCCCTTACGCGGGCGTCTCCTTCTTCACTTACGACACGCTCAAACGCAAGTACTTCGGTAAGTGTGACTTTTTTTCACTTCTTGTTCTTTTGAAAGAAAGAAAAAACGTTTATTCGCGGCAAACATAACGCATAAAAAAAAAAACAATTTGGGAGAAAACATGCGTCACATTTACGCAAAACGGTCATCGCTCAGCATAATGCTAAGACCCTATATGAGACAGAGTCGCAGCGATTTCCGCGTACTTCGTAACACACTTGAGATACTCTGCAGTCGTGGTGGGTATCTATCTAAATATATAAAACTCAAAGGTGACTGACTGACTAAAATACATAAAATTGACTGACTGACTGACATAGTGATCTATCAACGCACAGCCCAAACCACTGGAGGGATCGGGCTGAAATTTGGCATGCAGGTAGATGTTATGACGTAGGCATCCGCTAAGAAAGGATTTTTCGAAATTCCACCCCTAAGAGGGTGAATGGGGGGAGGGTGAAATTTCACGCGGACGAAGTCGCAGGCAGAAGCTAGTCGATATATAAACATGATAAAACATACACATACTTGCGCATGTTTTGTTTGTCATTACATGTTTGCGCATACACTTGCGCACTATAATATCTCCGTTGAGATTGGCCACCGTGACCGTGAAATCACGTGGTTCTTCATCAATTTCCTCTTCCAGAATATTTCGGCAAGCCCCAGGGAACCATGATCAACGTAGTGCTAGGCGGCATGGCGGGCGCCATCGCGCAGACCGCGTCCTACCCGCTGGACATCGTGCGCCGGCGCATGCAGACCGCGCGCCGCCGCCCCGACGGCTCCTACCCCTATGCCAGCATCGGAGACACTCTGGCTCTAGTCTATAAGTGAGTGTATTGAGAATAGACATCATCTACCTGCCTTTTTCCAACTATGTTGGGGTCGGCTTCCAGTCTGACCATCATCTGCCTAACCTTTTCCCAACTATGTCTTGGTCAGCTTCCA
This sequence comes from Oligia strigilis, assembly GCA_951800025.1. Lineage (NCBI taxonomy): Eukaryota > Metazoa > Arthropoda > Insecta > Lepidoptera > Noctuidae > Oligia > Oligia strigilis. Next base: position 1,326,545 of record OX637569.1, read on the forward strand.
GTCTAACCGAATGCAGATGAATACCATTTTTGCACGGACTGACGGTCTTTCCAACCTCCACAATTCAGGCATTTGGTAATATGATACCTTTTGGTAAGACTAGTTGTCAGACTTATGACTACCGTCCACCGTAACGACTGTCAAAGATCTACGAATGACAGCCGCCGGACCAACTGCTTAACGTGCTTTTTCGATACGAGGAGGAGTCTCGGTTCCTGGATGGTCACCCATCCACGAACCGACCTCGGCAACCGTAGTTACATTGATCGATCGACCCGTGCGGTTGTTGGATAGCCACGAGCCCCTCTGATTATTTATCTTGTTTTTTCAGGTCGGAAGGCTGGCGGGGCTTCTACAAGGGCCTCAGCATGAACTGGGTGAAGGGGCCCATCGCGGTGGGTATCTCCTTCGCCACCTACGACCATATCAAGTGCACTCTCAGAGATATCGCGGTACATTTCAACAGCTAGTCTATAGTTTATGGTGGCCCGATTGCTTTGACAGTAACAATCGCAATCGCTTTCATTTTTGACAGTTGAAAGCAATTGTTTATACAGGGTTGTTTTTTTTTGGATGACTGAAACAAAAAATTGTTAATAAATATAAATGGGATGTTGGGAAATATATACTTACTGTTGATTTGATAAAATGAAAGCTGTTGCGTATATGTTTAATTTTGTCACTCACCCTGTATAATGTCACGCAAGCTGTCAGATGTCAAAAGAAATATGGAGGTAGTATTATAGACTGTTATAACGTAGATGTTAAAGAGTTTCTCGAACTTAAATATATCCGCTGAAATATGGGATTACTGTACGTCTCTGCTCACCCTGTCGGGTAGAGACGTGATGTTTGCTCACAAGTTTTCCTACTAAGCTTTCATTGTTATAAAAGTGACTGAACTTCGACAATAATATACTAAAATGATATTATAGAGATATCGATATTCTAGTTTGCAGATAGTCCGTCAGATGTCAGAAAGTTCAAAAAATGTCTGACAACACGTCAAATTTTTTGATATTAGAAAAACTGTCATAATTTTTAGTGTGGTAAGACGTCAGAAAAATCATGATCTGATGCTAGATGTCAGAAAATCACATATTTCTTACGCTGACGGAATATTTTAATTTTTGTTAGTTACTATCTGCGGACTAAAATTTAGTGTTTACGACCACACACACTGAAGGGCGAAAATTTAATACTAAATACTTATATACTACGCAACGAAATAGTGGCGGGTTATATTCTTTGCGGCCCGCAACGCAACTTTCCAGCAAAACATATTTTATTTAGCTAGCGTTGTACCAACTATAAAAGGGGTCACTTTATCGTTGCAGGCCGCAACGCACCGCTGCGTTTTCGCCCGCACACTGCAAGATCACCGTTTAGAGTATTTTTACGCACATACAGATATTATTATTTTAATTAGTAGATATTATTTTACAAATAGACAGTGGTTCTTATAAAATAGCCTCTAGGAGTCGGTACAGTTAACCGCATGTGGAGCACCTGGATAGTCAGCCGCCTTGCTGCCTAGCTAATATTTACATCATTTTATTTGACTTTTTTTTACTTCTTTTTTTCACCGTGTATCAGATAATTGTCCTCATATTCTAGGGTGTGGTGCAGACCATCAAACTGAATGATACCCATCACGCCTGCGAAGTTTCGCTAGCTATTTTAGTGCATTTTCTACTTTATTTTTAAGCCCTAATGTATTGAAGTTGTTCATTTTAGTTTTTAAGCATATTTTTTTCTTCGTATTTTTCCCTCTGCTTCTATTCTGAGATTCTGATGGACTATTTTTTATTTAAATCGTAGACCCTAAGATTAATTCTTTTTTTTTATTTTTTATTGCTGTATGGGCCCGCTCTTGACCTCGATCACGCCTGTTATGCGAAATCGGAAACACGTGTCTAGTATTTATAAGTAAAGAATCTATGTACAAAATTTCAAAACTGTATCATGAAAAATCACAAAGCTATAAGCTTGTTAAGTTACCTATTTGTCCGTACAAAAACATGCTCACCCGCGCCGCGCGCCGTCTTGCGCTCATTGATAATAGTACCTAGGTACCTAAGCGTTCGGGGCGGAGATTGGATAACCTACTTAGTGTCGCTCGGTGTCCAACTTTTAACCTTTTTTAAATATTTTTGGGACAAAATATAACATGGGGTAAAAATGATTGGAATCGATTCAGTTACTTATTCTGAACAAACTATATTCAGGTTTCGCATATAGGTACTAAAAATAACGTTGTATATTGTTTCCTGCAAAATAAATAATACAATTTTTGTTATAAAATGTACGTTTAAGACCCATTTTCCCTTAAAAGGGCCGCGTTTTTTTAGAACCACTGTCTACACGTAAGGACCAACTCCGTGTCATTACAAAAAGAGTTCTAACTTTTTTCTAAGCACTTTCGAGCTAGTTTTTGTAATTCAAACCTTATTCTGACCGTGGTAAAGTTCTTTATACAAAATTGACAGCTGAGTTCAGCTTAAAACTTCGAGTTAGTTTTTGTATTTCGAACCTTATTCTGACCGTAGTAAAGTTCTTTATGCAAAATTGACAACTTAGGCCCGCTTGTGTCACAAATAACTAAATTCTGTCAACAATGTTTCACTCAATCATTTCAAGTTGCCAGAATGATGTTTTAAATATGTATTTCTTCAAATAATTTAAAATAATTATTTTCGATTTTTTAAAATGGCTGTACTGTAAATTGTACCTTACAACACTAAGGCTAAGCTATATTTTCCTTTTTTTCTCTTGTTTCTTTTCTCTGTTTTATTTGTTCTTTCTCTGCTATTTTTTTTTATTTATATTTATTTTTCTATTCCTTTTTCTCTCTTTATATTCACGGATTTGTGTGATAATTGTTTTTGGAACGATGTTCGTTATTTTCACGGTCAGACTGGCAGCTGACCCCAAACGTAGCTGGGAGAAGGCTAGGCAGATGATGATGTTTAACAAAATAAAGTAAAAAAACAAATACATTTTTGGAAAGTAACCAGAGGTTTTCAAGTTTTATTGTAACAACAATTTTCGAAGATTTTGCTCGGTCTTGAATTAAAACTAGTTTTGTAATGTGACGGACTGTAGGTAGTCTAATGTTGTATATACTTGTTATGTTTGTAATGTTATTGAAAGCGATCTAATATATTATAAATGTACCCCACGACGTCCTAAACAAGAGCGATCGTGTCGCGAGTACACGAGTGTTTGTATGATTTTGACATACATGTACAGTCAACAAAAGAGATAGGTATGCAGGATCGTCGGATATAGTTGAAGTTTAATATGAAACCGATGGAGGTGGTCGACTGAAATTTCATTTGATAAATGAGCTGTTTTCTATTAATAATATTAAATTTTATTCGAGAACATCCATCGGTTTCTTAGTAAACTTCAACTATATCCGACGATCCTGCATACTTATCTCTTTTGTTGACTGTACTTATACAAGAGCGGGACGGTCGATTTTGGTTAGGACGCGGCCTTACTCTATATTGCCAATATCTAAAATAGATACAAGCTTTATCGAGGGACATACTGTAGGGGAGTGTAGTGTGTACTCTTTAACAACTTAACTAATTTTACTATGAGACAGCAGATTTTTTCGTGCCTCGGAAAGTACGGTAAGCCGTCGGTCCCGGCTGTCATTCGTGGATCTTTGACAGTCGTTACGGGTAGTCAGAAGCCCGAAAGTCTCACAACCAGTCTTACCAAGGGATATCGTATTACCCAGTAACTGGGTTGTGGAGGTCAGATTACAGATAGGCAGTCGCTCCATGTAAAATACTGGTATTCAGCTGCATCCGGTTAGACTGGAAGCCGACCCTAACATGGTCAAAAGCAGGCAAATTGATTCGCTAATTGTTATTGTATTAAAATATTGGCAACTTAGTATAGTATAAATGAAATAATTTAGATTTTATCATATTTTTAATTTATTGCTCATTTTTTTTATTGTAAATTATTAATATAATATAATAATATATTAGTTGTGTATTAAAAATGCACTATAGTATCTCACGTTTTTAAATCAAATATAATAATATATAATTTGTTATATGAAATATTGAAAAAATCATGAAAAAAATCTGATAAGAAATTAACGTTTCGTTATAATCTTTAGATAATCATATTATTTTATGAGATTTATTTAGTAAGACTTTAATAAAAATATACAATTTTTGGTATTAAATAGTGCAATTTAACCATAATTTTGGGCATTTTTTATAACAAATCGTGCAATAAAGCTCAAAATGGCACTTGTAAATTTTACGGAACCCTAATCTTATATTATCTAGTCCATCTATATTATGCGGAACTCTGTAAAGAAAGAAAAATTGTATATTCTGCACATACACAACGCACATTTCAGATAAAAAATGTATAAAATATACACATACAACGTAGTTAAAAGCCTCGTACTCAAACATATAAACTACACGAGTGCGACTCAAAGTTTTATTTTTATTTTGTAAAAAAGATTTTTGTTGCTATTTTTTAAGTTAAAGTATTACATGTATAGTTTTTATTGCAATTAAGAGCGTTTACGACGTACGGCATTTCATACAAACTTTCAAGCCCTTGTTTTTTCGAAATGAATGAACCGATTTTAATAAAACTTCATACACATGAGCAGGATACAAAGGTCTAAAAAGTTACTTAAGAACATTTTCGAAATGTCTTATTTCAAAAAAGATAACTGGAAATCTTTGTTTCTATGGAAAATTTGGAATCGGTCTAATTTAGCTGTAACACTATTTTTCGAAAATGTTCATAAGTGACTTTTTAGACCTTTGTATCCTGCTTGTGCGTATGAAGTTTCATTAAAATCGGTTCATTCATTTCGAAAATCAAGGGCTTGAAAGTTTGTATGAAATGCCGTACGTCGTAAACGCTCATTAGGGTCGAAACACATTGGCGGAATTTGAGTCACCGATTGTCCGTCGCGTAGTTTCAGACGGCATCGTCATAAATTACGCGACATCGCATCCGTCAGGTGTGTTTCGGCTCTGAAACTACGGTTTCCTAGAAGAGCGTTAGCCGCCACATAGCGTCCGCAATTTACCGAGCGTTTTTATTTATTTATTTATTTAAAAGGTACACCAAAGTCAAACTCCGGTGCATGGAGAATAGAAGTAACGAGAACTGACTCTTACGCCCCGCGTGTAAGTCAGTTCTCCTTACTTCTATTCTCCATGCCCCGCTGTCATCATTGTCATGACAGCTGTCACTGCGGCCGCTATATGGCGGCCCCGCTCTTATAGGAACCTGTAGCTTAATCCATTAATAAACTCGGAGTGAATTTATGCCAAAGTTGAACCTCGAAAAATTTTGGTTAAACCGAAGTTAATACTTATGTACTTAAGGCGAAAGCGGCAGGGAAGCCCGCGAAATTCAATTTTTTTTATGTTTTTTGCAATTTGCTGGTCAGTATTAAGTTGTACGTTGACAAAATTATGATTCGCGGCCGTAACACATGTGTATTTACAGAATTATAATCATTAGACTCAGTAATACAACTTGTTAAGTTAGTGTAATTGTAAAATGTCAAGATTTCATGAAATAGTCATTCTTGGGGATTACTTGGTCTTAGAGAGTTGTGTTGATGACTTTAATGAATATAATTCTGTAAATACATATTTGTTACGGTCCGGAATCATATTTTAATCAACGTACAACTTAATACTTACCAGCAAATTGCAAAAAACATAAGAAAATTTAAATTTCGCGGGCCACCATAGCGCTTCCCCCTTAAGGGAGGGCGCCCACGAGCAACTTAGTTGTCCAGCAACTTTTTTGTCTCTATCGCTGTCTCCTTGCCGAGATTTGGACGATGCGTTCACGGGAGCGACATCAACGCCACTTTTTCGTAAAATTTTTGGTTGGCCGGCAACTTTTTAGTCGCCGTGGGCGCACTTGCATTGCAACCAATACACGGGCGATAGTTGCGTCGCCGGCCTGTCCCCAGCTGTCGCGTCGCAACATGACATTTAATACAAACCCGTAGACTTGATGGGAGAGAGAAATTTGTTGCGGAGACAAAAGGTATTCGTGGGCGCCCTCTCTAACTCTGCTTTTATAATTAAAAGGGGATAAAATAAACAACTGAGATTTTCAATTGCTTTGTTAAAGTGAATATTTGAAGATGACAACAGTCTCGTTCGCCTTTGGTTTAGTGGTTGCATGCGCTACTGCTAAGCATGAGATCTTGAGTACGATTCCCGGGTCGGGAAAAGTGTTTTTGGGTTTTTCCAACTGGAATTTCTCAGTGGCACATCGGAATCTGGATCTGGTGTGCTAAAGGTACAATCAGCAACAAAAGTCGATTAACACTTCAGTTTTTTTAATCTTAATTATTGAGCAAAATATTTATTCAAAATTGCAGCAGAAGTACAGTTTTTAGAATTTAAAGTCTGCTATCATGTGAAAAGCTAAACAACAGTTTATTGAAAAAAATTGTTGTCAATTTAATAACATGTAAAAATGACAGTGTTGATGGAGTTTTGTTGCCGACCGTACAGTTGTGCCTAACGCTTCGGTAAATGCAGGCGCGATGTGTTGTTACTTCGTTAAACAAATCACAAAAAATCACATAATATTTGAAACTACAACAGACTTTCAAAAACCCTAGATTTAAACTGAATATCAACGTTCTTCCATATTATAAATTGTACAGACGACAGCACATCAAGCTACCCGAAACTGTCAAATTTTCCCAATCAACTTTGAACCTAATGCTTTAGCGATAAAGTTGAAAATCTATTAAAGAAATTTGACAGATTTTAGTAGCTTGATGTGCTGGCGACTGTACATTACGATACGTGTGACTGTAGTTTATTATTGCACGGCGTGAAATTGGAATTCAATTATTTATTTGATAAACGCCGTGCATTAACAGACAATTAAGTCACACGTATCGTATACTATTTTATAGCCCGTGTGACCTAAACCCGCTCTTAAGAGCGTTTACGCCGTACGGCATTTCATACAAACTTTCAAGCCCTTATTTTTCGAAATGAATGAACCGATTTTAGTGAAACTTCATACGCATAAGCAGGATACAAAGGTCTAAAAAGTTAGTAGAGAACATTTTGGAAATGTCTTATTTAAAAAAAGATAACTGGAAATCTCTGTTTCTATGGAAAATTTAAAATCGGTCTAATTTGGCTGTAACACTATTTTCCGAAAATGTTCTCTACTAACTTTTTAGAACTTTGTATCCTGCTTATGCGTATGAAGTTTTGATTAAAATCGGTTCATTTATTTCGAAAATCAAGGGCTTGAAAGTTTGTATGAAATGCCGTAGGGCGTAAACGCTCTTAAGTCACGCTTTTCAATGTAAAAATGGACTACTTAAGTCACAGAATAGCTTGATTTTAGTGCGGGTTTAGGTCACACAGTGCTATAATATATAATAATAATATATTATGATATAATATTGTTAATAATAATAGTTATTTATACTGTAGCAAACAAACGTTTTTCTCAGTTGTAAGTCACGCTTTACTCGAAGTAGCGAATATGTGAGCTTGAATTCAGAATCTTAGTTAATTATCATGTTTGGTTACTTTGAACTCTATGTCATACATAATAAAATTCAAATTCCATACTAAAGGTTAGAATCTTTTTGCGAGTTGGACTGGAAGCCGACGTCAACATAGTTGTGAAAAGGCTAGGCAGATGATGGTCAACCAAAAATTAACTTAGAGTACAGGAAGCTCATGTCGATAGTTGAGTGGCATGAATGTAAACTATCTAAGATTCTGAATTTCAGTATAGTTTGTTATGCCGCGAATGTTCAATATTCTTGTGACTCGTATAAACCCAAATAAATGTTTATAATTATAACTTTTATGTTTTATATACGTCGACTTTTTTTTTTTAGTAGACCACATCTAATCATGGCTAAACAGCCGATTGTAGATAAAATGGAAAAAAAAAAAAAATTACGTCGACTGAACAAAACATCTTGAGAGATGCTCCTGGCTAAATAACAACAGCCGCACGGGCCGACCGAAGGTTAAGCTACGCTTGCCGCGGTCAGTCCGTGGATGGGTTACCATCAATTACATACCGATATTCCTCCGTCCATACCTCGAAAAGCACGTTAAGTCGATGCTCTCGGTTGTCATTTGTACATCTTTGACAGTGTCAGTGTCCATTTGATGGTTCATCAGCTGCTGCAGGTTACTTCTATATATTACGTCCATGGGATTTTGAAATGAAATACCTTTTAATCATATTAGATACTTATATTCACAAGATTGCTCATATTTTCATATTATTTATATAATCGTAGCTACATCACTAATAATAATATTGCACAGTTTTAACTTATTAATAACAATTATTGACTAGAAATTCTTATTATTTACTTAATTAGTAAGACTAAAATGTAACTTTTTGGTTCAATTTTGACTAACTAATGAATTATTTTCAGAATGACCAATTGCTCTGAGAAAATATCAATAGATTCATTTTTTAGGTTATAAATGATGTTTATATTTGCGACGCGATGGCTACATACATTATTTAAACATAACTGGCGACATGTGGGTGTACTATAAGTACAGACGCCAGCACACCAAGCTACTACAATCTGTCAAATTTCTGTAATAGATTTTCAACTTTATGCCTTAAAAATAAGGTTCAAAGTTAATTGGGAAAATTTGACAGTTTCGGGTAGGTTGATGTGCTGGCGTCTGTACATTTCTGCTCAACCCTTCGTGGAACAAGGCGTGTTGTTATGGTATGAAAAAGTCATTCATAGCACTGTGTGACCTACCCGCACTTAAGTCACGCTTATCTATGACTTGTAGTTGTAGTCCATTTATACAGAAAAGTGTGACAAGTGCGGGTTTAGGTCACATGAGCTATAAAATAGTATACGATACGTGTGACTTAATTAGTCTATAAAGGCGACTACATGACGAAAGCGCGGTCTTTGTCGGACTGCATAGAAAAGAAAGAGAAGCGCGAAGACACAACGCTGGTAATTTGTTGCGAAATATGAAGCAATTATTATCTATTTACAAAAAATCTATTGTTTGGACTAAAAAAATAGTGTTTTAGTATGTTGCTTGTGGAATAATCTGACAAAAATCAAAATGATTGTAGCATATATCCTGAAGCATAACATATATTTTTCTGATTTTGTTTACTGAAATCGATCATATACTTTTATGGTTTCTACAACTTGCGTTTTTTGTGTTTAGATCCTGTAAACCCCTTAATTTCACGCCGTGCAATAATGGACTTCTTTAGTCACACGTATCGTAAAGTACTATTTTGTTATTGTAGATCCAATTCGGTGGAAACAACCAAAAATATTAATTTGCCTCAATCGTGAAATACTGCCATTATCAATATTTTCAGCGCCATTTACATAATTCTACTATTAATATAGGCAGTATGTTATCATCTAGGTATGAAAGAGTTTTGGAGTATTTTAATTATGGAAAACAGTGCAATGACTAATGTATTTATTTATTTGATTTTATCTTACTGTACATTATAATAAGTTAATTATCATAGCCAGGTTAAAACCTGACCATAAAATGGAATGTGTAAGAAATGGATAGGACCTTCAAATGTTGGAAGTGGAATTTGAAATTGAGGCATGGATGACTCTTAAAAAAACAATATTCTCTTGTTTTTCCGCAAGATTTTCGCCGTACGACGAAAGTCGACTGTTTAAATAGCAATTGGCTCGGCCGTACGTGATTGAAATAGCAAATTCCAAAGTAGAGTAGGTTTCGACTGTTGTCTTGCGGTGACAGGTCGCATGCGGCAGGTGACGAAAATCGACCGTGAAAATGCTCAATCGCCAGCGATCGCCCGCCGCATGAAGGCCGCCATTTTGATGCAAAATGAACTAGTCACTTGCGATTTTTATCGACCTGTGTAAATGGTGTGGCGATTCGGCTTGTGATGCGAACTGGTAAGCGACCAGCTGCACGGCGAAAATCGACCTAGTGTATTCCCTAATAAGGGTCTCGTGGCTAAAGGTAGCACACGTATCAAATCGGAAAGGGATCGGCACCGTCTCGTCTTTCGCCTCGCCGTCAAACAGGCGTCAACCTAACGTAAGCACGTAACCAAAGTGGATCAACAGCTCCGATACGTCGACTCGGCTACGGCTAGGCGACGCCGCGCTTACGGCTCGCCGACCGCTGGTTGATGGTGCAGGAAGGCTGCGGGAGGGGTGAGAGGGGCGAGGGTGGACGAAGGGACGTCAGCTCGGGTACGGAGTGACGTAGATGCGGGGACGAACGAGCCGTAACGCACCGCACCGGTTCGTGAGCTTGTCCCGAGGCGAGCCAATTACGTTACAATTCCGTAATTAGTGTGCGTTGCAGTAAGGAGTTTCATACAAAGAATACTGAACGGCTCGAGTTGATACGGTAACGATCCCTTTCCGATCCGATACGTGTGCTATGACCTTAAGGGGTAAAAAAAAAAAAAACGGCGAAAATCCTCTTCTCCTCATCTACGTATCATAATGGCCAGTGTGGTTGATATGATGGTAGTACCTCCGCTGGTAGTCACCCTGTGGGGGCTGTAGGTACTGCGGGTACACTCCGCCGTACAGTGACGTCAGCACGTCGCAGGGGGGCGGCGGGGGCGCGGGCGGGGAGCGCGCGCGGGTGGGCGCCGCCATGCTGAACAGGGCCTCCGGGTCGCACACGAACTTGTACACGTAGCGCTCACCTAAGGAACATGGTCTAATTATATTTATATTATAGCACTGTGTGACATAAACCCGCATTTAAGTCACGCTTTTCTGTGACTTAAGTAGTTCATTTTTACACAGAAAAGTGTGACTTCATTGCGGTTTTAGGTCACACGAGCTATAAAATAGCATAGGATACATGTGACTTAAGTAGTATATTAATGCACGGCGTTGTATATTACTGTTGTGTATGTACCTAGTTGTTGCTGTGAGACTCCGGACTGCACCCAGTAATACGCGACCTGGGGATCGAACACAGGTCCCCACGCTCAGCAGACATCCTTGCAACCACTACTACACCAACAAAGCAGTTTTGACGGCATATTGTATGATCGTTTATTGTGATTAGTTGAAACATGGAATTAATTTAGTAATTGGGGATAACGCTTTCAGTAAAACTATTATGGTATAAGTAAATATAGTAACCAGCGCTGGGGCTCTGTCACAATAGGGTCTTAGCATTATGCTGAGCGATGGACGTTTTGCGTAGATGAGACGCATATTTTCTCCCAAATTCTTATTGTTTTTTTTATTTTTATGCGTCATGTTTGCCGCAAATAACCGTATTTTCTTTCTTTCTTTCTAAATCTACCAACCCGCACTGTGTCCGCGTGGTCGATTACGGCCCGCTCCCTTTCACAGAGAGGAGGCCTGTGTCCCAGCAGTGGGAACATTATATAGACTAAGTATAGAGAAGGTGGGCCATGTAAAATTCTAGTATTCAGCTGCATCCAGTTAGACTGGAAGCTGACCTCAACATAGATGAGAAAAGACTAGCAGATGTTGATGTATGACAATGCGTCCTTGCGGGGGGAAACCTTCAAAAGGCTCCTGGACCTGGGAAAAAGACCAGGTAGTGTAGGATTCTTACCTCACTAAAACCACCCCGGTGATCACCCTCTTAATAGACCAATCCGGAAACCCCTCAGTGCAACGCCTGTTACGCCTCTGGGGAGAATGCGTACCTGCGACTTTCTGCATGATTCCCTTCTCGTAGTAGTACCGAAGTGACCTGGACAGTTTGTCATAATTCATCGCGGGCCGGTTCTTCTGAGCACCCCAGCGACGAGCCACCTGCGAACAGACCATTCATTAAGATCCCTGGTCGAAGAGAGGAAGAAGGGCTTCATGGGGATGCGGGTTTAGCGGCCATAGCAACCAATTTTTCTGATAGAGCATCAAGGGTTACGAATTAATGTATCAACCTTAACGGACTCAGTGATGCTCCGTTCCTGTAAACAAAAACGAATCGATTTCCTTGCATGTTTTTTTGCCAAACTAGGCATATCATTCGTAAGGTAATTTTACCTGTGAGAGCTACAACCATATGGGAGGGTCTACTATGCAAAGCATGAGGTCCTTGCTTCATTATTGGTAAAGATAAAGGAGTCTTAATAACCACGGTCCGTAAATTATAGTCCAGGAATCGGCCATAAGTCCGACAAATGTACGAATGTGCCACACATTCAAAAGCCCATATTGGACTCTGGTAACAAGCCTTGCAGAGTAATCAAACTGAAGTGGCAGTGCGCTGGCCATGTTTGTCGGAAGACCGATGGCCGGTGGAGCAGACGAGTCCTGGAGTGGAGACCGCGTATCGACAAGCTTATTGTGGGACCCCAGCGACGATGGACCGACGACCTTAAGAAGGTGGGATAGACTGGATGCGGAAGGTGGAGGACAGGGTGTTGTAGCGCAGCCTGGGAGACACCCATACGATGTGGGAGAATTTTTGAAATGCGGTGCGGCCGGCCCATATCGCCACACTCTAAGCCTGACGCTGATGTTTTGACCGAACTGTTTTGTATTAAGATGTCATGCGCTGCGACTGTAATGTTTAATTAACTTAACACCGCCATCGTTCCTTCTCACCTCCTCGGGCTCATGCAGCTTGAACTCCAGCCCCCTGCCAGTCCACGCGACGCAGCGCGCTCCCTCCGCCAGCAGAGAGACCAGGAACTGCCACAGTTGCAGCGCCCCTCGACGGCCTCCACCTGGAAACGTCCAACTAAATGCTGTAAAACCTTTCTAGCAAGTGAGGAAAAATCAGGAAGATTAAATGATATGTGTGGTATGAGGAACAGGGTGTAAAGTTCACTCAGACTACTAGAAAATGGAGGATCCATCGACCAGACGGGTGTTGTGTCCAATGGGCTACTACAGCAACTGCTCGAAGATGATGTCGGGCCGTTGTTTATACGCTAGTTGCGCGGTAAACTCTGCTTGCGCGATGCAGGATTTTGCGTGACGTCAGTGTAAAGCGTAGTTCGCATGAGGCGATAAGAAGCCGCCACAACTGTATCTTTGTCCGAGTGACGGACGTGCGGTGAACACGCAGCCATAGTAAGTGTATGTAAGTATCGCTACTTGGGAGGAAACGCCCGGGTGTCACCACTGCGAGGATCACCCAGAGGACACGGTGGAGCATACGGTGGAGGTCTGCCCCGCTTGGGCGGAGCACCGCCGTGTCCTCGTAGAGGCGATCGGCAACGGCGGCGACCTCTCGCGTCCGGCCCTGGTGCAAGCCATGGTCCGGAGCGAGAGGGAGTGGGAGGCAGTCACCTCCTTCTGCGAAGCAGTCATGCTAGCGAAGGAGGTGGCGGGATGGCCGAGGGAAAGAGCCTCCCGTCCCAGCCGCCGTGGGAGACGCTCCGGGCGTCGGGAGACGCGTGACGACTCCCGGCTACCGTAGGCGCGGGCCTGCGGACGGAGAGTAATGGGTAGCTCACCGTCTGATCAGGATCAGGCCCGTGCCGGACGGCGCGTACGTGTTCCACGCGCGTGTCCAAGAGATGTCAGTCAGGGTCGAAGCCTGCCGGGTCAGCGGGATTGTCCGAAAGGGTTACCGTTGCCCCGGAACATAAAGGTTTAAGGAAGGAACACGGGTGGGTTTTAGTCAGTAAGAGTCTGACACTCCCTTCCGCTCCACCCAGAGCGGGAGGGGTCATTTGATGATTTCACATCCTCAAAACAAAAAAGGATCGCTACTTCAGCGCCGTTATTTCGGTCTCCTTGACGTCCCGGTGACAGCGCCGGTCACTGCCGGTGTATATAAACGCACTTAGGATGGTAAGCAGACGATGTCGGCTATGCAATGATTGTCGCCATACCAGCGTGTGTGGTGGTGACGTGTTGGTGCGGGGAGGCGGCGTCTGTCCGCGTCGACGGCGTCGTCGCTGACGTTGAGCAGAGAGAACTGCTTACTGTGGACGAAAGGAATAATGTAAGAATGCCTAGAGTAGCATCTAGTGACTTAAACAAGGCTGAAACCGGCACCCTAATTGCGTAACAAACTTTCCATCACAATCTGAGGGTTTTGTAGGAAATACTTGATCCATTGCTTTGGAAAATTCGTCTGCACAACCACGTATATATATAACGCAACGAACGTGGCTGAACTGCCGAAATGAAAGGCATTGCCATTTTATGTGTGTTACATAATATAACTAAGTAAGTTAAAGGTACTAGCACACATATCAACTCAGAAAGGGATCGTCACCGTATCAACTCGAGCCATCCAATATTCTTCTTTGTATGAAACGCAACGCACACTAATCGGAATCGTAACGTAATCGCCTCGCCTCGGGACAAGCTCACGAACCGCGGTGCGGTGTGTGGTCAACTTGCAGTTCTCGCGCTTACGGGTCGTCGTCCTCGCACTTAGAGCTCTCCGTACCCGAGCGTACGTCTTTTCGTCCGCCCTTGCCCCTCTCACCCCTTTCGCGGCCTGCCTGCAGCACCATCAACCAGCGGTCGGCGAGCCGTGAGCGCGGCGTCGACTAGCCGACGTATCGGAGCTGCTGATCCGCTTTGGTTATGTGCTTACGTGTTGACGCATGTTTGACGGCGAGGAGAAAGGCGATACGGGGACGATCCCTTTCCGAGTTGATACATGTATGTCGTAAGTTTTCACTTTTATCATGTGGTCACAAGAACACACTCTCTTTTTTGTTTATTAAATAGAAAGGATATTGACTTGTATCTCTGACCCACCTATCTTCTCGTCCCAGTGCTGATGGTGCTCGGTGCTGGTGACCGCCTCGTCTCTCTCGCGAGGCTCCTCCGGCACTTCTTCCACGCATTTCCCGTAGGAACTGCACCTGAATAGATGTACTTTCACTTTTTTTTGGGTTTTTAGAGTATCTCTTAGCCCACGCCCAACAATATCGCGGCGGGATTTTATCTCGCATTGGATTTTCAACTCTCGATGTTTAGCCGAGCGTTGAGAATCTAACAGAGCGCATTTCAGCGCGTCAAAAAAACATACTGTTGGATTTTCAACTCTCAGCGCTGAGCAGTGAGGTGCATGGAGTGCGTGAAAAAAAAATCGGCGCGGGAAAACCAGCCCTGGGCTTATAGCCACGGTCTACCCGCACGTCACAGAGAGCATGGAGAAGAATTGGCGGCGCTGCTAGGGCACCAACCCTCGCATTGTCTACACTTTCCTGGATTAAAACCAAGCGTGTCACCTGTTTCTGGTACTACCGACACAAATGACTTATGGAAATTGACAGCTTTGAATGGCGTCCGCGACAGAAGTTGTGCGTTCATTCTCGGCGCTACGAATTTTATTAGTTCTGCCGTAGTACTCACTCTAAACCGCAGGTTCTCAACGTGGGCCATATAACGCGTTATGGCCCACGTTGAGAACCTATGGTTTAGTTTAAGGCCCCCTCGTGGGCTCTTGAGACTTTCAGGGGAAGACTCAGAGAAAATGATATATATACCTATCCTATCTTACGAAAATTATAAGCATGGCAATGATTGTTTCAGATTCGGGACCGAAGGTAAGTCAAAAATTTTTACGGTATCTAAAAAAAAACCTCCCCCACCCTAATTGCGGCATCTACGGTACCCCGGGTACCGTAGATGCGCGCGTCTGTGTGAGTGTGCCGTTTCGAACGTTAGTACGTAGTTTCCGTACTGTTCATATCTTTACTGTGGTTTAAAGCTACAGGCTCAGCGGCGGCGGCGCAAGCTGACTTGAACAACGGTCGGGCGGGGTCCTCCCCAGACTAGATAGGCGTGTTATTATATACCTGTGCAGCTGCTCCGTGTAGTCCCTGTATTCTGGTCTCGTCTCTGCTCCTTCGCCTTTACAGCTGTTGGCAACAAATATAATAAATAGTTAAGTACTAAATATGGCACAATTGGAATACAGGTATCTTGTTATCCAGTAACTGGGTTGTGGAGGTCAGATAGGCAGTCGCTCCATGTAACATACTGGTATTCAGCTGCAACCGGTTAGACAGGAAATCGACCTCGACATAGTTGGGAAAAGGCTAGCAGATGATAAAGAAGATATTTCGTTGTCTCATTTTTCTAGTGGATAGCGTAACGACGTGTCACTGACTCTGGCAGGGCCACCATCAGGGATTTTAATTTTGATAACACAAAAAATTAGTCGCTAATTAGTCAAAATTTGTCGCCAAATATCGGAATTTGTCGGTCACTGGTTCAAAAGAAAGGGTTATTAATGTGGCCGATCTGGAGAGAGTCTCCCCAGCAGGGCCACATTTATATCTCAAAAACTAGGGTACCTAGCGAAGATCTGTTTTCTCTCATATTTTGTCGCCAATTAGTCAGAAGCAGTCGCCAAGTCACAGATTTAATCGGGTCTTAGTTTAAGAGATATAATGAGTTCAATTAGTAAGGTATAGTCCAAGAGCTAGATCGAAGTTTTTTCGTGAACGCTTCGATCTAGCTCTTATAGACTATACCTTGAACTATAGTGACCGACAAATTCTGATATTTGGCGACAAATTTCGACTAGGTAATTATTATCGACTTTTTTGTGTTATCAAAATTAAAATGCCTGATGGTGGCCCTGCCAGAGTCAGTGACACCGTAACGACCTATCTACGGCAGCCGTAGATGTGTCGTAGATGTGTAGTAGATGTGTCGTTGACTGCCGTTGACACGTGCCGCTCGTGTCTAAGAGCACACATCCGGCTGCAGGTTATCTGCCAATAATCTTACATTGTTGTTATCTTAACATGTTGGGGTCGGTTTCCAGTCTGACCGGTATGTTACAGAGAGCGACTACCTTTCTGCCTTTACAATGCGGTTATTAGGTAGCACGATACTCCTTCGTAAGTCAGGGCCCTAAGTCACTAAAAGAAAGAAAGGAAATACGTTTATTCGCGGCAAACATGACGCATCAAAAAAACAATTTGGGAGAAATCATGCGTCACATCCCCGCAAAAGCGGCCATCGCTCAGCATAATGCTAAGACCCTATACGAGACAGAGACCCAGCACTGGTTACTACTGGCACTATGACCACTGAATGATTCCTTACTTCGAAACCACGCAGTGGCCTAGCGTGGCTTGGCCCTGTATCAAAATTAGTTGGGGGGCCTAAATGAAGGGTAAAGATTTCTCACAAAAGAAACAGAAAAGGCTTGCATTCAATTAAAATAAATATTTATTGATTTTATGTTATTCGCTTCCTCCTAGAAATTGGGCTAGCCAAACAATTCAAATTAAATATACACCTTTCTTGCCTTTTTTCGGCAAATTGATTTATTAAATCATCTATAGCTGAAGACGATTTCAGTTTTTCTAAAATTTCTGCCTCTATAGACAATGTGACAAGTCTGATAGCCGTTCCTGCCCCATCAGGTAATTTCTTATCAGTTTTAATTTTGAAAAACTTTCCCGGGAAGCACGAGATTAGTGACATTGTGGATAACATTTTACTAATTTTTGCTTACACACTTTAGGGGCCTCTGCAGCCCCGGGGGCCCCGTGTCATTGATACGGCTGATATGGCGGTACCTACGCCCCTGAAACCACGTTAATTCGTTGGCTAATCACGACATCTGCTGTTAACGTATTCTCTATGACACAATAAACGAAACTGTGCGAAAAGACGCGAAGTAGGCGTGGTTTGAACTGTCCAAATAGCACGCTTGACAACCGTACGTGGTTTGCACGTGGTAAGATTATCATCATCATAAATAAAAAAAAAATATGATTGACGTGTAAAAGTGTTTGTAGTCAACAAAGGAGTTAAGTATACAGGAGCGTCGGATATAGTTGAAGTTTACTAAGAAACCGATGGATGTTCTGGACTGAAATTTAATTTAATAAATGAGCTGTTTGTTTTCTATTAATAAACTAAAATTTTATTCGAGAACATCCATCGGTTTCTTAGTAAACTTCAACTATATCCGACGCTCCTGTATACTTAACTCCTTTGTTGACTGTACAAACCTACTTACAGAAATAAAATCATTTATCATCATTCTTCTGCCTTTATCCCAATTTATTTGGTGTCGGCGCAACATGTCTTTTTCTTCCATACTTCTCTATTAGTTGTCATCTCGGTAGTCACCCCCTTTCTAACCATATCATCATTCACACATTCCATCCATCGTTTCTTTGGTCTTCCCCTACTCTTATAGCCATCGACATCCATACTCAAAACTCTCCTCACGACATTTTCCTTATTTCTTCGTAACACATGCCCATACCACAGATTACTGAATAGCCCATACCATGACAACCGATTCCCACACAACTGGTAAGACACGGTACACGTAGTAAGATTGTGTGGGGAATAATAATTAGTAATTACCATACAGAATTGGGGCCCTGGTCACAAAATACTCCAAATAAACGGTGGCTACATAGTACTCACGGTTCATGCTGGTCTATTAAGGTGTGCGCGTGTGTGTGTGCATGCCTCGCGTACAGCTGGGGGTGTGTGTGTGTGTGGGGGTGCTCGTAGGGACGCGCCGTCGATGTGGGGGTGGCAGAGTCTCTGGAAAGAAAGAGGATGATCATGTTGTGAGGGGATCCTAAGCTGTGGCAAAAGACAAGCCACGTATACAAGGAGCCAGGGATAACGACGCGCTAACTGTGATTCTTGCCTGCTACCCAGCGTAGATATAATGTTACGTCGGTAAAAATAAAACCTGCTGTTTTATAGCAAAGTGTAACATGATGTGTTGTGGCGCAGCCTGGGTGAGGCCTATGTCCAGCAGTGGACTCTGACGCTACGCACGTACGCCTGGTTGTCAAACAAATGAACCGCGTGGTTCATTTGTTTGTAGGTAACGTGGCAAACCTCTCCGTGGACATCCTATACGGTGCCCCGTTGTTATAGTGGTTGCAAGCGAGACAGCGTGGTGTCCTGGGTTCGATTCCCGGGTCGGGCAAAAGTGTTATTGGGTTTTTCCATTAGGAATTTCTCAGTAGCAGCCCGGAGTTTGGAAGTTGGCGGTGTGATATCATCGTCGTCATCGGCGCGGGAGATATTATAGTGCGCAAGTGTATGCGCAGACACAGGTGCACTCTCCCTTCCCTCATACTCATAGTTCGATGGGACGGGAATCCCACACGACCGGAGAGATATCAGGCGCAGGACCGCAGCAGCTTATAACGTGCTTTCGGAGGCACGGACGGGTCTCGGTGGTCACCCATCCACGAACCGACCGCGGCAGTCTGCCACTTTATGAGTGTCAGGACTTACCTGTGCTGGTAGTGAAGGCCCCAGGGTATGGGGTACGGCTGCCCTTGCTGCGCCATATCACCACTCCTCGAGAGCTGCCTTCCCCGAAGTGATCATCGCGAAGACCTGGAGACGAGCATATTGTGAGGGTCACATGCATTTCCTAACTTTTAGGTAGGAACTACTAGACGAGAGTACAAACATTCTATTTTTTTTTTAATGAAAACGTCTTTCTACCTTTCCGAGGCAAGGAGGGGTCTTGATGTGTAAAGACGGTCACCCAGACACGGACCAACCGCGGCAAGAGTAGCTAACCTGATAAATCGACCAACGTAGTTTTCGTAAGAAAAAATAAATCTAGATAAATAACGTTGTAAGGAACCCTGCCTCTGGTATTGACTCTATCAAATAGAAAGAAAAGTTGCAAAATCGCCCGACTTCGTTAGACTCGTAACGACATTTCCCGTTGCGATATTATAACTAGAGCTGTTGAGAAAAAATTGCAATGCATCTCTATTGGATTCTGGCTAGAGTTAGCCGACAATAAGACGTTTTGTTATTTTTGTTTTAAAGGTAAATGTAAACTACGTTTCCGCATGACAGCGATGCGGACGAGTACTTCGATGCCTAAGTGTTCTTATGTTTTTGTTTTTATTTGTATAACTAGCTTCTGCCCGCGACTTCGTACGCGGATCCTGTTGCTTATGCCAGCGACAACGGGGTCGTCAAAATCGAAGATCTGAAACGTCTGATGTCGAATTCTAAGAACCCGGGGACTGGATAAGAACGGGATGCGCGAGACGATTCGAGACGTCATTTTCAGGTAATAATGAACCAATAGGGTGGTAAACTTGGCCTTGCACTTTGAATGTTGGCATAAATGGGCCTTCTGAAATCTGTTTCGCAACAAAAGATGTCATTTGAAAGGCATTATTGTACGAACGTATATTGTCCAAGAAATGTTTTGACTGTGATGGTCACCGATTAGCAGTGATCTTAATATTTTTGGAGGATTTTGTAATATTTCAATATGTACTTTCCCACCTGAGCAACACATACCGTTTGTTTCTTTTTGCTATTTAACAGCTTCACAAAAAGTACAATTTTCAACCATAGCTCCGATGGCGGAATATGTGGCGTAGTCAATCATAGGAGTATACGTAAATGCACTCCGTTCCTTATCAACCCAAGGAAGGTCGCCAAGTGAAGCCTACTACAATATATTAGTGAAAACCGCATCTAAATCGAATAAGCCGTTTCTGATATTAGCGTGCACAAACAAACAGACAAACAGACAAACCGACAAACAGACAAACAGACAAAAAAAAAATTAATTACAGTTTCGGGTTCGGCATCGATATAATAACAACCCCTGCTACTTTTTTTTAATATATTTCCATTGTACAGACACCACTTTTCTACAAATTTATTATATGTATAGACTAAAGCTCAGACCAAATAAAAAACCAAGACAGAGGGCTGTTAACAGTAAAGTGAAGCCGGTTTCGTAAACATGTGTGCACGTAGTGAGGTGTAGTTTGATTGTAAATCGTCGTAAATGTGTGATGTTTTCCTTCACCGTTTTGAGAGCAGTGGTGATGAAATAATTTACACAAAGTAAAGCGCCTGTCTGGGTTCGAACCTAGGATTTACAAATTGAAAGACACGGTCGTCACCACTGGGTCACCACAACCGTGAGCCGTTTCGTGATCATATTTGACCAAAATTGCCCATACAATTGAGAAATTTAAATTGCCCGTGTAAACGTAACAACAAAACAGACGTACCACAAGCAAATCCGTGTTGAATGGCACTCCCCTCCCGGAAATGACTGTACAGTTAACCGCCTTCACAGTTTACACGTGAACTGCGAAAAGCTCCCTTACTGCTACGGAATATCGGCGATGTCAGTGTCACATTGTCACTTTGTGCGTGCGGCTGACTGTAGAAATCAATCAGATTCGAGACGGGACCAGCATGTCAAGTAAGTTTCAACTGATCTACTTCAAATACTGGGGTGACGGGGAGACTTAAAATCAGTTGATACAATATTTTTTGTAACATAAATTATTACGGAGAGTAATTTGGATGGCATTATTTATATCAAAGGTGGACCGATGACCTTGTGAAGGTCACAGGAATCCGCTGGATGCATGAAGCACAGAACCGCGGGGTAATTACGTAACACACTAACAGCAGCAATGGGTTTCATTTTGACAGTTCAACAAAATTCACTGCGTTATTTACGTAGTTGAGCAGCATTAAATTTTTCGAACTTGTGAAGCAATAGATTGTGTGTGTGTTGTGATGAAATGGTTAGAAAGGGACTGCAGACTACCGGGATGACGACTGATCATCATCATCTGCCTGCCTTTTCCCAACTATGTTAGGGTCGGCTTCCAATCTAACCGGATACAGCTGAGCACCAGTACTTCACATGAAGCGACTGCCTATCTGACCTCCACAACCAAAAAGAATATAACCACATAGTCTTTGTCCACAACCAAGTAACTGCATAACACGATACCCCTTCCTTGGTAAGACTGGTTGTCAGACTTTCGGGCTTCTGACGACTAGTAACGACTGTCAAAGATCCACAAATGACAGCTGGGACCAACGGCTTAACCTGCTTTCCGAGCCACGGCGGGGTCGGTCTTTACCGAGAAGACGACTAATAGAGAAGAATGAAGAAGACATGTGGACAAGGAAAAGGAGAATGATGAAGTAGGTAGGGAGAGCGTCTCCACACAGAAACGCCACCTGCTTGGTATGTCAGCGACTCTTCTAGATATAATACTGCGTGATTGACTGACAGCCCGACAATTTGATCACTGATACACGCAAAGCGTCAGGCGGATCCGGGAGGCGCGACGTGAATAGCAATTACTATGTTCGCCGGCGGCGCAGTACCATACGGAGAAATGCCGGGTGCAAAACTCAGTTGAACAAACTTTGGAATAAACCAATGCAATTTTTCGTACAAAAGTCCAAATAGTGACGTCAATAAAAAAAAATAGAATCCTCATACCTTATCCGAAAATATCCCATTGTATGTTCCGCGATTTTTGATAGTTTAGGAGATATAATTTTTATTTTTATTTTGGGGAATTTCTTCGAGGACATCTTTATGGGTAAATCTCCAAACCGGGCGTATTCGTGTGATCGCTCTGGTGCTTTTCAGATATTGATATTTAATGGTAATTATGTATCTCATTAAAAAGAATGATATTCAAATGGTATATTTTTACTATTGGCCTTCAATTTACACAAACAGTTAAGGATATATTTAAGTTCTAAAAATTTTGCGACCAGAGCAATTATAATTGGTGCCAGAGCGATCATAAATGTTGAAATCAGTGAAACAAAAAAAAATATATTGATAAAATATTATTTATTTACCCGATTTCAGTCATATACAGTACGTAGTACGTACTGTATATGACTGAAATCGGGTACGTACAGTACGTACTACGTACTGTACGTGTACAAGATTATATGTAAGAGAAATGAATTATTTTAGAAAAAGGTCAAGGCCTATCAGTCATACAGTCATATTTAAAATACGGAATCTTTTATATAAAATAATCGCTAAAATAACTAATTAACATAATTATAAAAATCAACTTTTGGCTTAGTTTAATTTCTTTGGAGTTATTTATTGGAAGCTCATCAGTTGCTGGTAACTTATCCACTTTTTTCTTTAGATAATATCTTCGAGAACTCTGCCTACTTTTCTTCCGACGAACTTTTTGCTGGCTTGGAGTCAAATCACTCATTTATTACTGTGCCCCGAGCTTTTTTCCTTTGGTAACTCTCCCTTGACTTTACAAGCCATTGTGCGTATAGATCTGGATCATTTTTATTATTAACACGCTTTTAATAAGTCGACCTGTATGTAACTAACTATGTAATGGACTCTAAGGTAACTAATTTAACCATCTTCCAAGGGTCGTAGCGTAATGAAAATTGGCAGCTGTATGTAGTTCTGATGACAATACAATAATATGGTACTGTCGAACTGATCTGATGATGGAGCCAGAAGATATGAACTGGAACTTCATGATGAAAAATCGTATCATAGTTGTTTTGGATTTCATAGAAAAGTCTTGTAATGAACTTTGACCACGATTAGGTTTCAAGGTGTGATGATGAAGCCGGAAGATAGGCACTGGCATTCCATGATAGAATATCGTATCATAGTCGTGTTTGTTTTTTATTTTTACGTGCATTTATAAAAGCGTGTTTTTCTAGTGTTTTTTAAACTATTAATTTATTTATCTTGGCCATTCTACGACCCTCAGCCAATTTCTTCCTAAGATGTTTTTCTTCAATAGATAATTTATTTCGAGGCATGATTTCAATCTGCAAGAATAGAGAAGAAAGGGTTACAGTTGTGGTAGATAAATGCAAGGTATCATCAATTTAAAATACGTCAAAATCTCTTTATGGGTTTAGGTTATCCGAAGAAACCCAGGAAAAGTTATAAATTAAAGGGTTCATCGTTTGTCATTGTTACAGTCCGGTACTGCTACTTAAAATAGTTTTTTTTGACGCCGGACCATACAGGTCGGTTCAACATCGAATAGGGATAACGTACAATTAATGCAAAATATCAACGCTCTGGTCTTTTTGGACAGAGCAATCAGAGCCATAACGATCAGAAAAAGTCACAAAATCATAAATTTAGCCGAATTTAAAAGCAGTAGAAAGTTGTGATTACGTCTCATAAAAAACATCATAACGATCACTTAATTCACATAACAAACACATTCATAAGCTTACTATTGAATTTAAATAACGTGCCATAGCAATCATAAAATTCGAGAACCAAATCCAAAGCAATCACAAACTTACCTTCGTAATGTTGGAACGCGGGAACGTGGCACACAGGTATTCTCCTGGGCGGTTAGACCACTCCTGGCGTTGCCCCGCGGGAGGGTAATAGAGTATCTATAACGCGTAACTAGGGATGAGCGCGATGTTTTACCTCAACGCAGAGCGATGAGATAAAATACCCGGTCACGATTTTAAATTCAAATTGTGGCAAAAGTATTGTTAATATAACTAAAAATATTTTATTCCTGTGAAGATTAACTATTTGTTATGTAATCTAAATAAGTGGTTTCATATGATCCTTCTCATTGAAAAGTTAAAGAATATTTTTTTCATTCAATCGGGAGTCGGGTCAATCCAGAGCGATCAGGATTTTAGGGTTTAAGAATTTTTTTTAAATATTTAAAATAAATTTATTCATAATATTAGCCATGTATCACGTAGATTAGACACCGAACTGTCTATAAAAAAATATTTTGAAAACGTTTTTCGATTTTAAAATGGGTTTATCCAGCCCGACACGAAAAAAAATGCCTCTGGAGATCGACCCTTATACATTTTTTTTCGACAAGCTCTTTTTATGATTTTTTTTTGCGATAAAAAATATCTTCCTAACATTATTGCAAGATATTTTTTTTATCAAAAGTAATAAAACATTCTAACGGTTAAAAGAAGATTTTCTTTTTCAATTTTAAAAATGTTAACAAATGTTTCAGGTTCTTCTAGTCAACTCAAGCTTTTAATCGATCTATATCTTTTATTTATAATCGTAAGAATGTTCCCATTTAAAAAAAAATGTGTGTGATGTGTGTGTGTGTGTTCAAAATTTTTTTACATCATGATGATGATAAATGAAAGGGTATTTCATAAAAAGAGAAAAAGGCTGCGAAAAGGCTAGGCAGATGATGATGAGATCGGTTTGGCTAGTAAGGTATTCCAGTCTAGCCGGATGCAGCTAAATACCAGTATTTTACATGGAACGACTGCCTATCTGACCTCCACAACCCCTTTAGGGTATATATGTTCTGTGTCCACAACACAGTTACTGGGTAACACGATACCGCTCGGTAAGACTAGTCTGTAATGTTCAATAAGTTTGCATTACGATAACACTGCACAGAAGACACTTTCTTACAAAAATAAATGTCTTAAAAATCGATGCCTCGCTCATAATCCTAGATTGTTCGAAATCTAATCGCAGGGCGGAAGTAAATCCCGCGCTCATTTCCCGGGGCGACGTCCCGGAGCGAATCCTGGCGTGAATCCCGGGATCGGGGCTTAAATACTTTCCAATGAAAATTGAATTTGATTGGTAACTAGTTTGTGGAAAGGAATATTTTGTAGAGGAAGTCAATTTGTAACATTGAATTGGGGTCACGGTCATGGAAATCATGAATAATTATTTACACTAGATCTGCCCAGCCTTTTCCCAACTATATTGGGGTCGGCTTCTAGTCTAACCGGATGCAGCTGAATACCAGTATTTTAGGCCGGATGCTTTTAACGCTTACGTCTTTTTTACATCGTTCTCACATATAATTATAAATTCAACATTATTGATGTAACTAATATTTTTGTAAAAATACAATTTAAAAGAGTGTCCATGGAGTTTCTTGCCCGTTCTTCTCCATAGGTACCTACGCTGTGGAATGGGCAAGTAGATTTTATTCCAAACAGCTTCATATTATTACAACTAGCTTCATATTTTCTGACTGACCGACTTCTTGACCATTCAAAAGTGCCTGTAAATGGTTTAATTTAAATAAATGCTTTGAGTTTGAGTTTTTATTGACAAACAAACATACATACATACGGGTCGAATATAGAACCTCCTTTATTGAAGTCGGTTCAAAAAAAAAATGATGGACGCTACGCTACGCTTTGGAATGGGCAACTATTGCTTCATCTTTCTAACTTAACGACCCCTTGACAATTCAAACTTGTCTGTACATAATTGGTTTTTAAATGAAATAACTGATTTGAGTTTGAGTATGCATGTTTCATGGTCTGGTAGTGTAATTGTGTAGTTTACGCGGCCTACCCAAATCTCCTTTCTTTGGTATTGTTCGTCGAATCGTTGAACTCCTTGAGACTTTAAATTGACTTTTTTCGAATTGATTGACTAACACGATTACTGACAAATGCTTGCAGTGACTGGACATGTCGACTCAATCCGTGTGGTTCTTTCCTCAAAAGAACATTTCAGACAGCAATCTACATTTGCTGTCTGAAATGGTCTTCGGTCACATGATTTGACCAAGATTGTGTCTGGACTTTAAAAGAGACTGTGATCTGTATGTTTCGGACTTTCTTCTCAGAGTAGTTAGTAAAGAAACGCCGAACTCGTCAAGTTCTCAAAATATTATTGACGTGTAAGACTGTTTGTACCTAATTACAGAAATAAAATAATCTTGTGTATTTGATCCTAATTCAATTAAAAAGCTCACAACAACAAATACGTTAACATTTTAATTAAATAATCAAATACAGCAAAATTAAATGTCAGCAGAAAAATGTCAGAGACAATATTAGAAGGAAACGATGTTGCCTAGACGATGGCTGACGGCGAAAAAAGGTCCGTCACTGGTGTGCACCGCGTTTTTATAACCTCGGTATGACCATAGTGATGTGATCTTCCATAATAATGTATCATTCATCATGTTTAATAGGCGGCGGTGACTAGGTACTTACCATCAAGGTCGCTAATTTCGATTTAATTTTTAAGTCCCATAATCTTAATCTTAAATATTTAAGTCTTAAATATTTAAGTCCATAATCAATAAATTAAGTAATAATCTTCGATAAGATTCACTTGAAATAATCCTCATAACATCTTAATCAGCCTATACTGTTCCCACTGCTGGGACACAGGCCTCCTCTCTGTGGGAGGAAGTGGGCCGTAATCCACCACACGGGCCCAGTGCGGGTTGTTAGATGTCACAAATGTCTTTGAAGTTTTGGTTCTGGGACATGCCGGTTTCCTCACGATGTTTTCATTCACCGTTTTGAGAGCAGTGGTGATGAAATAATTTACACAAAGTAAAGCACCTGTCTGGGTTCGAACCTACGACTTACAACTCCACCACTGGGCCACCCTGCTCTGAAATAATCTTATTTATTTTTAATTCGCACACGATATTCTAATAACGCTATACTTTCAAATATTCTGTCAAAGAATTGATGCAAAGATTTAATAAAATCCCACCCTGAGGTGACTCAGGGGTGTATGGAAAATTTTTCTATTGAATATTAAATGTATTCAGATCAGGTTTCCAAATTATAATGACAATGGGTAGGTGTGAAAAAATTGGAGCTTTGTGATATATCAATCAATTGCCTTGTGTGTAGCAAGTTTGATGAGTAGTCAGGTAATATTTAGGACAGCTCTAGATTATTTTATTTCATCCATAATAGTATATAATTTATTGCCAAAGTTATGTGGCAGTGGGCAGGGCACATTGCTCGCAGAACAGATGGCCGATGGGGCCGAAAGGTTCTGGAGTGGCGACCGCGTACCGAAAGATGTAACGTTGGAAGGCCTCCCACAAGGTGGTCTGATGACCTTCTGAAGGCCAGTCGGCAGCGCAGGAACCCGTTGGATGCGAGAAGCACAGAACCGGTCGAAGTGGAGGTGCTTGGGGGAGGTCTATGTCCAGCAGTGGACGTTTTTCGGCTGAAATGGTGATGATGAGTATATTATTTCATTTAAACATATCAAATACTAGCTTCTGCCCGCGACTTCGTCCGCGTGAAATTTCTTGTAAACCCCCACCCACTCCGTTGCATCTCATCGCCTGCCCGCGATATTACCTAGTTACTTCGTTTTTGCTTAGAGGTCTTTCTTTCTTTTTGCTCGGCTGCTAAGGTTCATACCGTGATGTTAAATAGCCTATTATAGCCTTCCTCAAGAATTGGCCTATCAAATACAAAAAGATTTTTTCAAATCCGCGGACTGGCAGTTCCAGAGTTTACCCCCTACATACAAACTTACCAACTTTACCTCTTTATAATATTTATAGATTTTCCAAACTGTAAAGCATTTTGTCAGCAGTAGGTTCTCGTGTAGTGGAATCTTTGCTTCTAATCTAACTAGCCTGTACTGTCACACTGCAGTGCGAAGGCCTCCCTCTCCCGTTTCCACACAATTCCGTCTTTAGCGAGTGCCGGCCAGTGTTTTCGGTAGGAGTCAAGCTCGTCCCGCCATCTTCGTCTCGGCCTGCCGCGACGGCGTCGTGCGTTTAGTGGGACCCAATCGGTGGTTCTCTTAGCCCATTTGTCACCTGACATGCAGCAGGCATGTCGGCCCAGTCCCACAGCAGCTTAGCGGTTTTCTGGGTAACATCCGTCATCCGTGATCTTGGTTTCAGTGCGCAGTGTTGTGTTTCTTATACGGTCCATGAATCTTTGCTTATCTAAATATTTTTGAAATAAAATGGAAGTTAAAACTAAGACTTGGTTCTGTAGCCCTTGACTCCGTATGTGGATACAGAGTAGCTACCCACACAGCCGTAACATCTACAGCCAAAGCCACTCTGTTGGGGTCAGCTTCCAGTCTAACCGGATGCAGCTGTTACTAGTATTTTACGTGAAGCTACTGCCTATCTGACCTCCACAACCCAGTTACTGGGTAACACGATACCCCTTGATAAGTCATAGTCATAGTCATAGTCATAGTCATTTATTTCTTAACAAAATACATTGTGTAGAAAATCTTACATTACAAAATAACTTAAAATTACATTAATAATGATTAGAAAATGATAAAAAAAGTAAAGAAAAAAAAATAATAATAATAATAACAACAATTTTTTTTACAATATTAAAATGAAGTTGTTTAATAAAATGATGTCAAAAGATGAAAATAATAATAATAACAATAGGTAACTAATTTTTTACAATAATAAAATTAATAGTTGTTTAATAAAAAGATGTCAAAAGATGAAAAAAAAAGAAAAAATATAATAATAATAGTCACTTAATTACCTACAGAATAGAATGTAAAAGATTAATACAATGAAAATAATAATAAAACTCATTCTATAGCAAATATCGCATAAATACATGATTGTCATTTGTCAACTGATAAACTCTTCAATACTATAATAGCCCTTCCTCAATAAATATGTCCTTAATTTGTTTTTGAATAAATTTGCACTGGTTATGCTTTTAAATTCTAACGGCAGCTTGTTGTATAACAAGACGGATTGATATCTGGGACTATGTCGAACTACTTTCAATTTAGGTTGAATTGTGTAGGGCAAGTCTTTCCTACGAGTACTTTCTCTAGCTTTTCTCTGCTCTACAGTTTCATATTTGTGCAAATTCCTCACAAAGTTGGTTAGCAACACAAGAATATAGAGACATGGCACTGTTAGAATTTTTAGTCTTATGAAGTGTTCCTTGCACGATTCTGTTTGTCTCATGCGAAGCATTGTCCTTAGCGCTCTTTTTTGAATTATAAATGCTGACTGGATATTGTATTTGTAGCTGTTGCCCCAAAACTCAATACTATATCTGAGCCTAGACTCAACCAAAGCGAAATACACCCTCCTTAGTTGAGGTAAAGTTAGTTCTTCCCTCAGGGTTCTGAGTGCATAGCATGCCGAGCTAACCGACTTAGTTATAGACAAAGTCTCAACTTTCCAATTTAATAATTCGTCAATGTGAACACCTAGAAATTTGACATTATCAACTACTTCTACTTTGTTATCACAAGATACCACCTCAATCTTAGCGTTATTTCGCACAGTCGGCTTGAATAATATACACTTTGTTTTATTTACATTAACTTTTAAATTGTTAGTACCAAACCAGTTTTCGAAAGCTTTTAACACAGCATTAATTTTGTATTCTAATTCGATAATGTCGTGTGCAGACACTATTGCATTTGTGTCATCAGCAAAAATTATTAATTTTATGTCATTAAAATGTCTTTGAATGTACTCAATCAAGTCATTTAAGAATATTATAAAGAAAATTGGACCTAAAACGGAGCCTTGATAAGACTAGTTGTCAGACTTTTGGGCTTCGGACGACCCGTAACGACTGTCAAAGATCTACGAATGACAGCCGGGACCAACGGCTTAACGTGCTTTTCGTTTCGTTATGTAATGGATGGTCACTCATCCAAGAACCGACCGCGGCAAGCTAGCTTAACCTTAGGTCGATACGTGCGGCTGTCATTATTTAGCCACGAGCGCATACATATGCATGGCTACAGAAATAAAACGCTACAGTAGATATTTGTGCTACAACGGTAACTGTGTAGTGCGTAGGGCGGGCGGCGGGAGGTGGGCGGGGCCGGAAATCGAAGCGCCCCCGACGTACTGTGTGTTTCAAATTGAGAACAGACGGGATATGACGTAGTATAGTATAGAGATATTGATTTGGTTTGTTTTATTGAAGTTCTATTTTTTTTAAAAGAATATGCAAACTGAAAAATATGAAGTTTTCCAGCCTACACCAATTTATTTTGTACACTGACTATTTTAAATGCACAGTCTGTTAAAAAACCGGTCAAGTGGGTGTCGGACCACGCACAGTTAAGGGTTCCGTATTGGGATGACTGTATCCCAAGTTAATTGTAGTTGAAAAATATGTTCTTTCATACATTCCTACTGTAAATGTTTGAGAGACGCATAATATTGAAAGATTTGCCATGTTATTTTAAGACCATATGCTGTCGGCGCAACATGTCTTTTTCTCCCATACTTCTCTATTAGTCGTCATCTCGGATTTCCTATGTACTAATTTCTTATTCTATCCATTCGTGTAATACCACACATAACCAAACCAAACTAATATTCGCCTTATATTATTATCCTGTAACCTATAAGTATTTTTTTTTTTTGAAAAAAACGTTGCCCCACACTAGGAATTTCTCCTGTATTGTGGGTGCGTTTACAAACATTTAAACTCACATACACAAACAGCCAGACCCGGAACAACTACTTGTAGGTCATACAAATATTTGTTCCGTGCGGGAATCGAACCCGCGACACGCAGCGCAGCATGGCCAACCGTGCCGCCAAATATTTTAAATATTTTTTTCTGTATTTTTTTCAACATTTTAGCCTCGGTAGTTTCGGATATGGGTGGTAAAGGGTCAATTTTCATCAATCTACTTAAATACATTTAAAACTGTTTATTTAAAAAAAATATTAAAAAACATTTTTTGAGACTCTTTTCATTTGATATGTCACATCACATGGGAGAGTTTGCAAAACTTTTGTTTCTGCCTTCGCGACAGGCGCGAGGCGCTTTACTTTGTACTTATAAATTATTTTATCACCTCTAGTTGTTCAGTAAGTTTTCATTCATTTTTCTAGCTACCGTCGGTCTACCACTAAATCCAGCCTAAAACGCGACAACTATAGATATTTGTATTTAAAAAAAGTAATTTAAAAAAATTAAACCGACTTCAAAAAGAAATCAACTCAAAATTATGAAATAACTTTAATTTCGGAAGTCGGTGTCTTGGGATCTGTATTTTATTAGTTTTTTGCCACCGACTTCCGAAATTAAAGTTATTTCATAATTTTGAGTTGATTTCTTTTTGAAGTCGGTTTAATTTTTTAAATTACTTTTTATTTCGTAATTTTTAGTTTTTGCACTAGAATTTAACCAAGGTTTTGAGATGTTTTCCCTTTGACACTACACCCGTAGCTCGTATCAATACGCCAGGCCGTCACACTTACACGTATAGGCCATATCTTGAAAATTACAGAACCGATTTTGATGAAACTTGCACTGTTCCCTAAGTTGAAGTAAATGTAAGCTAATACAAAAATGGTCACGATCCGATTAATAGTTGCTGAGAAATGCGTGGACAAACATACATACATACATACGTCTATGAAATTTTGTATATTTGTTTGGAAGCCTTAGTAGATTGTCATATGTGAATATAATGCAATTCCAATAATATTACATACATACGTATCGAATTGATAACCTCCTTTTTTTTGAAGTCGGTAAAAAAACCATTGGAGGAGCTCGTGGCTAAGTAATAACAGCTGCACGGGTCGATCGATCAGGCCGTAAATCGTCGGTGACCATCTTTACATACGGAGACCCCTCCGAGCGTCGGAAAGCACGTTAAGTCGTTGGTCCCTGTTCTTGAATATTTAACAGTCGTTACGTGTCGTCAGAAACCCGAAAGTCTGACAACTAGTCTTACCAAGGGTATCATGTTGCCCAGTAACTGGGTTGTGGAGGTCAGATTGGCAGTCGCTCCATGTAAAATACTGGTATTTAGCTGCATCCGGTTAGATTAGGAAAAGCGTAGGCTATTGATTGATTTTTTAAATACACCCGCAGAAAGTAGCGGGCAACGGATAGTTCATATGTTTTTATTTGGTTCCCCTGGGCCCTGGGGTACTAAACAAATAGCTCAATATCGTTAATGAGCTCCGTCATCCGTGTGGGGTGTTACGGGAATGTGGGGCTTGTGGGGTGTACGGACTGTACGGGTGGAAAGGATAGTGTCGGGAACAGACGGGGCTTATAAAGCAATCTTTTTGTCTTTTACTGTAGCTTTCAAATGCATAGATATAATAGCTCCCAAATGTCCTGTTGAATCGTTGAGCTCCTTAAATTCCGAGTTGAGCTGCACGAATACTGACAAATGCGTGCACTGACTGGACAGGTCCACTCAATCTGTGAGGCTCTTTCCTCAAAAGACTATTTCAGATACCAATCTATGTTGTCTTCACTGACCAAGATTATGTTTTTAAAAGAGACTGTGACCTCTGAGTTTGTTTCGGCCTTTCTTCTCAGAGTAGTCAGATAGTAAACGCCGACCTCATCTAGTTTTACAAATATGATTGACGTGTAAAAGTGTTCAAGTACAAACCTACTTCCAGACCGTATTTCGATCACGGCGGCCAAATTCAACTGAGGCTAGCCTTCGGCGCGGGAGATATTATAGTACACAAGTATATTGTGCGCAGACACAGGTGCACTCTCTCTTCCCTCACTCTCATAGTCCGGTGGAACGGCAATCCGACACGACCGGAGAGAGATCAGGCGCAGGACCAACGGATTAACGCACGGTATCACACCACCAACTTCCAAACTCCGGGCTTATACTATTGGACAAAACCCATATCTACCAATAATATAATTATGCCGAGATAGGAGCCTTAGTTTTAAATGCTCCTTTTTAGGGTTCCGTACCATAATGGTAAAACGGAACCCTTATGGTGAGAGTCTGTCTGTCACAGCTGGATATCTCAAGAACTACTAATGCTATAAACTTGGAATTTGGAACAGTTTTAATGACGTTTGCCCAACTATCTTGCAAATAAGAAAGAAATAAAAATATATGTAACTAAATTTTTTGCAACAGGGACTGAAAGGGGGTCTGAAAAATTCGAAGTAAGGCTACTATGGCAGGTGGGGTATCATATGAAAGAGCGCAGTTTGCACATTCCCAAACATTTTTCTTTTTTTTTTCAGGCCGCATAGTTTTCGACTTTTGACCCTTATCTCCGAAGTTTGCAAAGAGAAAAATCTAAAATTATTCTTTGTGATAGAAGTTTATGTAAAGATTGCAGGAAAAATAAAACGAAGTCTCTAAAAAGCACACTTTTTCATAAATCATCAACAAAAGTTACATTAGTTCCACTATCGGTCAAGAGATGGCGCTGACATAAAACTGCAATATTCTACACCGCAGTGCACAGTGTTAAGACTCTCTGATGAATATAGGCCTCGCCGATGAAAATTTAAAAACATAATGATGGTACGGAACCCTCGGTGCGCGAGTCCGACTCGCTCTTGCCCGGTTACTATTACTATTATTGTGGTTACTATTTATATTTCCTTTACGTGTCTCAAATAAAATATTTTCTTTCTTACACCACTGGCCGTCCTGGGAATCGAACCGAAGACCCTTCAGCAGTCGAGGCCAACGATACAGTAACAAACATACCCCAGTATCGGCAGCTAATATCCCCGTTAATATTTAACTACAGCTAAAGCCCTGCGAGGTCCCCCGGGGGTCTCGGCTGTATCCCCGGGGGGACACATTCTGTGCGGTACTTAGCTTACGATGCAGTTAAAATTTTAGATGTACACTCGTTTTTATAATAGGGCAGGTTTGTAGGTTCAAATTGACCGTATGCAAGTATGTGTGTCCTTGTTGTTCTCATTATTGCTGTAACTGTGGCAAAATTGTCAACAATCTTGGACACCACGGCCTGTCTTGCAGCCGAAGTGCGGGCGCTTATATCTATATTTTACACTAGTTTGTAACTTCAAGATCGTAATAGGTAAAATGAGAACGAGTACTAGCTACCTTCTGCCCGCGACTTCGTCCGCGTAAAATTTCTTGTTCGCCCAACCAAATAAGAAAGAAGCACGGGCAGGTGATGCGATGCGACGGGGTGCGTCGCATCGCATCACCTGCCCGTGCTTCTTTCTGACTTTTTTTTCGTTTTGCTCGTCTTCTCAGGGCCTTAAGGTATTATAGGCTATTTAAATAGTCTTCCTCAAGAATTGGGCTATCAAATAAAAAATAAAAAAAATCAAATCCGACTAGTAGTTCCAGAGATTACCCCCTACATACATACAAACAAAACAAACACATTTTACCTACCTCTTTATAATAATAATATTATAAATATAGAATATTTATTTTACATGGAGCGATTTTCTATCTGACCTCTCCGTGGTGATGAAATAAATTGCATAGTGTAAGGTGTTAGACTGATCTGATCGAACCTACATCTTGTAAGTTGGAGGCGTAACTACTATTGGACGAAAAGTGACAGAAAGAACACGTAGGTATTATTTCTTTTAACACCGACACCCCATTCTCTCGTCTATTGTGCTAACTTTCACTCGGATCACAATGGGAATATAGCCTATTATGTGTCGACCCCAATTCATTAGCTAATTGTGTGCTGTGACGTCAGAGTATACAACCCACGGAGCACACACCTGTGGTTGTCATTTTTCATTGTTTTTTTTTCTCTATTTGGTTAAGACCTTGTGTGAGGGGCCCGTGACTAAATAATAACAGCCGCACAGGTCGATCGATCAGGTTAAACTACGCTTGCCGCGGTTGGTCTGTGGATGGGTGACCATCTTTACATACCGTGACCCCTCCGTGCCTCGGAAAGCACGTTAAGCCGTTGGTACCGGTTGTCATTCGTGGATCTTTGACAGTCTTTACGGATAGTCAGAAGCCCGAAAGTCTGACAACCAGTCTTACCAAGGGGTATCATCATCATCATCATCATTTCAGCCAAAAGACGTCCACTGCTGGACATAGGCCTCCCCCAAGCACTTCCACTTCGACCGGTTCTGTATCCAAGGGGTATCGTATTACCTAAAAACTGGGTTGTGGAGGACAGATAGGCAGTCGCTCCATGTAAAATACTGGTATTCAGCTGCATCCGGTTAGACTGGAAGCCGACCCCAACATAGTTGGGAAAAGGCAGATTGTGTAGGGGTTCTTTTTAAATGGCATGATTTGAACCTGAACACTCTAATACAATGATTGCGCCTTTTTGTGAATCTCAAATCATTTCCATTTTGCTTTCCTAGAAATATTATTGAACACTCTTTTTGTGAACATCAAATTATTCCTTCCTCTATAAACGCTTTAAATCAAAACTACACAAATGGCTTATTGGTAATTGTTTTTATAGTGTAAAAGAATTTTTCGATAAAAAAGTAGCAGATAAATATAAGTTAAGATGCTGAGATTTAATTAGGTATATTAGTTTATTTAAACTATTATTCTTATGTGTTCAAATAGATACGAAACCCATTAGGATTTCGTATCAATGTCATTAAAAATGTTTTAATTTTAACAAATTAATGTGTTTTCTAAATATTTGTATGCCAGTCCATGGCGAAATATGTAAGATCATAACTTTATTTATAATAAGACCTTAATGTATGTACCATGTTTTAAAGCAAATAAATATATTCTTTTCTATTGCTATTTTGCGCGAATATAAATATTATTGAATACTCTAATATACCTAATGATTGCGGCTCTTTTTGTGAACATCAATAATTCCTAATTTTGGGGTCCTTGTTATTCACCTCTCATCAGGACCAAACCATCTAAACATTTGTTTCATATCTCCCATTAACCCCTTAAATAGACCCACTCATCATAAAAAATCATAAAAATAAATGATCGGATTAACGAAATTAACCCTTCATTGCCGCGGCCGGTCGGAAGGCCCCCGAAATAATTTAGTGGCCGAACTCATTGTCTAGTCTACATTATTTACTTCGGCTATTACACGGTGTGTTGACTCGCGTTGCATTCATAAGGGATTAGCAGTAAAGGGTGGAATATATTTAGCGAGAGTTTATTATGCATTTTGAAGTGGTTTAAATAATTTGTGTTTGTTATCCTTTAGCAAGAAGCACAAAGCTGAAGTGGCAGTGGGCTGGCCATGTCTGTCGAAGGACCGATAGCCAGTGGAGCAGACGAGTCCTGGAGTGGAGGCGGGGATCGGCAAGCGTAGTGTGGGCCCCCAGCTAGATGGACGGACGACCTAAAGAAGGGGGCTGGGACGGACTGGATGCGGAAGGCGGAGGACAGGGTGTTGTGGCGCAGTCTGGGAGAGGCATATGTCCAGCAGTGGACTGCGATAGGCTGAGTTGATAGATATTGATGATCCTTTAAGATTAGAGGAGTTTAATTATTTTAGTTTTAACTTGGAGCATAGAAAGAAGGTGAATACTGAGATGGCGGTGGTCGATATCGTAACATTACAAATATATATATATGGGTGGTAAGAAAACACTGAACGAAGCCGAGAGAGATGGGAAAAGTGGGAAAAATCCATTGAACTCGCGACATTGTTACCGACACCGCGCTACATTCGAATGTGTTCGGCTGTCCTCGGGATGTACTCGGTTTTAAAAAAATGTCAGTGAGTGATGGCAAAGTATCTATTCTGTTTGTGTTTTCTTTTATTGCGCTGGACCATACCTGGGACCCTCTGGTTAAGAGCTAATGTACGTCAATATTCCAATGTTTTGCGTGCGCTACCGTAATCAACGATTTTTCACACCAAAATAATACTCGTTTCCCAGCAATAATGTATGCTCCATGTTACTTAGTTTGCCGTATATGACGGGTAGGTGATTGGTCACTCTACAGTCTACACCCTTGAGGAGAACTGAATTAAAAAATATGCAAGCAGCAGAACAGTTAAAAAAAAAACTTTATCGACGGGCCCCAAATCAAAATTGACGTAAAACAAACAATAAAATTCATAACATTATCGCCGCGGGCCCCCGGGCCCCGGTCGCTCCCTGTTGCCGGTGGGCCCCGCCGCTTTCCGTCGGGAAACAGAGGGTTAACTAGCTTGCTCTTTTCATTAAGAGCTTTACATTCGTGTGGGGCCATGAGAACAGCGGGGATGAATTACTATATAGAGGGTATAAAGTTCACTCATCCTCCATAGAAAAGACACTCGTCTGGTCGGAGGATCCTCCTCCGACCAGACGAGTGTTGTGACTGGTGGGCTACCGCCCGACGATTGGATATCGGGCTGTATATATGCTAGTCGTGCGGTAAACTCTGCTTGCGCGATGCAGGATTTTGCGTGACGTCAGTGTGATGCGTAGTTCGCATGTGACAATGTAGATGCAGCCACAACTATGCAATAAATGGAAATAAAGTATTTCCTTTCATTGGTCGTCAGCGCGACTGCTGAGCATGTAAGTCTCAAGTAAGATGTTGGGCTCGATGCCTAGGTCGAGCCAATGCCTTTTGGCTTTTTGATTAGAGATTTCTCAATAGCAGGCTCGCCCCCTATTGTGTGGGGTTTAAACATAACTTGTTCTGGCGAAATTTGAGTGAGTACTTACTACACATAAACATACGCCTCGGCCTAACCCTTTAGGGTCAGTTCACACCGAGACGCGACGCGACGCGCAGTTTTCAAGATAGAAATACAATTACAGACCTTATCTACTACACAAAAAGGTACACGATTCAGTGAGCTACGCCGCGCGGCGGCGGCGCCGCGCGGCGTAGCTCGACGTAGTAGGTAGACACTGAATTGTGTACCTTTTAGTGTAGTAGATAAGGTCTGTAATTGTATTTCTATCTTGAAAACTGCGCGTCGCGTCGCGTCTCGGTGTGAACTGACCCTTAGAGAATGTAAAATCGTTATGAAACATGTTTTAAGTAGGTTTTTGAATCCTCGTACTCACGCGGGTTTTATTCATGTACTCGACCCGCTTCTTTTATAGCCTTACACAGCGCTACAGTATCATGGCGGGCGGCGGCATCACATTAAATATTTGTTTTCTCGACTCTCCAACTAAACGACGCCACTGTTGTAATCCCTTCATCCCTCGCGATGTTCAGTACCTAAGTACCTGATCGTCTGTTTTATTAATAGCTAAAGTACCTAACTGACAGCATATTGAAATTGATCTGAAGGGCAATTCCAGTTTTTAGGGTTCCGTACCAAAATGGTAAAACGGAACCCTTATGGTTAGACTCCGTCTTTCACAGCTGGATATCTCAAGAGCTACTAATGCTATCAACTTGAAATTTAAAACAGTTTTAGATGACGTTTGCCCAATTATTTTGTTTGTGAACGGTTTCATTGAGTCCTGAGTTGAGCCGCACGATTACTGACAAATGCTTGCACTGACTGGACTGGTCCAAGCCCACGCAATCTGTGTGGTTCTTTCCTTAAAATATCATTTCAGACACGGATCTACATGGTCCTCACATGATCTGACCAAGATTATGTCTGGACTTTAAAAAGAGACTGTGATCTCTGAATTTGTTTAGACATTTCTTCTAAGGGGTAGGCACTGTAGGCAGATAGGAAATGTCGACTCTATGTAGCTTATTTTTAGGGTTCAGTACCTCAATAGGAAAAAATGGCACCCTTATAGGATCACTTTGTTATCCGTCTGTCAAGACCCTTTATCTAAGGAACGCGTGGAGGTATCGAGTTGAAATTAAAACCATAATATACTCAGGTCTGTGGTCCCTTGAAGCTGAAGTTAACGTAAAAAAAGATACGGCCGTTTATGCCGCAAAAAACGTATAGGTATTTCGACACTCTCAAGGGAATTAACATGTAACATAGGGTACTTCCCGTTGACCTAGAATCATGAAATTTGGCAAGAAGCAAGGTCATGTAGCACAAGTAAAGGAAAAATCTGAAAACCGTTTTGTAGTTACATTAAAAAAAAAAACCGTTATAAACTATTTGCATATCTACAAATTGTACGGAACCCTGTACGCGAGTCCGACTCGCACTTGTCCGATTTTTTTTAATATTATCCTATAATTATAAACAATTTTATTTCATTCAAATCTCGATCTAAATCTGTCAAAAATGCCACTAATTTTGACATTAGAGACCTCAACGACTGTCAAAGATCTACAAATGACAGCCGGGACCAACGGCGTAACGTGCTTTCCAAGGCACCGAATCTATGTATTGAATGGTCACCCAGCCACGGACTGACCTCGGCAAGTGTAGCTTACCTACCTTTGATCGACCCATGCGGCGGTTATTATTTAGCCACGTTATTAATTCGCCGTAACGCCCCATCAGCGTCGCATACAAGGGTGTACAAATACTCGTAGTGTCAACACATTGTCAACTTCGCCACCGGGACCCCGGGCCCCTGGGCCCCCGGGGTATCTCATTACGTTGAGTGGTATATTTGATTAACGTCGCAGTGAATGGGTTAGGCTACAGGTGGATTTAGTGTTTAGCTGTCATTTGTCATTGTTTTTCGAATCTTACTGGGGAGTCTATGAGTAGAAGTCAAATCGTTTATCAAGAACCAAAAATTCGAAGACATGTTTCCTCTACCAACCCGCACTGGGCCCGCGTGGTAGATTACAGCCCACTCCCTCTCACAGAGAGGAGGCCTGTGTCCCAGCTGTGGGAACATTATAGGCTGATTACCTATCGCTTTAGTGGATAATCTCAGAAAAAAAGCTAACAAAAATAATGACAAATTCATGACATTGTTTTATTTAATAAACATTCCCCTTGTGACAGTCCACTGGACACAAATAAACTCCCCTTTAAAATAGAATTAACACCCCAACTGCCGACACTGAATGACACTGACACTCTACACACAAATGACATTACACGACGTGTCCCTTCGGTCAGTCACGTTAGAGGGCTCTTTAATAGGTACCGTGATAGGGTTAAGGGTCGCTCCACAGGTGGCAATAGATAGTTTCAGAGTTTGACACTTATCATAAGTGTCTAGAGTAATTTTATTTATTTATCAATTTTCTTTCTTTCTTTGTTTAAAATTTAATTTTAAAACATTTAAAATAAATTTAAAAAACATTGCCCCACACTAGGAATTTCTCCTGCGGTGCTATTCTGTAAAAATCTCACCGTGAAAACTTAGGTGAAGTGAGCGTGGAGTGAGCTGTCAATAGTGTAAATTCCTAGAAAAAAACAAACTCACTTCACCTAAGTTTACCGAATCGACCGGCTGTATTGTGGGTGCGTTCACAAACATTTAAAACTCACATACACAAACAGCCAGACCCGGAACAACTACTCATACAAATATTTGTTCCATTGTTTTGTTATTTCAGGCATCAAGGCCCTTATAAAACACATAAGTACAATACAATATCTCCAACTTCTCGACCCTCAAACTCCAGTTGAAACCCACGCGAGTTAAGAAATGGTTAAGTTTTTTAACCCGCCCCGTAGGCCGTAACGACTGTCAATAAAGATCTAT
Source organism: Oligia strigilis (assembly GCA_951800025.1). Lineage (NCBI taxonomy): Eukaryota > Metazoa > Arthropoda > Insecta > Lepidoptera > Noctuidae > Oligia > Oligia strigilis. The sequence goes on from OX637569.1 coordinate 1,367,316, forward strand.
GAATGACAGCCAGGACCAACGGCTTAACGTGCTTTCCGCGGCACGGAGGGGCCTTGATATGTAAAGATGGTCGGTCACACATCCACAGACCAACCGCGGCAAGCGTAGCTTAACCTAATCGATCGACCCGTGCGGCTGTTATTACTTAGCCACAAGCCCCTAGGAAGGTCAAGCTTTACCTACATCACGCTAAGATTCATAGGCACATAGCAAAAAAAAAACGACAAAAAGTAAGTGAAAACGAAGTGACAGCGCGGGTCCGGGTCAGCGGGATTGTCCGAAAGGGTTACCGCTGGCCCGGAACATAAAGGGCTAAGGAAGGAACATGGGTGGGTTTTAGTCAGTAAGAGTCTGACACTCCCTTCCGCTCCACCCAGAGCGCGAGGGGTCATTTGATAATTTCCCATCCGGAAAAAAAAAAGTGACAGCGCGGGCAGGCAATAAAATGCTACGGGGTGGGGTGGGGGAACAAGAAGTTTCACGCGGACGCCGGACGCAGTCGCGGACAGAAGCTGGCTTTACAATACCTCAATTCTCAATTCTTTTAGATCAGGGATGATGGCGAACCTCTATGCGTCTTCGTGCCATTTTTTCCAATTAAATATTGACTCTGACCTGAGTAATGTTAACTTAGACAGTTTAGTGTATTATTAAAATTAAAAAACTGGCCAAGTGCGAGTCGGACTCGCACACGAAGGGTTCCGTACCACAAGGCAAAAACACCGAAAAAGAACATGTTTGTTGTGTACGGGAATAAATATTTATTTTATTTTGTTTTTAGGAGCGCAGACATGGTCACTAACCAATCGTCAAAAGTCCGCACTTGGGGTCTGTCAGCGAGCAATGGAGCGCAGTATCCTTGGAGTTAAACTTTCTGATCGTATTTAATAAGGAACTCGATACTGCGTTCTAAAACTCAAATTGCTGATGTAGGTCACACGGCTGCCAAGCTAAAATGGAACTGGGCTGGTCACATCTGTCGCATGCCGGAGGAACTATGGGCTAAAGTAATCACACAATGGGTCCCAAACAGCAGTAAACGACAACGCGGCAGTCCCAGAATGAGGTGGCGGGACGAGCTCGACTCTTTCCAGAAGGATTGGCGTTTAACAGCATTGGATAGAGATAAGTGAAAGGAGGGAAGGGAGGCCTTTGCCCTGCAGTGGGACAGAAATGGCTGATAATAATAATATTTGTTGTTATAGCGGCAACAGAAATACATAATTTGTGAAATTTAGCTATAGCGGTTCTTGAGATTCTTGGTGACAGACAGACGGACGGACGGACAGACAGCGAAGTCTTAGTAATAGGGTCCCGTTTTTACCCTTTGGGTACCCTTAAAACAAATGAGTACGACTTCTACTGATGCAAACTGGATGACTTAGGTACACACCTAAGTTCCAAATGATACCGTGCCCATATTATATTGATACGTGCCACCTGGCACGCGTGCCATCCACCATCCTTCTAGATCATCATCATCTGACTGACCTTTTCCCAACCATGTTGGGGTCGGCTTCCAGTCTAACCGGATGCAGCGGAATACCAGTATTTTACATGGAACGACTGCCTATCTGACCTCCACAACCGAGTTACTGGGTAATACGATACCCCTTGGTAAGACTGGTTGTCAGACTTACAGGCGTCTGACTACCCGTAACGACTCATTCCTTCCCGACCGGTATTAACTCCGATAACCGATCATATTCTTTTAAATCAAAAGTAACTCACTATCTCCCCTAAAATTTGGTACAACATCAACAATATTGCTCTATAATTGTCACAGCGGGGGTCGCGGGGTGCCAGGGGCTGGGGGGGGCTGTGACGTCACAGAGCGAAGGCAGTGATCAAACGTTCCTTGAATGTCAAGAGCAGGTGTGGGGTGACCGCATTTGGGGAAGATATGGGATATTTTCGGGACGTACAGTCAGGGAAATGTGTTCTTTAGCAATTGACAGTCGATTTGCTAAACTTTTTCTTCTTCGTGTCGCTGGCTCGACTGTTTGAATTGTAAATGTATTGTAATGTAATGTGACTGCATGAGTGTATTGTTTTTATGAGTCTACGATACTCGAATTAGAAATGTTTTTTTTTTTTAATTTTGTTTGCCCAACACTTTGGCAATTCCACGACGTTGTCGGTGGTAGCGCAGAGGTCACTTTGACTGCATGTTTTGGGACACATAGGGTAGGATAGGAGGTGCAGCATGGTTTGTGACAGCTCCACAATAATGAAAATTTTCTTACGTTTTTTGCAGCGAAAATGATTTAAACAAGAAAAAATACAAATAGGGACATCTCATTGGTGGTCATGGCCAAAAAGCACGCTGTCTCACCTGGCTTCGTGACCGACAGAGATAGTAGCAGTGATGAGCAGTTAGACGCTAGTCTACATGAACAACGTCTAGTTCTCACGCACAGAAACATCGTTAAAACAAAAAAAGTGCTTTGGAAAATCGAGTTTTAAGAAAAAACTATGCATAAATCAATTACAAATAAAGTTTATGAACTCTTCGATAACGGAGCTTTGTCGGTACCGACGTTGTTTTGAAAATTTTACAGTTCTTTTGTTAGGTACTTATTTATACCCAAAGTTACGTTAAAAATAGCAAGAAAAACGAATCTTTGTTGGCTCATAACTTTTTAATGGCTTTTTATTTTATACTATTCTGTTTCCGTACAGACACAATTAATAATAAGTCAAAACGACATCACGTTTACTTAACTTTTGATGCACAATGTCAAACAGTGGAGTAGTTTGTGGATAGGTGACCATCTTTACATACCAAGACCCCTCCGTGCCTCGGAAAGCACGTTAAGCCGTTAGTTCCGGCTCATTAGTGGGTGTCATTCGTGGATCTTTGACAGTCGTTACGGGTCGTCAAAAGCCCGAAAGTCTGACAACCAGTCTTACCAAGGGGTATCGTATTACCCAGTAACTGGGTTGTGGAGGTCAGATAGGCAGTCGCTCCATATAAAGTACTGGTATTCAGCTGCATTCGGTTAGACTGGAAGCCGACCCCAACATAGTTGTGAAAAGGCAGGCAGATGATGACGTATGAGTGTTTTCGACATCCTATTTGCAGAATAAACAATGTTTATTCATCTCTACAAAGTACATACAAGAAAAAATCTTTTTTTTTTTTTTTTTTTGCCAAATCATAGTCACCTTATTGCAAAGGTGACACCCCGCAGTGCAAATCAAAAAATAAGTCACTTCTAAATTATAAACCAACTTACATAAACACTCACCAAACTCATAACCACACAATTTCATACCTTAATCTCATGTCAATACACGCTACAATAAACATTTTATCAACTGCAAATAAAATTGACAACTTATTTTGCTATTCAGAAAATAAAATAGATTGCGGTTATAGACTTTATGACTGAGACAGTAAGAGTCATAAGGTGTAGAAAAATGAGTTGACGATGGTAAATAAGTGTGGTAGGTTGAGATAGGGCTGTCAAAAATTTTGAACTGATTATAAACATGAAAGGAAATAATTTTGGAAGTCTTCGCGGTTGTATCCGTTTGGGAGATAGGCAGACACCCTGCTGTGCGTCTGAGAGGTTTACAATATGACAGTAGTATGAAAAATCTGACTGTCGCAAGCGTGACTGCTGAGCGTGGGGGCCGTGGTTCGATTTCCAGGTCGGACAAGTGTTATTGAGGTTTTACCATTAGGAATGTCTCAGTTTGGAAGTTGGTGGTATGATGGTCCTGCGCCTGATCTCTCTCCGGTCGTGTCGGATTGCCGTTCCGTCGGCTCTGAGAGTGAGGGAAGAGAGAGTGCACCTGTGTCTGCGCACACACTTGTGCACTATAATATCTCCCGCGCCGATGGCCACGTAGATTGCTTGCCGAGATTCGGTCTGGAGGGCCATCGTGTCATACATTACATCCACCAACCCGCACTGGGCCCGCGTGGTACATTACAGCCAACTCCCTCTCACAGAGAGAAGCCCTGTGTCCCAGCAGTGGGAACATTATGGGCTGATTATATTATGGCAAACCTAAGACCAATAAATAGAGAAGGTCAAACGCATAACTATGGCCACAACTTCAAATTGACATCGTCTTTGTTTCATAGCATTAAGAGCGGTTTTATTCGAGTTATTCCGGTCTCCTATACGGTCACTCGGTCACTCATCATCTGCCTGCCTTTTCCCAACTATGTCGGGGTCGGCTTCCACTCTAGCCGGATGCTGCTGAATACCAGTATTTTACATGGAGTGACCTCCACATCCCAGTTACTGGGTAACACGATATCCCTTGGTAAGACTGGTTGTCAAACTTTTGGGCTTCTGACGACCCGTAACGACTGTCAAAGATCTACAAATGACAGCGAACCAACGGTGTTACATGCTTTCCGAGACACGGAGGGGTTTTGGAATGTAATGGATGGTCACTCATCCACGGACCGACTGTGGCAAACGTACCTAATCCTCTGATCGATCCGTGCGGCTGTTATTATTTAGAGACGAGTACGATACTGTTGTGCCTTCATCAGTCGCAACGGTTTTTCGTTTAAGTCGGTAAAAATAATTCTGCTGTCATCTGACGTCTATTCGTCTATTAGGCACTACGCTTCATGCTTGTTAAACTAAATTGAATCAATGACTGGACCATTTTCGGTTGCTATGCTTACGAAAAACAAATACTTCACGGTTGCCCAAGTCAACATAAATATAACAAAATCGGGTTAGTTACACCATTTAAAACTCATGAACGTCTGGGTCTAATCTTATGATCTTTGATTTATTGGATTTGTGTCCGCCCCGTATAGCGGAATAACCCCTCTTTATATACTATGGAATAACCATAAAAACTTGAAAAAAAATAAACAAGTTGGGGGAAAAACATGCGTCACATCCACACAAATCGGCCATCGCTCAGCATAATGCTGTGACCCTATACGAGATAGATTCCCAGCACTGCGCTGGTTTAAATAATTCATTTTCTCATACATTTTGTATGGAAGGCTTCTTTAATGATATATCGAGAACGGATTGAGGGAAGTTCAGTCAGCTAGTTAGTAATGAGGATGAGGCTACGGGACACATACCATCACGACAGTTTTTTCACAAAGGGTTAGCCAGAGTTGCACTACAATTTATCTTTTTTTTTCTAATATTTTTGTAAAATGTAATTTAAAAAGAGTGTCCATAGAGTTTCTTGCCCGTTCTTCTCCATAGGTACTTACGCCTTGGAATGGACAACTAGCTTCATATTTTCTGACTGACCGACTTCTTGACAATTCAAAAGTGGTATAATTGAAATAAATGCTTTGAGTGAGTATTAGGTAAGATATTTAATTAAATATAAAATTGTAAGTACCTCTTTAATGTTGTTTTTTTTTCTGTTAGTTTTTTTGTTTGCCGTGTCACGTGGCGGAGTACGGCCCACTGCCTCTCACAGAGAGGAGATCTGTGTCCCAGCAGTGGGAACATTATAGGCTGGTTATGCTACACAGATTCGTTTTCTGATCCATTTGTTTAGACTTCCATCAGACTATAATAGGAAATGAATATATTATGTACTATTTACTTACCAACAAAAATTAAATAACAATTGTTATCCAAGCGCACTTTACTTGTAGGTACCTAAATCACTGATTAATTAATAATAATCACTTCACTTCACAAAACTATTAAATGTTTTTAAGTTACTGAAAACAATAAGATGAATGCGATTTTACGATTAGTCGAGGCAGCGACAACGGATCTAGTGAAGAACAGTTTACGGCTCATGTCCATAACATCATAATCAGCCTAAAATATTCCCACTGCTGGGACACAGGTCACACAGGCCTCCTCTCTGTGAGAGGAAGTGACATAATCCACCACGCGGGCCCAGTGCGGGTTGGTAGATGTCACATGTCTTCGAATTTTTGGTTCTAGGACATGACGGTTTCCTTACAGTGTTTTTCTTCACCGTTTTGAGAGCAGTGGTGATGAAATAAATTACAGAAATGAAAGCGCCTGTCGGGGTTGGAACCCACGACCTACAACTCGTTTATCTACTGCAATGGTTTATAGGTACGACAGTAAATTGCAGGAAATTGGCAAGGTTAAATTTTCACTATCGGAAAACGAGTTATGGACCTCAAAGGACACCTGGCAAGTCGCAGTGATGACAGGTGGAGTAAGGCTGTGACAGAGTGGCGTGTGAGGAGTGGGAGACAAGATGTCCGTCGTCCGGCGGTGAGATGGGAGGGCGACATTGTAACCAGCGCGGGTAGGACCTAGATGAGACTGGCACAGGGGCGTGAGTTGGCACAAGACAAGAGGTTTATGCCCAGCAGTGGGGAAGTCGGGCTGTGGACGCTCTTGATGAATAAGCTAGAAATGTTGAGGGGCTCATGGCTAAGTAGCAAATTAGAAATGTTTAGGGGCTCATGGCTAAGTATCAAATTAGTAATGTTGAGGGGCTCATGGCTAAGTAGCAAATTAAACATGTTGAGGGGCTCATGGCTAAGTATCAATTAGAAATGTGAACGGGCTCATGGCTAAGTAGCAAATAGAAATGTTGAGGGGCTCATGGCTAATTAGCAAATTAGTAATGTTGAGGGGCTCATGGCTATGTAGCAAATTAGACATGTTGAGGGGCTCATGGCTAAGTATCAATTAGAAATGTGAACGGGCTCATGGCTAAGTAGTAAATTAGAAATATTGAGGGGCTCATGGCTAAGTAGCAAATTAGATATGTTGAGGGGCTCATGGCTAAGTAGCAAATTAGAAATGTTGAGGAGCTCATGGCTAAGTAGCAAATTAGAAACGTTGAGGGGCTCATGGCTAAGTAGCAAATTAGAAATGTGGAGGAGCTCATAGCGAAGTAGCGAATTAGAAATGTTGAGGAGCTCATGGCTAAGTAGCAATCATCATCTGCTTAGCCTTTTCCCAACTATGTTGGGGTCAGCTTCCAGTCTAACCGGATGCAGCTGAATACCAGTATTTTATACATGGAGCGACTGCCTATCTGACCTCCACAACCACTGGGTAATACGACACCCCTTGGTAAGACTGGTTGTCAGACTTTCGGGCTTTTGACGAACCGTAACGACTGTCAAAGATCTACCAATGCGAATGACAGCCAAGAATCCAAGATCTTTTGTAAATTTTTTCGCGAAAAAACGTAAAATCACACATTTTTGTTAATAAGAGAGCTACACACATAAAGGTGTACTATATTCTATACTATACTCAAAATAAGTACATCAGTTACTTTAAAAAACCACAATTAAAAAAAAAAAATCACCATGCTAAGTCTAAATAGGACACTAACACACACAACGCACGATTAATCGCAAAAACGCAAAATCGCACATCAAGAAAATACCTTAGAGATACGATCTTCAAGGCAGACGAAATGATACTGCCGTAAGGGATGAAATTGTTGGGCGTGGTTTAGACAGACCCCGCCCATATAAGGGGTGTGTTTAGGCCACGCCTTTCATCCTCTAATAAAATATTTGTAGGAACATAATGCAAGGGGTGGTTTTCCCTTTGTTTTAGAGGGTAGCTGTATTTATTTCGTAGAAAAGGGGTAGAATATATTTTGTTTTTCATTTCAGCGGCTACGTTGAGTCCTTCTGAGGGTTTGAATTCGCAAGTAGTTGGTAAAGCCTACAGAATAAGAAAGCAGAGTGGCGATAGACGTGTAGACCAATTCCATAATTAAAAACGTTCAAAATCTAGTCGCAATCTCATTTCAGCGACAATCAATGACAAAAACTTGACAAAAAAAAAACAGTGGCACTCCGGGAGCGCCGACAGAAGTGAAAACAAAACACAAACAGAATACTTTGCCATCACTCACTGACATATCGGATATACATTAAAACCGAGTACATCCCGAGGACAGCCGAACACATCCGAAGCGGGTATTATTTTAATCGTCTTATAAACAAAATACGTGCGGTGTCGCTTACGGTAACAGTGGCACGAGTTCAATAGTTTTTTCCCATTTCAAAAAATGCCAACGTATCTAAAGAAGATTTCACTTCAAAAATGTAGGGATATTAGAGGTATTTTTGGCAGATTGAGACTGAAATATCGTATTACCCAGTAACTGGGTTGTGGTGGTCAGATAGGCAGTCGCTCCATGTAAAATACTGGCATTCAGCTGCATCCGGTTAGACTGGAAGTCGACACCAACATAGTTGGGAAAAGGCAGGCAGATGATGATTCCTAAATGGGCCCGCTCTTGACCCCGATCACGCCTGATGGTAAGCGATAGATGAGGTCTATGATGGAACGAGCGTGCCCAGAAGATGCCTGTTCACTCTTCAAGTTATAGGGTTCAAAAAACGACGAAGCGCTTCGAGAAAAGGTAGGAAGTGCCCTTGCGCTTCGCTTGGCTCGTCTTGGCGGGGGCACTCCCGTGCCCCCATATTCCTGTTAAAGTGAATTTCATGTCTTCATTCTTAGTAAACAGCTGATTCATATCTGTGGTCTAACATAACGAATTAAAATGAAGTACTTAGGTATTACAATAATACCTAAGCTATTACCTACCTAATTAGATTCTTAATTAGTTATTGAATTTATCGAAAATACCAGATTCGTCATCGGGGAATTTCAACCATTTTTTAAATAGTTTACGTGCAATAACTACAAATAACTTTTATTGTTTTTGCTCGGCTCCTAAGCGTCTTAGTGTGATGTTAAGTAGGCTCTATAGTCTATAACCTTCCTCAAGAATTGGGCTATCAAATGCAAAAAGATTTTTTCAAATCCGACTGGTACCGCGTTCAAACAGACAAACAAACTTTTCAGCTCCGCGAGTCCGGCTTTGACAGAGCCACATCTGTCCATTCTGCCGCTGCATCAACTTCAAATGGCGATTTAGGAAACGAAGATAGTTTGCCCACCACTTCCTCTGCCTCCTCTTGAAATAGAATAAACAGTACTAAGTTAGATTCTATGTGGCTTAAAAATACTTATTATTATTAAAAATATTATACATATTACTTTATCAACTTTTGTTCGTACGCTTTACGCGGGAAAAAAAGAAATTGCTATTTTTAACATTTGTAATTTCTGAAAAAAAAAAAATTGGGAAGTTTATTAATTTTTGCTTACGCACCTTGAGGGCCCCCGTGGCCCGGGGGCCCTGTATAATTGACACAGCAGATACGACGGTAACTACGCCTCTGGCCGGACCAACGGCTTAACGTGCTTTCCGAAGCACGGAGAGGTCACGGTATGTAAAGATGATCACCCATCCACAGACCAACCGCGGCAAGCATAGCTTAACCTGATCGATCGACCTGTGCGGCTGTTATTATTTAGCCACGGGCCCCAGGTAATGGGTATCGATATCTTTACGATAAAAACAAAAAAATAAATTAACCAGAATGGTTTTTTTATTGGGTCATCGACCGCCATTAGTGTACAGTCAACAAAAGAGATAAGTATGCAGGATCGTTGGATATACTTGAAGTTTAGTAAGAAACCGATGTATGTTGTCGGATGTTGTCCGCATCGCTGTCAACAGGAAACGTGCAAATCCGGTTAGACTGGCAGCTGACCCCAACATAGTTGGGAAAAGGCAGGCTAGATGATGAGGATGAGTGTGTCATGCAATTACCCCGCAGGTCGATCTTCAAGGAGATAGAGGGGCTCATGGCAAGTAATAACAGCTGCACAGGTTGATCTTCAAGGAGATAGAGGGGCTCATGGCAAGTAATAACAGCTGCACAGGTTGATCTTCAAGGAGATAGAGGGGCTCATGGCAAGTAATAACAGCTGCACAGGTTGATCTTCAAGGAGATAGAGGGGCTCATGGCAAGTAATAACAGCTGCACAGGTTGATCTTCAAGGAGATAGAGGGGCTCATGGCAAGTAATAACAGCTGCACAGGTTGATCTTCAAGGAGATAGAGGGGCTCATGGCAAGTAATAACAGCTGCACAGGTTGATCTTCAAGGAGATAGAGGGGCTCATGGCAAGTAATAACAGCTGCACAGGTTGATCTTCAAGGAGATAGAGGGGCTCATGGCAAGTAATAACAGCTGCACAGGTTGATCTTCAAGGAGATAGAGGGGCTCATGGCAAGTAATAACAGCTGCACAGGTTGATCTTCAAGGAGATAGAGGGGCTCATGGCAAGTAATAACAGCTGCACAGGTTGATCTTCAAGGAGATAGAGGGGCTCATGGCAAGTAATAACAGCTGCACAGGTTGATCTTCAAGGAGATAGAGGGGCTCATGGCAAGTAATAACAGCTGCACAGGTTGATCTTCAAGGAGATAGAGGGGCTCATGGCAAGTAATAACAGCTGCACAGGTTGATCTTCAAGGAGATAGAGGGGCTCATGGCAAGTTATAACAGCTGCACAGGTTGATCTTCAAGGAGATAGAGGGGCTCATGGCAAATAATAACAGCTGCACAGGTTGATCTTCAAGGTAAAGCAACGCTTGCCGCGGTCGGTTCGTGGATGGGTGACCATCCGTTACATACCGTGACTCCTCCGTGCCACGGAAAGCACGTTACACCGATGGTCCCGGCTGTCTGTCGTAGATCTTTGACAGTCGTTACGGGTAGAAGCCCAAAAGTTCTGGTAACCAGTCTTACCAAGGGGTATCGTATACCCAGTAACTGGGTTGTGCCGTGGAGGTCCGATAGGCAATCGCTCCATGTAAAATACTGGTATTCAGCTGCATCCGGTTAAACTGGAAGCTGACCAAACATAGTTGGGGAAAGGCAGGCAAATTGATTAAACCATGTAAAGAACACCCAGATTAATATCCTTGAAATGAGTTTGTTAAAAACATAACGATAACGCTATAAATAAAATAGTAAACACTTTAAAACGGACACAAAAAACAGTCCAATGACCAAAAAAAAAAAAAAAATGCCATCGCAAATAATTCACAACGACACATCAACAAAACTATACCCATCTCGCTCAACTTACGAAAAACTGTATTGCTATTTCTGTCTCACGTAGAGTAATGTTCGAGTTCTGCGTTTAAAATCGACTCACGCGCACCGGAGCGGTACTAATGTCAGGTAATGTCACAGTTAAGTAAATTAAGTGATATGTTAAATGCTTAACTGTTTATTATTAAGTACAAAACAAATATGAATCAGGTACCTATTTACATAGAAAAGCTTTTGGATAAAGTCATCAGGCAGATGCCTAGCCTTTTCCCAACTATGTTGGGGTCGGCTACCAGTCAAACCGGATCAAAAAAGACTAAACCGGATGCAGCTGAATACCAGTATGTTACATGGAGCGACTGCATATCTGACCTCCAGAACCCAGTCACTGGGTAATAACGATACCCCTTGGTAAGACTGGTTGTCAGACTTTCGGGCTTCTGACGACACGTAACGACTGTCCAAGATCCACGAATGACAGCCGGGACCAACGGCTTCACGTGCTTTCCGAGGCAACGATGTAGTCTTGGTGTGTAAATAGCTACGGTTCGACCGCGGCAAGCACAGCTTAACCTGATCGATTGACCCGAGCGGCTGTTATTACTTAGTCACAAGCCCCTCTTTTTCAAGTCCGCCGGGTCAGCGGGATTGTCCGAAAGGGTTACCGCTGGCCCGGAACATAAAGGGCTAAGGAAGGAACACGGGTGGGTTTTAGTCCGTAAGAGTTTGACACTCCCTTCCGCTCCACCCAGAGCGCGAGGGGTCAATTGATGATTTCCATTTTCCATTCAACTCGATACCTCCACGCGTTCCCGAGATAAAGAGTCTTGACAGACAGACGGACGGACGGACGGACGGACGGACAACAAAGTGATCCTATAAGGGTTCCGTTTTTTTCCTTTTGAGGTACGGAACCCTAAAAAAACAAGATGATGGCATTAGTTCCACTTCCGATACAGATACCGTAATCTACCCACCTCTTCTGGGATTATGTATGCGTGATGTTTGTGAAAAACCAATGTCCCATTGTATTGTCTCTCTGTTACACCTACGCACTGTGTTGTCATGTCATCAATCACTATGCTATTGTTCGCGACACGAACCACATCCCGTGCGCATGCGCATACTAATCATTAGAAAGGAGTTCTAAGCAGCATTTATTCTATCTCGACATTATGGCCCACGTGCGCGGGTCGGGTAAGTAATATTTGATATAATTACAAAATCTCTAATATTTACAAGAACAATTGAATCTATAATTTTATTTGATATAATGATCAGTTAAATAAATACCAAAGAGATTTAAGATAATAATTGAATGTCTTTGATAAATACTGAGAATCAAGCTAAATTAAGAAAAGGTTACCTTGTTAGCATAAAAAGCGGACACGGACACGAAGGGTTCTGTCTGTGCCATCGTAGAATATAAAAAAAGTTTTTGTATGGCCATTAATTTATTTCAAACTAGCTGCCGATCCCGTCGAAATGTCTTATTTAAAAAAAAATACTGGAAATCTCTGTTTCTATAGAAAAAATAAAATCGGTCTAATTCGGCTGTAACACTATTTTTCGAAAATATTCTATACTAACTTTTTAGACCTTTGTATCCTGCTTATGCGTATGAAGTTTCATTAAAATCGGTTCATTCATTTCGAAAAATAAGGGCTTGAAAGTTTGTATGAAATGCCGTACGGCGTAAACGCTCACACGCACCACGCCACCACCAGGTAGACATAATATGAGGGAGCATGACCATGCCTAGGGTCCCGCTGGCGCCCTTGAGGTACGGATCCCTAAAAAATAACCTTTATCGAAAAAAAGAAGCCCAAATATATTTGGACGCATTTATGCAAAAGGGAACCAACCCACAAGTAGGTCAAAATTGAGTTAAGTATACAGAATTTTTTTAAAATGCACCTTCTATCTGCCCTATAAAGATCATAGTTGTCTGATGACTCTTTCATATCAAAACATCATGTCGACAAGGATACCAACTCATATATTAGTAGTTTCCGAATAAAATAAAAAGACCCATGCTGTATGGTAATGTTAAAATCTGCAAATCTTTGTGGTTATATTGTTTGACAAAGAACCATGTCACATGGTTCCGCATAAAACATATATAAATGATTTAACAAAAGAGATCATGCGGTTTGGTTCCAGTTTGCATAATAAAATTGCCGTTAGTCTATGAGATCCATATGACATGGTTCCTTGTTTATTATTTGAACGTACTTATGCAAAAGGGAACCAACCCACACAATGATAGTTTCGAGATAAAACTATTTTTAACAGAATGTTGTGAAGAAAGTAATCTAGTAGGATTACTTTGCAATATAGTGTAAGATACTGCATTTTATGAATCTATGTAAAAAAAGAGATTTTTATGTTAAAAGTGTCTTTTTTTAATTTAATAAATTGTCTCTGGTTCCTTGTTGCAAAAAACCTATTATGTCGGTTGATTCTTTGTTAAAATATATAATCATTTCAATATCATTGGTAAAAATAACAAAAACTCAGTTTGTTTAAGGAAATTTTACTGAAAAATCACTTGGCTCGATAACTCGCTCCAGATGGAGCGAGTTGAGGAACCAGATGGGTCAAAATTTGTACCTTCAGAAAGCTACTAATTTTATTATTATTTTCACTCATCTGGTTCATCTACCTCAAAATCAGGTTGCCCTGAAAAACCTTCCAGATCATCATCAATTCTATCGTCTCCCACAAGATTAATATAAAAGCCATGGGAGTCTTTAGGAATGAGGTGCAGAAGGCTCTTCAGGTTCTTTAGCATAGCCTCAGGAACAGGCTTCCCGTTTGGCCAAAGAGGTTGTATTACCTCTCTCGTAAGAACAAAAGTTGGCCTACCGAGTAATTTTTTTTTAATGTTAACCTTTTTATAATCCTCTGTCAAAGACCTCATAAAAATTGTGAAAATTTCCTACTTTTTGAGCATCATTTCCTTTGTGTCAAGCCAAGACACTTTATGACCATCCTCTCTAAAATATGCTTGATTAGACAGGAGCCTACCTCTTGAGCACCGCGGCCTGCCTCACCTTCTACCCACACATTGCAATGAGCTTCATCATTGCTCGCGGTGTGTATACCTAAATTGTATACCCAAAGTTGTCTTTGGGTAGAAGGTGAAGCAGGCCGCGGTGCTCAAGAGGAAGGCTGTTGTCTAATCAAGCATATTTTAGAGAGGATTGGGAGCAACGTGAAACGCCTAATCCTATGGAGTGATTTGTGCGGTAAACAAAACCGTAATATAAAATTGGTTTTGATGCTAAAAGCTGTGCTTTTCGATCTGCCACATATTGAACAAATTAATATACTCGTACAATTTGTAGAATCGGGACACAGCTTTCTTCTCAACGCCACTGATTTCGAAAAAACTGAATCTTCCTTATAAAAACAACATGATACGAGTATATACACACCTGATGATTACAATCATGTAGGTTATGAAAAATTGTAAAAAAATATTCTTAAGCACGTACATAGAATGAAGCCTGGAGATTTCTTGTCTTCATTGAAGCTGGAAAAAAACATAACAAATAGGAAGAAAACTGTAGATGGTCATAAAGTGTCTTGACTTGACACAAAGGAAATAATGTTCAAAAAGGAGGAAATTTTCACAATTTTTACGAGGTCTAATTTGACCGAGGATTATAAAAAGGTTAACATTAAAAAAATGTAGGCGGTAGGCCAACTTTTGTTCTTACGAGGGAGGTAATGGAACCTCTTTGGCCAAACGGGAAGCCTGTTCCTGAGGGTAAGTGAAAGGGCCTGAAGAGCCTTCTGCACCTCATTCCTAAAGATTCCCATGGCTTTTATATTAATCTTCTAGGAGACGATAGAATTGAAGATGATCTGAAAGGTTTTTCAGGGCAACCTGATTTCGAGGTAGATGAACCAGATGAGCGAAAATAATAAAATTATTAGCTTTCACAAGCTACAAAATTTTACTGACCTGGTTCCTCAACTCACTCCATCTGGAGCGAGTTCAGCCGATAATGTAAGTATTTAGGTATCCAAGTAATTTTTCAATAAAATTTCCTTAAAAAACCGCGTTTTTGTTATTTTCACCAATAATATTCATATGTTTATTTAGTGTAACAAGGAACCAACCCACATTTTAGGTTTTTTGCAACAAGGAACCAGAGATAATTTATTAAAAAAAGACACTTTTTACATAAAAAACTCTTTTTTTTTTACATAGATTCATAAAATGCAGTATCTTACACAATATTGCAAAGTAATCCTAATATAATTATGAACAGTTTACTTTCTTTACAACATTTTGTTAAAAATCGTTTTATCTCGAAACTGTCAATGTGTGGGTTGGTTCCCTTTTGCATAAGTACGTCCATTTTATCAATTTGTAAACACTGAGATGGTTTTGACGTGTCAAATATTCAAAATGGCCGACCGATCATCATCTGCCTAGCCTTTTCTTATCTACATAAGTTGGGGTCGACCCGGTCGACTTCCAGTCTAACCGTATACTATAATGTACTCTGTGGTCTAACCGGATGCAGCTGAATACCAGTATTTTACATGGAGCGACTGCCTACCTGACCTCCACAAACCAAGTTACTGGGTAATATGATACCCCTTGGTAAGACGTTGTCAGACTTTTGGGCTTCTGACTACCCGTAACGACTGTCAAAGATCCACGAATGACAGCCGGGACCCGGGACCAACGGCTTAACGTGCTTTCCGTCCGAGGCACGGAGGGGTCTCAGCTCAGTAGGTACCTATTATATATAAAGATGGTCACCCATCCACAGACCAACCGCGGCAAGCCATGGGCCCCGCAATTGTTTAGCCACGGGCCCCGCAGACCGTTATGGAGTTTAATTTGTGATTTTGCAAGCCATTACACAAGGACGAAATAACGTAGTATAAGAAAGACCTCAATACTATACCAAGAACTTGTCTTGAATACACTTATTTACCCAACATTGCAATACGCACCATTCAGACGAATCTATACTTTATTTTGACAAAGTTAAGGATCATAACAACTGCAAATTGATTTGGTAAAATCATTCCAGTTTGCTAGTAACAAATTTATTGAAGTGAAGTAATAGAGGAGAATAGTTTTTATTGCCTTGGAATAGAGGCTTCTCTGTATATATTAGTAACGCGGTTTTGTTACATCCGTATCAATTTGCTTGAACAAAACCAGATGTTAATGTTGCCAGGACAACGAAACTTAGCCTTTCTTTAGGAAATCTCTTAATATTTGGGTAATAAAAAAAAACATATTTTGTCAAAATATGATTTCTGATAGTAAGATAAGTAAAACATGTTCGTAAGTGAACATTCGAAATAAACGATTTGCTTTCAGCACGACCAATCTGCATTTCTTTGATTTGACCACCTAAATTTAAGTATAAATGTAGAGGCTATTTACCCCAATAATTGGAATAATAATGCGGCCAACCGCGGCAAGCGTAGCTTAACCTGATCGATCGACCTGTGCGGCTGTTATATTTTAGCCACGGGCCCCTCTTCAAATAATTTTAACATGAATGATGAACCAATAATATGGTATAATATTATAATAATATGGTTACAAAACAACTATATTATTTTGACCTAAAAGAGTGTCCGTGGAGTTTTTTACATGTTCTTCTCCATAGTTACCTACTACGCTTTGGAATGGGGAACTAGCTTCATCTTTCTGACTGACCGACCCCTTGACAATTCAAGTAATTGGTTTATTTGAAATAAATGCATTGAGTTTCAGTTGAGTTTGTAAAAAAAAAAATGGTTGCCTGTAAAGTCGGTTTTACGGGCGAAGATTTTACGTGACAACGTCTTTTTCTCGGTAGAATATTTATTGATATGAATATAATTAAATTGCACAATAGGAACAAGGAATTAAATGAAAATAAGAACGTAACGTTACCGAGCGTTACACTTTTTCATAAGTGACTCCCAGCCGCAACCTAATTTAAGACGTTGTCACGTCAAAAGAGCATTTAAAACTAACAAAGTTACATAAAAAACAACCAAAACAAAACATCTCTAACGATCTCACGTTCTCTCTCTCTAATCTTTTCCATTTGTCTTAAATTCAGTACAAAATATAAATTAGAAGAACAGTTTTAAAACAGTTTTTGACAACCGTACATAAAATTACCACTATTTATAACCTGTGCTCCGTGCGAATTTAAATTTTAGACCGGCAGCACCGAACACAACGCAAAAACGATAGTTAGTCTGTGACGTAGTTTGACGTCGCAATCACCTATGGTGTGTCGACCTTTAACTTAGTAAAAACAAACTTTTTTACGTTTTATTTACGTACAAAATAAGTGATGTGTTACAAAATGGCTAAATAAGTATTCTAGTGAACAGTTTTAGTGTTAGTTTTAAGGTTTGCGGCAGCTAAAAGTGGATTATTCAACCATTTCATTGGAATTTCTACATTTTGTCGAGACGCAAGGTTGGTTAATTTAAGACACTTACGATTATTTCGACGTTTTTTTTTTGAACGTAGATGGCTTTAAGAGCAGGGGAAGACCAAAGAGGCGATGGATGGACTGTGTGAGAGATTATATGGTTAGCAAGGAGCTGAGATGACGACTGATAGAGAAATAGGGAAGAAAAACAAATGTTGCGCAGACCCCAAATAAATTGGGCTAAGGGCAGAGTCTGAAGTTATGGCGGGAGATTGAACATTATTTTGAAAACTTCTTTAGGCGCGTTGGGCATTTTTTGAGATGGGAAGAAACCACCGAACTCGCGCCACTGTTACCGTAAGCGACACCGGACGTGTTTTGTTTACAAGACGATTAAAAAAATACCCGCTTCAGATGTGTAAGATGTGTTCGGCTGTCCTCGGGATGTACTCGGTTTTAATGTATATCCGTGTCAGTGAGTGATGGCAAAGTATTCTGTTTGTGTTTTGTTTTCAGTTTCACTTCTGTCGGCACTCCCGGACGGAGTGCCACTGTTTTTTTTTTTTAATTAATAATTTTGGTTGTAGACTCTTTAGTTTTTATAGCCTCTTTGTTGACTTTTTTCTTACAGAACAGTATTATATAATCTTTAAATATTATAAATTAAAGTCGCTTTTCTATCAGTCTGTAACCGTGTTGTTCTTCTAAACTATGCAAGGGATTTTAATGCGGTTTTCACCACAATTTAGAGAATTTCTCAATTTTTGTAAGAGGTAGGCCGGAGTAGACATCTTTAATATGATTATATTATTTGTCTATAGAATACTGACTGTGCCATTTTTCAAAGGGAAGCCGGTAGGAATCGAGTTGTATGGAACCTTCTCCACTGCAAGAAAGTATCTTCCCGTGGTCGCATGCCGCTGTACTAACATAATTATAAGCTATGGTAGCATGCGACCACGGGAAGGTACTTTCTTGTTTCATCCTTTTCAGTAGTTGGGTTTTAGTTTTTAAACTTTTTTTAATTTCATTATTTTGGGGCTTATTTCAGTAATATTTATATTTTTGAAATGTGCTAATTAAGCCCTTTCATTTGATACCCAACAAGGCACCATCCCAAAATATTTATTTTTAAATTAATTACTTTATGTCCTCTAGAGGGCGCCATCTTGAATTTAGTGTGACGTCACATAGCCTATAACCAGCGGACGGTCAAGACGCTTGTAACAATACCTCATTTGTCAAATTATTATAAGTAGTTATAAAAGTATATACTTACTTTTGTCTGTCTGTTTGTTCCGGCTAATCTCCGAAACGGCTGGACCGATTTCGATGGGACTTTCACTGGCAGATAGCTGATGTTATAAGGAGTAACTTAGGTTACTTTTATTTTAGAAAAATAATTAGTAAATATACACATTATTGTTTTCCGACATCCACGCGAACGATGCCGCGGACATGGCTAGCGCACTGGATTTGCAACCCACTGCTTAGCGTCGAGAGTTGAAAATGCAACAGTATATTTTTTGACGTGCTGGCAGGCCTTTTGTTGGATTCTCAACGCTCGGCTCAATCACTGAAAGTTGAAAATCCAGTGCGCGATAAAATCCCGTGTCGATATTTTGACGCGGAAGAGTGTGCAATCCGTCATTCTATACAATTCCTAGGAAATGTGTACAATTCCTAAAATAGATAGGAAATCTATGATATATATTTTAATATGCACTTTTCCTAGGAAATTTTCCTAAATAGCAGTCGGAAATCTTAAAAATTCAATATGTTGTGCTACTAGACGACGTGGATGCAAGAGCGAGCGAAGGGCACCCCGAGGTTCGGTTTGGTTAGGTTCCTTTAAACCCTGCAGACAGAAATAGGAGCCCCGCGCGGCGGGGTTGCGTCGACCTGACGTCGACGTCGTTAGAAATAAAACATGCAGCATGCCAAATTTATGCTTTAAATGTTATGCTTAATCATTATTATGATTACAAACGTGTTTTATTTCTTTTAGTCACAGAAAGCATTACTTTGTATATATTTCCTAGTATCATCTTGGAATTGCATACAATTCCTAGGAAATACATACATTTCCCAGATAATGTGTATTAAAGAATCTTTGAAAGATTATTTTACGTTTCCTAAGTAGGCTCGGAATTGCATATATCCTAGGAATTGTGTAAAATTCCTAGGTTTCATACATTTACGGTAACATATACATCATAAAAGATAGCATATAAAAATTCTAAAATTAAATTGTTTACATTTAAAGTGAGTCAGGAGGCAGCCACATCGTTTTTATTTGCAACTTGGGATAAATATAATATGCAGACAGACGAGCGTATTTTTACCGACTTCAAAAAAAAGGAGGTTATCAATTCGATACGTATGTATGTAATATTATTGGAATTGCATTATATTCACATATGACAATCTATTAGGGCTTCCAAACATATATACAAAATTTTATAGACGTATGTATGTATGTATGTATGTTTGTCCACGCATATCTCCGTAATTATTAATCGGATCGTGACCATTCTTTTTTTATTGGCTTACATTTACTTCAACTTAGGGAACAGTGCAAGTTTCATCAAGATCGATTCAGTAATTTTCAAGATATGGACTAAGACGTGAAAGTGTGACGGCCTGGCTTATTGATACGAGCTACGAGTGTAGTGTCAAAGGGAAAACATCTCAAAACCTTGGTCAAATTCTAGTGCAAAAACTAAAAATTACGAAATAAAAATAATTTAAAAAAATTAAACCGACTTCAAAAAGAAATAACTCAAAATTATGAAATAACTTTAATTTCGGAAGTCGGTGGCATAAAACTTAAGGACGCTACCACATTTTTCCAAGAATAACAGTGTTTTTCAGGTACCATTTTAACGAATTGGAGTCACAACTGCGAGGATATCTTGGTTTCAAATTAAAGATAATATATTCATCCCCAGATTGGCCCCAAAATCATTACATAGCCCCATACAAAATTTTCACACAAATACGTTTTTACCATCACAATAATCGCAAAAAAATAAATAAGAAGGGGTCTGAATAGGGCCCAATATAGCCAAATCCACTGCATATTTTAACTTAAAAATAAGAAGATATCGTTGCTTATATAGTCCTTTATAGACAAGCTAAATATTTTGTAGTTAAATAAATAACTTTTTCATTTATGAGAAAAATAAGAAACGTTCTCAAATTTCTCCATACATTTTATACCCGCGGACACTCGCGGTTGATCATTCCGCGCTCAGAGGCGCTCGTGAAAGCACGTCTGTATTGCTTTTTCGTAAAAAATAATTACGTTAAAAAGTGAGTTCCGTTTTGTGTACTCCACAATACGAAGTTGATACTTTTTCGAACCGAAATAAAATTAAGTACGATTTTTGGAATTTGTTTTAGAAATAAATACTTATTTATATGTTTTTGTTTAATGGATGTAGATGACGGATAAAGATTGTATTTATGTTATTAAATTATGATCAAATAAAACTGACGGAAAAAATTTTTTTTAGATATCGTGCTATAGTCGATTTTGGGGTGGTGATTACGAATATGACATTCATTTTTTTTATTCAAGATGGCGAGTGTATTTTTAACAGACTTCTAAAAAGGAGGAGGTTGTATGTTCGGGCATAACTCCGAGACGGATTTGCATAATTCTTTTTTTGTTCGAAAGAGGTTTATTCCGAAATGTGGTCCCATTTAAATTGCGTAAAGATCTGATGATGAGTTTCGGAGACAGCCAACGGAATTCTTCAATAAATGCCAGCAAATCAACCGCGATTGCTGCTATCGCATATCTATGCATTGTTTACGCAATCACACTGTACCTACCTATGTGTCACAAATAAAATATTTCTGATTTCACATCATAACATTATGCCTGTGCCTAAAGGGGTACGCAGATGTGTTCAATAACTTCCCGTCACTGATATTCACTTAGTAAGCAGTGTTATATGATGTTGTGTGGGGTAGGTGGGTACAACTAAAAAGTGAAAAAAAAAACTTAAAAAAAAACAAACGACTTCCAAAAAAGAAACTACAAAGAGAAAAAGTCGGTGTCAATTAACGAAAATGCGGAACTAACGACACCGACTTCCGAAATTTAAGTTATTTTTCACTTTGTAGTTTTTTTTTTGGGAGTCGGTTATTTTTCTTTTTTAAAAAGTTTTTTAAATAAAAATCGACATTGGTATCGATTGTGGAGGTGTTTAGGGTGGTGTTTACGAATATACCATCCAATTTTGTATTCGAGGTGGCTGATTTTTATTTTGTGATAAATCGACTTACGCCCAATTTCTTCATCAATAGTAACAGCCAAAGTAACGTCACAAAGTCAAAATAAGGGTTAAATTTGTTTCTTCAATATTTTACGTATAGTTTTTATTGTATTTGTTGTATTTGCGTGGCTAGCTGACATTTGGCAAATAATTTAATTTAATATTCTGTGTCTTGTAATGTTAATTACTTTGCATACCTTGTAATCAAGTATTTTCTAAATGAACAGACAGTTGCGCCATTTCTTCTCCCCAGCGAAAGCACTAGGAAGTCGTGAAGGGCGGGCGGTTTGGGGGACTGTCTTTTGTAATTTTGACGTTCGAAAAGTGCTGATTCTCAGCCTAATTTGAATAAATGACTTTTGATTTTTAGCCGACTTCAAAAACAGGAGGAGGTTCTCAGTTCGTCGGCATCTTTTTTTTTATGTATGTTCCCCGATTACTCGAAGACGGCTCGACCGATTTCTAAATTTTTTTGTTTGAAAGGACTATACAGGTGGTCCCATTGTCATTAGGTCAGGATCTAATGATGGGATCCTGGAGAAATCGAAAGAACTCTCCAATTATTATAGGCACCTACAGCAATTTAGATATATTTTAAAGTAACTCGTAGATTTGAAAAGCACCGTTTAGTGAAGTGAAACTGATGATGAAGACCACAGATGGCCACCGGAACTACTCAATAATATTTAAAAGTACTTACATCTTTTCAAACTAACAGCGGACTGGAGGATAAACGTAGATTTTCCTTGTAATACTAATATTTTACAATGTAATATTAATATTTTAAATAATATTGTAATACTAATATTTTAAATATTTTACATGGAGCGACTGCCTATCTGACCTCCACAACCCAATTACTGGGTATTACGATACCCCTTGATAAGACTGGTTGTCAGTCTTTCGGGCTTCTGACTACCCGTAATGACTGTCAAAGATTCACGAATGGCAGCCGGGACCAACGGCTTAACGTGCTTTCCGAGGCACGGAGGGGTCACAGTATGTAAAATAATAAAGAGAGATGTAAAGATGGTCACCCATCCACAGACCAACCGCGGCAAGCGTAGCTTAACCTGATCTATCGACCTGTGTGGCTGTTATTATTTAGCCACGGGCCCCTCGGCACCTACATAATGTACGTAATGATAATGACTGATGAACTTCAACAATACTAAAAACATGATTATCACACATAGTAAGTACTAATAACAGTTACCAAATTCGATTGCGAACTAACAACTAACTTTACTCAATAAATACAAGTATAAAAAAATAATACCTTCAAGTACCATGATTAGTTATAGTTACGTATAAAATCGAGCGGACAATGGGTTCAATGTGTGTGTGCGCGTAATGTTGTTGTGTGGCGCTTCAAATACCTAAACTTGAGCGAGTTTAAAATGTAATAGCGTCCTTAAACTAGAATACAGATCCCAAGACACCGACTTCCGAAATTAAAGTTATTTCATAATTTTGAGTTATTTCTTTTTGAAGTCGGTTTTATTTTTTTAAATTATTTTTATACACAATGCTAATTGAAAACAGTCGCACTGGTCGATCGAATGTTAAGCTACGATTGCTGAGGTTGGTTCGTGGATTGGTTCCCTCCGTGCCTCGGAAAGCACGGTTGGTCCCGGCTGTCATAACTTAGATTTTTGACAGTCATGTTAGGGTCGGCTTCCAGTCCAACCGGATGCAGCTGAATAACAGTATTTTACATGGATCGCCAGCCTATCTGGCCTCCACAACCCAGTTACTGGATAATAGTCGCCGAAAGTCTAGCAACCAGTCTTACCAAGGGGTATCCCGCCTTGGTAAGACTGGTTGTCAGACTTTCGGGCTTCTGACTACCCCCGTAACGACTGCCAAAGATCCACGAATGACAGTCGGGACCCGAGTCACGGAGGGGTATTGGTATGTAAAGACGGTCACCCATCGACGGACCATCCGCGGCAAGTGTAGCTTAACCTGATTGATGGAGTCGTGCGGCTATTATTACTTAGCCACAATAAATCGTGTTTAGACATTAGGGGGCTCCTAATGTCTAAACACGATTTATTCCGGTCTGATCCTCTGAACCAGGATGGGGGGATCCTGGATCCCCTGCTAGTTATTCTTCTGTTTTAATCTCTGTGTTTTATCCACTATAATTAGGTCTGACCCCCTTACTCTTTTTGACAGATAAGGTTAAAAAAACAGAAACAGGTAAATGTTTTTACAGGTACAGTCAAGACAAAAACAGTTGACATACATTAATCGAAAAAAAAACTGGTTTTCTGAACTAGTACTTCTCTTTATTTCTTATTCATATTCATTTATTGCATTCCATATTGTAAAAACTGGCCAAGGGCGAGTCGGACTCGCACACGAAAGGTTCCGTTCACACAAGGCAAAAACGCCGAAAAAAACACGTTTTTTGTATGGGAGCCCCCCTTAAATATTTATTTTATTCTGTTTTTAGTTTTTGTTGTTATAACGGCAACAGAAATACATCATCTCTGAAAATTTCAACTGTCTAGCTATCACGGTTCATGAGATACAGCCTGGTGACAGACGGACAGTGGAGTCTTAGTAATAGGGTCCCGTTTTTACCCTTTGGGTACGGAACCCTAAAAACCAAAAAAAGACGAGACGACGACGTAAAAGACGTTCTGTAGTGTCTGCTTACACCTTTCGTAATAGGCGTGAATTTAGGAATGTTTGTAAGTATGCAAGTCATAATAATCCCGAGACGTCGGTATCACTTGCAGAATTACTCATGCATGTATGTATAATTAGAGTTATTAAGAAAACTCTTATTTACACGCGCGAACGAAGAATTCATGTAATTATAACTGACTAGCTTCTGCCCGCGACTTCGGCCGCGTGAAATTTCTTGTTCCATACTAATATTATAAATGCGAAAGTGTGTCTGTCTGTCTGTTACCTCTTCACGCTTAAACCGCTGAACCGATTTAGATGAAATTCGGTATAGAGATAGTTTGAGTCCCGGGATAGGACATAGGATAGTTTTTATCTCGATATTCCCACGGGATCAAAACTTATGCGGGTGAAACTGCGGGGCGCTGCTAGTATATAAATAAACTCACGCTTTCTCCCCATGGGGGTAGTATAGTAGTATCCTCTCACAGAGAGGAGGCCTGTGTCCCAGCAGTGGGAACATTATAGGCTGATTATGCTATGGGCTGTCCGCTTCTTCATACTCGCACACAATTACATCAAAAACTGGCCAAGTGCGAGTCGGACTCACACACGAAGGGTTCCGTACGCGAGTCAGACGCAGCCTGTAGAGCTTCTGTAGGAGAAAAGCGCGCCGTCGACGCACATTTAAAAAACGCGCGTCTACAGCGCGTTTAAAAAACGTGGTATCCACAGGTCCTAATAGGGTACCGTTTTTACCCTTTGGGTATGGAACCCTAAAAAGGATTTCGCGCAACGTTTTCCTTATTCCACTACCGATTCTTTGAAATATAAAAACAATACGATCTTCGAATCTCATCTACATAGGTACAGTCAACAAAAGAGATAAGTATGCAGGATCGTCGGATATAGTTGAAGTTTAGTAAGAAACCGATGTATGTCCTCGACTGAAATTTTATTTGATAAATGAGCTGTTTGTTTTCTATTAATAAAATTAAATTTTATTAGAGAACATACATCGGTTTCTTAGTAAACTTCGACTATATCCGACGATCCTGCATACTTATCTCTTTTATTGAATGTACGTATTATCAGTTCGTGGTACGAGTGGGGGAACAAAGGGTTTATACGACCTAAAGCTAAAAGGTCAATGTATCATTCTATTCCATATAAAGCTGTGTTTTCGACACTCCTTGTTAGCCTTGTTCCAACAATGTTAGGGTCGGCTTCCAGTCTAACCGGCGCCGTCATTGGGTAACACACTAACAGTAGCAATAGCTTTCATTTTGACAGTTCAACAACATTCATCGCGTGAATGAAATGGTGGACGTCTGGGGGGCTGTCTTTTGTAATTTTGACGTTCGAAAAGTGCTAATTCTCAGCCTAGTTTAAATAAATGACATTTGATTTTGATTTCGACCCCAACATGGTTGGGAAAAGGCGGCAGATAATGACATGACATAGATCTATTTAAAAGTATAATGTTTGCAACGGGCCCTACTATTTGTTTTCCTCATTTTTAGGGTTCCGAACTCAAAGGGTAAAAACGGGACCCTATTACTAAGACTTCGCTATCTGTCCGTCCGTCTGTCTGTCACCAGGCTGTATCTCAAGAACCGCGATAGCTAGACAGTTGAAATTTTCACAAATTATGTATTTCTGTTGCCGCTATAACAACAAATAAGTACTAAAAATAAAAAAAATATTTAAGGGGGGCTCCCATACAACAAACGTGTTTTTTTCGGCGTTTGTGCCTTGTGGTACGGAACCCTTCGTGTGCGAGCACGACTCGCACTTGGCCAGTTTTTTTGCATACGTCACACAATAAGATAAGATACCACAAATCCGAGTTGTGAATTATTGTGAGAAAAGTTACATTTTGACGATCGTAATTCCCCACAACTTGAGGTCACTTGATAATGATAATAAATACTTTTACGGATATACTATTTAACCTTTTTATTAAACACTTATTTGGGTTTTCCGTTTTCGTAAGGTTGTTAACCACTGACCTGCGGTGCAATTGCGTAACACATTATCAATCGGAATCGGTTTCATTTTGACAGTTCAACAACATTCATTGCGTTATTTACGTGTTGAGCAGACATATTTTTCGAACTTATGAAGCAATGGATAAGCAATTTGCTTCAAAATGATTCAGATTCCGATTGATAGTGTGTTACGTTACACAATTCCCTTAATTATTTTGACATTATATTATACTCTGACATGACCTTTTAATTTGAATCTATGACATTGTTTACTTATTAATTTGAATTTATATCATTGTACAAGGTATTGTTTTTATTTTGAATTTATGATTGATTGGATTTTATGAAATTGTATAGGTAACCTTAACTATTAATTTTGCATGCCTGAATTGGTACAATACAGTGGACTGCGCATTCACTTAACATCTGGAAATGTATAAAATGTACTGTGTTGAGCAATAAATATTTGAATTGAATTGTACTTGTATAAAGCCAGAGACACATTACTGTGTCGTGTTGTGTCGTGACTCGGGATACACCAATCAAACGAATCTGTTCAGGACAACGAACGTCAAATTACAACGAGTTTTGATTGGCTAGCCTAGCACTGCGTCAGACTCAGAAGGCGTCACGACACGCCACGACACGTAAGTATGTTTCCGCCATGATAGAGGTCAGTGTTGTTATCGGTTGAGAGTTCGATGCAACTCGGGTAAAATTGACATGACCCCAATGTTATTTCAAGCATTTATCATTAATTCTTCGTCTCGTGTTTTTTTGGTTGGGAAATCATCAAATGACCTCTCCCGCTCTGGGTGGAGCGGGAGTGTCAGACTCTTAGGGTCAGTTCACACCGAGATGCGACGCGACGCGCAGTTTTCAACATAGAAATACAATTACAGACCTTATCTACTACACTAAAAGGTACACAATTCAGTGTCTACTCCGCCGCGCGGCGTAGCTCACTGAATCGTGTACCTTTTTGTATTTCTATCTTGAAAACTGCGCGTCGCGTCGCGTCTCGGTGTGAACTGACCCTTACTGGTAATAATGGTACTCTTACTCCTTATTTAGGATTCCATACCCGTATAAGATCACTTCGTTGTCCGTCTGTCAAGAGTTCAAGACCCTTTTTCTCAGGAACGCGTGGAGTTATCAAGCTGAAATTAATAGCAAATACTTAAGGCTGCAACCCCTTGAAGCACTGAAAAAATCAAACTTCTAAGTCAACGCAATCAAAAGATACAGGCGTTTACATGTTCCGGAATCAAAACCTTATAGGGTACTTCCCGTTGACCTAGGCCTTTTGACTTCATGATTAGGCAAGAAGCAATGTCATGTAGCACAAGTAAAGAAAAAAATCCGAACACCGTTTTGTAGTTACATTACAAAAAAAAAACTGGCCAAGTGCGAGTCGGACTCGCACATGAAGGGTTCCTCCGTACCACCAGGCAAAAACACCGAAAAAAACACGGTTGTTGTATGGGAGCCCCCCTTAAATATTTATTTTATTTTAATTTTATTATTTATTATTAAAGTAAAAATACAACTGAGTATTTTGTGAATATTTCAAGTGCCTACCTGTTGCCATTATTGATATCGAGCAAAAAAGGGCAAAAATTGCGTTTGTTGTATGGGATGTATAAATATTTATTTTATTTTGTTTTTAGTATTTGTTGTTATAGCGGCAACAGAAATACATAATTTGTGAAAATTTCAACTGTCTTGCTACCGCGGTTCTTGAGATACAGCCTGGTGACAGACAGACAGACGGACGGACAGACAGCGAAGTCTTAGCAATAGGGTTCCGTTTTTACCCTTTGGGTACGGAACCCTAAAAATTGTAGAATAAGCTCAACAATGAATCAAACAACTAGATACGAGTGCAACTACCATAATAGTGTTTTGTGCATAAGCATAAGTTGACAAGCCTAGCGCGACCGCCGAGCGTATGTATGAAAAGTGAAGTACATACATGTGATTGATTTCTGTATTTGTGTTAAAACTGCGTGCGCGTGGTTACTTTATCATACCTACATCATCAATGAACGATGAGTAATGCACACCGCGCAGGCCATGTGTTACGAGTTCTGCGAATTGATGTTTACCTACCTACATTACATGGAATTATAAAACGTTGTGGAAGCGAATCTTATGTACAGACCGGCACATCAAGTTACTACAATCTGTCAGATTTCTTTAATAGATTTTCGACTTTATTCCTAAAGCATAAGGTTCAAGGTTGATTGGGAAAATCTGACAGTTTCGGGTAGGTTGACCTGCTGGCGTCTGTACATACGCCAGCACATCAAGGTACCCGAAACTGTCAAATTGTCCCAATCGACTTTTTATCCAAATCCGTTGATTCGTTTAGAAGTTACGAGGGAACAAAGAAACGGACATACATACATACAAACCAGCGTTACTACCAACTTTGAAACCAACGATAAACTTGAAAATCTAACAGATTGTAGTAGCTTGATGTGCGGGCGACTGGTACAGCTGTACAAGGATCTTTAGACGCGTGGCGAAAATTGGAACTAATGCCGCAATCTTGTTTTTAGGGTTCCGTACACAGTGCGCCTACGAGACCCTATTACTAAAGCTCCACTGTCCGTCCGTCTGTCACAGGGCTGTATCTTTTGAACCGTACCTAATAAGTAGACGAAGCGACGCGCGCTTTAAACAGGACGGGTTACCACAAAGGTAACCCGTCCTGTGCCCGCGTGGTGGATTACGGCTCACTTCCTCTCACAGAGAGGAGGCCTGTGTCTCAGCAGATATTACTGACTGATTACTACGATGCTCATAATCTTGCCCCTAGCTACCTGCTCCGTTGATCTCGTGGTCGCAAGGGCGACTGCTGAGCATGGGATCCTGGGTTCGACTCCCAGGTCAGGTTTTTTTTTGTCCGTGCTAAAATACCAATCAATCCAATCCCAATCTCTTTGATTATACCTACGCAGCGAAAAAAGAAAAACACCGACTGTCTTCGCCATATGATTCATAATGTTATTCTTTTATGATTCTGCAAAAGTGGCCTTTTTAGGCCCCAAGGAACTGCCTTCCAAAAAACCCTTTCCGTTATTACAGGTATAACCTACAAATGGAAAGTAACCAATTACAAGTTTGTAAAACTACTTTCATTGATCTTTCCCAAGACAAAAAAAAAAACAGATTTTCCCAGCAAGATACGTAATACCAACAGCCTGTGCTAGTAACACGAAGGTTTATTACGTCACGCCGTTAATCAAAAGGGGTAGGTAGGGAAGGGTGTTATTACATACCTAGGTACTTAACTTACTGCATAATATCAAGAGTCATTATCACCTGCGTAGCCTTCTCCCAACTATGTCGGGGTCGGCTTCCAGTCTAACCGGATGCAGCTGAATACACAACGACAGTTACTGGGTAATACGATACCGCTTGGTAAGACTGGTTGTCAGACTTTCGGGCTTCTGACGACAAAGATCCAATAGTGACAGCCGGGACCAACGACTTGACGTGCTTACCGAGGCACGGAGGGGTTTCGCTACGTAATGGATGGTCACCCATCCACGAACCGACCGCGACAAGCGTTGCTTAACCTTCGATCGGCTGTCCGTGCGACTGTTATCATTTGACCTTTCACAATAAGTATATCCCAGTTCATGTGCTAATATTAGAGAGATAATAATAGAATCGGTGAAGTTAAAGCCGCAGGGTTTACCCAAATAAAGTAGTTGTGTAATTACGGATCTTGTTGGTTAGTGGTTAGTACTGACCTATTGATCACTTGATTTCTTATGAAATAGGGATAATGACTAATATAAGAAATGTTCGAACAAGCAATGTACCGTCAAACGGGGTGAATAGGGATGCAGGGGTGAATAGGGATGCAGGGGTGAATAGGGATGCAGGGGTGAATCGGGACGAAACTTTAAAAGCAATTTTAACATTCGGTTGTACGGACGCCAGCACATCAAGCTACTACAATCTGTCAGATTTCTTTAATAGATTTTCGACTTTATTGCTAAAGCATAAGGTTCAAGGTTGATTGGGAAAATCTGACAGTTTCGGGTAGGTTGACCTGCTGGCGTCTGTACTACAAAATACTGATAGTA
The DNA here is from genome assembly GCA_951800025.1 of Oligia strigilis. NCBI lineage: Eukaryota > Metazoa > Arthropoda > Insecta > Lepidoptera > Noctuidae > Oligia > Oligia strigilis. The sequence continues at coordinate 1,397,642 of OX637569.1, forward strand.
TCAGAATTAGTAAGGCAATCTACATACAAAGTGCGCTCGAGCAACGCAACCGCTCACGGACACGTTATCTCGGAGTATCTCGGAGTAGTGCGAGCGCGGGTGCCATCCGCTTGAGACACGCGTCTGTGAAGTGCAAAAATGGAGCAACAAAAAAATGCCTATCTAAGCTCGATTATAAACGAAGTACTTAACTTTTTTGTAAGGTCACGCCACCAACTATACGTAAGTTGAAAACTTGATTTTTTGTTTGTGTAGATATTGTGTTGTTTTTTAGGGTTCCGTACCCAAAGGGTAAAAACGGGACCCTATTACTAAGACTTCGCTGTCTGTCCGTCCGTCTGTCTGTTACCAGGCTGTATCTCAATAACCGCGATAGCTAGACAGTTGAAATTTTCACAAATTATGTATTTCTGTTGCCGCTATAACAACAAATACTAAAAACAGAATAAAATAAATATTCAAGTGGGGCTCCCATACAACAAACGCGATTTTGTTTGCTCGATATCAATAATGGCAACAGATAGATAGGCACTTGAAAGATTTACAAAATACTCAGTTGTAAAAAATATTTATTTATCCCATACAACAAACGTGTTTTTTCGGCGTTTTTGCCTTGTGTTACGGAACCCTTCGTGTGCGAGTCCGACTCGCACTTGGCCAGTTTTTTGTCACTACATTTTCTTTGTATAGAGATTGCCATTAATTGCGCGATTTTACTTACACGTGTAAGTGAAGAATACAAACATCAGTAACTTGCGGTAGGTATATTAAAACAGATCATAATAAAATATTATGGAAAACCCGTAAATGACTGATAACTGTGTGCCGGACACGAATTGATAACATGCATGCTCTGTTTCTGAAGTATCTAGATTGAAGTGTAAACAAACCCTGATCGGTTTCAATTTTTATTTCTATAGGCTTGGGTTAAAACGCCTACCAGAAAAGTACCTATTTTACTACCAATAAATTCGAAATACCAGCCAGAATGGATAAATGCTCACCGAATTGTGCTATTTTTTATATATATATATATTACTTAGTGTAAAACTTGTTTACGCCCATTATAAAAGGTCGGGGTACGAGTAACTTTCCGACTTTAGATTACTTATATAAATTGTATTATATTATCACGTCATAACATGCCATTATTTTTATGCGCGTGCGCCGTGCGTTCTTTTTTTCAAACGCTTGGCATCATACGCAGTGTAGCCGCCGCGCCGGGGAACGGACGTATTGTACATACGTTGACTTATCCCTAAAGTATAATTATTATGTTCTGTGGACTTATCTGTGTTTTATATTTATTTCGTGGAAAATAGTGAATTGTTGTTTTTTATAAAAGTGATATTTTGTTATTTTATAGTACTTACCTACAGTTTCAACGTAAGTGATTATAAATAATAATGTTTATTTTTGATTATGAATGAATGAATGAATGAATTGCACCGATCCCAGCGTGGTTAAACCAGACTCGATTAATCGAATGAACCCCAAGATTCGCACTAGCTCCTGTAGCCTCATGTTCATGGTGCTACAGCGACCATTGCATATCAAGGAATAGACCGGGGGGCGCGTTAATGGTAGGGAAGACGTGCCCGTAGGATAGGTAAGGATTTAAGAGCCTACCGGATATGCATCCTAGAGTAAGCATTGGACTAGTGGAGAGATGGGTAATTATTATCTATGGATGGGCATCTTTTATCGACCTTGCCGCTTGGTTGGTTCAGGTCGAGCTTCCTCGGTGCGTCTTTTGGCGAGCTTCTTCTGCTTTCTCGGTTCTTTTGTATGTCATTGCTCAGCTGTGTTGTGTTAAATGTTGCTGTTTTCAATGTCTTCGTCGGAAGTTTCGCTACTATCCGTTTCCAGTTTTTTGTAAATCTCGCTAGCAGTGATCTTGATTTTACTTCTATCTTCCGCTGTATCCATCCAAAAATTGGTTCCCTTGTCGAAGTACTTCATGTCCTGTTTTAAATTGTCGTTCCATGTGTAAATAGGTCGGCCGACCTTCTTGGATTTGGCCTTGTACTGCATTGCTGCGTGCAGTAGATGTGGTTTGCGGCGCCTGTAGACATGTGCGAGGTAGCACATCCGGTGGTTCTTGATGCGTTTGGATACTGTTTTTCCGTCTAAGATTTCATGCATTTTCTTTTGTCTTGGTTTATTCCTAGAGTGGTTAATCAAGTCTCTCATGATAACTCGCTCATATCTTCTGAGTCTTGACCTGTTAGCTTTGGTAAGTGCCGATACTTTCAGACCATGTATCATACACGGTACGATCACCATTCGGTACATGAGTCTGGCTAATTTCCAGTCCATATTTGAGTTATTTATGAATGGTAGTAATGATTTGGCGTTTTTCATGGCCTGTTCGCAACGTTTTTTTATAGTGCTTTTTCTGCTTAATGTAGATGTTATGTATGTACCTAGATATTTAATTTCGTCACATGTCGGTATACTTATTCCATTAAGGGTCACGTGTGTCGTTATCTGTGTAGTTATGGGGTCCCTAATTAGTATTTTTGTTTTTGTTTCATTTATTTGGAGGCCTACACTGTCTAGTAGGGGTTTAATATGGTATAGGATACCTTCTAACCTTTCTAGGTCATCTGAAATGAAGATAAGGTCGTCCGCAAATGATAGTACTAGGGGGAGTGAGATTTCGCGATCCTGGTCGAGTTTTATTAATTGGGTTTCCTCTTCGAGGGTTCTAAGGACTTCGTCGATGACCAGTGTAAACAGGCGAGGGGACAGAGGGCAACCTTGTTTGACTCCCTTGCCTTTGATAATCCAACTGCTTTGCTGTCCACACCATTTGATGCATGTTCGTTCATTCAAGCATACCTTGATTATCCTGTTGGTTAGCGACTTGTTGGTTCGTTGTAATAGGATATCCCTCAGTGCATTAAGGTCGACATTGTCAAAGGCCTTTTCTATGTCGAGGGCAAGCACATAAGTTCTTTTACCTGCCCGCCATTCTTCGTCTAAGACCCTTTTAAGTGTAAACATATGGTCGTCTGTTGATCTATTGTTTAAAAAGGCCGCTTGATAGCTTCCCAGTTCCGATATTGTCTCGTCTAGTTTTTTAAGTACGTAGGAGGCGTAAATCCTGTAACCCGTGTTGCAAACCGATATGCGGCGATATTCATTCGCATTTTTAGGGTTATTATTTTTTGGAATTGGTATTTGTACGGTCTCCAGCCACGCGTCGGGTGCTTCGTTCTGTGTCCAAGCTTTGTTCATGTGTTTGGTGACGGCTTCTTGTAATATTTCTGGCATTACTTTGTACAGCTCGATTACCACTTGGTCAGTTCCGGGGGCTGTCCCGTTCCGCATTTTATTAATGATTCCCATTATGTCATCCGCAATGGGACCGTCATCGTCACACTGTACTTCGGTTATCGGATTTTTTATATTAACTGTTGGTATAAGATGGCCCTCGGATTTTTTTTTTAGTATTTGCTCCCATTTGGTCATCGGTATATAAGTGGATCTTTTTCGACGTTTTGCTTGAAGTTTGTTTCTACTGTAAAAAAAGTATAGCATCTGCATGCGTTTTGCAGGGTGGTTTTTCCCCAGTCCATTTAGACAGGCCCTGCATGCTTTTTGCTCTTCCTGATATTTGACCTTTTGAAGTGTTGCCTGACATTCTTTTACTAGGTTGTGCCTATTTGGGTTATCAGGTTGCCTTCTTTGTAGGAATTTGGCTTTTTGTAGTTTAGCAAGAGCTAGTCGATGCTCCCTGGACAGGACTGGCTGAAGAATCAGAGTTTCCTGGGCAGCCGCTTTTAATACTTCCGTTATGGTATTCCAGGGTATTTCGATGTTTTTGTCCGTTCAGTTGATCTTTTAGTTTTTTTGTTATATAATCTTGGTATTTTGTTTTCGTGAATTTACTATTGAGGGATTGATAATAGCACTGTTTATAGTTGAAGTCCTTGGCCGCAATTGTTGTTTCCTTCGCGGCTTGCTGTTGTCCTTGTGCATTAATGTGTTTGGTGTTTTCTTTTTTGTTTGAAGTTCGGTTTTTTCTTAGCCGACCCCAGATTATTTTATGGTCGGAAGTGCCCCTAGCGGCCCATTCGCCTTTAATAAGTTCGAAGAGTTTCTCTGTTGCATGTGGCGTTATAATGTGATCCAATTGAGATTTCTGAGTGCCCTTTGACCATGTTATCCTGCATGATGATCTCGCTTTTGTAGTTTCTATTTGCAGTTTTTCCCTGTTGGCTATATCCATTAACATTTCCCCGTTGTAGTTAGAAAAGTCATGGTGTAAGTTTTGGTGGATCAGTCCTTTGCGTTGGAAACTTTTTGTATCATGTCGACCAATATGAGCGTTGAAGTCGCCAAGAATTATTAAGGTACATTTCCTTGGTTTTTGTCTGATCAAGTTTAATAAGCCTGTGAAGGATCTGTTTGCTATAAATGTACAACTGTTGATGTGAGAGTTGATTATATACAGTTGAGCAGGCTTGTCGTTTCCCCTGTTAACTTTAAGAGTAGCTGACATCGCGTCTGTATCCTTTTTTCTGTTGACTAGTTCAATTTGGGCACCTTTTCTGATTAGAATTGCAAGTCCCCGGTGTGTTTTACCTGAGGTTCCATAGAGGTGCCATTCGTAGTGTGTAGAGTTGTACGTTCCAGAGTTCATGCCTGTTTCTTGTATGCAGGCTGCATGAATGCCCCTAATTGTGAGTTCAGCGTCAATTTTATCTTTTTTGGTCGGTTTTGAGGCCCCACGGACGTTCCAGGTTGCAATACGCAATTCTGAGCAAGTATATTTTATTGCGGTAGTCGGCTGGTTTCTAAGTATTGTGAACCCAGTAGCATCTGCGACTACATCTGATACCTGTGTATACATTGATGTTTGTTGTTCATACTGTGTTCCAACGCTAGCTAATTGAGGGCTGTTCGTTTGAAACTGGGGTATTATGGGTTGACCTTGCTTATCCCGTGCGTTGTACTGGTTAGTTATAGGCTTATTATGCTGTGTTATTTTGACGTTGTTTGATTTTTGCATAAGATCTATCGGGTTGCTGTTGTAATGCTCGTCTTCAGTCATGACCCAGCTATCATAGTGCTGGTCCTTGTAGCGGATGTGTATGTTGCCGGGTACTGGTTCGCCGGTAGGTGAATACACTAGTGTGTGTCTTGTATCCATGTGCACGTGCAGATTTACAAGATAGAACTCGGACGCGGCGATTAAGATGTCCTCTCCTCCCCAGAAGGTCTTGTTAAACTGCATGGTTATGTATTTTGTTATCCTTTGTTCCTGGGAGAGATTGCTGTTAGGGAAAAATTCTTGTATATTATTTAAAAGTGCTAGGCGAATTCTGTCGTCATTTCGGTGTTCCCGTACATATGAGGCGAGGTCCTTGCGGACAGACACGTGATCGAAAGTTAAACCCATTACATTATTTATTTGATGGGCTATAGCCCTAAATAGGCAATTGCCGTCTTTTGTCATACGCTCAATTATGCCCATTTTTAAAGACAAAAGCCTTTTGTTTATATGGTATTGCAAGACTTTCTCAGCGAACATGTGCCGTGTGGCTTTTTGAGAAACAATAAAGCTGACAGGGGACGCCTCAGAGTTATGAGCTTTGCTATTTTTTGTTACTTAGCTTAACCTTTTTCCACTTCGAGTCGTGCACGTGTACAAAACTTGACTTACAGGCTAGGAAATATTTAGATTGTTCAAGGCAGTTTTGGTAATTTAGTACAATGTTAAATGAAGAAAAGCGTGGAATACGAATTCTAGAGCGATACCGTATTTTAGGCTAGAATAAAGGAGTGTACTAGTTTATCCCCCGCTCCTAGATGTAATATGAATACATTTCCCTAAGGCCTATTTTTAGCTTATAATGATGTTAAATTCGCGCGTGGCTTCAACAATCCAAATTAAGAAAACAAAGCGCGGCCGGATACAGCTTCTAATGGAGATCCCTGAAAATAAATATACGGAAAGATCTCACCAAATTGGCCCGCTAAGGCCTCTCGACGTCACCAAGGTCCTCGGCTGGACGACCTAGGTCTCGGACTTGTATATCAGGAACACACGTATGCCACTTTACCACCGTTATAAGGCGTTTTAACTTGCACCCACAAAACAACACGCGAAACACCGTTATGCCTGTTTAGTTAGAGCCATGTGCTACGCACGTTGCGTCAAGTATAAACAAAGGCTGGACACGACACGTCTGTCCCCTTCGGCGGTCACTACCCGAATCCCAATAATGTTTATTTTTATTTTTTATTTTTATTTTATTTTTATTTTTGATTAGGTATTAAATTAAATGTATGTCTGCTATGAAATTTGGGTTGAGTAGATATCATTAACTATAATTATTATTATTACTGTATCAACTTTTACCTGTTTGGCATTCAATTATCGCTGTTGTACCTACTAATGGGTGGCAACATATTATTTCACCAGGAACGCTAAAGAATAATGATGCGATTTCACGTACAACTTAAAAAAAAGGCATAAACCAATTAGTTAAAGTTTTTGTATCACAAAAGAATGGTCAAAAAAAAAAAATTTTTTTTTTGTTCTACTGTACAAACCCGGTGGTTTTTAGGGTTCCGTACCCAAAGGGTAAAAACGGGACCCTATAACTAAGACTTCGCTGTCTGTCCGTCCGTCTGTCTGTCACCAGGCTGTATCTCAAGAACCTCGATAGCTAGACAGTTGAAATGTTCACAAATTATGTATTTCTGTTGCCGCTATAACAACAAATACTAAAAACAAAATGAAATTAATATTTAAGGGGGGCTCCACCACCACAAACGTGTTTTTTTTTTCGGTGTTTTTGCCTTGTGGTACGGAACCCTTCGTGTGCGAGTCCGACTACCCTTGGCCAGTTTTTTTTGAGATAAAATGTTTTGTTACAGTAAGTGCCGGTTTTAAGCAATAAGTTGACATGCATAAGAACTCTATTGGTCATCAAGCCAGGCTCCATACAAAAATGCCAATCATGTTGAATAACATTTTTGACAGTTTTTCCATACCTACAAGAACAGCTGTCAGCCGTCAATTTTATTCCACGGATAAAAGATATCTGAAGACCAATTCTCTTAATTTAAAACGTTCAAAATATAGTCGCGGTCTCATCTCGGTGACAAACAAATGTCAAAAATGTAAGGAAATCATATCACACTAATATTACAAAGGCGAAAGTTTGTGAGTGTATGGGGGTGTGTGTGTGTTTATATGTTTGTTACTTCTTCACGCTCAAACGGCTCAACCAAATTTGATAAAATTTTGTATGGAGGTAGCTGACACCCTGGATTAACATATAGGCTACTTTTTATCCCGATATTCCCACGGGATCGACACTTACGCGGGTGAAACCGCGGGGCGCAGCTAGTTAGATATTTTTGACAGATTGTGACTGAGATCAGATTGTGAACGTTCTTAAAAATTACGTGAAAACCCCTCTGGTGTAATTTCTAAAGTCATTTACAAACTAGGCTGAGAATCAGCACTTTTAGAACACTTTTCAAAATGACATAGGGCAGTCCCCACACCCGCCTGAAGGGGGGCGAACTTTTTGGGGGTCGGAAGAAAAATATTACTTGCCTATCTCCGTTGAATAGAGGCATAATGTTATGATAAAACTTTATCTCTGTTCACATATGCTGCACTGGTCCGTGTTATCATGAATCCCTGACAGAATGCTATATGTTTAAATGTTAAAACAGCATTATTATCTTAGTTATTGGTAATGGTTCATGTGTTTTATTGCGACGCAAACACAAGTATGTAGGTACAGAAAGCCTAAGAGCGAAAACGGGCGCACGCCAACACATGCGTACGTACGGCGATCTCGATCAAACTGTTTACGAGGGTGACACTGAAAGTTCTTAGAAAATCAAAAATTTAACAAAATTGCAAGTTATTAGTTTTAATATATCGTTTACAAGTAGCCAGTTCTAAAAACTTTCAGTGTCGCTCTCGTATTACAGTTTTTTTTTAGGGTTCCGTGCCAAAATGGTAAAAACGGGACCCTATTACTAAGACTTCGCTGTCTGTCCGTCCGTCTGTCTGTCACCAGGCTGTATCTCAAGAACCGCGATAGCTTGACAGTTGAAATTTTCACAAATTATGTAATTCTGTGTTGCCGCTATAACAACAAATACTAAAAACAAAATAAATATTTAAGTGGGGCTCCCATACAACAAACGTGTATTTTTCGGCGTTTTTTTACTAAGTTAAATATTGTACGTTGGTACGGAACCCTTCGAGTGCGAGTCCGACTCGCACTTGGCCGGTTTTTTTGTGTTTGTGTTCTTTTTATGCGTCATGTTTACCGCAAAAACGTATTTTCTTTCTTTCCTTTAGTTGTCTAAAATAACGTATTCATCTCTCTCTTTCCAGTGATGTCAGACCAAAGCTAACACCATGCGTCTACTAGTAGTTCTAGCGGTCAGTCTGTCCGTCTCATTCGCACTGACATGCCCAGAGCATTGCAGATGTGTGCCTGGAGACGAGCTGGAATACTACTGTACCTTCGGGAGTGCCGAGTTGATCTACAAAGGAAGGATCAACGATTATGTCACTATTGAGTGCAAGGTTGGTATTGTGATTTCAAATTCAAAATATTTTTACACATAAATACTCTCACAATGGGCCTTATGAGAAGGCTAAAAGTCACCCAAAGGACAATGGAGAGGGCTATGCCTGGAGTTTCCCTGCGTGATCGAATCAGGAATGAGGAGATCCGCAGGAGAACCAAGGTAACCGACACAGCCCGGAGAATTGCCAAACTTAAGTGGCAGTGGGCAGGGCCCATTGCTCGCAGAACAGATGGCCGATGGGACCGAAAGGTTCTGGAGTGCCGCGTACCGGAAGACGTAGCGTTGAAAGGCCTCCCACAAAGTGGTCCGACGACCTTGTGAAGGCTGCAGGAACCCGTTGGATGCGAGATGCGCAGTACCGGTCGAAGTGGAGGTGCTTGGGGGAGACCTATGTCCAGCAGTGGACGTCTTTCGGCTGAAATGATGATGATGATTCTCCCAAGAAAGAGATGGCGAGATGACCTGGACGCGTACCGCGAGGGCTGGTTCGAGGTGGCGCGGTAAAAGAGTTTCTGGTAGGATTTCGGGGAGGCTTTTGCCCAGCTGTGGGACAGTAGAGGTTGATAAAAAAAGGCTCGACAGGCGCGTTATTATCGGATGCGTTATTGTGATATCTGTTTTCAGTACATTTTGTATTAGGGCGGCCACGAAAGTACACACTGCTGCTACAATAACGATGCAATAGGACCCTTGCGTTCCTCCGTCCTGCGATATGCCGATATGAGTTCTTAGAACATTTTGTTTTAGGACGCATACGATCTTACACACGACGCGACGTAGTAACGTGTAGTGCGGGCGGGGGGTCCGTAATGACATAACGGGCCCCCCGCCCGAACTACACACGCACACGTTAGAAATATCAGACGGTAACAACGCAGCGGGGATTTGCCCACCCGATAATAACGTGCCTGTGGGGGAGAACCTTAAACATACATGGACACTTATGAAACGTCTTGAAGCTGGGTGGAAGAGCTGGAAAGAAACTACCAGGTTACTCTTTTAAAAACCAGTGGTAGTCACTATATTGTAGAGGGGCCCGCGGCTAAATAATAACAGCCGCACAGGTCGATCGATCAGGTTAAGCTACGCTTGCCGCGGTTGGTCTGTGGATGGGTGACCATCTTTACATACCGAGACCCCTTCGTGTCTCGGAAAGCACGTTAAGCTGTTGGTCCCGGCTGGTGTCATTCGTGGATCTTTGACAGTCTTTACGGGTACTCAGAAGCCCGAAAGTCTTACCAAGGGGTATCGTATTACCCAGTAACTGGGTTGTGGAGGTCAGATAGGCAGTCGCTCCATGTAAAATACTGGTATTCAGCTGCATATGGTTAGACTGGAGGCTGACCTCAACATAGTTGGGAAAAGGCTAGGCAGATGATGGTAGTCACTATACCTTCCTAGACAAATCTTCTCTCACACCATCGTTCCTCCTAGGGCTTGTAATTCGAATATTCGAATAATGCGAATATTCGACATTTTTGCTATTCGAATATTGACTGATGTTAAATTCGAATATTCGAATAATTTTTAGTTCAGTTTGAAAATACGAACTACGTCTGTCTTACAAGTTGTTACCTACAGACCGCGCTTTACACGTACACACACAGTGCCGGCGCCGCCACTCCGAGGTTTCGCAGCCGTAACAAATACCTATGTATTTACAGAATTATTATCAATAAAGTCATCAACACAACTCTCTAAGACCATGTAATCCCCAAGAATGACTATTTCATGAAATCTTGACATTTGGGGATTATACTAACTTAACAAGTTGTATTACTGATTTTTTTTTTCTTTGAAAATATTTATTTGGCTATACAAACTAAAAATAACAAAATTAAATCCTAACTTAACTAAAACTATACAGAAACTAAAAAATTCATCCGCATCGCTGTCGACTGGTAACCAAGAGACTGGCGGCATTACCACGTTGTATGGCGATGCTTAGCCCCTGGCCAAGATAAAAGCCAGCCCTTGGGTCACGGGAATTGTCAACCAGCCGTTTCGGAATTTCTTTAAAAAGACCATGAGCACTCGGACCCCACGGCCCGAGATTTTCAATCCCAAACGGCTCGAAAATATAGTTTCCGATGAGGTTATTATATTTTCGCCGTTTGAGGTTTTCCGCAGCCACAGCAGCAGCGCCAGCACAGCATGCCGAGCCAGGAAGATGGGATGGCGCAAGAGTATCAACACACGTAGCGTCCCACACTAAAGGCCTACCCACCTTCCATGGAAATAAAGACATACCGTCCGGTCTCTTGCCATCGTCGCGTGCCAAGCCATTGGGTTCTAATACAGCTGGAACGCCGACGGTGACAAGAGCTCTTCGGATGATGTCATTAATGTTCGCGCTAAGCGTGCCGCGCTAAGCGACCCGCACTTCGGTTGCAAGACAGGCCGTGGTGTCCGAGGCTGTTGACATCTTCGCAACAGTGACAGCGATGGGGAGAACTGCAAGGAGTGCCTAGACGTAGGGAAGCAGCGAGGTGAAAAGTAGTGTCGTCGAACAAATTGATTGTAATTATTGTAATTCTGTAAATACATATTTGTTACGACCGCGAATCATATTTTAATCAATGTACAACTTAATACTGACCAGCATATTGCAAAAAACGAAAAAAAAATTGAATTTCGCAGGCTACCTTAGCGCTTCCCCCTTAATATTTTTGATTTGTTTTTTTTTTCATTATAATGGCGCCGATTCTGTTGTTCACAAATTAAACTAAATTTAAGTTCAAGCATCTTTTTCTTTCTATTTCATTAAGAAAAGGACAGAAGATAAATATTAGTTTAGTCCTGTCAAATTAGTCAGTGCCTGACGTAAATTGACGTATTTTTAGTAGCCAACTTTTTAATCTCGTCTAAATTGTCTATGGAGTATCTTAATTTGACAGGACTAAACTAATATTTATCTTCTGTCCTTTTCTTAATGAAATAAAGAAGTTTAGTTTGTGAAAAACAGAATCGGCGCCAATGTCAAACTATGTTGCTTAAAGGTGATTCAATTTTATATAATAAAAATACTCAACTCAAACTTGTGTATTAATTGTATAAGCAAGTTGTCCCTTCAAGGTTTCAACTTGGTTTCAAAGGAAATAGCTAATATTCGAATAATTCGAATACTGCCTGTAAAAACATCGAATATTCGAATATCTAAAAACTTCGAATATTTACAAGCCCTAGTTCCTCCATATTCACACAGAATACTTTTCTCACAACATTTTCCTCATTCCTCTGCATCACAGTCCCATACCATGGCTACCGATTTCCACATAACTGTTCAGTTACCGGTGCCGCTTTCAGACTTCCTCTCGTATACTCCTTTCTTATTCTATCCATTCGCATAACACCACACATCCCTCTTAGCATTCCCATCTCATCATCATCATCATTTCAGCCGAAAGACGTCCACTGCTGGACATAGGCCTCCCCCAAGCACCTCCACTTCGACCGGTTCCGCGCTTCTCGCATCTAACGGGTTCCTGCGGCCTTCACAAGGTCGTCGGACCACCTTGTGGGAGGCCTTCCAACGCTACGTCTTCCGGTACGCGGTCGCCACTCCAGAACGTTTCGGCCCTATCGGCCATCTGTTCTGCGAGCAATGTGCCCTGCCCACTGCCACTTAAGTTTGGCAATTCTTCTTATTCCCATCTCAGCTGCATGCCTTTCAATCATCCCTTCCACAAGCCAGCAAGTCCCACCTGTGTGAGACTGTATTTTACTGCGTTCTTCTTATTAATTCTTCTCCATCTTCCAGGGTACAAATTTCACCTGCGCTGATCTCCCAGTCACCAACTTCGCCAACAACATGACGCTAAGGTCTCTGGCGATAAACGGCTGCTCGCCCTCCCTCCTGGAGTGCCTGCCCTCAGTGTTGCGGACCAGCTCAGTCAGCTTCGTCACCGTGACTTCAGCTGCGGCGCCGCTGGAGGCACACCATGTGGCCGGCTTGGGCGCCGTGCACGACATCATGCTTGTGAGAGGTGAGCGGCGGGTCTCAGCGAGCTGCGGGAGAGGAGGGGTGGGGTCAAGTGGCTGGCAGTGAGGTTTGGGAGAGGATGGGTGGGGTCAAGTGGCTGGCAGTGAGGTTTGGGAGAGCATGGGTGGGGTCAAGTGGCTGGCAGTGAGGTTTGGGAGAGGATGGGTGGGGTCAAGTGGCTGGCAGTGAGGTTTGAGAGAGCATGGGTGGGGTCAAGTGGCTGACAGTGAGGTTTGGGAGAGCATGGGTGGGGTCAAGTGGCTGGCAGTGAGGTTTGAGAGAGCATGGGTGGGGTCAAGTGGCTGACAGTGAGGTTTGGGAGAGCATGGGTGGGGTCAAGTGGCTGGCAGTGAGGTTTGGGAACGGATGGGTGGGGTTAAGTAGCTGGCAGTGAGGTTTAGGAGGATGGGTGAGGTCAAGTGGCTGGCAGTGAGGTTTGGGAGAAGATGGGTGGGGTTAAGTAGCTGGCAGTGAGGTTTAGGAGGATGGGTGAGGTCAAGTGGCTGGCAGTGAGGTTTGGGAGAAGATGGGTGGGGTTAAGTAGCTGGCAGTGAGGTTTAGGAGGATGGGTGAGGTCAAGTGGCTGGCAGTGAGGTTTGGGAGAAGATGGGTGGGGTTAAGTAGCTGGCAGTGGAACGGCGGGCAGATTGATACATTTTTGGGTTATCCTGTAATAGTAGATGCAAGTAGGTAAATATTTTTTCTTTAATTTCAGGTCCAGAGAAGACGATCCCCGTGGCAGTGGTGCATGCCCTTCCAAGTCTTCGGACCCTTAGGATCAACGGCGCCCATCTAACCTTAGAAAGCAACGTCTTTAATAACTCGACACAACTGGAGTTGCTGGAACTGTCCGAAGGTCAAATTACCGAAATACCAGAGGATGCGTTCAAAGGACTGTCGAGTTTACAGCTTTTAAATATCTGGGCAAATAATATCAGTGAGATTGGTGTTAATTCATTTAGAGGTGAGTCCCACATGTCTGTACTAGTACTAGAGGTGAGTCCCACATGTCTGTACTAGTACTAGAGGTGAGTCCCACATGTCTGTACTAGTACTAGAGGTGAGTCCCACATGTCTGTACTAGTACTAAAGCTGAATAGTAGAACTATGAGAGTGAGGGAAGCGAGTGCACCTGTGTGTGCGCACACACGCCTGCACTTTATGATCTCCCGCGCCTAGGGTTGCCAGGTCTTAAAACCAAAAAGCAGGACAGACCAGTTTAGCCGGACATTTGGGTAAAAAAGCCGGTGCGGCTTTTTTATCATCACACTAATATTATAAAGGCGAAAGTTTGTGAGTGTGTGTGTGGGGGGGTGTGTATGTGTGTTTATGTTTTTTACTTCTTCACGCTCAAACGGCTGGACCAATTTTGATAAAATTTGGCATGGAGGTAGCTGACACCCTGGATTAACATATAGGCTTTTATCCCGATATTCCCACGGGATCGAAACTTTTGCGGTGAAACCGCGGGGCGCAGCTAGTTTACTATAAAATCTTCTTAAATTTTAATGAAACAACAATAAAATTGAAAATCAGTCTTCTTTATTATTAAGTAATCATTCAATACTCATTACATTACAATATTAATTTCAATAATTGCAATAGTAGTTTAGCAGTAGTAGTTACTGCTAAACAAATTTGCAAATTGGTCAAATTTAAAAAGCCTAACAAAAGCCGGACACGCAACCAAAAAGCCTGACTGTCCGGATTTATCCGGACGCCTGGCAACCCTACCCGCGCCGAAGGCCACGGCGACCAGTCTCCGCCAAACTACGGTCTGGAGGACTTAATGTGCATACAAGAAATATATCAAAATCTTTTCCCAACTTTCTATTATTTATTCTTTGTATTTCTTTATTTTTATTATTTTTCCTTCTTTTTTCTTTCTTTCTTTTTTAAATAAATGTATCATTTTCATACTTTTCCAGGTCTGGATTCCTTGCAGAAACTGGCGTTGACAGCAAATAACATATCCTCCATCCCCGCCGGAGCGCTGGCCCATGTGTCTAAACTACAGTCTATAACATTCTTCAAAAACCAGTTGAAAGAATTATCGCCTGGCTTGCTGTATAACCTGACGCAGCTGGAAAATGTAAGTAAATCTATACTCTATACATACAGATAAATAAAACCGAAGTGTCTCTTTGTAATGTCAAAATAACAGCTTTTTACTAAATGCATAAGAAAATATTATACGGTATAGACAGTAATCTGACCAAGATTATGTCTGGACTTTAACCCTTTGAACGCCATTATCACATATACGTGACAAGCAAGCGCGTGCCCTGTACGCCAGTCGTGTGTCGCCTGTCCTATTACGAGCGACACAAATATGTGACAAAAAATGCGGTGCACTTTATCACGAAATAAACAATTAAATCATTACTTTTGTGTGTTTTTATTTGTATAACTTAAATATTTAAAATTGTGGCTTGGCGTGGAGGGCACGCGCGTGCGTTTATGCTCTGGCGTTCAAAAGGTTAAAAGAGACTGTGACCTCGTGACTTTGTTTCGGCCTTACTTCTCCATCTAATTTAAAAAAATATGATTGACGTGTAAAAGTGTTTGTACAATTCAAAGTTCAAACCTACTTATAAAAATAAAATCATTTATCATCCACGAAGACGCCCCACTCTTCTTACTTCTTGCTAGTGGTTATCGCTAGTTAATTCCGCTACTGTTTTAGTTTTTTGATACACACTAATTACCCACTAAAAAGTAATTACTGTGTATCGACAAAATTAAAACATTAGCGGAATGTTGCACACTTGTACTGTAAGCGATTAGGGAGAAGAGTGGGGCGCGTCTCCGTGGATGTCGCTATTTATACCGTGCTTATATATTTTCACATTACTAAAAAGCTGTTATTTTGATTAAAAATATTAAAACAATTTTTCTTTTTTTTTTGTTCTGCGATACTACTTGATTTCGATGCACGGTAAAGGCACAGTCTATACATAAAGGTATTTGTATTGTCATTCGCTCGTTCTTGCATCCTATGTCGACGGAGCCCTCATTTCTGTGTAAAGGGTTTAAAGTAACCTAACCAACTATACTAATTGAATCAGAATCCTAATTTTAGCAGGTTATTCGGAAAATTGAAAATATGCAAGAGAAGGGAGTGAATGATAGCGTGACGGTTGACAGGGAGAATGGAAGAAGAAAACGTGTTGCGCCGACCCCAAGTAACATGGGATAAGGGCAGGAAGGTGATTCGGAAAATTGAAAATCGGAATGTCGTTTTTCGGACCGAGAACCCATCGAGCATTTGATTCTTCGAACATGTGAAGCATGAAGGAATTATCTTAAGTTTAAAATTCAAAATTTCTTACTTTTTTTGCAAATTGCAGCGCTTTTATGTTATGTTATGTTGATGAAAATATCAATTCATGAGCTGTTTTCTTTCAGATCACCATCAAATACAATACAGTGCCTTTGAAACTCCACAAGCATTCTCTCTCCAACCTACCATCACTGAAGAAACTGATCATAGAGAACTCCTCCACCGACCTTCCTGCAGAGCTTCTGACCGGATGTGACCAATTACAGATGATCAGTCTCTCTGGAAACAAGATTACGTCACTTCCGGTCGCCATCTTTAAGGACTTGAAGCATTTAAAAAGTTTAGATTTGAGTCGCAATAAAATATCTGCTTTAAATTCAAGTGATTTCTCCCCGCTGCTCCAGTTAGAGTATCTCAACTTAAATAGGAATCACTTGGAATCCTTGCCTGAGTAAGTCGTTTATTTTATTTATTACATAACACTCTAATATAATGATTTAGAGGGGCCCGTGACTAAACAATAACAGCCGCACAGGTCGATAAATCAGGTTAAGCTACGCTTGCCGCGGTTTGTCTGTGGATGGGTGACCATCTTTACATACCGAGACCCGTCCGTGCCTCGGAAAGCACGTTAAGCCGTTGGTCCCGGCTGTCATTCGTGGATCTTTGACAGTCGTTACGGGTACCTAGTCAGAAGCCCGAAAGTCTGACAACCAGTCTTACCAAGGGGTATCATATTATCCAGTAACTGGGTTGTGGAGGTCAGATAGGCAGTCGCTCCATGTAAAATACTGGTATTCAACTGCATCCGGTTAGACTGGAAGCCGACCCCAACATGGGAAAAGGCTAGGCAGATGGTGATGATGAAATTAAATTAAAATAAGCCATGGCAGACCCCCCTCGACAACAAAAAAAAAAACGGTATGGGAGGACAGCGTAGGCCTGTCAACAAGTACCAGGTACTTGATAAAATGAAAAATGGTCTACAGATCTAAAGTCTACAAGGCCTACAAAGTCCTCACATTTACAAAATATCGATATTTAAATGTCGATACCCGTCACTTCTGTAGAGTTTCCCATTTGACCCTGTTTAAAAAAGCACTTTTTTAGAGGATCAGTCAAATTTTTCTCTCTTTTTTTTTCAGCTTCTTATTCTCTGGTCTGCGAAAACTGAACTATGTGTCCATAGACGACAATTTTCTGACCGAGATCAGTCCACAAGCTTTCCAAGGAGCGGAAGGATTGCAGACCATTTCGCTAAAGTCTAACAGATTAACGTTGGAATCACAAGATGAGGGACATATTAACTTCGGAGATTACTCCCCTTTCAACACGCTGGTGCATCTAAAAAACTTATATTTAAATGGAAACCAAATACGTATGATGTTCCCTGACTGGGGCATGGTGCTGACGACACTGAAGAATTTGGATCTAACTAGAAATAACTTTACTAGACTAGATGTAAGTAGGTTTTATTTATTACATAACATAGAGTTAAAAAAAACATGTAGGGTCGGGGGATCCCGGCAGGAACGAAGTTCAAAGTAAAAATCTAAGATGGCGGCTTCGAAAATTTCAAAATGAAAAATTTTTTAGTTTTTGCAGCCGCCATTTTGGATTTTCATTTTGACCTCACTATCGGCTTCAGCACCCTCGAAATCCATGAAACTATCTGTCTGTCTCTGACTTTTTCTATTAAACAACATTATTTTGAGTATATGCGAAACCCGAAACACGTGTCTAGTATTTTTATGTAAAGAATCTATGTACAAAATTTCAAAACTGTATCATGAAAAATCACTAAGTTATAAGCTTGTTAAGTTACCTGTTTGTCTGTACTAAAACATGCTCACCCGCGCCGCGCCATCTTGCGCTCATTGATAATAGTACCTAGGTACCTAACCGTTCGGCGCGGAGATTGGATAACCTACTTAGTGTAGCTCGGTGTCCAACTTTTAACCTTTTTAAAATATTTTTTGGGACAAAATGGGGTAATAATTATTGGAATCGATTCAGTTACTTATTCTGAACAAACTATATTCAGGTTTCGCATATACTATAAAAATAACGTTGTGTACAGTATGGAAACCACATAATGCAATAAATTATACCACATACTTGTTATCGCCTTTTCTGACGATTTACAAAAAAAAATACGAAATCGGTCGCTGGTTTGGTCTGTGGCTCTATCGCGCATAGGATCACAGCATTATGCTGAGCGATGGCCGTTTTGCGTGGAGTGGATGTGACGCATGTTTTCCCCCAGCTTGTTATTTTAAGGGGTTCCGTACCTAAAGGATAATAAAAACGGGACCCTATTACTAAGACTCCACTGTCCGTCTGTCTGTGAAGCACACAATACTAGATTAAGTTTTTTTTTTCCATGAATATTATGTGGCTTACATAACCTGGGTCAAATAAAATAATTTTCTTTCAGAATCACTGACTCTTTCATTGTCTATTTCAGACCTCAGACTGCCAGTTTCTGAGCAACAACATCGTCGTAGACTTGCGACACAACAGCATCACAAACATAAATCTGAGCCGCGCAACTGTTCGTGCAGATGATCCTATGTACAAAGTGTCGAAGAGTTCCATTCTACTGGATGATAACCCCTTGGAATGCGACTGCAGACTTTATGATCTCGCTACGAGACTGAAAGGACTCAAACCCGCTTTCGTTTCAGAACCAAACTTCGTTTTAGGTAACGCCACGTGTGCATCACCAATGCACTTAAAAGGTAATTTGTTTGTAAACGTGTCCCTGGATGATTTAAATTGTGATCTAGAACCTGAGAACTGCAACAGTATCTGTTCTACTTGTGAATTTCTACCAGCTATAGCTGAATTGTCTCTCGACTGTAAAACCATCCCACCTTCACTGCCGAACCCGGAGGAGTACCGTGCAAAATCGTTATCTTTAAGACTAAGGACCGCTCCGAAGACTATAGAACACTTGCATTTACAGCTACTCAACCTTTCCCATATAGGTTTGGAAGAAATCCCGTTTTCTCCCTCAAAATCGGTTAAAGCGATCGATTTCTCGAATAACAACTTGACTGAGATACCAATGCAGTTTTTAAAATCGAATATCACGTTGTATTTGTCGAATAATCCTTTCGAATGCGACTGTTGGCATTCTAAAGAGTTGCAGGCACTTAAAGTAAGTGAGACAGTAAACGATGTGGTTTTGGTTAAATGTGGGGACAAATTCCTATCCCAAATAGAACCGCTGGAACTTTGTAACAATTGGCAGGCTGCTGCAGTAGCTAGCGGAACTTTCATTATCCTGGTTATAATCGTTGCTATCATAACCACAATTGTCTACAAGAATTCTCACGAAATTATAGTTTTTATCATTAATCATGGCCTGTGTCCTTGCTGCTTCGTGGACGACCCCGATGATATCAACAAGGAGTATGATGTCTTCGTGTCTTACGCACACAGAGATAGGCAGTACTTAGAAACAATTATGTCTAAGTTAGAAAACGATTTTGGTTTAAAAACATGCGTGCATTACCGCGACTGGTATGTCGGTGATTTCATTCCGGACCAAATTAACAGATCTGTTGAAAAATCTCGGAAAACTATAATTCTCTTATCAAATAATTTCTTGGATTCTGCGTACGCTAATATGGAATTTAGAGCTGCACACAATTTGACTTTAAAAGAAGGGAAAAATAGGATTATTTTAATTTTGTTAGAAGATGTTGCTAAGCACGAGAATTTGTCCGATGAGTTGAAAGCTCATATGAAAATGAATACTTTCCTTAAATGGGAAGACCCGAGGTTTACCGAAAAACTACAGAGAGCAGTGCCTCTAAGAAATAACAAGAAATTCGTGTGGCCAGACGTTTTCAAACAAGCTAATGAAAAGAATATTAAAAGTGGTCTGGATGTTCACTTGAATAGCGCTGGACAATTGGTTAATGTGGCGACGAAAAATGCTGTCTGAAGTGTGTTATCTTTTTATGGCCAATATTTGTATCTAGCTTACTTTTTACGGCCAATTTTAATGGCATGTTATCTTTTAAAGGCCAACTTTAATGGCAAGTTATCTTTTAACGGCCAATTTGAATGGCAAGTTATCTTTTAACGGCCAATTTGAATGGCAAGTTATCTTTTTACGGCCAATATTGATGTCGAAGTATCTTTTCATGGCCAAAATTGGTACCTATCCATCTATTGCGGCCAAATTATGTGTCGAAACTATGTTTTGAGCGTTTTTAAGTGTAGTTTCTTTGTACCGTGCTCCTTATTTAATAAAGGCAGTCTTTTTAGCAAATATTAGTCTTAAAAGCGACTTTTGCTGAATCTCTTTGAATAATTTAGATTTTTATAAATGAGCCATTTTCTACTTCTAAGTCTTATTTAAGTTTTTAAAGTAATCTCGAAAGCAATAAATAGATTAGATTAATACGTCATAAGAATTAAAATCATTGGAGTATACTAGGTGTAAGTACTCATTCATGTAAATAAAATCCTTTTACTTTGGTACGGTCAGCAAAAAAAGTCGATTATTCTTACTTTTAAATGTAATCAAATTTTTATGCTGTTCTGGTATTTTTCTTATTTCTTAAGAGCGTTTACGCCGTACGGCATTTCATACAAACTTTCAAGCCCTTGTTTTTCGAAATGAAAGAACCGATTTTAATGAAACTTCATACGCATAAGCAGGATACAAAGGTCTAAAAAGTTAGTAAAGAATATTTTCGAAATGTATTATTTTAAAAAAGATAACTGGAAATCTCTGTTTCTATGGAACATTTAAAATCGGCCTAATTTGGCTGTAACATTATTTTTCGAAAATGTTCTTAAGTAACTTTTTAGACCTTTGTATCCTGCTTATGCGTAAAATTTATTAAATATCCGATTCAATTATTATGATTTAGAAAGCTGAAATGGTAATTTTAATCGACTTTCGTTGCTAACTACAGTCTCCTAGAAGAGCGGTGACCGCCACATAGCGTCTGCAATTTACCGGCGAAGGACGTCACTGAAACGTTATTTATGGAAATAAGTTGGTGTGTTTTCCTAGAGAGAGAGCGTTTTTGACACTGTAATGGCAAACCCCGCTTCAACAATTGTCATGGCAGCTGTCACTGCACCCGTTAAGGCTAGGCGTATGCTGGGACGCACGCGACGCAGGTCCACGCGACGCAGGTCCGCGCAGCGCAGGGCAGATTTTGTAATGCACGAAAGTACCGAGTGCTGCGTACGTTGCGACGCAGGCACGTGTGGCGCAGACATGTGTCTGCCCTGCTCTGCGCCTCGTTGTAGTGCCGGCACAGATACCTGTGCGACTCGAACACGTCTATTCTTTGTACCAGCTAGAACGCGAATGCGTGCGTATGTTAACTGCGTCACAGCATACGCTCGCGGACTATGTCTGTCTCGCCTGCCCTGCGCTGCGTCACCTGCGTCCCAGCATACGCCTAACCTATAAGGCGACCACAGACCTTCTAGGAAACAGTGCTTTACCGTACTTACAGCGAATAAAAAATTCCGCACATTGCATTTGCTATTTTGAGCCCATTATGCAGCATATTATCTTTTAAAAATATGAAGTAAGTTTATAAACAGTAGGCAACTGAAAGCTGTAAAAAATTGTATATTACGATACGTGTACTTAAGTAGCGCTTTATTAATTAAGGCCCCTCGTCCACTGCGACTTTTTGTAGCGATTAAACGCACGACAGCATCGCTACTAACGCGCGTTAGTCGCATTTGCAACGCGCTACAAAAGCGACGCCAACGCGCTACAGCATCGCGACTGTATCGATACAAACGCGCGACCGTGTCGGACGGCATCGGGGAGAGAATGGAGGGAGGGTGGCGCGTGAGTGGAGAGCCGAGCACTACTGAATCGCGTTTGCATCGCAACAGTATCGCGTTTGCATCGTGTGGTCGAGGGCAAACAGCTAGCGACCGCATCGCGACTGTATCGATACGAACGCGCGACTGTATCGATACGAACGCGCGACTGTATCGATACGAACGCGCGACTGTATCGATACGAACGCGCGACAGCATCGCCACTGCATGCATCGCTACAAAAAGTCGCCGTGGGCGAGGGGCCTAATAGTCTTCTTAAGTCACACGTATTGTATCCTATTTTATAGCTCGTGTGACCTAAACCAGCACTTTAGTAACCCTTTTCTGTGTAAAAATGGACTACTAGTCACAGAACAGCGTGACTTAAGTGCGGGGTTAGGTCACAGTGCTATAAAGTAAGTACATTACAATATATAAAGTACATATACCTGATTATGTTTTAAGTTTTTTGTAATAAGTTTATCTTGACCCAAAATGGTGGCTTATTTTGACGTTTGGTGCTAAAATGACCAACATTTTTACTGCCGAGTAACTTTTTTTTGTAAATAAAACCGTGTGGGTAAAAGGCATGAGAAATAGGCTCGCACTTATAAGGTCAAATTATATTAGCTAACGAAACTTCATAGATGCGATGGGTATCGCTTGACGGTGAAAAAAAAATTTTTTTCTTAACGGTCCGTGCACGATAAAAAAAACCTTTTGTCAACAATAAAATAACATTTGGATTTTATTTCAAGAATAGCTAAAGACTAATGTGATTTTTAAATTTCTTGAAAATATTGCTAAATAATAGGAAAATAATAATTTTTGAATGGGGCTTTTAAAAAGAAATTGAATTTTGAAACTTTTTTTCTATGAATATTAGTAATTTTTCATGATTATCGATATCCATCTCGTCTGCGGAGTTTCGCTACCTAATTAAATTTGACCCCTTATACTCCAAAGTGCATTAGTATTCTTGTATTGTAATATAATGCAGGAGAACTTAAAAAAAAACTTCTTGTAATAATTGTTATCATACATTTTTTTATGATAATTATTTCCTTTATTTCTAAATACATATAAATTATATTTTTAAATATTAGTATAAACAAAAATATAAACACTTTTAAAAATATAAAAAATATGTAGTAGCCCACCGGTATCGGGAACAGGGCCCAAGCTACCGGCGGTCAGGGCTCCAGAGAGAGGAACCTCCTAACAATGCGGGCCGTGTCCAGAAGTACCGCTTTTTGGATCAAGATCTCTATGATAATTATTATTACAAGAAGTTTTTTATTTACGACATGTCACAAGCGCATTTGCTCGGTTTTACGCCGAGGAATGTGCAAATAAAAGAAGCAATATTTTGATATTTAAATATTAATGATATATTAATTGTAAGTTCCGTACACCGATCTGATTGTTTTTTTTTAAATATTAAGTTTCTATGATTTATTATTTTTGTATAATACAGAAAAGTATCATTCAAGATAAAAATAGAATGACATTGTAGTGTTTCTTAAAACCTTTACAATTTTATCTCATTACTGTTACATTCATCCCGCGCGGGATGCGGGACGAAGATCGCGCTTTACTTGTGGTAACCAAGTGTACAAACACGCTGTGATAGTGTGCGTGAAAAACAAGTAGCGAGACACACTCCCGAATTCACCATTACCTCGGACAGTACCGAGAGGTCCTGCGTTTACAGCGTGTTTGTATCAATTATTGTTAACCACAACTAACGCGCGTCGTTTCGTTTCGGACATAAAAATACTATAAGTACACACTGTAAGAACTGACTTGTAAAACAGTACATAATCTACGTAATTTTAGTGTATTTTTTAGCTTTTTATATTCTCTACAGTCTACACAATTATCATTCTAGTCAGTAAACACATAATATTTCCTGACATATATCTCAAACGTGAGTTTTAATCAGCATACCTTACCTTAATTCACTGTAGAAAACTGACAGCTCCTGCAAGCGTAGCAATACCACCATAGAAACGGGTTTTGAAGAATAGACAAAATGACAGATTGTAGAAATATTTGTACGCATTCTACGCGTCTAAGCATGGCAATGTGTCATTTTGTCTATTCTTCCGTCGACATGCTACGCGTGCTGCAAGCGTAGCAATACCACCATAGAAACGGGTTTTGAAGAATAGACAAAATGACAGATTGTAGAAATATTTGTACGCATTCTACGCGTCTAAGCATGGCAATGTGTCATTTTGTCTATTCTTCCGTCGACATGCTACGCGTGCTGCAAGCGTAGCAAGACCACCATAGAAACGGGTTTGTCGACGGAAGAATGGACAAAATGACAGATTTCAAAACTGTCTACAATCTATCATTTTGTCTGTTCTTCCGTCGACAAAACCCGTTTCTGTCAAAACAATCGTTATCGTGGGCCCTCGTCCCATGTTACTTGAGGTCGGTGCAACACGTTTCCTTCTTCCATTCTCCCCTGTCAATCGTCACGCTGTCATTCACTCCTTTCTCTTTCATATCATTCCTCACACCATCCATCTTTTCGTTCAAAATCAAAATTCTAAATATTTTATTTCACATACCTACATGGGCACTTAAGAAACGTCAGAAGGTAGGTGCACGGTCCAATTGGTCGTTTCCTATGGAGAAGAGCCGGCAAGAAACTCCACGGTTACTCGTTTTAAAAATAATTGGCTTTTACAATGTTTTCAAATTACAGTAGGTATGGGAGGACAGCGTAGGCCTGTCAACAAGTACCAGGTACTTGATAAAATAAAATATGGTCTGCAGATCTAGTCTACAAGGCCTACAAAGTCCTCACATTTACAAAATTAGAATCTATCAAAAGGATAATAATAAAATATAAAAATTTACTAAAACGTATGTTAGTACGTAGTGATATGATTATCTGTATGAGAAATAAGAATTGTCTGTATATAATGTCAAATAATAAAAAGATTATGTCAAAGAAGTAAAAAGATTATGTCAAAGAAGTAAAAAGATTATGTCAAAGAAGTAAAAAGATTATGTCAAAGAAGTAAAAAAATAAACATCGTTAGGTTCCTCTTCCTCTCCATCCATCAACATTTATAATATTCATCACTCATTTAGTCGTGTCACTGACTCTGGCAGAGCCACCATCAGGGATTTTAATTTTGATAGCACAAAAAATTAGTCGGTAATTAGTCGAAATTTGTCGCCAAATATCAGAATTTGTCGGTCACTGGTTCAAAAGTTATAAGGGTTTATAGGTGGCCGATCTGGAGAGAGTTTCCCCAGCAGGGCCACATTTATATCTCAAAAACTAGGGCACCTAGCGAAGATCTGTTTTCTCCCATATTTAGTCGCCAATTAGTCGGAATCAGTCGCCAAATATCAGAATTTGTCGGTCACCGGTTCAAAAGATATTAAGGTTTATATGTATAGGTATAGTCTAAGAGCTAGATCGAATAGTTCACGAAAAAGCTTCGACTAGCTCTTGGACTATACCTTACTAATTGAACTCATTATATCTCCTAAACTAAGACCCGATTAAATCTGTGACTTAGCGACTGATCCCGACTAATTGGCGACTAAATATGGGAGAAAACAGATCTTCGCTAAGTGCCCTAGTTTTTGAGATATAAATGTGGCCCTGCTGGGGAAATTCTCTCCAGATCGGCCACCTATAAACCCTTATAACTTTTGAACCAGTAACCGACAAATTCTGATATTTGGCGACTTTCGACTAATTAGCGACTAATTTTTTGTGCTATCAAAATTAAAATCCCTGATGGTGGCACTGCCAGAGTCAGTGACACCATTTAGTCCCATGCGTTTCCTCCCTCATCAAAACAAGCCAAACAATTTCCTTTCAACTTTTCTGTCACTGGCGCCACCTTCCCCAGTTTTGGACTTGTACAGAGGGTCAAATTAAATTAGTTAGCGAAACTACAGACGTGATTGGAATCGAATATCGATATCTAAACATGATAAAATAAAAACAAAAAGATTTGAAAATTTTGTTGGGGTGAGTGACCGCTTGTAGTTTTGTTACTTGAAGTATGAGTTGAGAAAATTTATTTTATTTTGTTTAGATATTGATACCCATAAAGTCTGTAAAGTTTACACACAAAAAAAAATTTTTTTTTAAACAAATATTTCATTTCTACTATAACTGCGGTCGATGACCCCACAAAAGGCATCATCAAATTAATATCTTTTTTGTATGTGTAGATATCGATACCAATCACGTCTACGGAGTTTCGCTAGCTAATTTAATTTCACACTTTTTAATATATTATTTTAATTGTGAATATAATATATAAACTCTTATAATAGTGAATTATTGCACTATAAAAGAGTTTTAATTAAATTCACTGTTAGGAAAAAAATGCCAAAATCCCATATAATGATTGTTATAGTGAATTAATTAATTTCTAAACAAATTGTAAATAAACAAGTTCTTCCATGGCACGGTGTTACCTTGACAACATTATATTTTATTAATAAAATGTATTTTATTAATAAAATGTATTTTATTACATTGAAGTTGTTTTAGTTCATTGCATACCTTCCTTAGGCGATTATCACACTGCCACGCATCACGCAGCGGTGTGCGGGAAAAGGTGCCAAATTCCACGCGCGTGAGTGCGTTTTTATTGAATTTGTATGTAAAAAATCACGCGCGTGAGTGCGTTATCTGCGACCCGCTGCGTGATGCGGTGCAGTGTGCGAATCGCCTTACCCATCTATACAAATAAATAAAATTGGAGTGTCTGTTTGTAATATTAAAATAACCGCTTTTTACTAAATGCATATGGATGTATACACGGTACATATACCAAAATAACATTTTTTACAATTTTTGTCTGTCTGTCTGTTTGTTCCGGCTAATCTCTGAAACGGCTGGACCGATTTTGACGGGACTTTCACTGGCAGATAGCTGATGTAATAAGGAGTAACTTAGGCAACTTTTTTTTTAGAAAAATAAAATAGGGTTCCACGAAAAAAATTAAAACCAATGAATACGAGAAGATTTCTTAATCTCCATAGAAATTGATTGAATATAAGTAATATAATTATGTATTATGATGTCATATACATTTATTTAATATTTAATTAAATAAAATTATTATAAAATAAAGTAATATTGCAATGTCCAAGTACTGTCCAGTAACGCGCGCAGCCCACGCGCATGCCACCGCTGCCGCTGCGCCCGTCACGCCGTGGCTCGGACGCTTCCCACCCGCTTCTCCCACCAACGACTTAATATCACAAAGGCTGCCTATCGCGCGGGCTCAGAACGCGCGAGCGGGCTATTGCTAACGGTTGTGTCTCAACGACTTCGTTTAAAAATTGATTTCCGATTGAAAATTCTTCTTGATGTTGGAGAGGGAAAGTTTCCAGAAGTGAGTAGTACTCATGATATAGAACTACCTACCGGCATTTGTGAGGTTGTGGCGGACACTGAAATTTTAATACATAGTATTTATGATGATATTCACAATCTCAATATCAACCACAACTAATTGATTGACACTTGAAAGTATTGTTGGAGCTGCTGAAGATTGTAAGACTATCTTTGTAGTTTTAATTGTTGAATACTTCAATATTAAATATCTCTTCCTGTTTGGTAGGTAATAAAATTCTATTTACCTCTTAAATAAATTGCAAACTGTAGTTTTGTATAATTTAGAAGCATTTTTTAAAATTTTGTAAATGTAAGAACCATGTTTCCGTTTATTATGATTTTTTGATGTTGACTTGAAAGAGCATGGCAGTTGAGAACGTGTCATGCTCACTTAAATGTCTCACCGATGGTGGCGCGTGTGTTGGATCATTCGGTTCCCTACAAAATGGTTGAGCTGGATGGTGCTGATTCACGCGTCATGTTCGTGAACGGGCGCCGTCGGTTGAGACTGGTCATCTCTTAACTGCCAAGGCTTATTTTTAATCTTATGTCTTGAATTGTTTCTTCATTTCTGTCTTTTTTACATTGTTCTCACATATAGAAGCAACAAGAATAATGTACCCAGGATTTTGTAATATCTTGATTTAAAAGAGTGTCCATGGAGTTTCTTGCCCGTTCTTCTCCATAGAGATCTACGCTTTGGAATGGGCAACTAGCTTCAACTTTCTGACTAACTGACAGACTATTTAATTTTGACAATTCAAAAGTGCCTGTACAAGGTTTAATTGAAATAAATGATTTGAGTTTGAGTTTGAAAGAAGATTCGTGGTTGTGTGAAAGATCAATTTTAGCACCTATGAACGACCAGGTTACTGCGCTTAATCACCGCATTTTAGATAAACTATCTGGTGAATCACAAACATACCTTTCCATCAATACAGTTTGCAATCCGGATGAAGTGGTTAATTACCCAACAGAATTTTTAAATAGTATAATTGTCCCTGGTCTACCCCTCACAAACTAGAACTTAAGATTGGCGTGCCCATCATACTGCTCCGTAATTTAAACCCACCGAAAGTTTGAAATGGTACTAACTAGGTTGCGAGTACATAGTGTCGTTGCAAAGAAACGTTATAGAAAGTCGTATAATATCTGGATGCGGAAAAGGTGAGATAGTATTTATACCACGGATTCCTATAATACCGTCGAAATTTCCATTTGAATTCAAAAGATTGCAATTCCCTATCAATGTCAGTTTTGCTATGACAATCGACAAGTCACAAGGACAAACGTTAAGCAAAGCTGGCATAGATTTAACTAAGGGTTACTTTATCCATAGGCAACTATACGTGGCATGTTCACGTGCAAGGAATGCCAGTAGTGTTGTTTTTTTAGCCCCAGAAAATCGTACACCAAATATTGTATATTAAAAAAAATTTTCAATAAACCTAATAAGTACGAAAAACTAAAAAAAAAATAAGAAAAAAAAAAAAAAACAAAAAAAAAAACTACCTATAAATGCAAAAACGAAAAAGAAGAACTAAATGGAGAAATATGTACAAAAACCAAATATCGATTCATAAAATAGAAGAATTTCATTAAAATTAGCATGGTATTTCTTTACGCAGAATACAGAATTAGGTATTAAGTTATCGCGTAAACTCTGCGAACTGAACAATAACTTTAGTGTTAAATTCCACGCGGACGAAGTCGCGGGTAACAGCTAGTAACTAATATATAAATTCGAAAGTAACTCTGTCTGTCTGTATGTTACCTTTCACGCCTAAACCACTGAACGGATTTCGATGAAATTTGGCAGAGAGATAGATTGCATCCCGGGGAAGGACATAGGCTAGTTTTCATCGACATACCTCGCGGGCAAAGTCGCGGGCGGAGCTAATACTTCATAAACTTTTATTTCCGTTAGGGTAGCCAGCTGAGTTCAATATTTCAGTTTTGTGCAATTTGCAGATCAGTGTCAGAATGTATGTTGAACAAAATATGATTCGCGACCGCAACTACATAGTATGTTTTTACAGAATTATAATCATTGAAATCATCAATACCGTCAAACGGGGTGAATCGGGACGAAACTTTAAAAGCGATTATAGTTTGTTGCCAAAAATGTCGGGCTAGTATTTTCTAGTGTCGGGCTAGTATTTTCTAGTGTCGGGCTAGTATTTTCTAGTGTCGGGCTAGTATTTTCTAGTGTCGGGCTAGTATTTTCTAGTGTCGGGCTAGTATTTTCTAGTGTCGGGCTAGTATTTTCTAGTGTCGGGCTAGTATTTTCTAGTGTCGGGCTAGTATTTTCTAGTGTCGGGCTAGTATTTTCTAGTGTCGGGCTAGTATTTTCTAGTGTCGGGCTAGTATTTTCTAGTGTCGGGCTAGTATTTTCTAGTGTCGGGCTAGTATTTTCTAGTGTCGGGCTAGTATTTTCTAGTGTCGGGCTAGTATTTTCTAGTGTCGGGCTAGTATTTTCTAGTGTCGGGCTAGTATTTTCTAGTGTCGGGCTAGTATTTTCTAGTGTCGGGCTAGTATTTTCTAGTGTCGGGCTAGTATTTTCTAGTGTCGGGCTAGTATTTTCTAGTGTCGGGCTAGTATTTTCTAGTGTCGGGCTAGTATTTTCTAGTGTCGGGCTAGTATTTTCTAGTGTCGGGCTAGTATTTTCTAGTGTCGGGCTAGTATTTTCTAGTGTCGGGCTAGTATTTTCTAGTGTCGGGCTAGTATTTTCTAGTGTCGGGCTAGTATTTTCTAGTGTCGGGCTAGTATTTTCTAGTGTCGGGCTAGTATTTTCTAGTGTCGGGCTAGTATTTTCTAGTGTCGGGCTAGTATTTTCTAGTGTCGGGCTAGTATTTTCTAGTGTCGGGCTAGTATTTTCTAGTGTCGGGCTAGTATTTTCTAGTGTCGGGCTAGTATTTTCTAGTGTCGGGCTAGTATTTTCTAGTGTCGGGCTAGTATTTTCTAGGGTCGGGCTAGTATTTTCTAGGGTCGGGCTAGTATTTTCTAGTGTCGGGCTAGTATTTTCTAGGGTCGGGCTAGTATTTTCTAGGGTCGGGCTAGTATTTTCTAGGGTCGGGCTAGTATTTTCTAGCGTCGGGCTAGTATTTTCTAGCGTCGGGCTAGTATTTTCTAGTGTCGGGCTAGTATTTTACTAGTCACGACTAGTGTCGGGCTAGTATTTTACTAGTCACGACTAGTGTCGGGCTAGTATTTTACTAGTCACGACTAGTGTCGGGCTAGTATTTTATTAGTCACGACTAGTGTCGGGCTAGTATTTTATTAGTCACGACTAGTGTCGGGCTAGTATTTTATTAGTCACGACTAGTGTCGGGCTAGTATTTTATTAGTCACGACTAGTGTCGGGCTAGTATTTTACTAGTCACGACTAGTGTCGGGCTAGTATTTTACTAGTCACGACTAGTGTCGGGCTAGTATTTTACTAGTCACGACTAGTGTCGGGCTAGTATTTTCTAGTGTCGGGCTAGTATTTTCTAGTGTCGGGCTAGTATTTTCTAGTGTCGGGCTAGTATTTTACTAGTCACGACTAGTGTCGGGCTAGTATTTTACTAGTCACGACTAGTGTCGGGCTAGTATTTTACTAGTCACGACTAGTGTCGGGCTAGTATTTTACTAGTCACGACTAGTGTCGGGCTAGTATTTTACTAGTCACGACTAGTGTCGGGCTAGTATTTTACTAGTCACGACTAGTGTCGGGCTAGTATTTTACTAGTCACGACTAGTGTCGGGCTAGTATTTTACTAGTCACGACTAGTGTCGGGCTAGTATTTTACTAGTCACGACTAGTGTCGGGCTAGTATTTTACTAGACACGACTAGTGTCGGGCTAGTATTTTACTAGACACGACTAGTGCTAGTATTTTACTAGTCGTAGTACCGTGCTAGTATTTTACTAGTCGTAGTACCGTGCTAGTATTTTACTAGTCGTAGGTCGTAGTGCCGTGCTAGTATTTTAATAGTCGTAGTGCCGTGCTAGTATTTTACTAGTCGTAGTACCGTGCTAGTATTTTACTAGTCGTAGGTCGTAGTGCCGTGCTAGTATTTTAATAGTCGTAGTGCCGTGCTAGTATTTTACTAGTCGTAGTGCCGGCTAGTATTTTACTAGTCGTAGTGCCGGCTAGTATTTTACTAGTCGTAGTGCCGGCTAGTATTTTACTAGTCGTAGTGCCGGCTAGTATTTTACTAGTCGTAGTGCCGGCTAGTATTTTACTAGTCGTAGTGCCGGCTAGTATTTTACTAGTAGTAGTGCCGGCTAGTATTTTACTAGTCGTAGTGTCGGCTAGTATTTTACTAGTCGTAGTGTCGGCTAGTATTTTACTAGTCGTAGTGCCGGCTAGTATTTTACTAGTCGTAGTGCCGGCTAGTATTTCACTAGTCGTCGGGCTAGTATTTCACTAGTCGTCGGGCTAGTATTTTACTAGTCACGATCAGTGTCGGGCTAGTATTTTACTAGTCACGATCAGTGTCGGGGGTACACGCCGGAGTGTTAAACGCCACTACTTAGTGCCAGCCACCACCCCGGTGGCAAGCTCGAAGGGGGCAGATGGGAATAAACGATTATGATGTTGTAGGAGTACCAGTAACAGTACGGAGGCATTTCATACTTCGTAACAGGGTAATTTCGAACTGGCGTACATCGCACTCGTATGCTAGAAAACTAACGATACGTCGGCCTTGCATACTTCGCTCCAGTGAACTTTCTAACTAACGATACGTCGGCCTTGCATACTTCGCTCCAGTGAACTTTCTAACTAACGATACGTCGGCCTTGCATACTTCGCTCCAGTGAACTTTCGAACTGGCGTACATCGAGATCCTGTACTTTAGAATTAACATACGTCGACATTTCAAACTTCGACATTCAGTAGCGGAGTTAGCGTCATACTTGAAAACTTCGATCAATAATAGTACTAGATGCCCGATAAGCGCTTCAAAAACGGCCCGAAAAATACGAGCACGAATACTTTTGTGCTCTTATTTCAAATTAGTATGGTCCAATCATAGCCAATGTTAAGACGTCAAAATGCCTCAGTGCACGTTCAAAAGTTGTGTAAATAACCACCGTAACACCAAGATTTTGGAGGGAATATCTTTTTTTCGGTAAGTTTTTATCATTAAATGTTTTTCATAAAATAGTAACACAATTAAATAGTAAATATAAATCAATTAGCAAATATTATGATTGTTTGGCCAATGTTTGCGACAACGCGCCAACTATTCTAACAAACATTGAAGCATTGGAATGTAATTCCAAGAACTACGTCTAGTTCCAAATTCGAGTAAGTACGAAATTGTCAACAAAATGTTTTTAACCTTATTGCTTAGAAGTTAAGTTTCATTTTAGAATAAATATTTTTGTACTTATTATAAAAATGACTTTTTATTTTCAAGTGACATTTTAAATTTATTGCTTCGATGACAGATGGACTTAAATATTAATCATTTGCAAACGTAATTAAACTTTATGTGAGTGTGTTAAGGTTTATAATAATCTGAAGTTGTTAATATTATTAAACTTTTTTCTATAGTTCGTAGTAAGAAATATAATGTTTATGTGTGTGCAAACGTGGCCACTTTAGCGACTTATTTTTGTTCCTAATCATTCATCTAGTACTATTATTGATGGAAGGTTGAAAATAAAGTCATTTTTAGTACAAAAATATTTATTCTAAAATGAAACTTAACTTGGCAATAAGGTTAAAAACATTTTGTTGTCAATTTCGTACTTACTCGAATTTGGAACTAGACGTAGTTCTTGGAATTACATTTCATTGCTTCAATGTTTGTTAGAATAATTGGCGCGTTGTCGCAAACATTGGCCAAACAATCATAATATTTGCTAATTGATTTATATTTACTATTTAATTGTGTTACTATTTTATGAAAAACATTTAATAATAAAAACTTACCGAAAAAAAGATTAGGTATTCCTTCCAAAATCTTGGTGTTACGGTGGTTATTTACACAACTTTTGAACGCGCACTGGCACAACATTGGCTATGATTGGACCATACCAATTTGAAATAAGAGCACATACGTATTCGTGCTCGTATTTTTCGGGCCGTTTTTGAAGCGGTTATCGGGCATCTAGTACTATTATTGATCGAAGATCGATACCCATCACGTTTGCGGAGTTTCGCTAGCTAATTTAATTTGACCCTGTATAACATGTACCTAAAGAAAAGCATGGGTACCTTCCCATAAATTAATTATAATTATGGTAGTGAGTATAATAACAACACGTCAAGTTTAATACAAACTTGTAGTAATGATGTAGCGCTATATCGTGAGAGCGTTAATAATTGGCTTTATAAGCGGATTATAATAATACACAGGCTCGAATATTGTTCACTGAGAATAACTGATCGTTAACGTCATGAAGTGGTTGCAAGTCGCTCTGTTCGCCGTGTTGGTGTTAGTAGCCAACGTAGCTGCCTTCACAGGTAAGTAACAGCGCAAACTGTGCGTCTTGTAACCTGCAGAGCTCTCGTTTGAAAGAAAGAAAAACGGTTTATAGGTCACAGAAACATGTCCATACAGAAAGATAATTAACTCTAATAGGCCTGCCACACACTCGTCGAGTGGCATGGGAAGTCGCGAGGAAAGGAGGAGACGTAGTGTGGCAACATTACTCGTCATGCTCCTCGTCACGCTCCTCATCGTGCTCCTCGTCACGCTCCTCGTCATGCTCCTCGTCATGCTCCTCGTCACGCTCCTCATCATGCGCCTCGTCCCGCTCCTCATCGTGCTCCTCGTCATGCCCACTGCTGTTTTGTCGGTTGTTTGGGCGCGACTCATCGTGCTCCTCGTTATGCCCACTGCTGTTTTGTCGGTTGTTTGGGCGCGAGTCAAAGGACTAAATCCACGGCGACAGCGGCGCGCCGTTTAAATCCACGGCGACAGCGGCGCGCCGTTTAAATCCACGGCGACAGCGGCGCGCCGTTTAAATCCACGGCGACAGCGGCGCGCCGTTTAAATCCACGGCGACAGCGGCGCGCCGTTTAAATCCACGGCGACAGCGGCGCGCCGTTTAAATCCATGGCGACGGCGGCGCGGCTCTCATATCTAACACGCAATGGCGCGACAGATTCAAAAGTCCTTTGGAACTACCTTCGAACGGTTCCGTATCTTCTTCTCCTTGTTATTGTCCGATGTCTACATTTTGTAAGGTTTTCTCTACAGCCGCAGAGTTGCGGCAGCGCTCGTTGTGCTACGCTGACTACCAGTGCCAGGACTACTGCAGCTGTCGCTCTGTGCACCCCGGCGGGCCGAAGATGTGCATGTGCTACATGCCCCCCCACCGTGGACAGCCTGGAAAGTGAGGATAATATTTGTTAAAATGTAAAGAAAACTCAAAATGGTTGAGCTGAATGGTGCTGATCCATGCGTCATGTTCGTGAACGGGCGCCCTCAGTAGGGCCACGACTGATTTTAATTTTCTAATTGTTTCTTGCCTCGTATCTTTTTTTTAACGTGTGCTCGTTAAAATTGTCCACGTGTGCACGTCTTTCTACATCGCTCTCACATTATATAATTTCAACATGAATGATGTAACCAATATTTCGATTTAAAAGAATGTCCGTGGAGTTTCTTTCCCATTCTTCTCCATAGGAACCTACTACACTTTGGAATGGGCAAATAGCTTCATCGTTCTGACTGACCGACCTCTTGACAATTCAAAAGTGCCTGTAATTGGTTTGTATGAAATAAATGCTATGGATTTGATTCATATGTGTGCGAAGCTGATTAAGCTACGTAACAGGTATACCAAACGCTACAGTTCCCGCGTTTGGATAAAAAAAGGGGTCTCCCTTGTTTTGCCGAAAAGATTTTGACAAATTATCACTTCCCAAACAATTTTCCGCATAATTTCATTTGCCAAATTATTACTAAGCAAAAAATCTCTTCACAAATAATTGTAACCCAAACCTAATGTTTGGCAAGTGAACGTTTAAACAATAACTTGTTTACCAACTAGTACTTTTACCAATTTTTATTTAGTCAAATATTTCAGTTGGAATTGGACTTGAACTCATTTTACGCAAAATTACATTTGCCAAATATTTAGTATCGTCAGTTTTCGCAGTTTTAAGGCAGCCATTTCAAGCATAAGATCTAACTTTGAAGACGTTTTATTACAAGGGTGTTTTTTCCACTTGGGACAAATTCTAAACAGGTACTAATAATATTAAGTATTCTGGTAGTATTTTTTGAAATAATTAATCTCGTCTAACTAGTTCAGTTTCGGGTAGACTTTTTTCCATTTTTTTTTTCTATATAATCTAGTCGTTTCTGGCACTCGCCGGCCGCTGCCGCGGCACCGCTCGCTTCGCTCGCTCGGCTCGTGCGTAGGAGGTCACAGTTTTAACCTAACCTAACCTAAGCATTTTTTTTTAATAATTAACCTCGTCTAACTTATTCGGTTCTCGATAGCCTGCTAAAAATAATCTCTTTTTTCCATATTTTTTTTTATAATCATAATCATTTATTTCGCCAGAGAAATGGTACAATTGGTGTTACAATAAAGTAGTGCTTTACATATCTCGCCTATAGGAGGCATGCGAAAATTTACAGTTACAGGAACAATAAAATACAAAAGTTCACAGATAAAATAGGTCATAATTATTTTATAGGGTTTAAGTCTTAAAGTTAAAAAATTCATTTAAGGTATAAAAACAATTCTCTATTAACCATAATTTCATTTGCTTTTGAAACTGATATAAGGGAAGTTCTCTCAACCGACGTGGAATATGGTTGTATACTTTGATGGACATCCTATAGCTATTCTTTTTATGTAATGCGCTTCTACAAGAAGTATGAATTTCCAATTTCGTAGGGTCTCTTGAAATATATTTACGGTTTTTATCACTGTCAACAAATAAATGTAATTGATTTCTAATAAACATCGCAATTTCCATTATGTACATAGATACAAGAGTAAGTACTCCTAGTTTTTTGAAAAGCGGCCTGCATGTCTCAAAAGGTCCGACGTTACTTATAGCTCGGACACACTTTTTCTGTATAATGAAAGCTCTACTGATGTGTGTCGAGTTGCCCCATAACAATAACCCGTACCTTAAGATGGAGCTTACGTGGCCGTGATAAGCAGTAAGAGCTGCTGTCTCACTAACTGTTTTCCTTAACTGTCTCAAAGCGTAAACAAATCTATTAAGTTTCTTGCATACCGTATTTACATGTCGTTTCCAATTGCAGTGCTCGTCTAACGTAATACCAAGAAATCTAATATTTTCATCTCTATTTATTTTTTCTTCTTCGAATGTAATGTTAAAATTATGTTTTTTAATTTGATTGTAGTTGCTAAAATGTACATATTTTGTTTTGGACAAATTCACCCTAAGGTCATTTAGTGTTAACCAACCAACTATGTCATTTATTGTCTCGTGTACTTCTTTTTCATGATTTTGAGTGTTATTAGTGCTAGGTACAATCACTGAGACATCGTCGGCAAACAGCACGCATTTATGATTGGTGGAATTCGGTAAATCGTTTATATAAAGGAGGAATAGAGGAGGTCCTAATATACTACCTTGTGGTACTCCTGACTGATTGCCCTTAAAGTGAGATCTGTAGGTTGTTGATGTCAAATTTTTGTTTATACGAGTCACTTCTACGCATTGTGTCCTACCGCAGAGATAGCTTCGGAGCCAATCTAGTGCCGGACCCCGAATGCCATAGCGCTCGCATTTATCTAACAGTTTGTCGTAATTTACTAAATCAAACGCCTTACTCATGTCAAGGAAGACAACAGTTACAGGTTGTTTTTTATCAATATTTTCTGTAATAGACTTAACAAGAGAGAAAGCTGCTAGTGTTGTTGACTTGCCTTTTTGAAAGCCGTTTTGCTCTTCTTTTATTATTTTATTTTTGTTCAAGAACTCACGTAGTCTATGGTGCATGACTTTTTCATAAATTTTAGACAGTATGGGTATAAGAGTGATGGGTCTATAATTATTAATATCCAGTGTGCAGTCTTTCTTATATAGAGGTTTGACTATGGAAATTTTTAATTTATCCGGGAAGACACCGTTTGTTAACGATGTATTTATTAGATGACATAGAATGGGAGAGAGTGCTTCTGCACATGATTTTATCACAATTGTAGAGATCTCGTCATAACCTACTGATTTCTTATTATTTAGAGAATTAATTATTCTCATGATTTCAGACTCCGTGCAAGGACGCAAGAAAATACTACTACTGTTAATGTCTGGCTGAAATAAGTGTTTTCCAGAATATTTTTGTTTTGAGTTATTGTTATTCGAAACTGAAATGAACGCGTCATTAAACGCGTTTGCGATTTGTACAGGATCAGATATTAATTCGTCATTATTAGATTTTAGTGCGTCTATTTGCGTATAAGTTTTCATGGTATCAGCTTTATTATTAATTATATTCCAGGTAGCTTTACTTTTATTTTTAGAATTGCAGATGTATTTATGATTTGTCGACTTTTTGGATAGGGTAATACATCTTTTTAACATTTTATTATATTTCATGTATGTGGTCTTTATATCCTTATTTTGTTTTTGAAAACAAGATTTCTTAAGTATTCTTTTATTTTTGCAGCAAATTTTTATACCCTTCGTTATCCATTTAGGTGAAGTATTATTACTATGAATTTTGGTTTTATATATAGGGAAACATAAATTATAAAATAACATGAAAATGTCCTGAAAATTATTGAATGTCCTATTAGCGTCATCGTCATTATAAATGTCATACCACGATAAACTAGTCATGATCTCATTAAATTTCTTAATATTATCAACAGAATAATCCCTTACATCCATGTACCAATACTTTGGGCCAATTTTCTGTTTTTGAGCTGGCATTTTTAATAACTGGCATGTGTTATGATCTGACAAGAAAAGTTCATAAGTACTTCCTACAGATCTTTTTAAATTGCTAAATATGTGGTCTATGCAAGAGTTTTGACTTTTTCTATATAATCTAGTCGTTTCTGGCACTCGCCGGCCGCTGCCGCGGCACCGCTCGCTTCGCTCGCTCGGCTCGTGCGTAGGAGGTCACAGTTTTAACCTAACCTAACCTAAGCATTTTTTTTAAATAATTAACCTCGTCTAACTAATTCGGTTCTCGATAGCCTGTTAAAAATAATCTCTTTTTTCCATATTTTTTTCTATATAATTTAGTCGTTTCTGGCACTCGCCGGCCGCTGCCGCGGCACCGTTCGCTTCGCTCGCTCGGCTCGTGCGTAGGAGGTCACAGTTTTAACCTAACCTAACCTAAGCATTTTTTTTTTATAATAACCTCGTAACTAATTCGGTTCTCGATAATGTCCATTGCAAAAAATTAAAATAGTAAGTTACAAATATTTTGTATTAAATAAATGATTATTTTAAAATAAAATTGCATTTTTTAATTATTTAATTAACAAAAAAAAATTCTCAAAAAATCTTATTTATGCCTTTATATTTTTTGTTATAACAAATCGTTTGACCAAACGTTTATTGTCTAAAGATTGTTTGCCGTAATAAATCATTTGATTAAAGACCAAATGCCTAAATGACATTATCCTTAATAATATTCTTCCAAGTAAAAATTCGACCAAATGAAAATGTGCATTGCAACAACATTGCATTGGTATAATAAAAGGTTGCGAAAATTTGTTTGGGTAGTGAAATTTTGGCAAAATCTTTTCGGCAAAACGGCAGGCTCCCAAAAAAAGTCATGTCACACCCGGTGATCCGAAATAAGTATCCACATCACCATGAAATCAAATACTAGGCGTTTTGATACCCCCCCTCCCAAAAAGATCTTTCCAATAGGAGCAGAGCAATATTTACTACTAGCTTTCGCCCGCGAGGTATTATGTCGATAAAAACTAGCCTACGTCCTTCCCCGGGATGGAATCTATCTCTCTGCCAAATTTTATCGAAATCCGTTCGAATTTATAATAAATTATAGTATTCAAATG
This sequence comes from Oligia strigilis, assembly GCA_951800025.1. Lineage (NCBI taxonomy): Eukaryota > Metazoa > Arthropoda > Insecta > Lepidoptera > Noctuidae > Oligia > Oligia strigilis. Next base: position 1,436,666 of record OX637569.1, read on the forward strand.
CCAATTCGTTGCCCGTTCGGAAAGTTATGTTTTTGTATTTCTTCAGTCCATTTTTAACCCCCGACGCAAAAACGACGGGGTGTTATAAGTTTGACGTGTCTGTGTGTGTGTGTGTCTGTCTGTGGCATCGTAGCTCCCGAACGGATGAACCGATTTTGATTTAGTTTTTTTTGTTTGAAAGGTGTATTAGTCGGGAGTGTTCTTAGCTATGTTTGATGAAAATCGGTCCAAGATGGCCGCCGCTACAAAATGGCGGATAACATATTTTTTCACAATTCCCTCAATATGGGTATCAAATGAAAGGGCTTCAATAGTAGAATACTATACACTATAACAAATTTCAAATCCAAGATGGCCGCCACAACATAGTGGCGAATTACATTTTTTTTCTCAACTCCCTCATTATAGATATCAAATGAAAGGGCTTGACTAGTAGAATACTATACACTATTAAAAATTTCAAATCCAAGATGGCCGCCACCACAAAATGGCGAATTCCCTTTTTTTTCACAACTCCTTCAATATAGGTATCAAATGCAAGGGCTTGACAAGTAGAATAATGTACACTATATTGAAAGGGAATGAGGAATATTAACTAACTAACGAAATGAAAACTAAAAACTTGAAAAATATAATAAAACAAAAAAATCTGTTTAGTCTTAAAAATTATTCTTCAAATATAAATTAATCAATATTTTTTGACGGATAAAAAACCTGATTAAACACCAAATTACCAGAATCTTAAAACTGAAGAAAATAAAAGAAATGAAATACTTACAAAAATTAAGGAGTCCCTACAAAAAGCATGAAATAAAAAATTAAATAAAAAATTTAAAAAACCCCCGACAAAAATAAAATTAAGAAATCCCTACAAAAAGCATGAAATAAAAAAATAAATTTAAAAAAATCTTATGGAAGTCGGGGACCGTTCTGTGGAACACCTTCTATTCTGAGGTCCCCCGACTTCCATAAGATTTTTTTAAATTTATTTTTTTATTTCATGCTTTTTGTAGGGATTTCTTAATTTTATTTTTGTCGGGGGTTTTTTTCTTAGAGCAACCAAGGAAACGATGACGACCACATCAATAACGTAATTTATTGTTATAAAACGTGTTTTCTTTATAAAATATAATAAATAGTAAGAGATGATGATGGAGGCGATGATGATGTCCATGAAAACCCGATATTTGATGGTGATAGTCCCTCGAAAACCGTTAATTCGGCATTAATGAACAATTAATAAAAAATCTAATCTAAATATATATGTAAATATATAAAAACAAAGGTGACTGACTGACATAGTGATCTATCAACGCACAGCCCAAACCACTGGAGGGATCGGGCTGAAATTTGGCATGGAGGTAGATGTTATGACGTAGGCATCCGCTAAGAAAGGATTTTTCGAAATTCCACCCCTAAGAGGGTGAATGGGGGGAGGGTGAAATTTCACGCGGACGAAGTCGCGGGCGGAAGCTAGTAATCAATAAAAATTAGATTCAAAATTACTCGAAACCGACAACAAAACAAAACAAGCGCTAAAGTACCTCTATCATCACACTAATATTATAAAGGCGAAAGTTTGAGAGTGTAGGGGGTGTGTGTGTGTGTTTATATGTTTGTTACTTCTTCTCGCTCAAACGGCTGGACCAATTTTGCTAAAATTTGGTATGGTGGTTGCCGACACCCTGGATTAACTTAAAGGCTACTTTTTATCCCGATATTCCCACGGGATCGACATTTACGCGGGTGAAACCGCGGGGCGCAGCTAGTCTTAAATAAAATACGCCACTGGCTGGAGGCCTTAATTTATTGAGGCACCCACAGGGGCCACAGGCAAGGGGCGGTTAAGCAGACGGTCGACGGATAACCTCATAGGTTGCACTGCGAGAGGGCATTCCCAAAAAAAAAAAGTATTAGAGGTCTTTCCAAACTTGTAGTAGAACTAAGCATTTGTGTAACTTTCATTATTATAAAATAAAATTATATTATTTTAAATCTGAGTGCGCGTGCTGGGGCCTCATATCATAGTCGTTAAATTTAGTTAGGTACTACAGCGCCATATTTTGTGTTACAGCTTCCAAATTGTCTGTCGAAGAAAAGAGTTCCTGTAGACTCGAAGAAGATTATCATCAAAATATGAATCCAGATAAAGCTAGTTTGAATATCTGCCTGTTGCTAATGAAAATATAATTTAATTGGCTTGTCTTTACATACATACAACCATCATCATCTGCCTAGCCTTTTCCCAACTTTGTTGGGGTCGGCTTCCAGTCTAGCCGGATGCAGCTGAATATCAGTATTTTAACATGGAGCGACTGCCTATCTGACCTCCACAACCCAATTACTGGGTAATACAATACCCCTTAATAAGACTGGTTGTCAGACTTTCGGGCTTCTGATTACCCGTAACGACTGTCAAAGATCCACGAATGATCGCCGGGACCAACGGCGGCGCCTTGACGTGCTTTCCGAGGCACGGAGGGGTCACGGTATGTAAAGATGATCAAACATCCACAGACCAACCGCGCAAACGTAGCTTGAGTTGGTTGGTTGGAGTTGGTTGTGTGTTAGTTTAGTCACTAAACTAACACACAACCAACTCCTCAATATACTTCGGACTCCTGGAAGACACCCTCATCCCCATCTGTGAGGAAGGTTCCGTAACTATCTATCTTCCAATAAAAAAACTGAAAAGTTTGTTTGTTGAACGCGGTAATCTCTAAAACTACCAGTCGAGTCGGATTAAAAAAAATATTTTTGCATTTTGATAGCCTAGTTCTTGAGGAAGGCTATAGGGTATTTAACATCACGCTATGGCCCTTAGGGGCAGGCAGGCGTTGCGATGCGACGGGGTGGGTCGGGGATCAAGTTTTACGAGGACGAAGTCACGGAAAAAAGCTAGTTTAATAAATAAAGAGACCAGGGCCTGCAGTCTCGACATAGATAGCGATCGCTTTACGACCGAATTTGGTCGCAAAGTCCTATCGATCCGGATTTAGCGATATTTGGTAGTCTCGACTCTCAAAGTTATCGATTGTCATCGGTATCTTACCGAAGTTTGTCGCAAACTTTACGATTTTCGTAATGTTTACGAATATATTTTGCGAGCATTTTTGACAGATGTAGAGACTTGCGTTTGTCGTAAGGATCGTTAAGGCTAGCGATTATTGTCGGTATTATTTAGCGATCGGTAGTTTGCGACAGCGTCGCTATCTATGTCGAGACTGCAGGCCCAGGGGGCTTAGACAAAGTAACATCGCTTCGTAGCGAAACGATATCTAAATTCGTCATCTGAGATAACGACAAACATTTCATAGTCAATGTAACACTATGGTCGCGATCGTTGTGTCGAATTGTTTGTTCGCTAAAAACAAAAATAATTGGTTATGGTATCGAAAATTTAGCTGTCAGTGTCAGCATAGATAAAATACTAAATGTAAGTGTCAGCATAGATAAAATACTAAATGTAAGTGTCAGTCAAGAAGTTCAAATCGGATAAAACCCGCGAGTTATTGTGTAAGAATAAGTGAGTGTTGCGTTTAATCGTTTTTAAGTTATAATGAAAACAATATTTTTACAGTGGTAAGTGAATAGAGTGTTATTACTTATAAATCGTCTTCAAAATTTAATGATAATCAAAATAGACTCATTTTTCTAAGTGACTGGTGTTCAAACGATGATGCGAGTAATCTATTTAAATTTTTAGTGATAAAACATGGAATCAAGAGTGCGCGCAAGTCTCGAACAATTGTCAACGCTGCCTGAGTATATGGAAACGTAAGTAAATCCAAGTTTTATTCATGAGTATGTAATGTAAACAATGACGCGATCATAACAATGAAGTACTTATATTGAATCTTTGTTTGTTTATGTTACAGTCATGGTGACCTGGCGAGGCCTCTTGCTGGATCACAAGACCGACTGTGGACTGAACTGACCAACATATTGAATGCTGTTGGTGGTGGTGTCAGCAAGACTACAGACAAGTGGAAAAAAGTAAGGATCTAATGAACATTTTTGGACTAAACATTAACCTTCTTACTACAAAAAAGTCAAACAAGTACAAGTATAGTACAGTACAAGCTATGCTTTGATGTCCGATGGCCATATGAGAAGATGCCCCATGTGTGTGGAATCCACTTTATGATAAATACAGTGACCAGCTTGAATCGGTTCAACGTAAATATCTTCGTTTTCTAAACTACACATTTTCTAAGAAACGTTCTTCATATCATAGGTACTCTCCTAGAAAAGTTCTCTTTGTCAACTCTTAAATCAAGGAGACTGTATCTTGACCAAACATTCTTATATAAAGTCTGTCGAAATGAATTTGATTGCATTAACCTAATAAATCAGATTTATATTCGCATACCTAGTCGCTCCCAACGTATTCGCGATACTTATACTCATAGTCTATTTGCCCCCAAGCCGTGCAGGACTAATGCAGGCGAACGAGCTCCTTTCCTTTACGCCGTATTATGAAAAGTTACAACGATAATTTCGCTGATATCGACTTGTTTGTTTTGTCACTTACCCAATTCAAGAAATGTATCTGTGTAAAAATTGATCATACTTCCTCATAATGTCTACATTTTACAGATTCGTTCGTTTATATTTTAACCGACTTCAAAAGAAGGTGGAGTTTCTCAATTTGGATGTTTATGTCATTTAATTTTATTTTTATATGTTTTATTCTGTATGTTCGGACTTATGAGTTCGAATTTATGAGTTTTATGACAGTATAATTTTAAAGATAATTTTGCATGCCTGAATTGGTGCAACACAGTGGACTGCGCATTCACTTGACATCTAGAAATGTATTTATTATGTACTGTGTTGAGCAATAAACATTTGAATTTGAATTTAATTCCGTCATATACATACAGACGTATTTGCAAAATTATTTTCTGTTCGCATGCATTTCAATTTTTACCGACTTTACAAAAAGGAGGAGGTACTATGTTCGGGTGTTTGTATGTTTTTTTTTTTTTTTTTTTTTGTATGTTTGTTCATCGATTACGCCGCCAATTGTCGACGGATTTTCAAAATTCTTTTTTTGTTCGAAAGTAGATAGTTCTGAGGTGGTCCCATTGTCACCAAGTTAGGATCTGATGATGGGATCTTAGAGAAATTGAGGGCAACCCTCAAATTTTATAGGCTCACTTATTGTTTTTCGCATATTTTATGAAGTATCTTGTGTATTTGTGTATGGTTGTCACCATCTCAGGTAGCTGGGCTGATGATGGAAGGTACAACTCCTTAACAGTAAGAAGTTACTCGAACAGGCAAGGACTGTTTTAGTAAATTGTTTTGATGTTTGATAGGGCATTTGCCACATTTGGTCTCATGATCATCAAGTCATGACCTGATGCTGCAGTCAGGATAGTCTGCAGAGTACCTAACTTCTCGACAACTAACAGCAGATATATCGTGTTTAGGCTCATTGAAAAGGGCTCGATGTGTGGATAAACGTACTGTTACTGAGGAACACCGAAGACCTGATGCTGAAGCCAGGAGCATCAGAAAAAGTACAAACCTTTAAATTACAGCACCGTAGTCGTGTTTGGGCTCATTACCGACTTTACAAAAAGGAGGAGGTACTATGTTCGGATGTTTGTATGTTTTTTTTTTTTTTTTTTTTTTTTTTTGTATGTTTGTTCATCGAATACGCCGCCAATTATCGACGGATTTTCAAAATTCTTTTTTTGTTCGAAAGTAGATAGTTCTGAGGTGGTCCCATTGTCACCAAGTTAGGATCTGATGATGGGATCTTAGAGAAATCGAGGGCAACCCTCAAATTTTATAGGCTCACTTATTGTTTTTCGCATATTTTATGAAGTATCTTGTGTATTTGTGTATGGTTGTCACCATCTCAGGTAGCTGGGCTGATGATGGAAGGTACAACTCCTTAACAGTAAGAAGTTACTCGAACAGGCAAGGACTGTTTTAGTAAATTGTTTTGATGTTTGATAGGGCATTTGCCACATTTGGTCTCATGATCATCAAGTCATGACCTGATGCTACCTAACTCCTCGACAACTAACAGCAGATATATCGTGTTTAGGCTCATAGAAAAGGGCTCGATGTGTGGATAAACGTACTGTTACTGAGGAACACCGAAGACCTGATGCTGACGCCAGGAGCATCAGAAAAAGTACAAACCTTTAAATTACAGCACCGTAGTCGTGTTTGGGCTCATTTTAAACAGGACTAATTTTAAGTTCAATGCAATGTTGACATAAGTCTGGCCTGATGTTGCAGCCAGGATTATCAGCATCTAATCTAAAAACTAATAAAAGGAGAACTCCTCAACAATTAACGTCCCTGCATCGAGAAAAGGAATATTTTATAAAAAGGCGGTGGGCAAGTTGACTTTAGGCTATTGTAACTTAGATAAATTATAAATAGACCCACTAAAAAGCGAGAAATAAAAACTTTTTAACAAAAAAAAAAACCGACTTCCAAAAAAAACACTACAAACTGAAAAAAAAAACACTACAAACTGAAAAATAACTTTAATTTCGGAAGTCGGTGGCAAAAACTAAAATACTGATCCTAAGACACCGACTTCCGAAATTAAAGTTATTTTTCAGTTTGTAGTGTTTTTTTTTTCAGTTTGTAGTGTTTTTTTTGGAAGTCGGTTTTTTTTTTTTTTTAAACAGGAATAATTTTAAGTTCAATGCAATGTTGACATAAGTCTGGCCTGATGCTGCAGCCAGGATTATCAGCATCTAATCTAAAAACTAATAAAAGGAGAACTCCTCAACAATTAACGTCCCTGCATCGAGAAAAGGAATATTTTATAAAAAGGCGATGGGCCAGTTGACATTAGGCTATTATAGTAACTTAGATAAATTATAAATAGACCCACTAAAAAGCGAAAAATAAAAACTTTTTAACAAAAAAAAAACCGACTTTCAAAAAAAACACTACAAACTGAAAAATAACTTTAATTTCGGAAGTCGGTGGCAAAAACTAAAATACTGATCCCTAAGACACCGACTTCCGAAATTAAAGTTATTTTTCAGTTTGTAGTGTTTTTTTTGAAAGTCGGTTTTTTTTTATTATGTTAAGATCTGATGATGAGTTTCGTAGCATTGAGTTATATTGTACTACGTACCTAGTGCATTATAAAAATAATAATAAAAAGAATACAATTTAATTACGTTCCTTTTATAATTCAATTCTCATCTTTATGAGCTGGCTTTACCATCATTCCTTTGACATTAAAACCATATTAACATTAATATTTGATCAATTGAATAATATAATAACAATAAATTCACAAAACTCATTACTTCCACCGACTCCACACATAACCGCAGAATTAGCTTTGATCGCAACTGGAGTGATATTGATCATGTCCGGACTTGGCAGAACTTTTCCTCTAGACGAGCCTGAAACTCCCTTACAGGAACTCTTAAGTACTATGCCTGACATCTCCAACATAGATCCTGTCATGGTAGGCCAAGATCGGGATGCTGTTTATGGAGGAAGCACCCATCTTCACATCACCGAATCATCCAAACAAGTCCAATTCAAGTCTGATAGATCATCCCCACCTGAAATAGATTATATTGTTGATGGGTATGATCCAGAGGATGATGTTGCCTTGAAGGCTTGCAATCCAATAATTTGTCACGACTTGGAAAGATTCCACAGAATTGCAGATTCTATCTTAATTTCTCAAGACCCCTCAGCAGATGAACTTTTAACTCTGATTGAAGAACTCAGTCAGTACGATAAAATTAATAAGACTAAATTAACAACACAATTTCGCTTATTAGCCAGATCCGCTGCCTTAGATTGGTCTATTGTGCGAGAGGCAGTTTCCGAAAGTTGCAGATTTGGGTACGCTAGTTTGCTGAGTACAATCTTAGGAATGAACGTCGTTTACCAGATTCAACACGCTAAGGCGTTTAATGGAAATATTCAAGTTTTCGGTCAACTCGTTGATCAGTTTAAAATGCAAACACTAAAATCAAAGCAACAATTAGAGATGGACCACAGCTTTAATGAGGACATGACAAGACAGCTTAACTCTTTTACGAAAAGTGTTGCTGAATTATCCGAAAAATTAGACACAAAGACCTTAGAATTATCTAAACCCAGGCGTGATCGGGGTCAAGAGCGGGCCCATTTAGTAATAAAAAAAAAAAACCCTCTGGTCGAAGAGCTTGCACAAACACTGCTTCTCCTACCGCTGACTCAGCCAGCTCCCCCCAGGTAGATCTGCCTTGTGACATAGAATTCCTGCCTGGAACCAAGTATACATCCAATTACTTGAGAATTGATATAGGACCTCATGGGGATCTTACAATGGCCCCCACATGTGCCCGAGCCCAACCATTAACAGAGTTAGGGAACCTTAAAATGTCCAAAATAGGATTGATGATGATCCTCAATCAGGATCAAGCTGTGGTACTGGGAAAATGTACCACCCATAAAGGATTTCACAAAACTTTCAATGACTGTTCCAACAAAGAGGAGAAACTCAAGCTTTTAAAACACTGGTTTGGATCAGCAGACCGTGTTTCCGGACAATGGGTTCGCATATAAACAATACAGTTTGTTGGATTTCGTATTAGTTTATTATTTTTATTATAGGGTAGAAATTAATATGACTTGCAAAATGCGTCACTATCCTATCGTGTCCTATCCTTTTCCCACATGCAACCCCGGACTATCGCTGTCCTGGTCACCATCTCCGGTGACGGTGTGAGGAAATTCTTCACTTGCCGCGTTGCCTTCAACGAGAGTAGTGTTCCATAACATGCTCCCTTGTTAATTACCAATTTACGGTTGCGAACTGTCGCGAAGCATTTACGAACTATTATCTAAAACACTACGAAAAGTGCGTGTTTATGCTGTGAAAGGCGTCTGTGCGACCTCTCGCCGCCCTGATCCAGCCAGGCTCGAACCTTCGGCCGGCCGACGTGGAGGATTGATGGTGAATCTACATACAGGTCAGTGGTGTTGCATTTTCCTGCCAATTCCCTTGTTCCATGTACAATTTTCGTCGTCCTAATTCGTGTCGTGTTTTGCAAGGTCAGACCTACCCACGTACTTTTCACCCCCGCAATATACAGTCCACTATTTTAATTGATCCAGCTCCCAGCGTCTGGGATAAACGCAAACAATTTCTTTATATTTCCGCCCAAGTAATTGGTGTTAGGCGCCACCATTTATTTTTGGTCACTTCGAACCGCATTTATGGTCGTTTAGGTCGTATTCTTAATTCAAACCGCATGGTCAGTTATAACTAAACGGTCACTGTACTACGTAATTAATAAATAGATTGTCGTTTATTCTTTGTATTTTCCCGCACTGACATCTATTTCTTTATATTTCCGCACCCGCATCGCATAGTACAACACAACGTAAAAGTTATTTCTTTCCAAATTCATTCCATTTTGGTATTCCGCCATTTTGAATCGGTTCCTATACGGTCGTTCTTTAGATAACTCGTTCGTTCGTAATTGTTCGGTGAACTTCGGCTCGCTTCGTTAGGGCACGTACGCATACCAGTACATTTGATATTTTTCTCTTACCCGCAATAATTTATTTTACTCTCGCAACTAAAGTTAGTCGTTTTATGATAATAACCGCTTATTTGCTTTGTTTACATAGTCGTGTTGCATACTTATCGCCGCTATTGTACATATTTACAGTAGTTCACAATGACTAAACCAAAGAGGAAGGGAAGTGATGCAGATCAGTTCTTCGACACTACCAGTACTAGTAAAAACCAGTTATCGTTATACGTAGTCAAACGTGATGTAATTTACAAACGCGTAGAAAATATTTTCGAACTTGCACAGAAAACAAATACTGATCGACAATATTATAAGTCGTTTTGTTCTAGTGCTTTAAATATTGATACATTGCGTAATGATTATCAACAAGTTTTAGATTCTTATAATATGTTAAATTTACAGTTGAACCCCGATTCCGAGGTCGAATATGATTCCTGGTTATCATTTGAAGAAATGTTTTGTTTTATAAAACAGGTTTTACTCAATAATAAAACCGAGTGTACTGAACCTGAATCTCAAACTTCATTACAAAAATCGAATCCTCGCCTTCCGCCCATTGATTTGATGTCATTCGACGGTAATGTCAAGAAATGGCCATTGTTTTATCAACAATTTAAAAGCATGATACACGATAACGCATCGCTCACTAATAGTGAAAAAGTATTTTATTTAGTAGGTAAATTAACTGGGCAGGCGTCGTGCGTTTGCGCAGGGTTGGCTCCAACCGCAGAAAATTATATTATTATTTGGGAGGCACTCGTGCAAAAATATGACGATCCTCGCTCACTCGCATCCGCATATTTAAACCAATTGTTACAGTTTACACCGCTATCCATTGCTAGTTCTGATGGGTTAGACTCATTTATATATAATTTTGATTCTTCAGTACAAGCGCTTAAGCAATTGAAGCTTAATGATTTAACTGAATTTATTTTCTTGCATTTGGCTCTGCAAAAGTTGGACGCAGACACAGTTAAACTATTTGAAATTACCTATCGTAAACATAAAATACCTCCTTATCATAATTTAATTGAATTCATAAAGGAGCAAAGTAAAGTTTTGTCTCGTTCTATGAACCTTAGTAAATCGATAGATAGTAATTCTCAGTCTAAACAGCAGCGTCAGACTAAGCGCATCCCTAAACCGTCCAAGTCCTTTGTTAATACTGATGTAGGGTGTGGTCCAAGTGTAAGCGATAAATGCGCTTTATGTGATGAGAAACAACATGAACATTTATACTCTTGTTCCTCATTTAATAAGTTAACCCCGCGAGAAAGATATAATTATATAAAACTTAATAATTTCTGCAACAATTGTTTAAGTACAAAACACAAGACTTTTTCTTGTAATTCGAAACATACTTGTTCTCATTGTTCAAAGCGACACCACACCTTATTACATTTCAATCCAACACAAAATGATAAAACAAATTGCAACGTTGGTTCTGTGGTGTCCAATACCTCTAATCCTATTCCCGCTACCGCTCATGACATGCCGCGCCCTACCCCGGCCAGCAGTCATTCAGAGTCCGCTATGACTCATTCACTCGCCGCTTCTAATGACCCTACAACTATTGCAAATAATGCATCGGTGTGTACAGTTTCGTACGATCGAACCGCTCGTTATCAAACGACTACGTTGTTAGGGACCGCAAAAGTAAAGTTTGTTGATTCTTTAAACCGCACGCACTTTTTGAGATGTCTAGTGGATCCTGGCTCTCAAAGTGATTATATTTCCGCAACCTGTTGTAAGCGACTATCGCTTCCTATTTATAATCAAACCCGCTATTCGCAAGTTCAAGGCATTGGAGGAGCCTCACAAAAAATTCTCGGTGTTACTTCTGTTAAATTCACGTCTCGCTTTGATAATAAGTGCGAATATTCTATAAGGCCGATGGTAGTAGGACAGATTACGTCACAGTTGCCGGACACCTGTGTTGATACAGCGTCTATTGAATTTATTCGTAACTTACCGCTCGCTGATGATGAGTTTTCGCAGCCGGGAACAATAGATATACTTTTAGGTGTTAAATTTTATTGTGAAATTTTACTCACTGATAAAATTAAACCCCCTTATGACGGTATGCCCTCCGCCTTTGAAACGACTTTAGGTTACCTGATTTTAGGTGACGCTCCTATTATATCTCCGCAACCCGCTACCCGCACATTGTGTGCTTTTACTTCTGACCCGCTACACCAGATTGTCGAAAGATTTTGGGCAGTCGAGGAATTACCTTCGCAGTCTTTTTTAAGTCCCGACGACCAGCAGTGTGAAAATATTTATACTTCAACCACTGTTCGTAACTCCGACGGCAGCTATTCAGTTGACCTTCCTTTTAAAGAAGACCCAAATAATCTAGGCAATTCTTATACTACCGCTAAAAAACGCTTCCTACTTTTAGAAAAGAAATTTTCTAAGGATCCTAGTTTAAAACTAAAATATGACGATGTTATTCGTGATTACCTAAATAAAGGTATACTGTCCCGCACCGCACCTGAGGCATTAGTCGCCGCAGGCTTTTATTTACCGCACCATCCTGTAGTGCGCAACGACAAGGCGACAACCAAAGTTCGTCCTGTGCTGGATGGCAGTGCCAAGACCGATACAGGCTTATCACTAAATGATGTCCTGTATACGGGTTGCAATCTACAGGCTGATATATTTCATATACTTTTAAATGTTCGTGTTTATTACATTGCCTTTTGTGCAGATGTAAAACAAATGTATTTATGCATTTATACAAATGCTCCGCACCGCAAATATCAACGAATCTTATATAGATTTTCAGAAACCGACCCACTCGAGGTTTTTGAGTTCACTCGAGTCACATTTGGGCTTCGGTCTTCACCATTTTTGGCGCTCCGCACGCTACGCCAGCTCGCTAGCGATGAACGGCATAATTGGCCAACTGCGGCAGCCGTATTAGAGAGGGACATTTATATGGATGACGTAGCTTCATCTGCTTCTTCTCTCGAGGAAGCAGTCAAGACAGCTACCGATCTGATCCAGATCTTCAAAACTGGCGGGTTTGACTTAGTTAAATGGACTTCCAACTCACAGGAATTGCTCAAACATATTCCCGAGTCGCACCGTCAATCTGAATGCATTTCTTTCGACGATGGAAATACATTTAAGATATTAGGTTTGCGTTGGTTACCCGCTCAGGATACCTTTATTTTCGAAATATCAAGTCCCCCACCTGCTTGTACTAAACGCGCCATTTTATCCGCAACCGCTCGGTTGTACGACGTCTTAGGACTCGTCGGCCCTATAATTCTTTTCGCTAAATTAATCATTAAGGAACTCTGGCTTTTAAATCTCGATTGGGACGATATACCCCCTTCTCGCATTGTTAAAATTTGGCAACAATATTTAATAGAATTACCGCAAATATCTAATTTATCGTTTCCACGTCATTTAGGTATAGAAACCCGTTCTACAGTTTCCTTAGTAGCATTTTCAGATGCGAGCGAATCCGCATACGGCTGTGTGATTTATTTACACGTCGTCAATGGCGATCAATCGCCTATTATTTCACTCGTGTGCTCCAAATCACGTGTCGCATCTGCTAAACCTAAAATCACTCTCGCACGCTTGGAATTAAACGGAATACTTTTAATGTCACGACTTCTTAAAACCGTTTATGACACTTTATCTAAACGACATAAAATTGAAGATATTTATGCTTTTTCGGATTCTGAAGTAGCACTCTGTTGGTCTGTTGCTTCGCCACACAGATTCAACACTTATGTTGCCAACCGCATTTCACAAATTCAGGAAAATATTTCACCTGAAAATTTATATCATGTCGCTGGCATCGAGAACCCCGCAGATTGCGTATCTCGTGGGCTCACGCCTTCGCAGCTCATTCAACATGAGCTTTGGTTTAAGGGTCCATCCTGGCTTTCCTTGCCTAGACAAGACTGGCCTATACAACAATTTTTATTCAACCGGTCTTCATTACCGGAAGAAAAAACTGTTACGCATGTGACTCAAGTCGCAGATAATGATAACCCGCTTTTAAAGTTAGCTTCAGAGTGTTCCACTTGGGAAAAGCTGCTGGAAGCTACAGTTTTTTCGCTTCGATTTATTAAAAAATTACCGCAAAACGATACAATTACCGCTGAAGATCTAAATATAGCTGAATTGGAAATAATTCGCGCGGTCCAGTCTAAATACTTTTCTGAAGACATTAAGAATATTTCTAAGGGTCAACCATGTTCGGCCAAGTTACGGAAACTGTTTCCATTTTTATGTAACGGACTTCTACGTGTCGGAGGTCGCTTATCGAACTCGACACTAGACTATTCTTCTAAACATCCGATTTTACTTCCCGGGCAAGGACATGTTGTTAAATTATTAATTGAATTTTATCACCGCGACAATTGTCACGCCGGGCCGCAATTATTAATTTCGATATTAAGATCCAAATATTGGATTATTTCCGCTAGACGTGTGGTTCGACAGTACATACACAAGTGTAATGATTGTTTCCGAGTTAATCCTAAGCCTACGTTTCCGCCTATGGCCGATTTGCCTAAATGTAGATTAGAGCAATGCAAAGCGTTTTTACAAACGGGCGTCGATTACGCAGGTCCGCTTTATGTTACTCCTTACCGCAAACGGGGCGTACGAAGCGTAAAAGCTTATATTTGTATTTTTATTTGTCTCGTGACAAAAGCAGTTCATATCGAACTAGTTTCTAACTTAACATCCGCTTCCTTTATCGACGCATTTAAACGATTCATATCCCGAAGAGGTCCTTGTAATTTCTTATATAGCGATAACGGGACTAATTTTGTCGCTTCTAAAAAATATTTTAATGAACTTCACGAGTTTTTACAAACTGCTGATTATTATCAAAGTTTTAGTCATGAACTCGCGAAGAACCGTATCACGTGGCGAATGAACCCTCCTACAGCAAGTCACTTCGGAGGGATATGGGAAGCGAACGTTAAGAGCACCAAGTCGCTTTTATTTCGTACAATCGGCAATCAAGTTCTCACCTTTGAGGAGATGTCGACCATTCTTAGTCAAATTGAGGCCGTGCTAAATAGCCGTCCTCTTTATGTTTTGAGCTCTGATCCATCAGAGCCATTAGCACTTACTCCCGCGCATTTTTTGTCTACCACTCCGCTAGAATGCTTACCTGCAGCCGACTTATCCGACGAACGAACAGATCTGTTGTCTCGTTTCTCTTTAATGGATTCGATAGTTCAATCGTATTGGAAGCGATTTAAATCGGAATATTTACATAATTTGCAACAACGCGAAAAATGGAATACTCCGTCTAATCCGATTACAGTCGGTACTGTAGTGTTGTTAAATGTAGATAACGCTCCACCCTTGCAGTGGCCATTAGGAATTGTTACCAATGTATACCCTGGTAAGGATGGTGTTGTTCGCGTAGCGGAAGTAAGAACTAAAACCGGTACTTATAAACGACCAGTAGTGCGGTTATGCCCTCTTCCGACTCAATAGTCATATATCTCTATTATGTGTACTTTACGCACATAAGTATTAAATTAGCTTATTTTATGTTAGTTAAGTTAAATTTAGAAGTTTCATTATATTTCTCCGCTCTAGTTACTCCTTGAAGTTGCTAAATATAGCGATTTTCTTAATTTTTTTAACTTTCTTTTGAAGGGTTTCTTCAAGGCTGGGGGGATGTTGGATTTCGTATTAGTTTATTATTTTTATTATAGGGTAGAAATTAATATGACTTGCAAAATGCGTCACTATCCTATCGTGTCCTATCCTTTTCCCACATGCAACCCCGGACTATCGCTGTCCTGGTCACCATCTCCGGTGACGGTGTGAGGAAATTCTTCACTTGCCGCGTTGCCTTCAACGAGAGTAGTGTTCCATAACATGCTCCCTTGTTAATTACCAATTTACGGTTGCGAACTGTCGCGAAGCATTTACGAACTATTATCTAAAACACTACGAAAAGTGCGTGTTTATGCTGTGAAAGGCGTCTGTGCGACCTCTCGCCGCCCTGATCCAGCCAGGCTCGAACCTTCGGCCGGCCGACGTGGAGGATTGATGGTGAATCTACATACAGGTCAGTGGTGTTGCATTTTCCTGCCAATTCCCTTGTTCCATGTACAATTTTCGTCGTCCTAATTCGTGTCGTGTTTTGCAAGGTCAGACCTACCCACGTACTTTTCACCCCCGCAATATACAGTCCACTATTTTAATTGATCCAGCTCCCAGCGTCTGGGATAAACGCAAACAATTTCTTTATATTTCCGCCCAAGTAATTGGTGTTAGGCGCCACCACAGTTCTTTATAATTACTCCCACTTATTAACCCTTAGTTATTAATTTCTCTCTTGACGTAGTTTATTATTCTTAATAATCAAGTTTTTAGTTATAGACTCCCTTAGGCAATTAAGACTTCATCATTATAGCTCAATGTTTTGAACTCGGTTGTTAAAAGTTCTCACCTTTTACTAAGTGTTGTGTAAATCACATTATAATAGTTAATCCTTTGTTTACTTAAGTTTTTATTGTATTATTATGTGGATAACGGTGCTGGTTGCGTTATTACTCAAATGTACTAAAATCTAATTGTACTAGTATTAAGCATCATTACGCAATTGTTTGTTGTCCTACAGAAATAAGAATAAAATAAAATAAAAATGCCCCGCATGTTATTGTTATTTTTCAATTTATTTCAAAAGTTCTTACCAAATTGGCTTTTTAATCTCATTTACACTTATAACATAGGTACGTATAACTATGACTGATTTTTATTCAATAAAGGTGTGGGCAGATTGGAAGTCCAATACAAAAAAAAAGGCATTGACCATAAGGCACCATGCAAGAGGGACTGGAGGTGGGCCAGCAAGCGGACAAACCTTGTCAGCTAGCGATGAAAGAGTGCTGGCTATAATGGGTGCTTTAGCAGTGGCAGGACAAGTCTCTGTAGAAGAGCTAGGATTTAATGTAAGTACTATACACCTTCAAGACTCCTTCTCAATAATGAGCTAATTTTCTCTAGTAGGCAGATGTTTTATAAAATATTCCTATTAACATTGGTCAACATGTTATTAATGGCAACAAAAGTTACTTAGTTAACAATGAAAGACACCATTTAATTTTTTTGATAAATTAGTTTTAACTTGGTTAAACTGGTTATTAATTAGTATTTATAAATGTTATTATATAACTGAAAAAACGTTGCTGTATTTTTTACATAACTACATACTAAAAATAAATACACTTTTTCAGTAATAAATAATTTCATTACATCTACCACTTATTTTTATTAAATCTACCACTTATTTTTATTAAATCTACCACTTATTTTTATTAAATCTACCACTGCCAATTTTTTTCAGAGACCTCTAAATACTGCACAAGATGATTCCGCCGCCCAAGATGATCCCGCCGCCCAAGATGATCCCGCCGCCCAAGATGATCCCGCCGCTTAAGATGATCCCGCCGCCCAAATTGATCCCGCCGCCCAAATTGATCCCGTCACCCAAGATGATTCAGTTGATGATTCAGTTTGGCGCCTCTCCCAGGCGTTCTCATTGTGTGCAGCCCACAATAAACGTAGAGAATGCATTTTGTAATTTATTTGATCTGCAGTAATGCCTCTAACACAGAATAAATACTAGGAGTAATGTCATCAATCAATGTCAAAAATCTGCTGCCGAATGAAATCCGGCCATATTGTTTCAATAACTACAACGTTTTAGCATTCGTTTCGTTATCTTTTTTGGCAATCACGATCGAGGCGAAGGCGAACACTGAAAGCGCTGCTTGTCTACGCATTTGTATGGGATAAACACGATAATGATTCGTTAATGGTTTCGTTATGCAATATAACATTTTCTACCAAATTGCGATAACGATGTCGATTGACCACGTGACTTAACGCGACTTATGTCAATCCCATACATTTTAGTATTTTCTAACTTCGTTATCGTTTTTAAATTGTTACTTTGTCTAAGCCCCCAGAGGGCCTAAAAAGGCCACTTTGGCAGAATCATAAAAGGATAACATTATGAATTATAATGGACAGTTAACTGTTAAGTTAATCGTATCAAATCCCATTGGTGAAGCATTTTTTTTAAGTTATTTTTTTGTCTGTGCTAAAATACTGAGAATCGTCACATACGAGTACTACGGAATCAAAGCACAAGTGTAGGATTGTTGTCAAATGGCAATAATCGCTCATCAGGCGTTAGTGGCATTGTCATCGAAAATACTTGTGCCTTTGATTGTGTTGCAATCTTTAGTAAGTAACTGCTTATATTGATAAAATGAGCGTTCGTAAATTGTTTGGCGCTAAACAATTCGAATTAATGGAACTGATACAACCTTCGCCGAGAAAGCCACAAAGAATTTACAAAATCAGGACAAACATTTTGAACAAATATTATTACGATAAAGCAATAAAAACACATTAGCATTGTGAGCTGTATGTCTAGTGTATCTTATGTTTTAGACAAAATACTAATAGACGACTGTTACGGCCCCGCCGTCAGATGGCGCACGGCAGGACTTACTAAGACCATGCCTGCGGAGCCATACCGCGAGCCCAGCCGAGCCTGCGCCTCCACTGGTCAGTCGTCGTTTCACCACCGCTGTGAACGTCGCTCAAAAACAGATTATTTTATATTTCAGAACCCTTTTAACTCATTAAACCATTGTATTCTAGCGTAATTTCTGAAAAACTATGTACCAACCAGAATTGCAGCCAAAACCGTTCAGTACCGCGAAAATGTTCACATATGCCATTAAACGTGTTGACTCTGTCCAATAAAGGAATCACAGCTCTTGAAGAATAAATGTTAGAGCTAGATAATAATCTGCATTGTAGAAAGAAAGAAAGAAATTTTATTTGCTCAAACATGTGTATACATGAAAGATCATCAATGATATGTCATGTACAGGCACACACATCATTAGCTAAAATTTAAACGAAATCCTGATATTTGAGTTAGATGATACAGATTTGATTGATATAAACGATATTCCAAACAGTTGTAACTTTATAGCAAAATAAATAGGCTTTGATTTCAGTCTTTACCTAATATGCGCCAATACAGAGCATTGTGTAGGCGTAATGGCAGATGGGAATGCTACGATGAACTAAACAACACAGTAACAGTACTAAAACGTACACAAAATATAATGGTGCATTGCAAAAATGTTCATGTGATACATTCGCGTTTCTTGAATTTAGTGATAGTCAAAACGTTAAAGTTCCTACTCATGTACTGTTATTATTGCAGTATAATGTTGAAAAGTCAAGTGGGTACATATGATGTGCATAACTCCAGCTCCCTCATATGTGATAGAATAATTCTACCTATGCCAATATTTAAGGCATAATAGCTGCAATCAAAGTTCCCAGTCTTAATTTAACTGCCACAAAAACTTCGTTAATATGAGTAGTTTAGTGTGTGTTAGCTGGAGTGATGTCACCCCAGCTTCCTCATTCAATACAGGCAACCCAGTGAGGTTAGGGTTTTGGAATATAGTCAGAAAAATAAGGCATAATAGCTGCACAAGGAAGGAAAGAACTGCACGATAATACTTAAAAACTGTTGAAACTACGATCAAAAAACGTGTGTGTGACGTCACCTTAGCTGCTCAAGTCATATCTTCCAAACGAAAGACTTCTAAACGAAAGAAGATATGATTATGTATTATAGCTCAAAAATTAATGCATAATAGCTGCCAAAGGCAGCAAAATTTTCAAATCTCTAGGTCTTGTAGTTTCCACACGTAATAAGCAAAAACCAGTTTCCGCGCCAAAAACATCAATATTGCTTCGGAGGAGGAAAGGAGCGGCGTTGCCGTTCCGCGCGTTACAATACTGCAAGCAAGTTTGCACTTAGCAAGTAATTTTAAATTGCGCTCAAAATAATTTGACTTTGTATGTTGATATAAGAGCCAACTGAACATGAATGCAGGTAATAAACTAGATTCATATATCAACTTTGGACAAGAGAACTAGGTACTATTCTTGTTTTTTTTTGTGTTCTTCTTTCTTTTATTAAATAAGATAGAATAAATGTGAAGATTATGAAATATTTTCAGAAACTACTCAAAGTCAACAAACAGTCAATAAATGAAGATTACGAAACATTGTCCGCAACATTTACTGAGCAGCCTGAAAAAAGCGCTCAACCAATCGATAGACAGGAAGAAGTCCAATTTCCTTAAAACACCAGTACATACATTTACTCCGAAATGGCTCAAGCATAGGAAAATATACTATGTATAATACTTGCGCCTTTGATTGTGTGGCACATCTTTTTGCAGTGGTTTTCAATTTAAAAGAAAACATACGAAACGTTTTTACAACTGCCAATGACTTATTTGCTAAGTAAATAATATCTACGGCTCAAAATAAACCAGACGTTGAATATATCAGAAAACACCTTCTCAATTTTAAACACTACCACAATAAATTGTGAATGTAATATAACATTTACTATTAAGAAATATCTAAGCTCGAGCTACTGCAAGACTATGTGGACTAAAACGTGTGCTTTGTAAACCACACTAAGATTTCTAGAACTACCGGATTTGTACCAATAAATATAAACTTAATACTTGAGTTAGGACCACAGGCTTTCCAACAGTCTGCTCTTCAATGCATGAAAGAAATATATCGCTGTAAGGGAAAAACATGCTCAGGCCTTATTACGTTTACGAATTTTCCTAGTTTATTGTAATAGAGCTATATTCAGGCTTTTTAAACAAAGAAAACAACCTCAAATGCAAACTCGAAGAATTTCCTTCCTAATTAACTCTTTTCGGAAGAACGTTTTCTCATCCGTAATTGATTTTATGGAAAAGACACGGTGCTATAGAGTAAAATTTAAAAAAAATCAAAATACAGGATGATCAAGTAGTGAAGTCTATTCCTCACTCATGTCCAGAAAATGAAATTAAAATAATTGCATTGAAAGAGACAGCGAAGCTCAAAGAAGTGGTAATAACTTCCGATCGTCCCGCACCGCAATTGTATAATGAAAAAATTATACAGATGAAACATGACGGACAAAAAAGCGATATCTTAAATTCTATACCTTTAACAAGTATCAAACAATCGCTATGATGCTAGGTACAAATCAGTCGGAACCACAAAAAGTATTTTTAAAAATATTCATGAGATTCATGTACATACATACCAGATAAATATGTTGACTTCTGTATTGCGAACTTGATAATATTAAGCGTTAGGCATCAACGATGCTGACATGAAGCAGTCGTTGAAGGAGCGCTTCTTTTGTTTAAGAAGGTATTATCTTTCGGGCGGAAATAAGGTGCGCGCCTTCAACGGTTGGGTCATGCCGGTTTTGATGTACTCTTTCGGTATATACAAATGGACTCAGACCGAACTCGACGCCGTCCGTACACTACTGACCGCAAACCATAGTCCGTACACTACTGACCGCAAACCGGATGCATCACCCACGATCATCGCGGAAGTGTATATCCCGCGGAAGTGCGGGAGTCGAGGCTTTTTAAATGCGAAGACCCTCCACAACCGCGAGGTGTGCAGTCTCAGGGAATATTTTTTTAAAGCCGAAGTGGGTATGCACCGTAATGTGGTCGCAGTGGACAAGGGGCTCACCCCGCTCTCCATGGCTAAAGAGAACTGGCGCAAACCTGTAGTTCTTTCTACTGATGACCTCAAGAACGTATGGCAGAGTAAGGAGCTTCACGGGCGCTTCTATCGGGCGTGCTGGAGGGCTGGCACTCAAAAATAAAAAAAAAAGATCGATTAACAAAAATACAAAGACCTTATTACGATTATTAAGAATACTTCACAAGACAAGAAACCTAACAAAAGAACAAAGAAATACGTAACAAATGATGACATTATTACTGTCATACAAATGCAATTAATCAATTCTGAAATAACACCCCCGAGCACGCCCTAGAAAAGTTACGCTAGCTACAATTCTTTTTTTCCTTCGTCGGATTTCTATGTAGTCGTACGAATGTATGCCACATTCCTTGTTTTTAATTCTCAATGAAAAAATAATTACTAAGACGTTTGGGGACGATACTAATAATCTAGAGCAATAAAAAAAATCTTTAACAACACGTAGGTATTTCTGATACAAGCGAGTTAATGAAGTGAGACTCACGTGCTGATTGATGCAGGTCAGTATCTTCGGCCAATTCATCGAGTATCTTCGGAGTCAAGTGTAGTCGTACGTCCTCGATCTCGATGAGATTCGTGCTGCTACATACAGTGGGTATTCGTTTGGCGGAGTACACTCGACTCCGAAGATACCCGATGATTTGGACGAAGATACTGATATTAATCTGCATCAGCACATTAGTCTGACTCACTTCATTAACGAAATGAGACTCGGATTTAAAATTTTATTTTAATAATTAATGTTACACAAGTAAATAAATATATGCTTAGTTCTAATACAATGAAGTCGTTGCTTAAATAGTCTACGATAACAGTGCAGCCCGTGGGAATGGGATGTTAGCTTGCGATAATCAGCATATTGACTAGATTACGATAACAGAATGTCGCGGTTACTTGATGAAAGGATATCTTATTGAGGTATGTCGTTATCTTGTGTTGTGCTGGTAGGGTCGTGATATATATAAGCGCGACATCTTCGTCAAATGTCTATCGTAGTCGTACGAAGCCACGTATATTCTTTTATTATCTCAAAAGAACTTGGACAAAGTCTGTCGGCCCAGCAAGCAAATACATAAATCACTCCAGAGCGTCAAGTCCTAGAACAGCCAGCACTTCCTTTACTTCGTTCAAGACAGGCGCTCTCCATTCTCCGAGTAAGTCTTCCTTGACTACGTCATGTAGTTCCTTGCAGTTCTTAACATTGCCGGCGCACTTCTTCCTGAAATGCAGCATCTTGGCAGGTCCATTGTCATACAGTCTCTCCATGCAATGCGTCTTACAGGACAGTGGGCTGTGATTGTGCATAGCCGTCACTGACGATACGTTGAAAAAGGACTTCTCGGAACATCCTGGAGACAGACAATCATAACATCACGCCTGTAATCCCAGGGGTCAGGCAGAGGTATGTGGAGGGGGGGGGGTGTGTGTGTGTGTTGGTGTTATAGTACTTCACACACATTTTGACAGTTTTCATGGCACAGATCCAGTATAATAACACCTTGCCCGACCTGGGAACCGAGCCCAGGACGCCCACGCTCGGTAGTCGCGCTTGCGACCACGCAGCAACGCGGCAGTCAAAATGACGACCGAGCCTAGATGACGACTAATAGATATGAGACATGGGGATCCCTTCTTTTCGCATAATGTTCTTTTTCCTAATATACTTTGGCATAACTATTTTGGTATAATTTGTTTTGCCATAATAATATAATATAATTTGTTTTGGCATAAATTGAATTCGCATAATACTAAACTAAAGTACTTAAAATTAAAGTATTCTCTTAAAAATTCAATATGTTGTGCTAATAGGCGACGTAGGATGCATCATGCAAGAGTGAGCAAAGGGCACCCCGAGGTTCGGTTTGGTTTGGTTCCTTTAAACCCTGCGGACAGAAATAGGAGCCCCACGCAGCGGGTCTCCGTCGACCTGACGTCGTCGTTAGAAATAAAACATGCAGCATGCTGAATTTATGCTTCAGAATGTTATGCTTAATCATTATTATGATTTGAGAAATTATGCTTAAAAAAATATGCTTAAGCTGTTATGCGAAAATATAATTAGGAGAAACAAAAGTTATGCAAAGTTATACAAAATTTTATGCAAATGGATGGAACCTGAGACATGTTGCGTCGACCACAAATAAATTGCAAGATAATAATAATGAAGATGAATAGCATTTCTTTCTTCTAAATGCAACTTACCACGTGGACTGGGAGACTTTGACCTCCAAGTGTGAGCCAAGATGCGGGTCTTCGCCGGAGCCATTAGGTCCTTCTGAGCGCCATCCAGTACGTAATAGTTCGGAAAGACCAGGGCATCGAATGACAAACCGTCCGGTTCGGCTGCTGCGACCGCCGTCTCATTGTTTATCAGGTCAGCCCAGGTACCTCCTCTGGAAAGTTGCAAATACATTTTATTGCAACGAAGTTCCTTAAGCTTACATAAGGGGCTTACATGACCGAAAGCGCGGTCACTGTCGGACTGCATAGAAAAGTGATACAACGCTAAGGGGCTGTCGGACTGCATAGAAAAGTGATACAACGCTAAGGGGCTGTCGGACTGCATAGAAAAGTGATACAACGCTAAGGGGCTGTCGGACTGCATAGAAAAGTGATACAACGCTAAGGGGCTGTCGGACTGCATAGAAAAGTGATACAACGCTAAGGGGCTGTCGGACTGCATAGAAAAGTGATACAACGCTAAGGGGCTGTCGGACTGCATAGAAAAGTGATACAACGCTAAGGGGCTGTCGGACTGCATAGAAAATTTATTGCAAAATATGAAGCAATTATTTAATTACAAAAAATCTATTGTTTGGACTAAAAAACTAAAACACGTATGTTGCTTGTAGAATAATCTGACAAAAAAATCAGAATGATTGTAATATATTAGTATGGTTTTTATTGTAAAAAGAAAGTTTTTAGAGGTATCTTCATGATTTTTTTCTATCGTATCAAATTAGTCGTATTATGTTTTCAACACACTATCTACCTAGCATATATCCTGAAGAATATCATATATTATTCTGATTTTGTTTACTGTAGTCGATCATATACTTTTAGGCATTGTTTTGCGGCTGCGGAGAACCTCAAGCGGCGAAAATATAATAACCTCATCGGAAATTATATTTTCGAGCCGTTTGGGGTTGAAACCCTCGGGCCGTTTGGGGTTGAAACCCTCGGGCCGTTTGGGGTTGAAACCCTCGGGCCGTTTGGGGTTGAAACCCTCGGGCCGTGGGGTCCGAGTGCTCATGGTCTTTTTAAAGATATTTCAAAACGGCTGGTTGACACTTCCCGTGACCCAAGGGCTGGCTTTTACCTTGGCCAGAGGCTAAGCATCGCCATACAACGTGGTAATGCCGCCAGTCTCTTGGGTACATTACCAGTCGACAGCGATGCGGATGAGTTTTTCGACGCCATTTTCTAGTTTCTGTATAGTTTTAGTTATGTTAGAATTTAATTTTGTTATTTTTACCTGTCTAAATAAGTGTACTTCTGGCATTGTATTATTATAAGGTATTTATCTATGGGCCAAAGTAGCCTGAAAATAAAGGTATTATTATTATTATAAAACGTGCGTTTTTTGTGTTTGCGGTAGGAATTGACTGGTCAAAAGAAAACAGATTTTCTCAACTCAAAAGTAACAAAACATCGAGCGGTCGTTGAACTCCGAAAAAAACCCATCAAATCCCTTTTGTTAGCAAGCGTTTGGAACCGTTTGTATAATGAATCTTGAATCATTCAATATGCCGAGGACTTAGAGATACAGAAGAAGGGGGTCGCGGAATCTCCCATTTCGATTTGTCGCATGTTTTGATGTTCACCCTGTAGATAACTGGTAAAGTATAACTCACGGAGGCGGTACAATGATCTCATCTAGATCGATCACCGCGAGCCAGTCGTGCCGCCCAATGCTGCGGTACAGGCAGTCGTTGAGAGGCAGCAGCTCTCTCCTGAAATGACAGAAGTCCCAGAGTCCCCGGTTCTCTCGGAACTCCTGCATCGCTGACACTTGCGGCGGGTGCGACAGCTCCGTGACCACCGCGAAGCCTTCGTCTTCATAGTATTTGAGAACCTTTCTGGTATTCGGGTGCAGCTGTAACGTTAAGACCAGTTTTATTCGACTTGTGAAAGCATTTACAACGTCACATGCGAACTCAAAATCAAAATATTTTATTTCACATAAGCCTACATGGGCACTTATGAAACGTCAGAAGCTAGGTGCACGGTTCCAATTGGTCGTTTCTTATGGAGAAGAACCGGCAAGAAACTCCACGGTTACTCTTTTTAAAAATAATTGGCTTTTACAATATTTTCAAATTACAGTAGTTATGGGAGGACAGCGTAGGCCTGTCAACAAGTACCAGGTACTTGATAAAATAAAAAAAGTCTACAGATCTAAAGTCTACAAGGCCTACAAAGTCCTCACATTTACAAAATAAGAATCTATCAAAATGATAAATAAAAACCTAATAAAACCAAGTGATATGATTCCCACAACTACACATCACACTGACGTCACTGGTCGGGGGACCTTCCCTTCCTGGACCCTAGGACCACTTAACGATTAGTTACTTCGAAACCACGTCAATTCCTTACATAATCACGACAGCTGGGGCCCTAAAAAGGCCACTTTGGCAGAATCGTAAAAGGATAACATATATAATGTACAGTTAACAGCTTTTTTTTTTTTGTGGATGGGAAATCATCAAATGACCCCTCCCGCTCTGGGTGGAGCGGCAGGGACTGTCAGATACTGACTAAAACCCACCCGTGATCCTTCCTTAGCCATTTATGTTCCGGGCCAGCGGTAACCCTTTCGTACAATCCCGCTGACCCGGCAGGCTTCGGCCCTAAGGGGGGAGGCGCGCGTGGAACACGTACGCGCCCCCCACGTGCGGGCCTGGTCCTGATTGGACGGTGAGCTACCCATTACTCTCCGCCCGCAGGCCCGCGCCTACGGTGGCCGGGAGTCGTCACGCGGCTCCCTACGCCCGGAGCGTCTCCCGCGGCGGCAGAAGGAGGTGACTGCCTCCCACTCCCTCTCGCCCCACAGTTAACCGCTAAGTTAACCGTATCAAATCCCATTGGTGAAGCATTTTTCAGTTATTGTCTGTGCTAAAATACCAATCAATCCGATCCAAATCCAATCCCAATCTCTTTGATTAAACCTACGTAGTGCAGCGAAAAAAAGAAAAACACGGACTGTCTTAGCCATATTACGATTTATAATGTTATCCTTTTAAGATTCTCCAAAGTGGCCTTTTTAGGCCCCCTGCTCTATGACACAAGGCGTATTTTGAACTGTCAAAATTCATGTCCGTACGGTTGAGATTTCGATTCCTTGCCGTAACAAGACATGATGATGTAGTTTGCACGTGGTTAGAGATTTCGCAGGGGAATAATACAGAATTCGGGCCCTATTCGTTGTTCCTCATACCGCTAGACTAATAAAAAAAAGTTATTTTTAAATCGATAAAACTTAATTATAATTTTTTACTTTTCTTAAAGTTTGATGTCTGCCTGTGGACAGCGTTGTCGGTGTTCCTCATACCGCTAGACTAATAAAAAAAAGTTATTTTTAAATCGAAAAACTTAATTATAATTTTTTACTTTCTTTAAGTTTGGGGATGTCTGCTTGTGGACAGCGTTGTCGGTTAAGGCTCCTACAAACAGGCGAAATGATTTGAATGGTTGGTCCCATAGGAAAAGTTGTTCATAATGATAAGTAGGTATAGCAGTTCTAGGGTAAGCAAAAACGTAAGGTTGACACATACCCTGACTATATCCACATACACTTTCTCAGCCCCAAAATGTTTCATCAGCTGCATCCACTCAATGACTTGCACCGACACGTCATTTCTGTAATGCATCCATTTTACGCAGACTGCAACGGATGTGCCATTGCGCTTGTGACGTGGTGGCACTTCTTTCTTATAGTTTAGAGGATCTTCGAAAGGAGCGTTCTGAAAACAGTTTTTGAAAACAGTTTTGTGTTGTCAGGTTTTGTATGAAATTAATTAACTCTGTAAATAGGATATCGGTATCACTATCTATACCGTCATATAAAAAAAAATAGCTAATTGGCGTCGCCGTTTTCTAGCTAATTGGCGTCGCCGTTTTCTATCTAACCACCGTACCTACCTAAAATGTACCGTACACGGCAATATGGAAATGATGTTTTTAGTTTATTAAGAAACGGTGCGTTTCCTAAAAATATTAAGTTCCTCCCTGACGTAATTCTTAAGTGACGTGGTGGCACTTCTTTCTTATAGTTTAGAGGATCTTCGAAAGGAGCGTTCTGAAAACAGTTTTGTGTTGTCAGGTTTTGTATGAAATTAAATGTACGTTTGCCCAGCACGGCCCCTCAGAATTTGCATTTATGGTGTACACCATTGCAATGTACTCGCCTCTAGCAGTATATGTACAATTAACTCTGTAAATAGGATATCGGTATCACTATCTATACCGTCATATAAAAAAAAAATAGCTAATTGGCGTCGCCGTTTTCTAGCTAATTGGCGTCGCCGTTTTCTAGCTAATTGGCGTCGCCGTTTTCTAGCTAATTGGCGTCGCCGTTTTCTATCTAACCACCGTACCTACCTAAAATGTACCGTACACGGCAATATGGAAATGATGTTTTTAGTTTATTAAGAAACGGTGCGTTTCCTAAAAATATTAAGTTCCTCCCTGACGTAATTCTTAAGTTGTCTTGCGATCAAAGTTCCTACAATTGTGTAAAAAATGCTAAATCATGATTGAGGAGAGGCTTTGTTAAAAAATGTGCACTGAGAACAGTGGGAACGTGTAGATCACTCGGATTACTAGCATGTCTTCAGAAACGCAAGTGGTCAAATACGCATTTCGTCATCTCTCAGGATCAGTGGCGGTACCTTCATAGAAGCAGAAAAGCCCGGCTTGCCCTAATAAAATCATAATTCACAACAACAAAATCAATAAAAAATATATTCAAAAAATTCCAGTCAATTAACTCGAACTCAAACATTCATGACATATAATACAATTTCGAAATCCGAACTAGCGCTAACTTTGGGATAGGTTCGCGCCAAATTCGGAATTCGGCTCTAAACGCTATACAATGCGTTCAAATGCGCCATCTCGCTCACACTTAGTCTGGCTTTTTACCTGGCTTGCCTTTCCTTTCTCTGTCTCGCAGTTTTCGCATACAAATTGCTATAGAAACGTTTACATTTGTTGATATATTGGTAAGTACTTATACACAGAGTTCTATGAAATGAAAAGCCAGGCTTTTGAGAGGCATGAAGTTCGCGCAAATGCACTATCCGCGCGTTGCGTTGACCCGCGTAAAGTTAGTTGCGAAAGCACGTGTGGCGGGCGCGATGAGTCGATGACACGACGCGACTCAAACAAATTGTTATTGTTTTGAAGTTTTGAATAAGTACTTACTTTGAGAATTAGTTTTATTATTTGAAAAAAATATTGATTGTGGTGATTGGTGATGTCATTCCCTATGATTTTGTAAATGGTTAATGAATATAGTGTTCTTTTATCATTATGTGTTCGGAATCTGTCATCGAAAAGGTACGTAAATACATTGAGTTTTCTGCAATTTTCTGCCAATAAATAACTCTTTACTTCACCGTAGCCAATCTTAAATTACTGTCGGACTGTCGCTACTTCTCGGAAATAAAAACAAGTATTTTTGTCAGTCAAGAAGACAGAATAAATAAAATAGGTACCTACTCATTCGATCGTTTATTAGGTATGAATATTATGATATGACAAACCTATGTAGTGGCTCATGTTAAAATTATCAATTGACTTTAAAAATGTAAGTACCTAATTCATAAAATAATGCGTACGAGAAAATAACAATAAATCGATAATATTTGGAGGCCATCTAGTGCATTTTGATTGAACAAATTTTGCAAGTGACAAGCAAAATGAAAAAAGGTCCGGCTAAGCGTTGTGGTTCATTTATTTTACGCATTCATTAGTATAGATGGCGCTTATGACAATTACGTACTGAAGCTTGAAATAAGTTTTTCTTACCAAAATTATAATAATGATGTTAGTACTACTAACAACCATTAACAACAAGAAAATCAGCCAATCCCTCAGTTGGGCGTTTTTTTTATACCTTGAAAATCTGTGGGCTTGCCCTAATTTTGACCCCTACCCTAGGCACGCCACTGCTCAGGATAGACTCGCAACTTGTCGGAAACGGAACTCGACAGACACGCAGTTTGGCAGGTACGCAACACGACCGATACGCATTTCGTTCGATATTTGTACTATTATTGATCGAAGGATATTTGTACTATTATTGATCGAAGGATATTTGAAACCATCCACCCAGATTACTCTTATCTCTTAGAAGATGGAAAAACGCGTAATAAAAAAATATGTAACAAAAAAGACCGTAAAAATCGGAAACATGGCGTAATAACAGATTTAAAAAACAATATATAACAGTATTCGAGTAATATTTCGAGGAGTATTTGAGTATTCTATTCTATTCTATAATACCCTTTTACAAAATTCATATACACAATTTGGAAACACCACCAATGTAAATATCGCGGAAAAATAGAAAAATTAGGTTCACACGAGACTGGATTCTTTGTGATTTTAGTGAAAATTATGAATGCAAGTCGCACCCATTTTGGAGCGTCCAAAAATCAGATTACCTTGCATTGTGGAGTTTTGCTCTGTTTCGGACAATAAGTGTAACGAAACATGTTATATGAGCTCACCTCTTACCCGTTATTAAATTACTAAATACGAAATGCCCTGAAGTCAAATGCATAATGGTTTCTGATGATTCATTTTTTCTCAGACAATTTTTTTTTTCGTTTTAATACGGCTAAACTGGGCCTAGAATTAAGTGGACATGGAAAGGGAACGGTAAATATGACAAGTGATTGTTGCACTTGCACCGTTTCATATACACTTTTTGCATAATGTTACTTTAAGCATAAAACTAGTGTAAACAATTTTTAATGTACCAATAAAAACAAATAAATTGTCCTTGGTGACTCCAGGGTCAGGAGATGGAGGACTTTACTTATTGGGTGTAAACCTCAATTAAAGAATGAATTTGAATGTTCATCAAAATGCTCTGGATGCTTATCTCGGACTACTTTCCAATTCTATAAACCAGGGCATAGCAAATTAATCACTTGGGATACAGTCCTTCAGCGAACGATAGGTGTACAGTCACGAGCATAAGTATGTATACACTTGGCTTTATTCAAAGACGATTTTCTCCTTTAGTTTTGAATGAAATTTTATGTTATTACGAGCAACGTATTTTCGAACCCATAGGTTTGTGTAAAGTGTCGCATTTCAACGTTGGATTCGTTATTTCACGAAAAAATCGACATTGAAAGTTGCCAAGTGTTGACATATTAGTGCTCGTGACTGTACTTAAATGTATTTTTTTGACCGATTTAAAGATCAGATTTGGGAAGATCTTAAATGGCTCTTCACAAAGTTTTATGACGAACCAAAATATACCGGGCTTTGAAACACTATTATTGCTTTATAATACATTTTGTTTTATTTGTGTCCATTTCTGGGACAAGCTTATGTGGGACCTATCCATCTGTATATAATACAAAATTCAAGTTAGTCGTGATTTAAGTAGGACCACTACATGGGAGTTATTTGAGTTTAACAAACCGAGACGCAATCATTATATTAGAATGAAGCCGACTCCTAACATAGTAGGTATATAAGGCTATCTGCCTAAGATGATAATGTCTGGAAAATCCGGGGATTAGTGACCCTACCTGTATATCCATCACGTTGGTTGCGACGCCGCATGGGGCAGTGACCACGGCAGCCGCAATGGGAGCTACTTCCTCATCTGGGGGGTGTCTCTTACACTTGCAGCCCAGAATATAGGGTTCATTGAGTCCATGGTAGGGACCCCCCCAAATAGGCAGCCAGCCGTATATCGCTTCAGCTGACTCGAACTGCGGATCATTGTCGTCTGGAAACCTGACGACGCAAGATTATATAAAAATTAAACAGCTTGTAAAAGGTCTGTTGTCAAAGTCAAAGCATTTATTTCAAATAGGCACATAAAAGGCACTTTTGAACATCAAAAATTACAAGAAAATGAGGCAAAGGTAGTTTTCGTATGGAGAAGAATGGGCAAGAAACTCCACCGTTACTCTTGTTTGTTGATGGAGCCAGGAGTTGGATAGTGGAACTTGATGGAGCCAGGAGTTGGATAGTGGATCTTGATGGAGCCAGGAGTTGGATAGTGGATCTTGATGGAGCCAGGAGTTGGATAGTGGATCTTGATGGAGCCAGGAGTTGGATAGTGGAACTTGATGGAGCCAGGAGTTGGATAGTGGAACTTGATGGAGCCAGGAGTTGGATAGTGGAACTTGATGGAGCCAGGAGTTGGATAGTGGAACTTGATGGAGCCAGGAGTTGGATAGTGGAACTTGATGGAGCCAGGAGTTGGATAGTGGAACTTGATGGAGCCAGGAGTTGGATAGTGGAACTTGATGGAGCCAGGAGTTGGATAGTGGAACTTGATGGAGCCAGGAGTTGGATAGTGGAACTTGATGGAGCCAGGAGTTGGATAGTGGAACTTGATGGAGCCAGGAGTTGGATAGTGGAACTTGATGGAGCCAGGAGTTGGATAGTGGAACTTGATGGAGCCAGGAGTTGGATAGTGGAACTTGATGGAGCCAGGAGTTGGATAGTGGAACTTGATGGAGCCAGGAGTTGGATAGTGGAACTTGATGGAGCCAGGAGTTGCATAGTGGAACTTGATGGAGCCAGGAGTTGCATAGTGGAACTTGATGGAGCCAGGAGTTGGATAGTGGAACTTGATGGAGCCAGGAGTTGGATAGTGGAACTTGATGGAGCCAGGAGTTGGATAGTGGAACTTGATGGAGCCAGGAGTTGGATAGTGGAACTTGATGGAGCCAGGAGTTGGATAGTGGAACTTGATGGAGCCAGGAGTTGGATAGTGGAACTTGATGGAGCCAGGAGTTGGATAGTGGAACTTGATGGAGCCAGGAGTTGGATAGTGGAACTTGATGGAGCCAGGAGTTGGATAGTGGAACTTGATGGAGCCAGGAGTTGGATAGTGGAACTTGATGGAGCCAGGAGTTGGATAGTGGAACTTGATGGAGCCAGGAGTTGGATAGTGGAACTTGATGGAGCCAGGAGTTGGATAGTGGAACTTGATGGAGCCAGGAGTTGGATAGTGGAACTTGATGGAGCCAGGAGTTGGATTGGATAGTGGAACTTGATGGAGCCAGGAGTTGGATAGTGGAACTTGATGGAGCCAGGAGTTGGATAGTGGAACTTGATGGAGCCAGGAGTTGGATAGTGGAACTTGATGGAGCCAGGAGTTGGATAGTGGAACTTGATGGAGCCAGGAGTTGGACAGTGGAACTTGATGGAGCCAGGAGGTGGATAGTGGAACTTGATGGAGCCAGGAGTTGGATAGTGGAACTTGATGGAGCCAGGAGTTGGATAGTGGAACTTGATGGAGCCAGGAGTTGGACAGTGGAACTTGATGGAGCCAGGAGGTGGATAGTGGAACTTGATGGAGCCAGGAGGTGGTTAGTGGAACTTGATGGAGCCAGGAGGTGGATAGTGGAACTTGATGGAGCCAGGCGGTGGATAGTGGAACTTGATGGAGCCAGGAGGTGGATAGTGGAACTTGATGGAGCCAGGAGTTGGATAGTGGAACTTGATGGAGCCAGGAGTTGGATAGTGGAACTTGATGGAGCCAGGAGTTGGACAGTGGAACTTGATGGAGCCAGGAGGTGGATAGTGGAACTTGATGGAGCCAGGAGGTGGATAGTGGAACTTGATGGAGCCAGGAGGTGGATAGTGGAACTTGATGGAGCCAGGAGGTGGTTAGTGGAACTTGATGGAGCCAGGAGGTGGATAGTGGAACTTGATGGAGCCAGGAGGTGGTTAGTGGAACTTGATGGAGCCAGGAGGTGGTTAGTGGAACTTGATGGAGCCAGGAGGTGGATAGTGGAACTTGATGGAGCCAGGAGGTGGATAGTGGAACTTGATGGAGCCAGGAGGTGGATAGTGGAACTTGATGGAGCCAGGAGGTGGATAGTGGAACTTGATGGAGCCAGGAGGTGGATAGTGGAACTCTTTAGGGGCTACTAGTAACTCCTCCAGTTTGGGTGTCATATGATCCGTTTTAACGAGTCCAATATATTGGAGTTGAGTGTCGAGTCGACGAGCCAGAGTGTTGAGTGTCGAGTCGACGAGCCAGAGTGTTGAGTGTCGAGTCGACGAGCCAGAGTGTTGAGTGTCGAGTCGACGAGCCAGAGTGTTGAGTGTCGAGTCGACGAGCCAGGTGGAAAGCACTTAGTGTCGAGTCGACGAGCCAGGTGGAAAGCACTTAGTGTCGAGTCGACGAGCCAGGTGGAAAGCACTTAGTGTCGAGTCGACGAGCCAGGTGGAAAGCACTTAGTGTCGAGTCGACGAGCCAGGTGGAAAGCACTTAGTGTCGAGTCGACGAGCCAGGTGGAAAGCACTTAGTGTCGAGTCGACGAGCCAGGTGGAAAGCACTTAGTGTCGAGTCGACGAGCCAGGTGGAAAGCACTTAGTGTCGAGTCGACGAGCCAGGTGGAAAGCACTTAGTGTCGAGTCGACGAGCCAAGAGGTGGAAATTAATTAAAACGCGAACACGCTTTTTAAATTCAGCTTAATTACTTTATAAAAAAAAAGCGCGGGTTTTTGAGGGTCAACCCTCGCGCACTCGATAGAAATATTGTATTATTATTATCACATCATCGTCTGCCTACTACTTTTCTCAACTATTTTCGTCGGCTAGCAGTCCGGTTGCGTCTGAATACCAGTATATACGATACCTCTAGGTAAGACTGGTTGTCAGACTTTTGGGCTTCTGACGACGATCCAAGAATGACTGTCAAAGATCCAAGAATGACCGTCAAAGATCCAAGGATGACTGTCAAAGATCCAAGGATGACTGTCAAGATCCAAGGATGACTGTCAAAGATCCAAGGATGACTGTCAAAGATCCAAGGATGACTGTCAAAGATCCAAGGATGACTGTCAAAGATCCAAGGATGACTGTCAAAGATCCAAGGATGACTGTCAAAGATCCAAGGATGACTGTCAAAGATCCAAGGATGACTGTCAAAGATCCAAGGATGACTGTCAAAGATCCAAGGATGACTGTCAAAGATCCAAGAATGACTGTCAAAGATCCAAGAATGACTGTCAAAGATCCAAGAATGACTGTCAAAGATCCAAGAATGACTGTCAAAGATCCAAGAATGACTGTCAAAGATCCAAGAATGACTGTCAAAGATGACTGTCTGTGAAATAACAGTCGGGACCAACTCTAGCGTGCTTTCTGAGGCATGGAGAGGTCTTGGTATGGAAAGATCGTCACCCATCCACGGACCAACCGCGGCAAGCGTAGCTAATTATTAAATGCAAATATTATTTTTGCATTAGGTAGCCTAATTCTTGAGGAAGGCTATAAGGCTACTTAACATCACGCTAGGACCCTTAGGAGCCGAGCAAAAGCGAAAAACTTAAGCGAAAATGAAGTAATAGCGCGTGTAGATGCGATGGGATGAGTCGGGGAACAGAAATTTCACGCAGGATGAGTCGGGGAACAGAAATTTCACGCAGGATGAGTCGGGGAACAGAAATTTCACGCAGGATGAGTCGGGGAACAGAAATTTCACGCAGGATGGGTCGAGGAACAGAAATTTCACGCAGGATGGGTCGGGGAACAGAAATTTCACGTAGGATGGGTCGGGGAACAGAAATTTCACGTAGGATGGGTCGGGGAACAGAAATTTCACGCAGGATGGGTCGGGGAAAAGAAATTTCACGTGGACGAAGTCGCGGGCTGAAGCTAGTAGGTTACAACACAGAACTCACCACAATTGACAGAACAGCTTTGGTACAGGACTCACATCGGTGTAGATCAAAATCCTAACAATCGGCTCTTCAAACCTGTCATCATAGTAGGCTCCATAGACATACACACTCCCGTTGTCAACCTTCAGGAGTTGCCAAGAGCATGCCGCGTACTGCAGATCACTGACAGAAGGAATGTTCATACAGGTGCTGGCGGTATACCTCTCTGGGTATAATGACCGGTGGTTCCAGTACCGAAAAGGAAGCAGTCTTAAAGTGTTAGAGTGAATAGGAATCGGTGGGGGACGATTTGATGCGAACAGTGGGGGACGATTTGATGCGAACAGTGGGGAACGATTTAAAGCGGTCAATGGAGGGAGATCCTGTTTTAGAAGGGACCGGAGGCACATCCATACTGCGCTGAAGGCGAAGACTCCTGCAATCGCAAGCGCTATGCGTCGCCGCCGCTGGATGGCAGCGATCAGTCGTCGCATTGTAGCTGTAACTAGGAAATTTAGGGCAATTTTATTGGCATTTTCTGTTATTGGGTTTTTTCATCAGAAAGGAAGATGGACAAAAATGTATGACGTGCCTAGAAAGGTAGTATTGTATTATGTACATACCTACTCTAGCACTTGTTTTTTTATTTTTTTTTTTTCATCAATTAATTCTATTTTTATTGATTATTTTCTATTAATTGTTAATTAATGCCGCCGAATCAACGGTTTTGCGATTGACTATCACCATCAAATAACGTGTTCTTGATGGACATCAGCATCGCTACCATCATCATTTGTTGTATGGGAGCCCCCCTTAAATATTTATTTTATTTTAATTTTATTATTTATTATTAAAGTAACTACAACTGAGTATTTTGTGAAAAGCCACTGAGAGACTCTTGGAAGTCGATCTCATAAAAAAGCAGCTCGGCAGGTCCTAAGTAGGTATACCATATTATGACAAGTTTTGATCATCACACACACACACCTACACTCACACATCCACACCCAACTTTGCTGTCTAATTAACTAATTAA
Organism: Oligia strigilis; assembly: GCA_951800025.1. Classification (NCBI taxonomy): domain Eukaryota; kingdom Metazoa; phylum Arthropoda; class Insecta; order Lepidoptera; family Noctuidae; genus Oligia; species Oligia strigilis. The sequence goes on from OX637569.1 coordinate 1,472,762, forward strand.
ATTATTTGTATTTTCCTTTTATTATTTTTTTTACATTCCTTTTGTTTTTTATCTTTGATCCCATTATCATTGTCTGTATGACAAGTTTTGATCATCACACACACACACTCACTACACACCTACACTCACACATCCACACCCAACTTTGCTGTTAATTAACTAATTAAATTATTTGTATTTTCCTTTTATTATTTTTTTTTACATTCCTTTTGTTTTTTATCTTTGATCCCATTATCATTGTCTGTTAGTAGACGTTTGTATCAGTGTGACTTGTCCGTGTAGTTTGGAGGCCTGGAGACCTGTAACACAGGTATTCCTAGTACAGGCTCCAGACTCCACAACATCAATGTATTTGTATTCACATTTATGTATTGTACCTAGCTACTAACTATTCATTGTGTGGTGGAGAAAATTTAGTTGTACGTTGATTAAAATATTATTCGCCACCGTAACAAATATGTATTTACAGAATTATAATCATTAGAATCAGTAATACAACTTGTTAAGTTAGATAATCATAATAATCCCAAAATGTCAAGATTTCATGAAATAGTCATTCAGTGGAATTCCTTGGTCATATTATGGTATGGAGTGTTTTGTTGATGACTTTAACGACTATAATTCTGTAAATACATGTTTGGGGATCCTGCCGCTTTTCCGAAAAGATTTTGCCAAAATTTCACTACCCAGACAAATTTTAGCAACCTTTTTTTATACCAATGCAATGTTTGGAATGATTTTAGTACGCAAATTTTATTATTATCAAGGATATTGTCATTTAGGCATTTGGTCTTTAATCAAATGATTTATTACAGCAAACAATCTTTAGACAATAAACATTTAGTCAAATCATTAATTATAAAAAAGACAAAAAAAATACGTTTACTTACATAATTACTTTTTTAATTACATTGCATAGTTGCGGTCGGTCGATAGGCGACGTAGGATGCAAGAGCGAGCGAGCGGGCACTCCGCAAATACATATTTGTTACGGTCGCGAATCATATTTTAATCAACGTACAACTTAATACTGATCAACAAATTGCAAAAAATTTCGTACGTTAATATTTTTACCTTATTTTTTTTTGGTCACATGCGTGGGCCACCCTTTTCAAAATGGCGCGACAATAGGTATGCCAGGGATCTTCAAAGCCCTTTAGTTTATTTCAAATGACGGGGTTGGCTCGGTTTTTTTACACGCCAGTTATTACGAATAAAATGTATCGTGTGACTTACCTCTCTGATAGCTGCTCACCGATTGCATTTCTTGTTGCCGACAGACTGAACAAATAAATATGACAATACAGACTGAACAAATGAATATGACAATGTTTTAAATTGTTTATTTGACTTTTATAGTTTGTCCTCGTGATATTTGACATCTTTCTTTTCAATATTTATAATAGGTTATTATTGCATTAATGTTGTACCTACGTACACATCTGATATGACAGTAACAACCAGATGTCTATACACGTGTTTTTTTAAATGTATTTAATAAAGTACACCAACATCATCAAGCCTATAGCACCTATAGCAGTCCACTGCTGGACATGAATCCTCTCCTATTGCACGTCATTCAACTCGATTTTCGGCAACTTTCATCCACCGCTGCTACCAGTTATCCTGCGAAGATCGTCGCTCTACCTAGCCCGAGGGCGTCCCGCTTTACGTTTATCGATTCGCGGTCTCCACTCAAGAACACGTCTACCCCAACGGTCATCGGTTCTATGGAACGGGTCTCCAATAGGTCCGCTGCCGGTGCATGCGATGGACCCAGTCCATCAATGAAAACGGGATGCGTGCATATTATGGGGCTACAGAGGGAGGAAATACCTTTACAGCGTACCGGGTTCGGATGCTCACTCTTTTTCAAGTGCTTGAACCAGCCGTCAACGTCTCGGCCCAACGATTGTCGGATCAGGTGCACGTCATTCAATAAAATCATAGGTTGTGTTCGACGCCAAACCAGGGCAAGTTCTGGCCTGTCGAAAGGTTCGCGAATCGCGAAGCTTATCTTGCCTCAATCAATTTAAGTTGTCCGTCTCACATAACCTACATGGGCACCTATGAAACGTCAGAAGCTAGGTGCACGGTTCCAAATGGGTTTCACTTACCTGTGCTGGTGACGATCCGCCCTGCAGGTCACGCCGGTTCTGTGTGTGTGTGTAAGTGTCTTTGAATGTGTAATGTGTGTGGAGTCGGTGTCAGATCCGACGATGCTCCAAAGGACGCCGGTCCGTACGGCGAGCAACGGCACGGGATGCACCACACCAATTGTTCAACTGTTCACAAGTAGGCTTAGGGCCTGAACTAAACAGATCGCACTCGGCACCGATTGTCTGTTCCAAAACTATGCCACGGCACGCGCGGTGGGTGGCTCACCTTAGAACGGCAGGTTAGCCCCAAAATGCACAAACTATCCCGGGAATAAACACACAAACGGGGTGTTTGGCCAAATAGTAACAAATCTTTATCAATAGTTCGAAGTTCTACACGGATTAAACTGGATTTTCCAAATTTTAACAAAAAGCCATGTCTTAGAACAAAAAACGAATTACAAGTGACATGACAGTGACAGTTGCCCAAAACGTCACAAAGGCCGCGTTCGGAAACGAGTCTAGGACTCAACATCTACCCCCCCCGGACGGGCCTACCCGTCCGCTAATCAATTGGCAGTCTTGACAAAGTTGCGACCGCTCTCTTCATGACCGATCCGTCCACCAAAACTTCAGCGAAACGAGGGACCCCGTCGGAGCCAGTCACCAAATTGAGAATGCGCCCCCTGCGCCAATGCAAAGGCTTAAGGTTGGCATCCTTAATCAGGACGAGGTCTCCTATCTTGGGCGGATGAGATTTGTCTGTCCACTTGACGCGCTGCTGAAGGATGTGCAGATACTCTAAGCTCCAACGCCGCCAAAAGCTCTGAGCGAGCTGTTGCACCAACTGAAACCGCGAGAGCCGATTATGGCTCACATCGACAAGAGGGTACTCCGGCAGGGCGACAAGTGGCTGTCCAATCAAAAAATGGCCCGGTGTTAGAGCCTCCAAGTCGTTCGGGTCTGAAGAAAGCGGGCACAATGGACGCGAATTTAGTACAGCTTCAATGCGGCAAAATACCGTAGCTAGTTCCTCAAAGGTGAGAACGGTGTCTCCCAACAATCTCCGCCAGTGTCCCTTTGCCGCTTTCACCGCGGCCTCAAAAATACCCCCCCAGTGGGGGCAGGCTGGCGGGTCAAACAACCAAGTGACACCTCGGCGGGCCAATTTGTTTCCAATGTCAACCTGGCTCTCATTAAGGAAGGCGTATACCTCCTTCAAATAGTTACTCGTGCCCTTGTAGTTGGTACCGCAATCAGACCTGATTAAAGAAGGTAACCCACGGCGAGACACAAATCTATCCAAGGTCGCCACAAAAGCCTCTGTCGAGAGGGAGGTGACCAATTCCAAATGCACTGCCTTAGTTGACAGGCAGACGAATACACACAAATACGCCTTAACAATTTTACTATTACGAAGGGTAGACGTCTTCACTGAAAAGGGACCAGCAAAATCCGTTCCAACGCCAGCAAAAGGCCTAGCCTCATTGACACGATCGGCCGGCAAATCACCCATCAGGGGCTGCATAGTGGAGGCCTTAGTTCGATAGCACGGCATGCAACGGAAGACGATGCTACGAATAGTACGACGAGCCGACAGGATCCAAAACTCTCGCTGCAGAATGGCCAACAGCGCATTGCAACCGGCATGTGAGTTCCCAATGTGACGATCAGTCACCAACAATTGTATCAAGTGGCCTTCCTTGGGCAACAAAAGGGGATGACGGGCACCATAAGGAAGGCTAGAGTGCCTTAACCGTCCTCCAACACGCAAAAGGCCCGATTTATCCAAAAAGGGATTCAGCTTACTAACGGCTCCCGACAACTTCATCTTACCAGTCTTCAAGGTCTCAATCTCCTTTTCAAAGTGTGCACCCTGCACAAAGCGGACCCAAAGCAGGAGTGACTCCTGTCGTTCTTGAGGAGAGAGAACCGGTGACAGGAGCTTGTCCCCTGGATTTCTAGAATTGTGACCAAAACGCCTGATCCACGAGGTAACTTTCAACAATTTGTCGAGGGAGCTGTATCGATTCAACAAAAAATCAGGATCGAACGGAGGGTCCTTCGACCCAACAGCGAGCACCTTAAGCCCGGGCACAGGATCCGACATCAAGACTGGCGTTCGAGGCCAATCAACCTCGGGGCGAGTCAGCCAGTCTGGTCCCCACCAGAGGGGGTGAACAATCAAGCGGGGGGCCATGCAACCCCGTGAGGCTACGTCGCCGGGGTTCAAGTCTCCAGGCACGTGCCTCCAAATCAAAGGCGTTTCAGAATTCTGAATCTGTGACACTCTGTTCGCAACAAAGACCTCCAAAGAGTGGACGGACGTTTTCAACCAACACAAAACAATTTGACTGTCCGTCCAGGCATAAGAAGCCCGAATGTCCACAGTTCCACCCAAGGTGTGAGCAACGTGGTTTAACAGACGCACGAGAAGCGTCGCCCCTGACAACTCTAACTTAGGGATGGTCCATGCCGTTCGGAGGGGGGCCACCTTGCTCTTGGCCATGAGCAGTGACAACTTCACCTGGCCTGTCGCGCTAACTGTGCGCAGATAAACAACGGCTGCATAACCGTGCGAAGACGCGTCACAAAACCCATGAAGGGTGGCGGTATAGCTCCCAGAAGGGAGGATAGCGCGTGATAGCGCGACCTCGTTGACCGCAGGGAGTGAGGATACAAATTGGAGCCAATCTTCCAACAGGGTTTCCCGAAGTGGCTCGTCCCAACCGAGTTCCGCGGTCCAAAGGCGCTGAAGAAAGCATTTCGCCCAAAACAACACTGGGCATATCCAACCATTCGGGTCAAAGGTTCTCGCGACAGTAGACAACACAAGTCGCTTAGTCCAAGTGTGAGGTGACTCTAACTCGACATCGTATGTAAAGGTGTCTTGGACTGGTCGGTACTGAACGCCGAGAACGGCCATCATAGCGGGGTTGTCAACGTTCTCAAACAAATGAGGATCCTGCCTATGATCCTCCAACACGCCTTCCAATAACGCCGGCGAGTTGGACACCCATTTACGCAACTCATAGCCAGCGGAAGCCAGGATTTGGACCAACTCGTCACGCAGCAGGATAGCTTCTTCAACTGTGGGAGCTCCAGTGCAGACGTCATCGACGTATAGGTCTGTCTTCAAGATGGCGGACGCCCGCGGGAACTTCAAGCGCTCTCGGTCCGCGAGCTCCCAAAGCGAACGAATAGCAACAAAGGGGCTCGATCGAAGACCGTACGTATTCGTGTTGAGCTCGTATACAATCATGGGTTCTTGAGGGTTCTCTCGCCACAGGATCAACTGATAACGTCTGTCGTCCTGGTGAATAACCGTTTGCCGGAACATCATTTTGATGTCGGCCACAAAGACTACTTGATGACGACGAAAACACGTGATGACGTCACAAAGGTCCCTCAACAATTTGGGGCCGGAATGCAGGCAATCATTCAAAGAGACACCAGAAGAAGTCCGCGCAGACCCATCAAACACTGTGCGCAATTTACCTGTGGACGGTTTAAGGACCGCGTGATGCGGCAGGAAGTAATGCTCGACTGAGCGCCAATCCAAGTTTGACACCGACATGTGTCCTAAGTCTGCGTACTCGCGCATGAAGTCCAAATATTTCTGGCGTAGCACCGGGTCCCTGGCCATGCGGCGCTCCATCGCTAACAATCTCCTCTCGGCCGTGGATCTGGATTGGCCGAGAGGTGGTCGCACCGCAACAAAGGGTAGCCGTGTCACAAGCCGACCGGAACGGAGTCGACCAGTGTTATTCTGATAGAACAACTCGCACTCCTCGTGTTCCGGGTTCAAGTGGGCCACCTGAGGGGGCTCCTCAACCTGCCAAAACCTCTGAACGGCGTCAGAAAGAGCGGAGCCGGACGCTAACACAAAATCAGGCTCAGGTAGAGGGACATCTTTCAACACTGGGCCCATCACCACAAAGCCAAAGATGGTCGAGATAGCCACCAAACCTCGATAGTGGCGCCATGGGGTCTCCGGCTGCAAGACCCTTGTATTACCCAACATTATTCTTCCTAGCACATCGGAACCCAATAGCAAATGCGCTGTACAAGGGGAATCAAACCGGGGGTCAGCCAAATCCAGGCCTGACGTCAACCGTAACAAGTCCAAAGAGAGCTGACGTTGGGGATGAGTACCCAAAATATTCGGCAGTATAAGGGCCGGAGCGCCAATTTTAGGGTACAAACAACTCACAGGAGTGATCTCAAACCAAGTCTTTCCTTCAACAGTAGTGACGGCTGTTTCGCCTACTCCTTGAATGTTTCCTGGAAAGTCACTCACATCCAGGCCCACCTGTCCCGCTAACCAGGATGACAAAAGGCAACCCTGGGCTCCCGTGTCCAAAATGGCACGGACCACAACAGAGTCACCCCGGGGTCCCCAGACCTTGACCGAGGCCGTTGGCAACAAAACCGTCTCGATCGGGGGAGGTCCCTTAGCGGGGCAGGCGCCAATTTCCTAACAATGCCTGGCCGGCGACCGTTCGCCGCATCCAGGCTCCAGTCTTTCACGACGAGGGTAAAACTCGAACGCTTCGTCCGCGCGGTGTCCCGAGCCGCTCGCCATCGCTGGAGGGGCATATCCCACCGGGTGCCTGAATGGCGGGGGGCGCGGCTCCAACCGGGGGCGTTCCGCCAACGGAGGGGAAAGATAGCGGTGATGATCTGGCCAGGGTTGCCTAGCAGCAGCCGCGCAATTACCCTTACGAGGGGAGATCAAATGGCGCACGCGCGGCTCCCGTTGAACGTGCGCGGGGGGTGGAGTGCGGTCGTCAAAATTGCGGGCCTCTACCTGGTTCGGAATCAGCGTGCCAGAAGCCCGGTGCTCGTCTCCATGATACCCCCCCCTGCGCGAACCCTCATCAGACGTAGATCTGCCCGAGCGGTTCGCGTTGGCGCACAAAACCTCAAGATGGGCCCCTTCACAAATTTTGCATGGTCGGGGTTTTGGGCAGTCCCGATGGAAGTGAGCCCCCAAGCACGAGAAGCACAGGCGGCGTGCGTTGGCAATTCGGCGGCGGGCACTTACGTGCAATTCCAAAAACGCCTTACATTTTGCGATACCATGCCCCGTGGCCTTGCAAAAGTCGCAATCAGGACGACTCTGGGTGCCAGCAAAACGGGGGGCGGCTCGCCCATCAACAGGCCCCTTGACTTTAGTCCGTCCCTGGTCTCTCGGCCGGGAAGGCGATTGGCGTGACCCCGTGGCACCCCGAGCGTTGTCTAGGAATCTGCACTCGTCTTCCAAAAATTTGACGAGGTCATCAAAGGGGGGAAGATGGGTGGAACTATCCCCACCATACTTCTGCTCAAAGCGAGACCTCAAGTCAGCGGGGAGTAATTGCAGCACTATGTGCACCAACAGGTAAGACCAATGGTCCACCGGCAACTGCAATCGTCTCAAAGCGTTGGTCGCTGTGACCAACGGGTTCAGCAGGTCCGTACGCAATGCTGACACTCTAGTGATGACCGGTAATCCCAAAATCTGGTCGATATGAACGTCAGCCAAACAACGTTTGTTCTGGTACCGCCGGGAGAGTAGCTCCAGAGCGGTAGGGTAGGCTGAGTCAGTCACCGGTAAGTGCTGCACCAAGGCTCTGGCCTCACCTTCCAGGACAGACAACAAATAGGCCAACTTTTGGGCGGGTCCGAGGTCCGGGCGGGCATCAACCAAGCTTTCAAAGAGATTCAAGAAGCCCAGCCAGTGGTCCAAGCGACCGTCAAAATGTGGCAGTTCCAGTGTGGGCAGTCTACTCAACAGTCCGGGGCCTGTAACCACTGAGGCCTCCGGCTTGGCCTGGACAGGCACCCGGCTCTTCAAAATTTCCCGAGCTCGTTGGCTGATGTCATCCCCCAGGCACAAAATCTGGTCGTAGTCACCAACAACCTTATCGCGGGCTGCCTGGTCCAGCATCTCCAGGCCCACGTCACCGATGAACTCATTGAAACGTGTGAGCAAAGCGTCAACAGCACTGAGTCTCGAGTTCAACTGCTCGGACCGAACGAGCGTAGCCTCTTCAAGCTCAGAGCGCTCAGCGGTTGCTGCTGCTGAGGCGAACCACCTCAGTTGTGAGGTCAATCCAGCAGCTGCCTCCCTCACTGCTTTCAGTGAGGCCATTGTGACAATCAAATCAAAATAAAGTTTGAATACTAGCCAGACAACAAAACAATGGGTACCTAATAGATTATTACAGTGAAATTTAAACTTAAATTTTAATACTAATCTCAAATCCGACCCTGTACTTAACCAATAATTGCATTATAACAATACCAATTCCAAATGGGTTGTATAAACCGTTGTTGGTATCAACCACAAGGGTGTTAAAAATATGTCAACAATTGACTGTGAGCCCGGCTGACACAGCAACAAATCAATTTAAAATGTTCAACATGAACCACGCTCTGCTACCAGATGTTCGACGCCAAACCAGGGCAAGTTCTGGCCTGTCGAAAGGTTCGCGAATCGCGAAGCTTATCTTGCCTCAATCAATTTAAGTTGTCCGTCTCACATAACCTACATGGGCACCTATGAAACGTCAGAAGCTAGGTGCACGGTTCCAAATGGGTTTCACTTACCTGTGCTGGTGACGATCCGCCCTGCAGGTCACGCCGGTTCTGTGTGTGTGTGTAAGTGTCTTTGAATGTGTAATGTGTGTGGAGTCGGTGTCAGATCCGACGATGCTCCAAAGGACGCCGGTCCGTACGGCGAGCAACGGCACGGGATGCACCACACCAATTGTTCAACTGTTCACAAGTAGGCTTAGGGCCTGAACTAAACAGATCGCACTCGGCACCGATTGTCTGTTCCAAAACTATGCCACGGCACGCGCGGTGGGTGGCTCACCTTAGAACGGCAGGTTAGCCCCAAAATGCACAAACTATCCCGGGAATAAACACACAAACGGGGTGTTTGGCCAAATAGTAACAAATCTTTATCAATAGTTCGAAGTTCTACACGGATTAAACTGGATTTTCCAAATTTTAACAAAAAGCCATGTCTTAGAACAAAAAACGAATTACAAGTGACATGACAGTGACAGTTGCCCAAAACGTCACAAAGGCCGCGTTCGGAAACGAGTCTAGGACTCAACAGGTTGGATGACGCTACACTTGATCGGCTGCGCTCGGAAATGTAGTAGTGTTACGAGCTTCGGGTTCGTGACAATAAAAACTGCCGATTTAATAACCAAAAATAACAATTTATTTTACAACACTAATTACAACTCAAAACACTAATTAAAAGAACACAATCACACTACTGATCACTCTTAATTCGCACTTGAAGATCGCTTAGATGTTTTCGCTCTTGTCGCTTTATCCAAACTGTGTCGGTCTAGAGGATATCGCGACGCCCCCGTCAGGGGGCGTGGCGAGCGGTGCCGGGGCTTCGCCCCCCGGCCGCGGAGGCCATGCGGTGGCCTGCCAATACAGGCCCCTCACTTGATCGGCGTCATTGGCCTGCGGCATAGTTGAGCGCGCGTATGTTGCGCGCGCCCATGTGAGTGATTGCATGTTGTTTTTCTGTAGGCGCGCCACGACGCTGTCTCACAGCGCCGCTTTCTTCACGACACCTCGGCGGTCTGTCCCCGCCAGGTGAGACCCCCAGTTACCTGGGGGAGGCCCGGCGGGGGACGACCAGCGACGGAGGTGCCGACTCGACGCTCCTACAGAATTGGGTGAAATTGCTCCCGCCCGCCCCGCTTCCAGAGCTAGCCGTCCACGGTCCGGGCTAAGGAGCGTCATGTGTGTGTGAGCGGTATTGTGTTGTGTGACACCGCTCAGTGTCTACGCGTACCGCGGCCCGCGCTGCGCATACGCGTGTGAGTTTAGGCGTCTGTGTAGTAGTGAATGGCTGAGTTCGCCGCGTAACGTGCCTATATTAACTTACTGTGTCGGTCGTCGCGCATCCCGGCCTTATATAGTGCTGCAGATAGTTAGAGAACCTTCCATTGTAGAAACATCTAGAATGTTTTAGTACATACCGGCCCCGACCGACTAGGTATCGAAAGTTCGAGAAAGTTCTACAAAGTTCTAGTATCGAATTTTCTAGAACGATCGTGACTCGACTAGTTCTGCTACTCGATACTAGATGGCGCTAGTGGTAACTAATGTCACCATGTACCTGGCATTAATTGTGGCGCGTAACAGTAGTAACCCTTTCCCATCCCAGAATGTCGTGCATGCGCCTGCCGAGGTTCCTCTGCGTGCAAACCAGCATGATGAGGTGGAGTACGCCAGAGCTATATCTGCAGATAACCTGTTGCAGGCGTCAACCTCTGTGGTTTCAACCTCTGTAAATATTTTTTTATTTTTTCAAATATTTTTTCCGTCGATAAAATTAAGCTTAGTTACCCTCATTTCGATATGTGCACATTATGAAGACTCACACTGTATAGTCTAATTATAACAGGCTTGTTTGATGTACTCTGTGCTTGTTTGTTTCTCTTCTGTCAATGTCAAATGCTTAAAATTATTTTTGTCATTAAAGGACATGGCTAAATCGACGTATGGACGAATCACCAGCAATGTATAAACATGGTACCTAGCAATATGTAATGCTGAATAGCTGAATATTAATATTTCTTAAAAAAAGTTACAGGAACTTTTTATATCTTTACAATCCTGAAAATAAAATCGTGTAACTCCTACGTCAAAAGGCATTTAAAAAACTGCAAACAAATGACATTGCTATGAACTTTTACCTAGGCTTTAGGATGTATCTGCGATAATATTGATAATTGTATTTTTGACTAGTGACTGGGATATCTATGCTAGCGACCCACCCCGAATCCCGTTTAGTAAATATGTACAAATGGGTAATTGCACCAAAAAACGTGATACAACAGGTATTCTACAATTCGCGCAAAAATCACTCCCCGCACGCGTGAAACTCTTGTTAATCCTAAACTACTTTCCAAATGAGTTGAAATAAAGACAGTTTTCAGAGACAATAAATAATATAAATAAGTGGTTGAATAGCTGAACCTAATCTATGGTGCTCAGACCTGATCGCTCACCGAGTCGCAAAAGTTCCGCCTTGGAGTTTGCCAAAGAGCGATGGAACCACAGATATAGAGATACACCTAGATAACGCAAGAGCAACTACTTCACGTGCCAAAAATCGCACCATCTTACGTACAAAAATCGTAAGCCGCCACTTTCGCGCTCAGTCCTGTGTACTGCTGGTTGGGTGAGCGTGAGCGCTGGCGCTAGGCCCCGGGGATGGGGGAGACGGGTGCCGCACGCGGCGGCGTTTTTGAATATGTAACGTCATAGTAGGTAGTTAAAAAATGGGCACGATTGGTTTTCATACAGATCGTGATACTTGTTATCTAGGTCTATCTATATCTATGGATGGAACGCAGCATTCTGGGTGTAAAAAGACAGGACAGAGTTCGGAACACCACGAAAGAAGGCTGCCAGGCTCAAATGGGATTGGGCGGGTCACATCAGCCGTATGCACGATGACCGCTGGGCAAAAGCCGCCACACAATGGGTGCCTGAAGATGGACGGCGCCGCCGAGACCGGTCCAGAAAGAGATGGCGAGACGATCTGGATTTAATATCTGAAGAGGAAGATTATCCATGCTACCGAATGGGCATGTAAATGTAAAGAACACACTGTGTTTAAAAATCATTTTATTTAACTGGTGGAAAGCTGGATGCGACGTTGGTAAATTCTGCGACGTTGGTAAATTCTGCAACATTGAATCGCTTCTTTCCACTGTATGGCGTTGTATACTTCTCACAGAACGGCCAAAAGATATGCACACCATTATATGGCCAAATAAACGAACATCACTAGTTGTTTCTGAATTCAGCAGTTCATAACAAGGATGACAAATGTTGGCATCCCTTGGAATTGGCATCCCTTGGAACCTGGAACAAACATAATTACCTTAGTACCCACATGAATTAACTGTAACACCTACACATTTGAACATTATGACATCTAAAGCAACCAGTCTGTTGTAGTCGTGACGTGTTGTGGTCGTGATGAGACGAGATGAGTCTTTCTGATTCATTGCCATTGAGTTCATTATGTATTTTGAGAAACACTATAAACTACTTGAAGTCACATTTGTGATGTTTATTATATTTATTAGTTCTAGAATGATGCTAACTGTAGATGACTTACCTTGTGACTTACTCAATTGTCAACCATCGTGCTAAGATAGTGAGTAGAACAGCAGACAATGAAGAGGTGATATCCGCCGCAGTCTTTGATAGATAGATAGATAGATAGATAAACCATTTATTTGGTGCACACAAAAAGACAGCACAACACACAAAAGTACAATATTAGATAATAACCAAACTACCTACATGATTATAATATAAAAACAAGGTGCCGATAAAAAAAAAAAAACACAACGAAATGAAAAACAAATATCGAAATAAAAATGACACTATGACGAATAAATTTAGTAACGAAACGTACACAGTGCAGTGTGCGTCTCAAGGTTGCACCAAATGGGAGTCCAGCTCAGCATGTGTCAGGCAAATGTACCTGACGCTGATATTCTGCTGGATCCCTGCTGTGACACACGGACGTTGGGAAGACGAGATATTTTTGTTGGGACAGGTATTAAGTGCAGAGTGAAATTTTGTAAGTATAAGTACCTACCCGACACTTTAATTATGTATTCTACATTAAGTTTACATTGGAAAATGTTCTTGTTCTTAGGTGTGTTAGTAGGTACTGCGCTTTGATTACTTGATTCTTATATAATTTACAAAGCTACATGCAGTATATAATGTGTAAATGAAAATGTGTAAATGAATAATATTATAATTATGTGACGTTGCGTTGGTGCGAATAAATTAAAACAATTTGACTATAAAATTAAATGCGTTTACAATAAATAAATTAATATAGGTTAATAACATGTGTAAGTATTATAACTATTATCCAACACAGGATCCACAGACAACTCAATTACTATATCTTTGCTCACAGGTTGTAGTCACGTGATACGACTAAATAGATAGATTGATTCGGGAAGGACACGAACACGACAGCCAGTTATATAATGGACGTGTTCGAAGCAGTCATCCCTAGATTCTTCTGCGAGGTGATAAGAAACTGCCGTAGTCGAACTCTGAAGGTACCAAGAAATTTAAGATTCCTTATCGGCGGGGGAATATTGTTCCAGCATTTAGATGCCGCATACCTAAAACTTCCCCTGAAAGCAGCTGTCTTGTGTGATTGAGTGGCGAGTTGCTGCGAGCACTGTCTACTTGCGCATTCTCTTCTACTGGCGATCCAGCTCAGTTTATTGTACAGGTAGGACGGCTGCTTGTACTTTATTACTCCAAAAAGTAGGCATGCCAAATGCAACTTACGACGCGATTTCATCTTGAGGATGGAGTGATTATTTAAAAATGGCGTTACGTGACTTCTTGGCGGAATTGAGAAGCAGAATCGCGCGCAAGCGTTTTGTACCCTCTGGATCAGTCGATCAGTTCTTGCCAGTAGTCGAGGGCCAATAACTACGTCCGCATAGTTTAGGTTTGACAGCACGAGAGACTCAGCCAGCTGGATCCGCAGTTCCTCCGACAGATAAGGCCTTATTTTATAGAGGACCTTAAGACGGTAAAAACAGATGCGCACTGACTCTGCCACGTGCGCTTCGTATCTCAACCCAGTGTCCAGGTTGAGACCCAGATTACGTGCCTCACTGACTCGACTGACCGACTCACCCAGCAGGGTAACGTTAAGTGTTGCCGGCACAGCACTTATTTGGTTCTTAGTTCCAAACAACATGTATTTGGTTTTAGTGGGGTTAAGTACCAAACCGTTATTTTCAGCCCAACATGCTAACCTGTCAAGATCATCGTTCAGATCCTTAATCGCGATGTCATAGTCACTAGGCTTAAAAGAGATATAGACTTGTACGTCATCAGCATAAATATGGTACCTACATCGCTTCAGGGAAGTTATGATATCCGCACAATACAATATAAAGATGATGGGGCCCAGTATTGAGCCTTGCGGGACTCCTCTGTAAACAGAAGTGAGTGATGACACAAGAGATGAGCCATTGCTCAGTCGTATTTCAACACGCTGCCGACGGTTGGTGAGGTAGCTTTGGAACCATAGTATCGCATTTTGGTCAAATCCATAGTAGCTAAGCTTTGAAAGGAACAAATCTATATTTATGCAGTCAAAAGCTCGCGAAAAATCAAGTAAGACAAGAAGTGTGCATAGGCCCTTATCCTGGGCTGACAGAATGTTATCCGTCACGTCCAAAAGAGCCGTTGAAGTACCACGTTGTTTGCGAAAGCCTGACTGTAGCTCAGGCAGAATTTGTTTATCCTCTAGATATTTCGAGAGCTGCTGGCATACTGCCTTTTCAGCAATTTTAGAAAGGCAAGGCAGAATACTAATAGGCCTAAGGTCTTTTAACTCAGTTGGATTAGTTTTTTTAGGCAATGGCCTAACAATAGCAATCTTCCAGAGGTCAGGGAAAGTTGCTGAGACAATTGACTTGTTCACAATGTCAGTGATGACTGTCAGTGTATGTGGGAGTGTAAGCAAAAGCATATCAAGGGTCACCCTATCACAGCCTTCAGCGTTAGATTTTAGTTGGCGGAAGTATCGCAGAACCTGATCAGCAGTTATTGGTTGCAATGCAAAGCTATCATCACCATAAAGATGAGACTCAAAGAAAGTGCGTTGCGATATATTGCAGACAGGGCTACCAGGAACACTCAAAAAGTGATTATTAATTTCGTTTGGATCTCTGAAGTGGGCAGGAAGGTCATCGATTTGTTTCTTTGGTAATACAGTGCTTTTTAAATTTTTCCATAATGTTTTTGGATCTTTAATTTGGTTATTAATGTTGAATTTGAAATAGGCAACTTTTTCTCTGTATAAGGAACTTAACACCAGTGATTTGAGCTGCTTGTAGTATGCCTTTTTGGACCCGGATTTTGTTTTACGGTACTTGGTCAGAGCGTCATTCCGCAGATGCATCATCAATTTAATTGTATCTGTTATCCACGGATATGACTGTTCCTTAATTAAACATTTCTTGACCGGAGCGTGCGCATCGTAAATTGTTAAAATCTTTTTATTTAATTCCTCAACCATGTCATTCACATTATGCAAGCCACAAATGCCGTCCCAGTGTATGTGCGATAAATCACTATCTAGCACTTCTCTATTTATTTGTTTAATGGGTCTGTACGTAACTGTATGTGGTTTAAATTTACTACGCCTAATATTAAATTCGCACACAACAAGTGAGTGTCCATTTATTGAGCCATAGGGCTCAACTGATATCCCTTTATGGTTCAGATTCGTACAGACAAGGTCAATCAATGTTTCGCTATGGTCTGTGAAATGGGTGGGCGAACTTACCAGCTGTTTTAGGCTCAGGCTATTCAAAAACTCACATACCTTCTTAGTTTGCCCGTTAGCATTCAGTAAGTTAACATTGAAATCGCCGAGTAGTATGTAGTGATCACATTTTACTAAGGAGCTAATGGAGTCAGTTATGGCGTCGAGAAAGAGGTCCAAGTCGAAGCGTGGGGGACGATACGCTGTGCCTATAGCAATTTTATTTCCATTTAATGTAAGAGTAATCCACATTTGTTCAATAGTGTCGTATCTAGGGTCAGTTGGGATGGACCAGGTACGAGCGGTCAGGCCGTGTTTAAGGTAAAAACCCACACCACCCCCCCGTCCCCCATGCACAGACAGCGGTCGTGGTGAGTGGCGTAGGCGGTAACCTGGTACAGCGGGCGCTCGCCCCCCTTCGCCCGGTCGCAGCCAAGTCTCGTTAACTGCCAATACATCGAAAGAATGCCCTTCCACTGCTGCTATAAAATCATCGTGGTTAGTGCCAAGGGAGCCTACGTTCAGCAAACCAACTTTAAGGTATTTTTCAAGCATATTTAATGTAATGACATACACAACAAAACAGAGAAGAGCTGTCGCAGATGTAAAGTGTTGACATTTTCGCATTTGCTAAGGGAGCTATAATAAAATTGTAATGTACAATTCTATGGAAATATTGTAAATAAGTGTTGTAAATATAAACTAATTGAAATTCGTAACAGTAACCATAAATAAGAGCAAAAAATGCAAGAATAATAAAGCAATTGTAAATATTAATAATTAAAAATATTAGTTTTATATAAGTGATTGTAAATAAATGTTTAAAATAATTTATTGTAAATAAAAATTGTATAATAGCCAGTGTAAAAAATAGTTGTATAATAAAAGTATTTGTAATTAATAATTTAAAAGTCTTATTCGACGTTATCATCGAATTGTGTCTATGAATGCGTGTATTATAAGTGTAAATATCAGCCATGTGTTTGTAAATCATATCTGCATAATAACATATTTTTAAATTCAAGTAATCTGTGCATGAAAACACTAATAACATGCTGTAAGCTAACAGTAATTGATAAAATAGCCTATCCGTCCACAATGGACCAAAATAGTCAACATTCTTAAAATATATTTTGCTTAGTGTTTTAAAATATATTTTGCTTAGTGTTAACCAATGCCATTGAGCCCAAGATATAAGATTCCCACCCGGTCCCACCGGAGACACACACCGCCCTGTGACGTCACTTAATATAGCACAGACTATAAACAATATTTTATATGCAAAACAAAACAAAAAAGTAAACAAAATGACCAAATCCACAGGATAGGAATAGGTAAGCGAAACAAGTTTACAGAACGCATTCGGATGAGGTACAAACCGAACATTATCCAAAAATCCTACAGATATCGTCCTCACACCTAATTCGTTCTGCTTTTTGGTGATCTTCTCTGCGAGCTAAGATTCTCCCCTCCCTTGTCCATACGTACTTCCATTTGTTCTGACTCCCCGCCTGACGAGCGTGATAAAATAACTGGCGGTTTGTCCGAGTTAGGCGTTCGTTGACATAAACTCGGTGCAGCGGCCCGGTGATATCAAGGTCACCTGTACTTAAACCGCGACGAACCCGAGCTGCGCGCAGTAGTGAGTCGCGCGTGGTGCGCCTTGCAAAACGCACAGAAATACACCGCGGTCGCTGCGCAGCGGGGTCAGCAGAGATATCGCCGTCAGAAGTCTCTACTCGGTTACGGCGCGTGGATCCGACTCGCTCGGCATGAACTACGTCCCTTTCATCTATAGCGACGCCAAGCTTTATAGCAAGCACACCAACGAGGTGAAGGACGCTCTCGTCCTTGCACTCCGGTATTCCGGTCACCTCAATGTCGTTGAGCAGGAGTTCCTGATCGCGCTCGTTCAGTTGGCATTTCAGTTCAGCTATGATATTTTCTAATGGATCCCTGTCTGGCTGTACTTTTTGGTCCAATTTTTGCTCGAGGGCACCTACTCGCACTTCTAGGCTATCCATCCGCTCATCAGAGGTCTTTATGGAATCCTTCAGTTGAGCCATTTCCGTGCGAAATTGTAGGAATTCCTGATGCATCAGGCGAAACTCGGCTCGCAGCTCTTCTTTAAATAACCGCAGCTCGTCTGCTAAGTCGGGGGTGAAATTAATCGTAGCGTTCAACGCAGTGCTGTTTAATGGACTGTCCATGTCCATGAGCTCCTCGGGGCTACTGTGCTCCTCTGTCTGGGCAGGATCCGCCCTACCCCGAACCGGTGTCTCCGTCTTGTTATCCCTGACCAGATTTTTTTTGCACTCAGGGCAGCACCATGTGGGTGCAATATTGTCCTTAGCGAGCAAGTTAACACAAGCGCGATGATAAAAGGCTTTGCACTGGCTGCATGTAGCGGCCTCTATCGGCGACAAGAATTTGGCACAGCCACCGCACTTCGCTGCAGGCATGGTCCACTTCGATCGTAACTTGAGTTACACTAATCGATCTCGCTTTCTCGTTCCGCGCAGTTGCAATAGATGGCGCTGTTTTGAACATATGCGAATTATGGTTTGATGGGAGTCTATAGGTTTGTTAACACCATACAATGACACTGGGGTAAACAGAGTTTAAACACACTCTTGGGTGTCACTTCTCGGCTAGTTTTTAAGTATATTCACTTAAGTGTTTAAATATTTTTAATATTAAGGGTAGATTTTGATCACTGTTGTACAGATTTAAGTTAACACATTAATTACTATTTATACACTGCACTTGCGCACTAGATAACGTTTTGTGTTCTTAGTTTTTGTATGTAGAAACTTTTTGTATTATAATTGTTCTTATTAAATGGGTTATTATATTTAAACCACTATAAACCACAGCAAAGGTGTACCGTACAACTCGACGTCCGTGACGTCACCTTTTGTTTGTTTGCGTGGCTACACCCCAGTTTAAGCATCTCATGATGAACTGATTGCAAGTCAAGTTCGTGTCGAGTAGCGAGAGGCTACGTAGTCGCGCGAGCACACAAAATAAGTCCATTATACAAGGATTTTCATTGACCCTCGGTCAATGAAAATCCAAAATAAAAAATCACAACAAACAAGCAAACGGCAGTGCGTTCAAACGAAACGACGAAATAAACGTCAGATGTCAGACATCTGACGTTTATTTTTTTCAAAGAGATGGGATTGAACGTCGAGTGAAACAGAATCGATAAAATAATCGGATGGGTTGAAAGATAAAAATCGAATTAGTTTTTGTCGATTCAGTTAATATTTTTCGACGCAAAACAGGTAGTAAGATATAAGTAAGAGAAATAGGGAGTAAGAGAAATAGGGAGACGAAGAAACACATTCCTATGCTTTCAGTTATTTTTATTTGATTTTGATAGAGTAGAAAAGAGTGGAATTGAGTAGAGTCGATTCTCACTTTAAAACAACCCGAAAACTCCGATTGCCACTTCTTAGTTTCAGAAAATAAATTGTTTTGATACCTATTATCAAAAATCGATATAGGTACAGTTTCGGTTTGACATTCTGGAAAAGCGATATGACTCCTCCCTAGCTTGCAGTACTGTATTATTTCCCCTTAAACTTGTCATGTTAATCAAAAAAAGCAACTAAGATACTTTTTTTATGTATAATAGTTCACGAAAGTTCTAGGAAATTATTGAACACTAAATAATTCATGAATGAATACTTAAAAATTACGAGTTAATGTGAGATTACTATACATGCTTGAGGTAGTCATTTAGCCATCTCCTTTCATTTAAAATTCAAAGTTCACAGTACCTTTATCTACAATATTTACAATTATTATTACGAATCATTGTTTCATATTACGAATTCGTCGCAATGAGTGATAAACTTATTAATTCTAAAAATTCTTCGAAATTCCTCATCGGGAATTTCAAACGGTTTGCATCCCTAATCATGCGGCGATGCAGTTTCCGCTCTTTCACTTGTTGGGACATCGTTAATATATAGTTTATGTAACTGCGAGACATTTTTTCTTTTTATTTTATTAGACGTGACAGGAACAGTCAATAAGAAAACAAATAATAAGGGTTTTGTAGATAGTTATGCATAGCCAACCACTTCCCCGTACTGTTTTGATAAACCAAGATCACGCCATGCCACCCATCAAGGGTTTTGTAGATAGTTATGCATAGCCAACCACTTCCCCGTACTGTTTTGATAAACCAAGATCACGCCATGCCACCCATCAGTTCCAGGTAGCAATATTTATTTGCAATAAATTACCAAGTAATGGTGACCAAAACAATTAAGAGTATGATCTTACATACGAGCAGCTTCCTGTTACTGGCCCACTGTGAGGTCCAGCCACCGACACACACATACAAACCTTTTCACTAGTATATAAGACCATGTAACTTAGATTTAAGGGTCGGTCTTCTTATTATAACGCTCATGCTGAGCACACGTGTATTAAATTAAATAAATATATTTTTTTTACAAGTCTTGCGCGTTCATATTTGACTGGCGCAGCCGGGTCGGATTAGTAAAAGTCGCGAACAGTATCGTTAGTAGACACATACATCGGTCGCAACGTATTCTCGACGCTATAGATTTCTAATTCGTAAAGAACCTCTTCAACAAATTCGTCAAAAGAACGTTGCGTGTGCAGCAACAACAGCAGCAGCAGCAGCAGAGCAGCAACAGTACGAGAACCGGCATGGGATCGAGCATACTGTGAGTAGACCTTTATTCGCACTGTTCCATTCCTTGTCGTAACCCCTCACGTCTAATTGGACTAGACATCGCCAACTAGCGTAGTTCATCTACTTTCGGACAAAAATCGTCGAATCTAGATTTTATTTTAGTTTATTAAGTAGATTGGACTCACATTGCCAGTTTACTAGTTTAGCGTTTCAGTTGAAATACGTAATTGGACTTACATTGCCATTACATTACCTCTGTTTAAATTACTCGAACTTCAGTTAATTTAGACATTCTAGCGTAGCAAAGCGTTGTGTGGACTCAAATCGCCAACTTCGTTATTTTCATTTTTATCTTATAATTTAATTAAATATGAATATCCAACTTATACCTAAAGAAATCCAAAGCATCATCCCAAGATTCGATGGAGATGATAAGTTGCTTAACCTTTTTATTTCTAAGTGTGAATATGTGATTAGAAGCTTTAGAGGAGAGAATAACCCAGCACAACAGACTTATCTATATCATTGCATTACAAGCCGATTAGTTGGTAAAGCAGCAGTTTTAGTTAGTGAACGTGAAAACGTCACAACCTGGGATGACCTTAAGGAACTTTTTGTCCAGCACTTCGGAGATCCGAGATCCGAAGCTTGTCTTAACATTGAATTAGAAAACCTCAAGATAAAACAGGGAGAATCATTTATAGACTTTTGCCACAGAATACAGAATGTTAGGAGCTCATTAATTTCAAAAGTAAACCTTACCGATGAGGGCATTAAAGCAGCCAAGTATATAATATATAACAATACAGCTCTAAACGTTTTCCTTTATAACTTACCAGAAGATATGATCAAGTTTGTTAGGCTCAATAAATGCCTTACTCTAGAGTCCGCGTTAAGTGTTGTAACGGAGGAAGTTAACTTCCAAACGCGCTACAATGCCCGAAATAAGAACAAACCAACGCCTTCTAATAACACGAACCAAGCTAATATCCCTAAACCAAACTTTACGGCTCCAACTCAGTTCAAATTTGGTACTCCGGCAAATAACAATCAAGGTTTTAGACAAATATATGGTTTTAAACCCAACTTTATTTCAAAGAAAAAACCAAAGAAAAACGCGGCGGTGAAAAACAATTTGACATTAAAAAAGGAGATCAAATTTATATGAAAGGAGTTAATACTAGACGTAGTAAAGATAAGCCTCGATACCAAAAAGCAACAGTTATAGATGAAGTTAAAAGGAATACAGTAGCTGTCCAGAGCAAAAACAATAGAACAAAGAAAATACCAGTTAAAGACATAAAACGTCCTCCACAGATTCGTCCTGGTGGTAGCGATGCAAGCAGCCCTCAGCCTGGGCCTTCAACTTCAAAGGATTGAAGACAATCCGGGAATCCTCCCCGTTAAAGAAGGACAAGCTTCACTTAGCCTGTATAACTGGCATATAGTTAAGAGACTAGACTTAAATTTAGTTCATAGGAATCTAGAATATAACATTGAAAAATATAATGAAATATCTAACTATATGAAAGATAAATTAAGTATGTACGTTTTAGGTGGTAGTCTTGTTGATGCCGAGTTACAAACTCAATACATAATGAACATAACTATAGAACACTATAATCAGTTAATTCCAAGCATTAGAATAAAAAGGGGACTTATCAATCCTGTCGGATCCATAATTAAAGCTATTACTGGAAATTTGGATAACGAAGATGCACTTAGATACGATAAATGGATAAACAGTCTGCAATTGCGACAAGATGCAATCATGAATAAAGTTACTCTTGTTTCCGAAATAGTTGACACATTCGTTAATATCACTAATTCAACTAGAAACAACTTTATAATACTTGAGAAAACTATAGAAGAAATAGAAGACATTTTAAACAAAACTCAATTCCAAAGGAGTAAGAACCTTATCTTAGATACTTATAACATGTTAACTCATAACTTTCAAATATTATTGACCCGCTTAAATGAAGTAGAGACAGCGTTGGCATTTAGTAGAGTTAATGTATTACATCAATCCATATTAGATACCACTGAATTAATTAATATACTTCAAGACATAGAGAAAAAGGATAAGTTAGCCTTTACTGTTACTAATGAAAACTTAGTTAATATCGAACATTGTATCGACATCAAAGCTTATGTAAAAGGAAAACAAATAACTTTTATTATGTCAGTACCAACAGTCCAATCAGATGTCTACAATTATTACACCCTACACCCTTTTCCTATGTATAATCCCCACCTTGGCCTATCATTCCTAATTACTCCTAAACATTCCCACATCCTTGCGAAAGGGTCGAAAGTGGTATCGCTCTCCCAGCCTTGCAGAGAACTTGACGAAGGAAAGTTCCTTTGTTACGAGAACAACGTGTCTTCAGTGGAAGAAAGTCAATGCATCAAAGATTTGATGACGTTCTCTACAAAAATAACATCGTGCCTGCCCCTTCCAGTCAACGCATCTGACTTCAAAATAAAATCCATACGCCAAGACTCTTGGATTATTTTCACAGGCTTCCCTACATTTCTGAAGGAAAACTGTGACGGCGACATGAATCAACACGACATCATGGGCACCTACATCCTAACCCTTAACAATGCCTGTGAGGTAAAACTTGGGACATCCACATTAAGAAAACGCCGCTTACAAACAGGAGCAGTCGTCTTCCATAGTTCACCATCAATACATCTGCCCAGTATTATAACACCAAAGGACATCGCACTACGTAAAGCTATAAGTCTAGACGAGATTGACTTGGAAAATCTACAGTTCCTATCGCACGCATTAAAGGATAACAGTGAAGTGAAAAACATTGAAAGTCATTTTGTGAATGTGCACAGTGTTAGCATAGGAACTATTGTAATTTACGTCATTTTACTTTTTGTACCAATTTTAGTTATACTATACCGATTTAGAAGTACATTGTTGAAAAAGCTTACACAAAATCACCAACCTCGTGATGCACCTTCGGATGGTGATTTTGCACTTATGGAGGGAGGAGTTATGCATAGCCAACCACTTCCCCGTACTGTTTTGATAAACCAAGATCACGCCATGCCACCCATCAGTTCCAGGTAGCAATATTTATTTGCAATAAATTACCAAGTAATGGTGACCAAAACAATTAAGAGTATGATCTTACATACGAGCAGCTTCCTGTTACTGGCCCACTGTGAGGTCCAGCCACCGACACACACATACAAACCTTTTCACTAGTATATAAGACCATGTAACTTAGATTTAAGGGTCTTCTTATTATAACGCTCATGCTGAGCACACGTGTATTAAATTAAATAAATATATTTTTTTTACAAGTCTTGCGCGTTCATATTTGACTAGATACAGACTTGCGAGGAAAACATACAAACAGAAAAATAATTGAACCTGAATGAACTTTTCAAACACCTTCTCAAAATCTCAGATACATCATCCACGGATGAAGGTGGTGCCGTCTTCATGTCAATGGACTTCTCTAGTTGGTGTACCAGCTTTAGATACGAAGGGGTTACACCTATGTTTGAGGAGCTAAATAGACTATTAGGTGTCACTCACGTTATGGCATATACGCAGAAGTTTCCCGTGGAATCAATATTGTTGTTTCAGGACAGATTCCAACCACCCCGGCAGGGATCTGATGGGTTACCAGAAAAGGTCCCAGGTGCATCCACGGTCCTGAGGCATGGATGGAAGGTCTTCGACAAAAAGGCTGGACTCTGGCTACACTACGACTTATCCTAATTGCACCCTGGAAGTGTGGGACATTGCCACTCTTACAGGTCAGGGGGACAATCAAGTAATATACCTCAAATTACCCAATAGAATAGAATTTTGTAAGAATGTAGTTTTACATAGTATGGTGTTGCGGCAACACTAGAAGGATTAAGGATGACAAGATCACAATACATAGATACATAGAGTGGTTCCAGGAGACACTTCTGGAGCTAGGTACAAAAGTGGGGATAACCTTGAAATTAGAAGAGACATGGGTCTCTTCATCCTTGTTAGAATATGGTCGAGAATTCTTTTTCAAGGGTGCTCAAGTCAGCTCTGCCTTGAAGCGAATATCAAGGATGGCTAGTGAGGCAAACCAAACCATACCATCATAACGGAGATATTGCCGGAGTCTTCTCAGCAGGAATGGGTGCTGCTCAAAAAGATCAGTTACCCAAACCTGCGTTTTGGTGTACTATACTGAAGGCATCAATAGCAGCACAAGAAAGGTTCCCTGCATTAAGAAAATACCCTGTTGAGTACATTGTGTCTCCTTACTATCTGTACCTCACACGTTAGGTGGTTGGCCTATAACCCTGTTCCCTAACTTCTGTACTCGAGCAGTAAAGGATCCCTTAACCCGTGCTTTATATCTTGTAAGTACAAATCATCGCGAGCACATTTAAGAATTGCAACCACTCGCATGAAGAAGTCCGACCCAACCATGCTTATCAAAGACCCGCAATCCCTTCCCTTGGTTATGCCTAGCCAGAGATCTCAAGAATAAGATAGCTGAAGGCTTACCAGCTCTAGTAATGAACAAAGAACTGAAGTCCTTGTTTGAGCCAGAGTTCGAGATTAAGCAGAAACAATTGATCGATGATCTCATGGCAATAAGACCATGCAATCCCAAGCTACTCTGTAAGATAACGACTCTATCGAATGTTGGGAAACAAGAGGCACTAATAAGCAAATTTTCTAGTACTAAATCTATACAAAATGTAGCTTGTAGAGAGTGGAGTTCTGAGCTGGCAGTCCTACGAGACATAGACGCTATGGAAGAGACCATGATGGACACCTCTTATTTAGGATGCCTGATGCTGTCCTAGCCAATATGAGAAGAGACGTATGCCTTACTCTACTGGCACAAGAGCTGAGAGAGAAAGGATGGGGATTGCCATTGGAAGGAATTACTATGGCTGCTCAACAAGAACAAACACAGCTGCGTGTCTGGAATATTGTTCCTGTATATCTATCATCTGTCTGTGGAGGAAGACCCAACCACTTGCTGGCATCTTACACGGGGAACAGTGCCTCCCTATAGTCCCTATATAGGAGCTCCTACGAGGGTGCGTGCCAAGAGGCAGTCATTGCAGGAAATGGAGCCAAGAGGCAGTCATTGCAGGAAATGGAGCCAAGAGGCAGTCATTGCAGGAAATGGAGTCAAGAGGCAGTCATTGCAGGAAATGGAGTCAAGAGGCAGTCATTGCAGGAAATGGAGTCAAGAGGCAGTCATTGCAGGAAATGGAGTCAAGAGGCAGTCATTGCAGGAAATGGAGTCAAGAGGCAGTCATTGCAGGAAATGGAGTCAAGAGGCAGTCATTGCAGGAAATGGAGTCAAGAGGCAGTCATTGCAGGAAATGGAGTCAAGAGGCAGTCATTGCAGGAAATGGAGTCAAGAGGCAGTCATTGCAGGAAATGGAGTCAAGAGGCAGTCATTGCAGGAAATGGAGTCAAGAGGCAGTCATTGCAGGAAATGGAGTCAAGAGGCAGTCATTGCAGGAAATGGAGTCAAGAGGCAGTCATTGCAGGAAATGGAGTCTTGTTTCACCCAGTCTTTATCCAACTAAGATCCTGGGTAAAGGGAGATGAAGGTCTCACAGCCCTGCTAGGTACTATTATTCAGGAAAAGACAGATGCAAGTCGTGAAGAGTTAGAGGAGGGAGAACTTCTCATGTTTACTCTGGTTCTCTCACTCATAGGCTCCCGTGTCCCACAATGAGCCAAGGAGGCCAGAGTAACTTAACCAGCAAATTTGCGTCTCACATAAGAATATCATCCAGTACAGCAACAGCATACGCAAAGAAAGGGGAGGATTACACCATTTGTTTCCAGTCTGTCTTCCTCTACGGAGTAGCATCACTTAATATCTTCTATCATAAATATGGCCAGTTACCAGATAGAATGGCATTAGTACTCACTAGGGGATGCTGTACCTGGACCATACCACCTAAGTCATTCTCTTTGGATCAGTCTCTCTATCAGGGTGTTCCTATTCCTACTAGACCCCTCTGAGGATACGCAACTACCCTATTACCCTCGGACCTTGGATGTTGAAGAATCTTAATAAGTTTGCAGTTTGGATACATAGTAGACGAGATTCTACTAGAATATCTTCCTTAGAGCATAAGCTATTGGGGGATACCTTGACTCCTCCTTTTGTTAATTTATCCGAGATGTGCAGAGACATTATTTTACCCTCTGTTTATGTTACCTTTTACTCCTGGACACCACATTAAGCAATAACCCACATACCATACTAATGAAACTAGGACAGGATTCGATGATCTGATAGACTCCCTAATTCTAAGTGGGTTGACAAATGCGTTTTGTCGGTTGACTCATGCATCACCCATCGACTTACAAGATCGCGAGGGATGGCGAATGGCAATGTCGGACTTAATGGCTGTGCTGCTGGATAAAGGCGTTCCTCAAACGGTAAATGATGTGACTGTCTTGTTGCCCGAAGAAACAAAACATATTTGTGCGTTGGTACCGTTCCATGGCTCCCCATCTGCGCAGAAGAGTTGACCCCACTCTATTCAAAACCATGAATAAATACGCTCTTAGAGATTTGCTAGAACGTGCTGCTGAACGATCTGCTTTACAAGTCATTAGATGGCCACCTTCTGCATTATCCGAAGAAGAAAGTGTGGCCGGAATAAGGAGGGCTCCCCGACCAGGATACAGACCCATTCGGGAGATAGCAATGCCTATAATTCCATGTCCCAATCAGCTACGATTAGAGGGGGCAGACGACCCAGATATGGAAGATGTATTGTGTTGCGGGGGGTAGTAGATCTACTCGTTTAGCTTCAAGTGACAGAGGATTGCTACTTTACACAGTTGGGGATCCAAATGGGGCTGTTTACTCAGGAAAATAGCAAAAGGATTTCTACGATGGAGAATGTCTAAAGCCTCTGCTCAAGCCTCCCTAGAAACAGGACCAAGTTGCATAACTGGGGATCCTTGTAGCATACCATACGATCATAATGGCTTTCTTTTGATTTGATGTCACATGATGAATTTTTTTTTTATTATTATTATATTTCAAAAACATGATTTGAAAATTGATGTCTGTCTGCTGCTATCTGTATATTACTGATACTGTACTTACGCTTCATTTTCATTCATTCTCATCATATTTATGATTTTGTATCCTTTTATGATTTTCTTACTAAATATTATATTTCGCACTTTGGCACACAAAATATAGAACTCGAGTAGTTTCTGTGTTAGCACTCTGCGAATCACTCTTAAACGAATCTTCTCTAAAGAATTAGGTACCTGATTATAAATTATAATTTTTCATCATTTTACACAATAATATTCTTGTTATGACATTTAAGTCAAACGCGTCAATCTGATGTCTACTTATTCTTCTAATTTCCTATGCAGTCTATTCAAAGAAGGTTGCAGTAGGATTGTATTTTCTAAAAATCATTTTATAATATCGTTTTGGATAATCTAAATTTGGTTTTTATACTTAATTGCGCTGTCTACTAAATAATGAAATTCTAAATTATGATTATAATATTCTTAAACGCACTCTCGACATTAACAAGGAGGTTATATACGTCTTGGCTGACAAAACTGGCAGGAGATGGCTAGGAAAAAGAAAAGGAAGACAGAGAACGAAGGAATTCGAGGAAGGAGGTTTTAGAAAATTACGAGAGCGAGGAAGCTAAAAAACTCGGTAAAAAGAAAACTAAGAAAACATTCTTGTTAAGCAAAGACTACAATATGATGCTGTATTAAGAATAACGGAGAGCTGAGGTGTTTTGTGCGGACGGACTGTGTCGCTAATTCGACCCGACCGACGCCTGTTCTGCCGAGCCAATTCGAACGGTAACTGAGCCGTCGACTGGCGTCGACACCCGTTCCCCGGAGCCGTCCCGTAAGCCTACTTCCTATCCACTGTGCGTCGGAGTGCGTAGTGCGTGGGAGTGCGTAGTTGTAGGTTTATCTTTTTTTAAATAAATTTTATTGTACTGTCTACTTATAAATTATTTGTTAGGGGTAAGTAGACACGACACCACCTGAAAAATAAGGACACTCAGTTCTATGGCGATGGTACAGTCGCCAGCACATCAGGTTACCCCACGTGTACCTTGAACGCGTTATGAGTAACAACAGCGAGAATCGTGCGAAAGAGATATATAGCTTTTTGTCTGTTCTTACTTTAATGTTTCGTGCTGCAGTGCGTACGTGAGGGTGTGTGCGAATGATCGTCTTGGTGTAGAATAAAATACTGTGCGATAAGAAATAACGTAGCAGGTTGAACACTTGAATCGAATCGAAATAATGGCGATGCGATGCCGGCAAGCTATTTTCGGATAAAGCGCTGAAAGTTATGTGGCTCAACCAGCTGCCCCCCCCCCTTAAGTTCGCGCCGTACTCTCCCCGTCAACACCCGAGTCATCGCTCGACGTGCTAGCTGCGATAGCAGACAAAATGATGGAGCATTTTGAACCCGCTACAGTCGCCGCAGTCTCCAAACCAAACCTTGCGTCAATAAGTCCAGCAAACCTTGCGTCAATAAGTCCAGCAGTCAATGAGGTCCAGATAAACGCAATAACAAGCCTATCTTTCAACAAGTCTGTTGCTTCAGGAATAATCCTTGCTTTTTTTAATGGGACCGCGAATCAATAGAAAGAATTAGGTCCCTATTCCCAAGCATAGACAGCAAAGACGAAGCCAATCGTCTTGTAACAACATATTATATGTGTTGTCTCAAATACATTGCTAACGTTGATTTTACTCAAGTGATTGATGAGAGGAACACCCTGGCACTAATGGTAGATGATACAGCTTGCATCCCTGCAGGAAGTCAGATAGCTTATTATGACCTTCAGAACAGATCCCTGGATATGTCATATTCAATGATTGCATTTCATGCAGTGGTCGTAAGTTGCATGTAGACCAGTAGAATTGTAACGACACATAGACGGTGTAATTTAATTTGAACGAAAGAAGATATAATCCTTAGTAACAGCCATGGCAGCTACACCCTGGCACTAATGGTAGATGATACAGCTTGCATCCCTGCACCCTGGCACTAATGGTAGATGATACAGCTTGCATCCCTGCAGGAAGTCAGATAGCTTATTATGACCTTCAGAACAGATCCCTGGATATGTCATATTCAATGATTGCATTTCATGCAGTGGTCGTAAGTTGCATGTAGACCAGTAGAATTGTAACGACACATAGACGGTGTAATTTAATTTGAACGAAAGAAGATATAATCCTTAGTAACAGCCATGGCAGCTTCAGGATCAGGAACTCCCGAGCAGTCAAATCTGAAATCTCAAATTGCTGAAACCTCTCTATGAGATGAAGCTTTGGCCACACTGATGAAGGACATGGGAGTGGCAGCAGAACATCATGACGATTTCTGCCTCAAGATGACTGAGGCACAGTGGGGGCAGGGGAAGCAGATAAGGGATGCTGTAAAGTATATGGGTTTCGACGCCAGGGAGATCATTAAACAGTTCATCTTAAAGGCCAATACAGAACCCAAAGCTGGACCAACTGATGTTCCAACTCTACATATAGGAACCACCAGCTTGTACGAGAAGAACCACCAGCTTGTACGAGAAGAACCACCAGCTCACGGACCTGATGTTTTTCATCAACGTTTTCCTTGAAAGAGGAAACAACGTGAATAAAGCCATCTTGAGGTGTGATGCTGTGGCGGGACAAATTCTGAGGAGAAAGGCCCAGAATTACGGTATCATCGCAGACCAAGGCCCAGAATTACGGTATCATCGCAGACCCGGGACAAGGAAAGATCGTTCTAGGAACAAAAGACCTCACTCTAGCCAGAATAGTGCAGGCATTCCCGGTTCATGCTGCTACAATCATTGTAAAGGATGGTGTGACAGGCAAATTAGTGTCGAAATTGTTTGACATTTCTACCATCCTCCTGATGCAGCACACCATCTTTTCTGCTCTGATCATCCGGAAGGCTTTGATAAAGTGATAATAGACGAGGCGTTGATGGTGCATGCTGGACAACTGGCCTACGTGGCGCAGTTGACGAAAGCAAAGGAACTGGTCATCATAGGTGATAAACACCAGATTCCTTACATCGATCGAGATCACGTAACTAACATCAGGTACGCTAACCCAGACAAATTCTGCGCGATCATACAGACTCTGAGACGCACGCATCGATGCCCGATTGATGTCACTTACTTGTTAAGTGACAAATATGAAGGTTTCTCGTCTCACTGAGAGTTGCGTGGTTCGCTCAATGAGACGAGAGCGTTACTCAGGTCGAGGTGTCGTCAAGGAGGAGAACGTAGTCTACTTGGTGCTGTTCCAATCGGACAAAAGCGAGTTGCAAAGGCAAGGATACGCGACCGGTGGTTCACGCGTTTTGACGGTTCATGAGGCGCAAGGGCAAACTTTCGCACATGTGAGGTATGTGCGGACGAGTCATAAACCGTTAAAGCTCTATGAATCTGAGGGGCATGCTATCGTAGCCGTTAGTAGACATACAAAATCCTTT
Source organism: Oligia strigilis (assembly GCA_951800025.1). Classification (NCBI taxonomy): domain Eukaryota; kingdom Metazoa; phylum Arthropoda; class Insecta; order Lepidoptera; family Noctuidae; genus Oligia; species Oligia strigilis. The sequence goes on from OX637569.1 coordinate 1,503,422, forward strand.
GTCTATTATACCGATGTTGACGATCTTGTGGTGGGCTGGATGAATAAGGTAATGGGACGTTCCGAGGCTGAGCTGACGCGGTGGAATGACGAACGTAAGCTCGCCAACGGAAAGAAGTTGTGGGTGGTAGATGTGCGCGCCGCCGCGGCTCGCCGCCGCCACCTAGACCTAGCGGCTCGCCGCCGCCACCTAGACCTAGCGCCTCGCCGCCGACCGTAAAAAATTTTCGCGCCGAGTTGAGCGAAATTTAAAATCCGCGGGTGCCGCGCGGGGAGGAGGGAGCTCAGATAAACAGCGGAAAAATATTTTGCATTTCTGGCGTCGCAATTACAAGCAATGCAAAAAAGATGTCAAAGAGTGATCCTTGCTTGATTTTGATTTTTTAATAAAGTTTTTTTAAAAACAGGATTGATTTTAATATATCACCTAAATTTACAGTTATTAAACCAAAATAAGCTAAAATTCTCACGCCGCCGCTGACGTAATTTTGAAGGCGCGCCGCCGCTGGTTTTTATTAACTCGGCGCGCACATCTAGTGGGTGGTTACGTCGCCTTTGATTATCTGCAGGCCAGAATCGAACAACTTTGCGGGACCGGAGGATACGGAGGCGATGCGTGCAATCGGCGGAGGGTATCATAACCCGAATGTGCCGCATGAGCTGAATCCTGGTTGTGCAGTGTATGAGTTTCCTTCCCTGATGGTGAAACCGCTAAAGGATGCCGATATAGGATATGTTCAGACGTGGTACGACAGTGTGATACCAACTAACGCTGAGAACGACGTGACCCAAGATCAGTTGATTTATGAGTCAAGTGATTTGTGCATACCTATATACGACGTCTTGCGGATCGATCCCTTGAAACCAGGTTACTAAAAGAAGACGTACGCTAGAATGAGTCCGGTATTGAAGACCATAATGCCGTCAAATCTGGTGCAATCGCAAGTCACGACTTTGTTGTGTCTGTCCAAGAGAACTGCAAATGTGCAGAATCTACGTAACAATGCGATAAATTCAGTGACGGCTTCAAATTGTCTTTTCAAGAACTTCGTGAAATCGTGTCTGAGGGACGACTTCGATCGCTGTGAAGCTTTTGACACAATAGAACACCAAATGCCCATCTGCTACAGCTCTGGTTAGACAAGCAACCGCCAGCTGTGCGCAAGATGATAGAGTGTCAATCGGCTTTGGAGGATCGGAACTTCTCCCTTTACGAGTTTATGGTGAAGGATAAGCTCAAGCCCCCACTGGAAGCCAACGCCGTTTTTAAAATCCCCGGGGGACAGACCATATGCTATCACTCAAAGGAAATAAACGCTGTGGTTTGTCCGATCTTCGGTGTTGGCTAGAGATAGATTGATATCCATCCTCAAACCGAATATCAAAATCATGACGGGTATGTCTAACGAGGAATTCGAACGCAAGTACGATAAGTCTCAGCATGAGACCTTACTTAGATTTGAGATCAAGTTGTACGAATTGTTGGGTGTGCCGAGATATCTTTTGGATATATGGTATGAATCACATCGCAGGTCCACCTTGCGCGATAAAACGAACGGGGTAAAAATGGGGACGGTATTCCAGCGTAAGTCCAGGGACACCGTGACTTTTTTGGAAAACACGGTTTGTCTTCTGGCGGCGATGTGCGCGAGTTTCGATTTTGAGCACATGCGTTTGGGATTGTTCGCGGGAGATGACAGTCTGTTATTCATGGAGAAGTATTATGAGACTCATGACGCTACCTCTGCTTTGGCGGATTGGTTGAACCTCGAGAGCAAGCTCTTGGACCAATATCAGTACCCGTATTTCTGCTCGAAGTTCTTAGTGTGCGTGGAAGGAAGGTTATTCTTGATTCCGGACGTGCTAAGGACTTTGACGAAGTGGGGTCGTACTGATCTGGTTAATTACGAGCACGTCGAGGAGTACCGGGTTTCTCTTTGTGACAGTCTGCAATCCTTAAATAACCTTTTATTACACGGCCCGCTAGCCGATGCACTGCGCGAGAGATATAAAATAGACTCAGACACAGAAAAGGTCATAAGAGTAATGAATTCTTATATACGGGACGCCACTCTCTCCAGGACCTTATATTACGCTAACGATGAGGAGAATTTGATGAAAGGTCCATGTCGACCTTCATTAGATTAGTTTAGTGTAGATAGGTTAATTAATCATGGGTAACGATTCCAGTGTGAACAGGTCTTACGACCAGTGCGAGCGACATCACCGCGACCAACAATGGGCAAGAGAGCGAATGCGCAAGGATGCACTGGAGCGTGACCTTAAGATTAAACAAGGAAGAGACGGAAGAGACAGAGCAACGACGCAGACAGGAACGGCTGGAGGATGAACGTAGGCGATCAGAAGAGAAGGAGAAGGATCGCAAGTTCAGGTTGGAGATGTTCGAAAAACAACAGCAAGCAATCAAAGAACAACGAGAATTCCGTCAGAAGGAAATGCGAGAGGAGATCAAGAAGGAAAGTGAACGTGACGAGCGTCTCAAGAAGGAGCTCCGCGAAGAGAGAGCTGCGGAAAGGCAGCGCGAGAGAGACGAGTCGCTTCGCAAAAGGAACGAGAAAAACGCGATGCTGCTATGCGGCAAGAGCGTGAAGCATCAAGACTCGAGCGAGAAGCTCGAAGGTAGGTTAGGGTGAGGCATTGTTTTAATTTAATTTGAAATAATGACTACCTCTGCTTTCAAATCTATAATTACGAGTTTGTTGTTGGCGCATCCAGACTGGAACCTTAAGCTCTCAGGAGTTGCAAGAGTGACTGAGGGAAAACGGTAACGTGTTCTTTAGCGCTAGTCTGATTCCGCCAACCACAGACCCTATACCGGCCAAGACTTTCACAGCTCGCTTCCAGTCCGAAGTTGTTACTGGTTTCCGCTTCCAGAAGGTCCAAACGATTGAGTTCGATTCGGACTTGTCTTTGCCGAAACCAAACTGGAGGGTGCAAGTTCTGTACCGACCGACCCAGAAGCAAGGTCGGAGGACAGAGTGACAAGAGTGTTGCACGGTCTTCCCCAGAAGTAACTGCAAGGTCGGAAGGAGTGCTGCACGGTCTTCTTCTGTATCATGCTATGTTCACATGCACGCCGTGCAGCCCGGCGGGCTGCCTGGCGGGCTGCGCGGCATGCAGCCCGCCCCAGGTCGGCGAAAATTCAAGGGGAACTATATTTTCTATCACCAAAATTTATATTTGTCATCAAGTTGTATCACCTAATAAATAGATCTATCGCCACTAAATATTTTCGTTCTCAGATAAACAAAAATTGTTCCCAGGTATGAATTATCAAATTAATGTTAATATATGTGTAAAATAAGAGATCGATAACCAATAAAATTATATTGCATTACATGAATATAAACTTCGTTCTTATAATAACAGTTTTGTTACTTAAATAATAGCTCTGTGCTCAGAATGGTAGATCTGTCACCAAATAAATCGATTATCGATCCCTGACTGCGACTCCTTTTTATTTGATATTTTGTCACCAATACAGTAGTAACATTTTATTTCGTTCAGATATTAAATTAATAGTATTCGTTACCAATTTAATACATCAATTTATAATTTTAATGAAAAAATGATCAAAGGGGCGGAGACAAATTGGCGCGCTTTAAAAATTGACCAATCCGGCCTCAACGATGGGTTGTAGGTAACTAGGTTCGATCACACGATGCGCGACGCGGGCGGCGTGCGAGAGAGATGCAAGTTTACTTCATTCGCGATTTCACGTTCATTGTTGTAGGTGCATTTTATTATCGTTGTGGATAATTTGTTGTTTTAGTTAATTTCTTAAATGTTTATTTTTGATTATGGCATCAAGTAGTGGTGAAGGTAATGCAAGTCATTCAAAAAGTTTATAGTCGTTTGTCGAGCAATCATTCGTGGAGAAAGTGCCGATATTGGAGTCTGATGAGGAAAATGAGGAAGGTACTGACACTGATGAAGGCACCATACCAAAGAAGAAACGGTCGCAAAGCAAGGATTGGATTTTCGTTAAAAAATTTGAAGACAAACACAGTGCTGAGGAGTATATAAAGGCTGAAAAAATTTGGTCTTTTCTGCGAACGCATGATGTAGAGGAAGGGAGAAAAAAGTACTTTAGATGTAATAAAGTGGTGCGGAAGGGACCACAGTGTTCAGCTCAGTTGTATTTACTCATGTACTCATTCTCGGATGAAGTATTGTTGTTTCGGACAGATTCTGATCATGACCACGATTCAAAAACGCTGGCTTGTTATGGGCTTAGTGACAGAGTAAAGGAAGAAATAAACAAATTATACGACTTACATCTCAAACCAAAAGCCATACTTGCAAATTTGACTAAAATTGATGGTATTAAAGTGCCAAAAATGTCCCAAGTAAGGACGTATTTAATTGACAGACGCCGTTGTAAATACGGACAGCCCACGATCAGCCTAGGCGAATTGGAAGCTTGGCTAAGGTCTCATTCACCAATTCCTGACAACGAACATGAAGTTTATGTTATTGGGTATGAAGTGATTGAAGAAACTAGTTCACCACGCTTTAGATTTGTACTATCAACAAAATATTTGCTGCAAAAAGCACGTGACGTAAAAGTTATTCATGCTGATGCTACATACAAGTTGGTGTGGCAAGGATTCCCCGTTCTTGTCGTTGGAAGTACAGACAAAAATAAACGATTTCATCCATTCGGGCTTGGGGTTGCCACTAATGAGGCAAAAGAAGACTAAGTTGTTGTTCGATGCCATCAAGACTAATATCTTTAACTTGTACTCACAAACCTTCAAACCAGAAGTTCTAGTATGTAACGCAGCGAAAGCAATACAAAATGCATTTATAGAGGTATTTGGTGAAGATGTCACAATTCGAATGTGTTGGGCACATGCTAAAAAAAAAATTCAGGCTCATGTAGAGAAAGATACGCGAAAAAATGTTCACAAAGATTTGTTGACAGATGTGGATTCTCTCCAAGCAGTGACTGATTCAGAAACGTTCGAGTTAGCTTCACAATCATTCTTGAAGAAATGGGAGGATGAGACAACTTTCATCCAGTATTTTAAGGAGCAATGGCTCATACAAAACCGTAACTGGTATTTGGGGGCTCACATGGGTTCACCAGCGACTAATAATGCACTAGAATCACATAACCGAGTAATCAAAGATGAATACACGCTCCGTGAACGTTTGCCACTGTCTCGTTTTTTGACAGTTGCTTCAGAGTTTGTAAATGGATGGTCGTTAGCTGTCGATGAAGTATTTGCGACATTACCAACTATGACTCTGAAAGACTGGACAGAAGCCTACCAATGGGCTAAGTTGCCTAAAGAAGTAATACTGACGTATAGTGACGATGCTTTTAAACACTACGAAGTACCGGCTGGTAAGGCAAACAAAATACAAAACTTTGAAAATACATGGACTGATTTTGATCAATACAAAGTCCAATGGTTCAGCAAATGGAGAGTGGATCTACCGCACAATATTGATTGGATGCATGGGAACTGCAACTGCCCTGCGTTTTACAAGAAATATATGTGCAAACATATATTATTATCGGATTAGCCATACGCTTAAAGCTGGCCAACCCCCCACCAGAAGCAAAAAATGTGCTTATCGGCCAGAAAAGAAAAAGGGGGCGCCCTTCGAAATCCAAACCAGCGCTGATTATTCAGTGATTATTGTTTTTTAAGAATAAATATTGATTATTTTAACTTTAATTAAGTGTTTTATCTATTATTCTGCTAGCCATAAGCCAGCTATTTTAAACCAGCGCTGATTGTTCAGTGGTAATTATTTTAAACAATAAATATTGATTATTTTGACTTTAATTGTGTTATTTACTACTCTGCTAAAAATTTTATTTAAATATAATTTATACTACCAGTGGAAATTTAAAACCTTGGGAGTCTAGTTAAGTAGCAGAATCTTTTGGTTGAAACGATGATGACAACCCTAACTTTTTTATTTGAACTTAATGCAATTTTCTAGTAACATAATATGATTTATTGGTGATCTCTTTAAATTAGTTTGCTTAAATACTTATTAGGACACACCTATATAATACATACAAAAACATTTATTTGGTACTAGACCTTATATCTCAGGATTTTAGGTGATTTATTGTGGAACTGATTTTGCATTGTTTGGTGACTACATTTTGGTGACAGATCTACTATTTGGAGGACAAACCCTATTATTTAAGAAACACAAAACTAATTAAATTGGTGATAGCTTAAATGATACCCAAATTCAAGCTGTTCACACGCACGCCGTCGTGTCAGACAGCACGCCCGGTTCGCGGCATTCACGTTCACAGGCGCGTTTACGGGCTCGGGCGTACCGTTTACACGCTCGTGAATGTGAATGTGCACGTTGAATGCCGAGTTGAACGCGCGCGTGTGAACATAGCATCAGAGTTCGGAGAGTTATCGCTTTCGGATAAGGATCGAAAGAAAAAGACCCCTAGCATTTCAACTAGGCGTGGTGCAAAGTCTGCCCAGACGTCACGTGAGAAGCAAACTCGCATGGTTGAGAAGCAAACTCGCATGGTTGAGGAGAGACTTTTGTTAACGCCGATTGAAGACGATATCAGTTTAATTTATTTATTTTTATTATACTCTAAACTTTAATTCGGCTTCTAGAACTTGTGCTAGCAGAACAACATTTTTAAAATGTTTCTTTTCATTTGCCATCTATGCCACCTCTTCTGTTTATTATTTGTAGTGAAGCACCATTCTTCCTACTGTCCTGAAATACAAAATTAATGTTATAATTCTTTCTCTTCATCAAACGAAGTTCTTGACATGCTTACTCAGGATCAGGAGGAACCTAATTCGTTAATCATGCCAGGCCGCCTTTTTCCCCTTTTTCGCGTTGGTGTCAGGCAGTGTGTGTTTTTATTTTCTATCTTCTATCTTCTTCTTATTGTGCCCAGAATTCAGCTACTTGTTTGGCGCCATCACCAGCGTCCACCTTCATTTTCTATTATACTTATTAACGCCTCGTCTGAGATGATTATGTAGTCTACGTACTATTTATTCGTATCAACAAACACGCGTTTAAAGAATTTGGTAAAAAAAACTACCAAATTTGAAAATATCGAGTTGCCACCCTGCCCGCTTTGGCAACACTGACAGATAAATGTCTATTCATTATGTCTTTCGTGTTTACGAACAGCGTTTGTTCTCCCTTTTGAAACACTTTAATTTTTTATAAATAGTGTATTATTTCGATTTCCCAACAATTATTCTTGTCTATTAGAAATAATGGGAAAAGATAAAGAGAAATTAAGAAGAAAACTGATGGAATTACTTAACTCTTCGTCAGAAGGTATGTACGAAAATTCGCCATCTTGATTTAACATTTTTTTTCTAAGTGAATAAAATACAACTAAAACATCTAATGAGGCATACATTTACATCAAATATATCACTTACGCTATTACGAACGAATTTCGAGTGAATAAAAGACCTATGCGATAGGACGAGCGCCTATACCTGGTCCAAAAATCTCCCTTTCGTGGTACACGGTACATGGTACTAACAAAACCAAGAACGTTATTATCACACAGCAGAACGAGTGAGAGCACAGACCCAAGCGATAGGACGAGCGCCTATACATGGTCCATAAAAATTTAAAAAAATTTACTATCACACGGTACTACGAGCGAGTGCATGTGATTATTATTGGTGAACTACCTCTGCCTACCCTTCACAAGTCAATAGGCAGGTATCATACGGTACTACGAGCGAGTACATGTGATACATTAACCTGATAATCTTCCCAGACGAACCAGAACCAGTTAAAAAGAGAAGCCGGATAATTATTGAATCTGATTCAGAGGATGAAGAGAAAATACTCCACCTATTGATCATAAAATACCCAACCTTTTGGAAAAAATGGGACATGTTAAAGCGCCTGAAAATACTTTACAAATAAATAACTATGTGGTATTAAACGACTCTCTCACTCGAATGAATCAGCTATTTTTTAAACAAAAAAGGACTGTTTATATCGAACAAGAAACGAGTTTCAAAAACCAATTATAGTACCTCTACCTACATTGAATGAAGTACAGGTTCCTAATATCATTAGTGAAAATTTTCTTGTTTGCAATGATGGAGAAGACAACAATAAGATATTGATATTTTCAAATCCCCTATAGCAAGAAAAACAATAAACCACCTGAAAAATAAGGACACTCAGTTCTATGGCGATGGTACAGTTGCCAGCACATCAGGTTACCCCACGTGTACCTTGAACGCGTTATGAGTAACAACAGCGAGAATCGTGTGTTGTCTGTTCTTACTTTAATGTTTCGTGCTGCAGTGCGTACGTGAGGGTGTGTGCGAATGATCGTCTTGGTGTAGAATAAAATACTGTGCGATAAGAAATAGCGTAGCAGGTTGAACACTTGAATCGAATCGAAATAATGGCCATGCGATGCCAGCAAGCTACTTTCGGATAAAGCGCTGAAAGTTATGTGGCTCAACCAGCTGCCCGCTTAAGTTCGCGCCGTACTCTCCCCGTCAACACCGAGTCATCGCTCGACGTGCTAGCTGCGATAGCAGACAAAATGATGGAGCATTTTGAACCCGCTACAGTCGCCGCAGTCTCCACAGCAAACCTTGCGTCAATAAGTCCAGCTGCTGCAGTCAATAAGGTCCAGATAAACGCAATAACAAGCCTACCTTTCAACAAGTCTGTTGCTTCAGGAATAATCCTTGCTTTTTTTAATGGGACCCGCGATCCAATAGAAAGGATGAGGTCCCTATTACCAAGCATAGACAGCAAAGACGAAGCCAATCGTCTTGTAACAACATATTATATGTGTTGTCTCAAATACATTGCTGACGTTGATTTTACTCAAATGATTGATGAGAGGAACACCCTGGCACTAATGGTAGATGATACAGCTCAGCTTGCATCCCTGCAGGAAGTCAGATAGCTTATTATGACCTTCCCTGGATATGTCATATTCAATGATTGCATTTCATGCAGTCTATGGGTCGTACGTTGCATGTAGACCAGTAGCAAACAAAAGGGACTTCAGAACATGGAAACTAAACGGTATTCATCATTCATTTCTTCTATCCAACAATCTTCCGAAGCAAATGTCTTCCTGGATTTGCAAGGAGGCAATAAGGTGAATGAGATTGTAGTGTCGAGACCTACCATTCGAAATGCCGTCTTTCAAGTGATAAAAGGGGACTATACAGACATCCAGTTGGCAGCCGTTAAAACCCATATAAGAATGTTGACGGCACTTTCAGAAATGACAACACATGCCCCCCTTATACAAAAAGTGATGAGTTCAGGCTGGAGGGAGTGTCTCCCAATATATACTTTAGTCTATGGGAGTGTCATTCTAGTACACCCATTACCAAGTCGGATAATTGCATTCATGAAAGAGAAAATATACGGTCGAATTGAGAAACCTCCTCCTTTTTTGAAGTCGGTTAAAAAAGAACCTAGAGGAGAAAATACTAGCGGCAGGTAAGGATAGGGAGGACATTATATATGTTCCTGTTTATGCCCGAGATCCAGTTTCCGTTCAGCGATGTATGCTGATCTTGTGGTGGTTGCAGGCATAATTGAGGAAATGCAGGAATCTAAAACCAATACTCTGATGGATTACAGGTCTAAGACAACCAACTTTACTGTTGATAAGAGACTTGTGCGACAATTCCTAAGTGCAAAGTCAAAGACGATTAACTTTACAATAGACTATGAGACAAAAGAGAGAATGAGGGTACTGTTTGGTGCTTCATTCGATCATCTCATAGAAGATGCAGAAAATGTCACTAAGATTCTTGCAAGACAACGCTTAATGGATTAATTCCTATTAATAATACCATATATGCTTATATCCAAGTTATTAGTTATTCATTTACAATTCCACGTCTAAGAAGTAGGTATTATTTCAAGTACCTAATCGTCACTGTGCCCTAACACTAAGGGTGGGTTGTATCAAAAGCTCCGTTATAGTTTGCGTCAAAGTTAAATTTAATCGTAACCATAACCATAACCATAGAATCTACTATCCGCTGTTGCACCGTCATATATTTTACATGTTTTACAGTTAAAGTTAAAAGGGTGACAAGTGATAAGACGTCATATTTCCCCAAAATGTACGTGGGTAATTTTTTGACAAGGGCAACACTTCAAGCTTGTTGTCATCACGCTTTCTTTGTTTGACACTAGTGATGTTACTCAGTCATTAACGGTCAGGCACTCGATTGTCTCTATTATGTAAATTAAAAACACAAGAACAGAATCATAGCAAGATCAAAAATACAGTAACCGTTCTATATTGGTAATGTACCAAGGTGTTTAAGTCAGTGACTGAAGGAAGGGAGGCCTTTGCCCTGCAGTGGGACAGAAATGGCTGATAATAATAATAATTCGGCTAAGATTGGCTTTGTTCGACTTTGTAAAGAGCTTTTTGTCTTACATTCCACTGATTATCAGATTGATCTGATAAAATCAGTGAAGATTTAATGAAAAATTACACTTTATTATCTGACAGCACTAACCCACAGAACATGTATTTTCTCTTATTAAAACTCTGTGACTCTGTACATTACAGTATTATGACCGCTTATTACACGAAATATATTTATTACCTGGTTTATTATCCAAGAATGATAGTTAACTAGTGTGGCAGTGTTGATGATATTTCTAATCGCAACTAAACCGAGTGGCACATCGAGAGAAAATGGACTCGATTCTTTATTTTTTTTTATTTGAGTAACGAGTTAAATAAAATCGAGCCGCATCACTATCTGACACTGTCAGAAAGACAAGACGTAAGTGATAATAACATTCATTTTATTTTTCCGTTTCTTTCGAATTGCATGAAATTGATATTTCTGTTTTCCTGTATGTAATTGAAGGATTGTATTATTGGAAGATGCATTACAGCATTTACTCCAGAAGGATGTTGAGTTAATTGTTCAGTAAGATTGCAACGCAATGTGCGAAAACATTGCCCGAGACTGCTGCAGATGTGCGGTAACTTGAGAACGCATGGATTCACGAACGCAAATCAAATCATCTGTGCAGTTTAACGAAAGTGCGTATAGACAATGCAAGAAAGTATTGAAACTGTTATACATTATGGAGATTTGGATACAGGAATATTTACATCATATGGCGATTTTCACAGCAAACGCATACTGTGCCTGATGAATGCGGGAAAGAACATTATTTTGCAGTGGATTCCAGCACACCAAAAAGAACAATAATAATATTAGTTAGAATACGCTTATAACACCGAGCTGCTCTTGCTGGATGCTATTGCAAGGTTGCAACTGTTTGGTGGGCAGACGTTGGTATAGTTGGCTGTTGTGCACATGTAATGTTGAGCATGCGGTATTTATGTATTTTCATCGGTGGAGCGACCTGCATATTTTTTAGATGAAATATTACCTACTTCTAAGTCGTGTGACGTTGAAATTAATATAAGTAGGTACCTACTTGCAGAAATAAAAATGCTTTGTTATGTACAATTTATGTGTTTTTTTTTAACGTTTGAAAACACCCCTACCCGCTGAGCAGTGGTGTGTCCGTCGTAACAGATGCGACTTACAGCTTGTAGGTCGTAGGTTTGAACCCAGACAGGCACTTTACTTTGTGTAAATTATTTCATTACCACTGCTCTCAAAACGGTGAAGGAAAACATCGTGAGGAAACCGGCATGTCCTAGAACCAAAAATTCAGAAGAATACGCAGAAGCATACGCTAGAGCTTAAGTTTCTTTGGCAATTAAAGCAACACACTGAAGAGCAACAGTGAAGCTAGAACTAAAAATAAAAAAACTGAAATTAGAAATCGATATTCTTAAGTAAAATATTCTCAGGGGTTTCTTGTTTTCAGCAAGGGAGGACCCTTGCTGAAAACAAGAACCCTTGGGAACTAAAAACCCGGAATCTGTCCAAAAATTTATTCTCATCACACTTATGAAATCTATCAATGCGATGGTGATTTTTTTTCTCTTCCTAACTGGCAAATCGGATTCACTGTCACTATCATCGCTAGAAGAGCTTTATTCCCACAATATTTCGCGGAGTAAAGACATACCTAATTTGTTTTAATAGGTACTTTATTCAACAACACAATATTTTTATAGGTTACAACTGCAAAGCAGATGACATTACAATGACACTAACCGTAACTATAGCCCTTAACCGGCCGAATTTGGTCGATTAATGTTATAGTTATGTGTGACGTCATTTTAACAATTATGACAAAACTTAAATCGATGCAACCCGAATTTCGCTTAACCGGAGATTTGACGTCTGTCAAAGCTTTGATTATAGTTAAAAATGGCTTGTTATAGTTATTCATGACGTCATTTTAACAATTCTCAAACCGATGCAACCCGAATTTTGCTTAACCGGAGATTTGACGGCTGTCATGAGATTGGTTATGGTTATAGTTAGCTGATGCAACTCACTCTAAGAGTAATATTACCACAACAAACTAGTTTTTGCGGTCACTTTTATTTCTTTGTTTTCATTATAGGGCCGATCTGGGTTGAAAATCGTTACTCGAGAATACATCTACCGCAAGACAAAGGAATTTGAAGCAAAAGATTTCACAAAAAAAATTGATTTAGTCGAGCACCACATTATAAATCAGCCTACTTTTGTGACCGAGCAAACTGTGCAGTTTGTTCAAAAATTTTCTCGTGTAGTGAAATGGCAAGCTTCTAAACGGACTGAAGCAGTATTTATGAAAAAATACCATGATTGGTTGCAAGCCACGCTAGAATACGTGTAAAAAAGTCCACAAATACTATAGGCCGTCCTCGCAAATCCTTTGATGAAGTGACAGACTGCAATAAACGTCGTAAAACTTTACATCTGAGAGAGGAACATGATGCAACATCGCTTCTTCTTTCTTCTTCTTTATGCTGGTCAAATGGTCCTTCGGAGCGCAAGTGGTTAAAGATATTATGTCGTCACAGAAACGTGGGAATAAATATCGAGCTCTGTTTGAAGAGGCATCAGAAGCAAGAAACAACATTTTAGACGATATCGAGAAAGGTACTCGAGAAAATTTTGTCGGGTTCAGTGCAATAAGGATATATTTAATAGGTTATTACTGACATGTGGTCCATATTTAAGCTGCATTAGGCCTAAACCTTCGAAAAAATTACAAAACCATTTAAGCCTGAAACAATGGAAATTTTAGTCACGTGGGAAACAACCAGTCTTGAGAATGACAATAATAATATACAGGAAAGAGAGGGCAGGAACATTGATAGTGATGACATCAGATGAAGAAGCATGGAATGCTCCATCAGACTACATCCGACAAGTATTTTTCAAATTTTATTTTAATAAAAATATTATCAACATATTTTTTTTTTAACCTCATGCTCATTTTTAACTATTTTTTTTTTATTGATATTTTTTAAAACAGCAAATAAAGCTAAACGGACAGGTAAATAATTTTGATCGACTTTTTGGGTTAAATACCCCGCTGTGTGCTGTACTGATTTAGATGAAATTTTATATAGAAATAGTTTGAGTCCCAGGAAAGGACATAGTATAGTTTTAGTTTTTATACATATATTCCACGGGATCGACATATATACAGGTGAAACCGCGTGGCGCTGCTAGTATTATATATAAATAAGTAAACAAAAAAGAAATAAAAGTTTAACAAAATTTTCATTTTTTTTTTTCAGAACGGGCTACAACAATGTAGCGTAGAAGTTCAATTTACTGAGGAAGCACACATTGGAAGATTGGAAGGCTCAGGACAGTCGTCTCGTAGGGAGTGACCTGAAATGACCCTGTGAAGAGTCCCTGAATGTTCCATAAATAATATAAGAAAGAAAAGCACAATCTTAGATAAGTTTTTGTCAATTTGTATGTAAGGTTATGGTAACCTTACATACAAATTGACAAAAACTTTGATGTTTGAAGTCTTGGTACCTTTTTATTAACACTACACAGACTTTTATCCCTGAACGGGCCAGTTGTGTACCTAAAGTACTCCCACAATTCACCAGATGATAAGTTTAAGGCCCGTGTAACGGTGGGGGGCAGACCTATTGCCATCAACCGAGTAAAAAATAAACCCAGACAACCGGGCTGCTACTGACAAATTGACTTGGTTAACTTATTCTCCGCCCTTAGGACAACCATACTGACATTTAAAAGTATGGATAAAATGAAGCCGGACGAACAGACAATGCCAAAAAGTCACAGACAAATCCTGACCATACTAGAATTGTCAATTTTATTCCCCAGCTATAAGATTATCTACCTGAGGTAGATAATTAATTATTGGATAAATGAGAATTTTTGAATGTCAAAATTAAATCCTAAGACAACAGATTAAATCCTCCCGAATTGAAACAAGACATTAATATACCAGTCCCGAATTGAAACAAGACACATTAATATACCAGTTATTAACAATATTATGTATTATAAAAGTACCTATGTTACTGCTATTCGTGTGTACAATCAGTTACCACCAGCAAATAAAGAATTTAATGGAAATATGTTTAAAAATAAATTGAAGAAAATGTTAATTGGTAAGGTATTTTATAATCTGCATGAGTTTTTTTGACAAAAAATGGAATTTGTAAGTACCCAATTTCTTGTTACTATTGCATATCCGACTTGGGTAGACTGTTGAAACAAAAAAATGGGTCAGTGGGTCGTCTTAGGGGCGATGTTATGTATAAGAAGTTTATGTACACAGTTATGCAATAAATATATCTTTATCAGACTGGATGCCAAAAAGCCCGAACAGACTGGATGCCAAAAAGCCAGACAAGTACAGACAAACCATGACCGTACTAGAATTGTCAATTTTATTCCACAGCTATATGATTATCTACCCGAGGTAGATAATTTTATTCCACAGCTATATGATTATCTACCCGAGGTAGATAATTAATTATCTGAAAAATCTGAGAATTTTTTAATGTCAAAATTAAATCCAAAGACGACCCCCACTGACCAGATTGCTTTAGCTGGGAGGAAGTGGCCGCAAAAACTCCACAGCAGATAGATGCCATGACATTCAGACTAGTGCGTCGTAAGCTCGAGGGCTAAACGACCCACTGACCGGCTCAGACCAATAAAAATGGTCCGAGCTGATATTGAATTGCTCACAATTTTTCATGGAGCAGCTCTTACGTTGTCCCGCGACCTTGGTTGTGGTCACGGTTGAACTTGTGAACATGATTTTTTACAAAACTACCCGCTTTTATGGACCAACCCGGCCCCTCTGATCGGGGGACTTCCAATTTTCGACTTCGAACACAAAAAACCGATGACGCGCGTATTTCAAACTGCACAAACAACCTAACGACAACCATTTTTACCAAAGCGACAGAACTGAAATACCACGAATCGTCAAACTAATTTCTTCGACAGATAGGTTTCATAGGACATTTTCTTTTCTTATTTTTTTCAAATAAACCTTACGAAGTTACGATTTCAGAACAATGACCAAGACGCTACCTTGCACCTACCATGAAACTTGAGACCAAACCAATTGACGCCATTTTTTTTTTGCAACTTTTCAAGCACAACACATCAAATTATTAAAAACAACAAGCAAGACTAACAGTAGTTTCCGAGAATCAATAATATAGTTTTATTTTTCTTCTCCATTTGCAAAACCAATGTCTCAACCTATGTAAAGTGTTCTGTGGTCTCAACTCAAGGCCCAAGGGGAAGAGGAAACTCATTTGAATTTGAAACAGTGTTGCCACCTCGGTTTTTGAAAAGGGGCAGTCGGACAAGCTAGAAAGAGCTAGATTTAGCAAATTTTGCCATGAAAAAAGTGCTAGAAAGTGAAACAAACATTTATATACTAGACATGGGTAGCTCGTGAGCTAGTGATAGAAAAGAGCTAGCTCTTTTCGATTGACGTCGCTCTCGCTCACTCAGTCGCGCGCTACGTAGCTCACTAGCTCAGTTAGCTCACTGAGACTCACTAGCTCAGTACTTCAGCGATGCACGCGACCGGCCGAACGGCTCATTCGGCTCGCTTCGGAATACTTCGTCGCATCGTTCGTTCTTCCAACAAAAGCTCTCCGACACAATCTTATCAGTTATCATACGACGTAAATCACTGTAAATCTATCTTTATAGTCATTGACTTAAAGTAGAAAATACTTTGGCACATTATAAATAAAAAGGAACCGCATTGTTTCTTGCGTTTCGTTTACGTAAATTCTAAATAACTCATAAGTACTAATACCATAATATAAACAAACAGATTAGAAAAACTTATTTAAAATTATTTAACTTAGTACTTTTTCGGTTGTTTTGACGAAATGACATGCATACCGCTGCGTGACACGTGCAACGAAGTACAAATACTAATACGACCGTTCTTACTATCAAAAACCGCCACAAAATAAAACAAGATTTATTTATCGATATCCGTAATTCCTTAGTAATTCGCGTGACACGAATCAAATGAGCTAACAGTCGGCGTCTGAGCTACTGAGCTATAGAAGAGCTAGTGAGTACTTAACAAAGAATCCAAACTTCCAAAGAGCTATTGACTATTGAGCGAGGGAGCGAAGCGCGTGCGGCGTGAGTCAGATGAGCTAACAGTCGGCGTCTGAGTCACTGAGCTAAGTGAGCTATAGAAGAGCTAGTGAGCTAGAAGAGTGATATAGCTCTTTAGAGTGAAAGAGCTACTCGCTCTTTATCTTTTATTTATTTATTTATTTAAACTTTTCGCACAAAAAAGGTACAAAGGCGGAGCTATTTCGCCCATGTCATATACAAATGCAAAGGGTTAAAAATTGTTTATTTGAAACGTATTAATTTCAGAACGTCCAAAATCTAATTATAATTAAGTTATTAAATTGTTAAAAATCAGAGTTATTCTTAGAAACAAAGGTTTATTCTTAGAAACAAACTTTGGGAATTCCCCAGTAAAGAAGCAGAAAGAGTAGGTAGGGCCGTAGGGTTACCAATGTTACCATAGCAAAACTAAAAATATACCCAATTAGTGATCATAAAGTGTAAACTGACGAAATCTATCTACATGACACGCATTGTTTCATAACTTGGTAATCGCGGTGCGAAGTTTTCGTCTCGCTTGAAAAGGGCTAGATTGCTCTTTTCGGGCTAAAGCATGAAAAAACGAGTTCACCTACAGTAAAAAGTGCTAGATCTAGCCCGAAAAGGGCTAAGGTGGCAACACTGATTTGAAATTTTTGAATTACTACTTGTAACTTGCCAGTGTTATAATTATAAATCGACTATGAATTGATTAGAATCGACTAAATAAAAATATTTTCATTGAAAAAATTGCTCCATCCTTTCGCTTTCTATTTCCTTTTGCTTTTTAACTCAGGCAAGCACACAGCAGGCCAATGATGATATAATATATACGTCATTGCAGCAGGCGCTGTTGATAAAAAACTGGCCAAGTGCTAGTCGGACTCGCACATGAAGGGTTCCGTACCACAAGGCAAAAACGCCGAAAAAAACACGTTTGTTGTATGGGAGCCCCCCTTTAATATTTATTTTATTTTAATTTTATTATTAAAGTAAAAATACAACTGAGTATTTTGTGAATATTTCAAATGCCTGCCTGTTGCCATTATTGATATCGAGCAAAAAAGGGCAAAAAAATCGCGTTTGTTATATGGGAGCCCCCCTTAAATATTTATTTTATTTTGTTTTTAGTATTTGTTGTTATAGCGGCAACCGAAATACATAATTTGTGAAAATTTCAACTGTCTAGCTACCGCGGTTCTTGAGATACAGCCTGGTGACAGACAGACGGACGGACGGACGGACGGACGGACGGACGGACAGCGAAGTCTTAGTAATAGGGTTCCGTTTTTACCCTTTGGGTACGGAACCCTAAAAATACAACTTCAACTGGTAACTTCAGTTGAAGCGTTAGTTAGTTAGTTCCAATTTTGGCCACGTGCCAAAATAACCTTATACCATTGTATGAAATTAGTATTATTTTGGAGAAGGTTATTATTGCCATTTATTTCGGACAAAATCAACATAAGTATTTGTGACAAAGCCAAAACGCTTGGAAAAAAAACATTGCGTCACGTCACATACACTGAGACTCTGATAGAGCAAACTGTCAAGTAGATGCTTCGCGCTCGGCTAGGCGGGGGCACTGCCGTGCCCCCCGATACTTGACAATGACAGCACAGAACACTATAATATTTCTCCTAGCGGAGGCGAGCGTTTACGCCGTACGGCATTTCATATAAACTTTCAAGGCCTTGTTTTTCGAAATGACTGAACCGATTTTAATGAAACTTCATACGCATAAGCAGGATAAAAAGGTCTAAAAAGTTACTTAAGAACATTTTCGAATTGTCTTATTTAAAAAAAAAGATAACTTGAAATCTCTGTTTCTATGGAAAATTTAAAATCTATAACTATTTTTCGAAGGTCATAAACTTTTTTTTTTTATTTAACTTGGAGAAATGCTCATGCATTCTGCACCAGTGTGACGCAACTGTCTAATAAAAAAAGAAACTATGAAACGTGCACTAAACATAATGGTTTTAACATCTATTCGACTCTATCATGTTTAGTACATCCCTATCTTGTTATTATGTTGGCAGCTTTACGTCATGTCTGCAGTCCGTAGACAGAGTAAACTATAGACTGCTGCTTATCTTCTTTTTCATTCGCACAAGAAAAAGAGAAATATATTAACGTCACTAGCAAAGAAAAGAGACAGAGTAAGAGTATTTCTGTCCCTTATCGCGTGTCGGCTAAGCACATCAATGTGCACAACAAGTTTGACGTTTATGAATGAAATAATAAAAATTATGAATGAAATAAAAAAACTACACCGCGATTAAACGGAAAATAAGATCTTTTTCGTGCATAATTCAATAAAAGTACATTTGCGCAACTGTAAAAATGGTAAGGTGCAGTGTAATAAGCTGTAAAAATTATAATATGATGAAGATTGCCGGAATTTTTTGTCCCTTTCGGTGACACGGATACCGTGAGTCTATAGATTACTCTGTCTACGCTGCAGTCTGTGTTATTTTTGTTTTGTTGGTATTCAGTTTTAGTGCACGTTTCATACAAGCGACGTTTTTCAACTTTTTCTATGGGAGTTCCGTCTCTTATATATGTTTGATGTTTCTATATAGTTACTTTACTCTTTGATATGTTTACATGTTTACTTACTCTATGTTCTGCACTACCACGGGGAGATAGTGCAGGTATGTGGGACTCATACCCACTAAAACTCGCCGCAAAAACCAATGCATGTAAAAAATATACTACCTATATAATTATACTTTGAGAGCGCCTCTTGAAAGTGGTCAATTTGCACATTGGCCCTTATACATAGGACCCATCGTTATTCAGGTGAATTTGTATAATACAATGGAAGGAGAAAATATTAAATATATTATTGTTATTGATGGTTTCCTAGTTTCAAAAGAGATGTATTTTAAAGAAGTAGGTACCTATTTATAAGAATCGGGATAAGGTTCTTCATTTATGCCATTTAAAACTCCCGAGTTTGTTGGTAAGATATAAATATGATAAAACCGTATTTATCATTTGTTATTATATATTATGTGCATGGGATGTTGCTAGAAATACTACGATAACAACATCAGTTTCTCGTAATATTTATGGATAATGAAGGACTTTGACTTTATCACTAGGAACGCCATTTTGGAGCGCAGCGTGATGTTTCGTACCATAGATTATACAGTCTTTTCGTACGGCTGCGCTCGCGCTCCAATAAGTATACGTAGTATCTCTAAGTAGTCTGTGGCTCCATTGCTCTTTGGCAAACCCGGAGGTAGAACCTTAGTGACAGAAAAATAAAAAATCTTTTTTCTTAAATGTTTTATTATTAACTTAATGCTTATGTCCACTAAATACTTGTTACAGATGTTATTACGCTTAGAAACTAATTCTTAAAGTTAGAATTATTGAATTTTCCAAGTGTAGGTACAGACGCCAGCACATCAAGTTACTACAATCTGTCAGATTTCTTTAATAGATTTTCGACTTTATTGCTAAAGCATAAGGTTCAAGGTTGATTGGGAAAATCTGACAGTTTCGGGTAGGTTGACCTGCTGGCGTCCGTACGTCTATGGGCAAATTCAAAGCTCTAAAAACGGCGTACAATACGCAAATGTCACAGGGCAGAGTTTGATGAAAACTAAAATGATAAACAAATTATAAATAAGGTGGAGGCGGCAGTGGCGTAGCGTAGTGGTGGCGCGGGGGGGGGGGCGATACCCACGCTACGCCACTGGGAGGCGGGAATACGACAATATTATTAAACTGCGTATATCTAATAACGTTCCCCGTCTCCATAGGAAAACCTAATAAAAAGAAGAAAAGAAAGAAAGAAGAAATGTACAATATGTCTAAAAATAAATTGTTCCGATTTCTTATAGAAAACTTATTACTCTGTTGCTGATTTTTATCGACTAAAATGTTTTAAACGTTTCATGTCCGCTTGGCTATATCTAATGTATTGTTGTCGATTGTCATGTGTCTGTCATGCATGACTTTATATCAAATCATTAGAATTTTATAATCGTATTTTCATTGTATTAATTATTATTTAATAATTTGTATGCCTAAGTGGCTGATCATGGAATGAACATTATTAAATATTATATAATGAACACCTGTATGTAACCCACGTATCACAAATAAACGATTTGATTTGAAAAGAAAAAACTTTTTTTGCAGTAAACATGACGCAGAGAAAGAACAAAAAAAAAACAAAAACAAAATTGGCCAAATGCGAGTCGGACTCGCACACGAAGGGTTCTGTACCACAAGGCAAAAACGCCGAAAAAAAACACGTTTGTTGTATGAGAGCCCCCTTTAGTATTGTTGTTATAGCGGCAACAGAAATACATCATCTGTGAAAAATTTCAACTGTCTAGCTATCGCGGTTCTTGAGATACAGCCTGGTGACAGACAGACGGACGGACAGACAGCGAAGTCTTAGTAATTAGGGCCCTGTTTTTACCCTTTGCGTACGGAACCCTAAAAAAGTAAAAAAAAGATCAATCAAATAAGTACCTATAGGGATGCATAGTTTAGTCACTACAGCTAGTCAAAGATTGGCAACATCCGTAGTAGGGCATGAGCCCCGGGCGCCTATTGAAGGGGGGCGCGCAAAATCGCGGCAGTACAGGGATGAAAGCGTATTTCCAAATATGTGCATTTTTATTTAAATTATCTTCAGTTTTTTGCAATTCGTTCGCTGATCAGTGCAAGCGCACCACCCTTAGAGAAGTTCCGTTGGCCGAGGAAGCTACTCCTCGTCAGGGTACTCCTCAGCGACCTCCTCCTCCTGCTCGTCAAACTCTGCATCGTCTACCCCCACTTCCTGTAACAAAGATTTACATAACATAAAAAAAAGTTCTCCAGACCGATTCCTTGATGATTCAAATGTTGGGCATACATCACCATAATTAATTTTAGTTAATCATAAAACAGCCAATTGACCTTTTTTTGCTAACCCTAAATTTGGAATTTTGACCTTAGTACATAAAAACTGGCCAAGTGCGAGTCGGACTCGCACACGAAGGGTTCCGTACCACAAGGCAAAACGCCGAAAAAAACACGTTTGTATACTTTGGCGGCTACTCAGCGAAACGATAGGATACCAAAACATACTTTAAGATATCTACGAACCGAACGTGGGGCGGGACGCAAACCCGTCCTTCCGGAAGAGCTTCCAGCAGTACAAGGCAATCTATCATGAAAGGACAATGTGTCATGTTAGGCCTGGGGACTTACTTCATACTGTTGATATTCAGACACCAGGTCGTTCATGTTGCTCTCTGCTTCAGTAAACTCCATCTCATCCATACCTTCGCCTGTATACCAATGCAGAAAAGCCTGAAAAAGAAATATACTAATCAAATCAAAAGTTATTTCATCAAACCACCGAGGCAATTGCGTAACACATTATTAATCGGAATCGATTTCATTTTGACAGTTCAACAACATTCATTGCGTTATTTACGTGTGGAGCTAACAAATTTTTCGAACTTATGCAGCAATGGATTAGCAATTTGTTTCAAAATGATTCAGATTCCGATTGATAGTGTGTTACGGACGGAGTTAGGGTGCTAGCGAGAGAGATAGTTTTCATGGTTTTCGAGGGTGTTGAAGCCGACAATGTGGTCAAAATGATAATCAAAGATGGCGGCTGCAATTTTTTAGGGTTCCGTACCAAAATAGTAAAACAGAACCTTTATGGTGATCAGACTCAGTCTGTCTGTCTCACGAGAATCAGCACTTTTGGAACGTCAAAATGACATAAGACAGTCCCCCGGCACGCGCGTCCTTCACCACCTCCTAGTGCCAGCTGGGGAGGGGAAGTGTTACACGGATGGTGGGGTGCTTTATTTCATGTAAATATTTCATCACCACTGCTCCCAAAACGGTGAAGGAAACCGGCATGTCTTAGAACCAAAAATTCGAAGACATGTGACACCAGCGAGTGGTTTTAGTGAGGTAAAAATCCATCCATCCATGATGGTGATCCATCAGCACATAGGGGTGGTCCCGGTTCCGCATAAAATACCAATTCCGGAACCCTCCCGTGCAACCCCTGTAAGGCACATCCCTGGGGAGACTGTAAAGGGGCCTCCCCTGAGCCTCGCTAATCTTTATGCACGGCAGCACGTGACCACTGTGCCACCGTCTTCCCTGGAGTCACTTGGTGGGCGACCCAAAAGGTTCACCTACCTTGTTTGGTAACCGGGTTTCGGCGTATTATTAGGCGTCAAGGCGGTTACCAACCCGACGCCTCCTTCTCCGAGAGACATGTGACACCTACCAACCCGCACTGGGCCCGCGTGTTGGATTACCGCCCACCGCCCACTCCTTCTCACCGAGAGGAGGACAGGGTCCCAGCAGTGGGAAACATTACAGGCTGATTATGTATGTATGTACCTTTCTACGGAACATCACGGTGAACTGCTCCGATATCCTCTTGAAGATCTCCTGGATAGCCGTCGTGTTGCCGACGAACGTGGCCGCCATCTTGAGCCCGCGCGGCGGCACGTCGCATACTGCCACCTTCACGTTGTTTGGGATCCACTCCACGAAGTAGCTGGGAACGGACAGAAAGATAAAATGTATACTAATCTTTATATATTTTTTTTCTTTTCTTTTTATAACATAGTTTATAAGTTATACTACCCACTAACAATATTATGGGCAAAATATGTCTGAATTAAAAAAGATTTTATTTTGCTTTATTTATTTTTTTTATCTACAAAGTCTAGTTTGTTACACCATTTATAACTCAGGAACGGCTGGACCGATTTTTATGATCTTTTATTTTTTTGGATTTTTCTCCGCCCCGAATAGCAGAATAGGTAAGTACCTAACTATTAAAACTCGGGAAAAATACACGAAAAATAAATTAATATAATTCATTTTCTCATACAATCGTTCTTATTGATTCTGAGGCGGTATGATGTTCACCGGGTCAGCTAGTATAGCTTCTATAGTTACTTTACTCTTTGGGCTAAGTGTGAGTTTTTTCACTCACGTTCGATTGCAAGCGCGTTAGTATTTTATGGAAAAAAGTTATAGCGCCACCTGGTGGTAACTAAGAGAAACCTACAAAATTCTAAAGCGTTCGCAATCGAACGTGAGTCGAAAAAACTCACGCTGGCCTCTGATCGATTAAAAATCATTTAAAAAAAAAAAAAACAAACATCTTTTTAGATAAAAACACGAATTTCGAAAGTGTTTTTGGCCCTGTATTTTCGTTTTTTGCCACCGAGTTCCAAAGTCAAAGTTTACTTTTTTTTTTTTTGCTGGCCTTTGCTGTCCCACTGCTGGGCAAAGGCCTCCTCCAAATCCTTCCAGGAACCCTTTTCCAGCGCCACCTCGAACCAGCCACCTCGAAGTTTACTTTGTGGTGTTTTTTTTTTGTAAAAACGTTTTTATTTGTCCCAATAGGTGATTACTTACCTGGAGTTTTTATCCTGCACCGTCAGCATTTGTTCGTCGACTTCCTTCATGGACATCTGGCCTCTGAAGATGGCGGCCACGGTGAGGTACCGGCCGTGTCGCGGGTCGCAGGCGGCCATCATGTTGACGGGGCTGAACATCTGCTGCGTGAGCTCCGGCACGGTGAGCGCGCGGTACCCCTGGCTGTTGCGCGCGGTCAGCGGCGCGAAGCCTGCGCATGGCGGGACACGCACACAGTTGTCAAATAACCAGTGCCGGATTAAGACTAGGTACTTGATGCCCTTAAGCAATCCACTTCTGTAGGCTCTCTCCACTAGTCACCTCGTATTTTTCAAAATAACGACGAGCGATTTGTAAAGATTGGCGCACATCTCTAGCTAGAGTGACTTTTGGGTCGTGTAATATCTTGCTGATAACCAGCCTTGCCTTTCATATGCCAGCAAATACTGTTTCGATGCTGTTTCTGCCTTATGGTGCCCCCCGAGACGTGATGCCCTATTGCTTATGGGCTAATCCGGCACTGCAAATAACTTTGCCGCTCTGAAGCTAGGCTTTTCGCTGGCCGCGCATGCGCGCTGCTGTTTTATTGATAGGATTAACTACTGCGCAGTGATTTGTTGCCTATTTCAGAGCGGCAAAGTTATTTGACGCGAACTCTACGCAATTAGGTTACTCAGTTACTGCTCAACCATTTTGAAGCGAACTTAGGGCAGACGGTACTGTTACAAGAAAAGACAAGCCTCAGCAGTTGGTGAAGTCGGACTGTGGATGACGATGATTAAAAAAAAACCGGTCCAGTGCGAGTCGGACTCGCGCACCGAGGGTTCCGTACCATCATGTTTTTAAATTTTCATCGGCGAGGCCTATATTCGTCAGAGAATTTTAACACTGTGCACTGCGGTGTAGTATATTGCGCAGTTTTATGTCAGCGCCATCTCTTGACCGGTAGTGGAACTAATGTCATTTTTGTAGATTTCTGAAAAACTGTGAGAGATTTCGTTTTATTTTTCCTGTAATCTTCTACTCCGAATCCGACTCGCTCTTGATCGGTTTTTTTCCTTTTGAGGTACGGAACCCTAAAAATGAAATTGTTACCTGGCATGAAGAAATGCAGCCTTGGGAACGGCACCATGTTGACTGCTAGCTTGCGGAGGTCAGCGTTCAGCTGTCCTGGGAACCGAAGGCATGTGGTCACACCTGACATTGTCAGCTGTAAAGAGACAAGTCTGTTATTACCTTTATAGTACATACTAGTTTCATGGATATGTAGTAGTCTCAACAACGTCACATGCGAACTACGCTTCATACTGACGTCACGCAAAATCCTGCATCTCGCAAGCAGAGTTTTCTGCGCAACTAGCATAGATACAACGGCCCGACATGAATCATCGGGCAGTTGCCCGCCAGACATAACACCCCTAATAGAAATCTCTATTCCTACACAGCACGTTTCGCCGAAAACTTTGTTGATAGAAAACATTGTTCGTAGATATCTTGGTTCATAGGAAGCACTGTTGAGAGATCTGTTCATAGATAGCACTTCTTGCCGGAAACTTTGTTCATAGAAACCACTGTTTCACAGAAAGCGCCTTTGGTTCACGGAAACCAATTAGATCATTATTTTTTAAGTAAGCTGTATTCCCATTCGCTCGCTCTTGCATCCTATGTCGATGGAGGTGTAAAGGGTTTAA
Organism: Oligia strigilis; assembly: GCA_951800025.1. NCBI lineage: Eukaryota > Metazoa > Arthropoda > Insecta > Lepidoptera > Noctuidae > Oligia > Oligia strigilis. The sequence continues at coordinate 1,529,075 of OX637569.1, forward strand.
AGTAACCTAACCAAACCGAACCTCGGGGTGCCCTTCGCTCGCTCTTGCATCCTACGTTGCGCTTTAACCAAGGCATCTGGAAACAGTGGTTTCCAGATACCTTGTGGACTTTAGATCTGTAGACCATTTTTTATTTTATCAAGTAGGTACCTGGTACTTGTTGACAGGCTTACGCTATCCTCCCATACCTACTGTAATTTGAAAACATTGTAAAAGCCAATTATTTTTTAAAAGGGTAACCGTGGAGTTTCTTGCCGGTTCTTCTCCATAGGAAACGACCAATTGGAACCGTGCACCTAGCTTCTGACGTTTCTTAAGTGCCCATGTAAGCTTATGTGAAATAAAATATGTATTAATGTTTTTTTTTTACGGATACTCACAGACACAAGATGATTGAGATCTCCATATGTAGGTGACGCGAGGCGAAGTGTTCTAAAGCAGATGTCGTAGAGTGCTTCGTTATCAATACAGAAGGTTTCGTCCGTGTTCTCAACTAGCTGGTGGACTGATAAAGTGGCGTTGTACGGCTCCACCACGGTGTCTGAGACCTGAAATAGTAAGAAGAATCCATATCGTAAGAGCTTTTTTAACCTCTGACACGACCTGAAATTTTTTGTAGGTACCTATACGAGTCCTGTATAAGTGGCGAGGCCACCCGCGGCGCGACGAATCGAGGTTTTCTGGGACATTCGAGACGTCACGGGGGGAGGTGGGTCATGTGAGTGGTTCATAGTTAAATGAAAGAAGTTTTTACATTTTCTCCTTTTAACCAAAAGGAGGAATCGCCAATGTGGCCTGCGACATTCATCTTACGTTTTTTGCAGGTCAGTCACAGGTTGTATGTTGAACAAAATATGGTTCGCGACCGAAACAAGAATGTTTTTGAAGAAATATCATATAATCTTAAATCATCAAAACAAAAACTTTATTCAGTTCAGAAAAAAACTGACTCGCGCACCAAGTAGTAGTTCTTGAGATATCTAACTGTGACAGACAGACAGACTGAGTCTCGCCATAAAGGGTTCCGTTTTACCATTTTGATACGGAACCCTAAAAACTATTTCATCACCACTGCTCTCAAAACGGTAAAGGAAAACATCCCTGAGGCATGTCCTAGAACCAAAATATCGAAGACATGTGTGACATTCACCAACCCGCACTGGCCCCGCGTGGTGGATTACTGCCCACTCCCTCTCACCGAGAGGAGGCCTGTGTCCCAGCAGTGGGAACATTTATAGGCTGATTATGCAGCAGAAATGCCAGACAACTAGTGCCTGACGCTGGTTTTCAACTGGACCTGAAGTGTTAGACCGTGTACTTTCGTATCCATACGAATATTATAAATTCGAAAGTAAGTAACTATAGTGTAATTATTAATTCACTGGAGTAAACTGACAAATCATCATCATCTGCCTAGCCTTTTCCCAACTTTGTTGGGGTCGGCTTCCAGTCTAGCCGGATGCAGCTGAATAGAAACATTGACTTTGTGTGATGAACTGAATCACAACGAACGGAACTCATCACTATTACAATAAATATGGCTTAGCATCTGTCAGTTTACTCCAGTGAATTAATAATTAGACTGTATGTCTGCCTGTCTCTCTGTCTGTTTGTATGTTACCTTTTCACGCCTAAACCCCTGAACGGATTTCGATAAAATTTGGCAGAGAGATAGGTTGCATCCCCGGGAAGGACATAGGATAGTTTCTATCGACATACCTCGCGGTCGAAGCCGTGGGCGGAGGCTAGTTTATAATATTAGAAGGATAAACCCGAATATTAACTTACCTTGGGCGACGGCATCACGCTGAAAGTGTTGACAATCCTGTCTGGATACTCCTCACGAAGTTTGCTGAGGAGCAGAGTGCCCAGTCCTGATCCTGTGCCTCCGCCCAGGGAGTGGGTCAACTGGAAACCTGGACAAAGTTAAGACGGGACATTTTTAACCAGTACGCTAAGTGTAACCATGAATTCAGCATTTATTTGATTTTAAAGGTCATAGCACACGTATCAAACCGGAAAGGGATCGGCACCGTATCAACTCGATCCGTTCATTCTTTGTATGAAACTCCCTACTGCAACGCACACTAATCAGAATCGTAACGTAATCGCCTCGCCTCGGGACAAGCTCACGAACCGCGGTGCGGTGCATTACGGCTCGTCGTCCCCGCGCTTACGTCTCTCCATACCAGAGCTTACGTCTCTTCATCCACCCTTGATCCTCCCACCCCTCCGGCCTGCCTGCTGCACCATCAACCAGCGGTCGGCGAGCCGTAAGCGCGGCGTCGCCTAGCCGTAGCCGAGTCGACGTATCGGAGCTTCTGATCCGCTTTGGTTACGTGCTTACGTTAGGTTGACGCCTGTTTGACGAGACGAGGCGAAAGGCGATATGGTGCCGATCCCTTTCCGATTTGATACGTGTGCTGTCTTAAACTTCCTAGCATAGAAATGACTATAAAAAAAATACATTATAGGCCGACCGCTTAACTGAGACGTTGCCTGAGGTAGCGCGGTGCGGGAGGGGTGTGGTGACGTGACGTGAGAACGTGATTCGTCAACTTGTTTCCAGTCTAACCAGATGCAGCTGACTACCAGTATTTTACATGGAGCGACTGTCTATCTGACCTCCACAACCCATTTACTGGGTAATACAATACGCCTTGGTAAGACTGGTTGTCAGACTTTCGGGCTTCTGACGACCCGTAACGACTGTCAAAGATCCACGAATGACAGCCGGGATACAGTGGTTTTTTGCCTTTTTAACTACATATGATTATCATAAGAAATAATAATTGATTATGCTATGACCACAATGCGTGTGACAGTCCCATGGTACTCTAAACACTTGGTTTGTATGGAGAGTGGTGACAATGCCTCCTCTTACAACGGCCGCCGAGGGGTCACCGTGCTCAGTGCCCTGATAAGCTTATTCAGCCTATAATGTTCACACTGCTGGGACACAGGCCTCCTCGCTTTGCGAAGGAGTGGGCTGCCTGTAATTACCACGCGGGCCCAGTGCGGGTTGGTAAATGTCACAATGTCTTCGAATTTTTGGTTCTAGGACATGCCGGTTTCCTCACGATGTTTTCCTTCGCCGTTTTGAGAGCAGTGGTGATGGAATTATTTACACAAAGTAAAGCGCCTGGCTGGGTTCGAACCCATGACCTACAATTTATAAGTTGGAGCACCACTGCTCTGACTATCCCTTCAGAAAATAAAGGCGCGATGTTACGTACCTTGTAGACAGTCACAGGGCTCCGCCTCCTTCCTCACTACGTCCATCACAGACTCCACCAGCTCTGCTCCTTCAGTATAGTGTCCTTTTGCCCAGTTGTTACCTGACAACACGAAAAAACAATGAGTTAAGTTAGTCAATTGTCAAGGTGTGGGCATAGAGATGTGTGGAAATGTTCTGAGAATGAGGCTAGGCGTATGCAGCTGGGACGCAGGTGAAGCAGCGCAGGGCAGGCGAGACAGACATAGTCCGCGAGCGTATGCTGTGACGCAGGTGACGCAGCGCAGCACAGTACAGATTTAGCAGCGCAGGGCGGGCGAGACAGACATAGTCCGCGAGCGTATACTGTGACGCAGGTAACTTATGCACGCATTCGCGATCTAGCTGGTACAATGAATAGACGTCTCGACTCACACGCGTCGTCGCGCAGGTATCTGTGCCGGCACTACAACGAGGCGTAGAGCAGGGCAGACACATGTCTGCGTCACACGTGCCTGCGCCGCAACGTACGCAGCACTCGGTACTTTCATGCATTACAAAATCTGCTCTGCCCTGCGCTGCGCGGACCTGCGTCGCGTGGACCTGCGTCGCGTGCGTCCCAGCATACGCCTAGTCTTAATGTGGGTGACTATACAGCATGCATCAAACACAATGACAAACATTTTTTTTTTGTTTCAGCGTCAGCGACCGACTGGAGCCGAGTATACCCGATTCACCGACCCAAGCGTAACGGTTCAGTTTTATTCATTGTTCAGAATGAATGCAAAGCGCGCCTAAAGAAGTTTTCATTTCAAAATCAAAATATTTTATTTTACATAAGCCTACATGCAATGGGCACTTATGAAACGTCAGAAGCTAGGTGCACGGTTCCAATTGGTCGTTTCCTATGGAGAAGAACCGGCAAGAAACTCCACGGTTACTCTTTCAAAAAGTGACATGTGCGCGCGACGGTCGCTTTTGGTAAGGATGCGAACTTACATCGGGTATTTTCGGCTATACCTGTCTGCTTGGTATTTACCCTTACTTTACATATCGAGACCCCTCCGTGCCTCGGGTCCTGGCTGTCTTTGATAGTCGTTACGGGTGGTCAGGAGCCCGAAAGTCTGACAACCAGTCGTACCAAGGGGTATCGTGTTACCCAGTTACTAGATTGTGGTGGTCAGATAGGCAGTCGCTCCATGTAAAATACTGGTATTCAGCTGTATCCGGTTAGACTGGAAGCCGACCGCGACATAGTTGGAAAATAGGCTGGCTGCTGATGATGATGCTTGGTACTTACCGGCGCCACTTTGCCCGAACACATAGTTGTCAGGTCGGAACAGCTGGCCGTAGGTAGAGGACCTGATAGCGTCCATGGTCCCAGGCTCCAGGTCCACCAGTATTGCCCGAGGAACAAACCGCCTGCCTGAGAAACAATTAATTGTAAACTTAGAGCCTCATTGTGATTGTGGAAACTTACGTGAAATGAGCTGACAGGTGGAATCAGAGCACACTTCAAGTTTACATTCACCTTTTTTTTTTTGTTTTCGGGGTTAAACCTCCAAAAGGCACCCGACCTCCGCGGAGGTAGGGGAGCGTGGGATTTTTACCTCACTAAAACCACCCTGGTGATCACCATCAGCACATAAGGGTGGTCCCGGTTCCTCTTAAAAGATCAATTCGGACGGAACCCCCCCTATAGGACATAGTCCAGTGGCATAACTATACCGTTTGGGGTCCGTGGCAAATTAAAGGGATGAGGCCCTCCCTCAATGTAAATGTAAAGAAACTTAACAAAAGTTATAGTTCTTTGTTTTATTAGCACTTCTCCCGCGACTTTTTCCGCGTACATTTCATATTTTCCCCTACTAAATTTAGCACCTGACTGCTTCTGTCCTTATGTTAGGATCCTCCTGTGCTCATGGCCCTCGGCCGGGGGCCCCTTCTGGCTGGGGGCCAGTGGAATTTTGCCCCAATGCCACCCTATAGTTACGCCACTGGAACTTACCTTACACTTATCCGGCGCAATGTGGGTGTACTATTTATGACACCTCTGGTGTAAACCTTTGGTGTGAGCTTAAAAAAATTACATTTTGACGTGTTAATACGAACATAATAGTAGGGAACAGCTGTTTTTTTTCGCGATTTCAGGTTTGATCCCATAGTAAAAGTTGTTCATAATGATGAGTACAATGACCTCTTCAGAGGTTGTTAATGTTTTACCAATAACCCTGTATAGTCTTTGGAAACAATGGAAACCCTTGGATTTTGACTGAAAGTGTGTTACGCAAGTAGGGTGCAGTTTACCATCAGCCGCCTCATTGTAGTAGACCTGGATCCTCTCCAGCTGCAGGTCGCTGTCGCCGCGGTAGTAGCCCGTCTGGTCGATGCCATGCTCGTCTGATATTATCTCCCAGAACTGTGAACAAATCAGCAGGCGTATGGTTATAAGAAGACGGTGGCGGATCCAGGATTGCCGTTTGGGAGGAGCTTGACCCCGCTGAGGCCTCCTGGCTGGAGGCTTAGTTCACTTAGAGCAACCACAGGATAGTCCGGCCTCTCAAGGGCAACTAATAATAATAAAGTATTTATTGGCACAATACAAGTTTGACACCTATTAAAATACACATAGTAGTCACTAGGGGGGCAGAGAAATTGACAAACAGGAGTAGTGTACAAGAGATGGATAAAGTACCAGAATTTGAGCTCTGAAACTAGGAAGATGCTGTATCTTAGGAGGAGTGACTTCGCATAATTATGAGCGTACTAGCAGACTTGGATAGTCACAACTACGAGATGCCGTAAAAAGGAAAGTATTCACAGAACAGAAAATTAAACAACCCTCATAGAGGTGGAATTTAAAAAAAACCCTTTCTTAGTGGATACCTACTCTTCACAAAGAACACACCCTCCAAATTTCATGTCTCTAGGACCAGCGGTTTAGGCTGTGCGTTAATGATCAGTCAGTCAAATTAAATTGACCCGCACCGCGCGGGTTTTTGAAGCAAATTGCTAATCCATTGCTTCGAAAATTTTATCTGCTCAACACGTAAATAACACAATGAATGTTGTTGAACTGTCAAAATGAAACCGATTCCGATTGATAATGTGCCGCGCCGCTATACTGGGCATCATGTAGGTACGTATGTGCAGCACACTTTCTTTCTACAGTTAACTGCCAATTACCATACAAAGCTAATGATGGGAATCCGAGATCTTCATCTCCACCGCTTCGTCTACCTGACCTCCTTTGAATGGGCTTGTACACTTGATTAAGGGAGAAGCTCTAAGGTGGCCCGCGAAATTCAAATTTTCTTACGTTTTTTGCAATTTGCTGGTCAGTATTAAGTTGTACGTTGATTAAAATATGATTCGCGGTCGTAACAAATACGTATTTACAGAATTATAATCATTAAAGTCATCAACACAACTCTCTAAGACCATGTAATCCCCAAGAATGACTATTTTATGAAATCTTGATATTTGGGGATTACATGGTCTTAGAGAGTTGTGTTGATAACTTTAATGTTTATAATTCTGTAAATACGTATTTGTTACGACCGCGAATCATATTTTAATCAACGTACAACTTAATACTGATCAGAAAATTGCAAAAAACCTAAAAAAAATTGAATTTCGCGGGCTACCCTGGCGCTTTCGCCTTAATTATTTTATGACTAACTGCACCCCGCGGTATCATCCGCATAAATATCGATTCCGTGGGAATATCGGGATAAAAAGTAGCATATATGTTAATCCAGGGTGTCAGCTACCTCCAACCAATTTTTTTTTCAAAATTGGTCCAGTCGTTTGAGCATGAAGAAGTAGCAAACATATAAACACACACCACATACTCACACAGACAGTCACAAACTATCGCCTTTATAATATTAGTGTGATGACTAACTGCACCCCCGGATTCACCCGTATAAGTCTCGATCATGGTATATTAATCAGCCTATAATGTTCCCACTGCTGGGACACAGGCCTCCTCTCGGTGAGAGGGAGTGGATTGTAATCCACCACGCGGGCCCAGTGCGGGTTGGTAGATGTCACAATGTCTTCGAATTTTTGGTTCTAGGACATGCCGGTTTCCTCAAGATATTTTCCTTCACCGTTTTGAGGAGTGTGGAACCTAAGATAGAAACACGCGTGTACGATACGACTACATACAGAAAGCACTAATAGAAATCTTTATTACTAGACAGCACGTTTCGCCGAAAACTTTGTTAATAGAAAACATTGTTTGTCGATATCTCGGTCCATAGGAAGCACTGTTGACAGAGATCTCTGTTCATAGATAGCACTTCTTACCGTAAACTTTGTTCATAGAAACCACTGTTTCCAGATACCTTGGTTCATGGAACTTTAATTGTTTTATCATCTTTACTATATTGATAACACCGCCGTGCCTCGGAAAACATGCTAAGCCGTTGGTCCTTGGTCCCGGCTGTCATTCGTGGATCTTTGACAGTCGTTAAGGATAGTCAGAAGCCCGAAAGTCTGACAACCAGTCTTACCAAGGGGTATCGTATTACCCAGTAACTGGGTTGTGGAGGTCAGATAGGCAGTCGCTCCATGTAAAATACTAGTATTCAGCTGCATCCGGTTAGACTGGAAGCCGACCCCAACATAGTTGGGAAAAGGCTGGCAGATGATGAGATATCGATAGGTACAGACGCCAGCACATCAAGCTACCCGCAACTGTCAAATTTTCCCAATCAACTTTGAACCTTACGCTTTAACGATAAAGTTGAAAATCTATTAAAGAAATTTGACAGATTGTAGTAGGTTGATGTGTTGGCGTCTGTACCTACCCATCAATTTTGTGAAGTTTCACTAGCTAATTTTATTTTATTTGACTTTAAGTATTATTATTCAGTCATTATTTTTGGTGGACCTACATCTTTTACATTTTTTTTTAAGAAAAACATTTTTGGTGTTTTTGTTTTTTCTGAGCCCCAAATTAATTTTGCGCGCGAATTTTCACCGCAGCGAAAAGGCTATTTCGTATTAGCTACACTGTAGCACATTGCAATACTGTAAGTACCTATTCATAGGCACAATGATTAGAAAACAGATAGTAATGATCTATTGAACTTTAAAAGTCAATCAACGGGAAATATCACATCTTATAATAACTACACGAGTTCCGTTAGGGAGATCAACCGTATCATGACGTATAAATAGATTACCTATTTCTGTATAAAGTATTGTCATTAGGAATATTGTAAAAAGAGTAAAATTATCCCCACCTTCGAACCGATCTGGTTGCCACACTGTCCCGCCTGCAAATGCACTATTTCACGCATTTTTCAATGTTTTCTTTTCACTTCTAAAACACCCAAACGAAACAAACTGTCCTCGAGAAATGTACTATTTTAGGAACAATCGTCTACGCGCGAAGATCTAGCTACACCACGTGGGATATAAGTTCTAAGATCGCAATAATTTTATTTTTAAATAGTTCTTGATTAAAACAAAAGTGTTTGATGCGCTAATTTTCTTTAATATTCTTAGAAATCTGTAAAAGAAAATCATGTTGTGGACGCTAGTGGGGCAGAAATGTGGGAACAGAAAGTTTATTGCAGCGCCATCTATTGGCAAGTTTTAAAAGTATTATTTACGTTTATATTTTATTTGTGTTAATACGATTATTTTATTGTTGCAAAAACAATAATTCAGGAAACTTATTATATTACAATTAGTTACGAAGTATTTTTTATTATTACTTATATATTAATCACTGAACAAAACGCATTCCGTTAGCCCGCATAGCCCGCATGCATTGCCTTGTTTCTGACGTTTTGCGTTTCTGACAAAGCCAAGCCAAACGTCAAATGAGATTTTCCGTAGTAATTTTATCGGCAAAACCATAAAAAATTATCAATCTACGTGGTTATTATCTCCAATTATTGTGCATTTAAAGTTATTGAGTTTATTTGTGAAGTATAAAGTTGTGCTAATAGTGAAAAACATGATAGTTCGCCATATTGCTGGTTGTTTTGCCCAAAGGCTCTAGCCATTTTTTGATAGCGTAAAATTCTTTTGTGCTACACCAAGGCATTGATAAAGTTCTGACGTGTTAGCGCTGCCGTTACTAATTACATTGTAAGTAAAACAAGATTATTTGTTTGTATTTTTTTCTCGAATAATTTTATAAACCGTCTTTTCGAAGGACGAGTAAAAACATGACGATAGCTGTAGCGAGAATGATTTTTATTTTATGCTATTCTAATGAACACTGCTTTTACAACAATTCTTCCTTTGCCAGATAAAGTAGCACCCCTAAGACGACCCACTGACCGTAGCATTTAATCATCAGAAAGTGCCAAAATAAGATTGGCATAATATGTAATATTCACTAGGCTGAAAGTTACAAGATTTTTGCCTCTATTAATGACTATTTTAACAACTACAACATTAAAAATAAATTTCGAAAGTGTAGAGCAAGTAAATAAGTTTGTATATTCGGGGAGTCTGTTGACAAGAGCTGGAACGATTGATTAAGATGTGGAAAGGAGATACATTATTAAGTCATTTATTTAAATTAGGTTCAGAACCAGCACCTTTCGAACGTCAAAATGACATGACGGTCCCGCGGCACGCCCACCCTTCACCACTTCCTAGGGCTTTATCTAGGGTGGAGAGGTGCAACTAAATGTCTGGCAGCACAGCTGTCTGTTCAGTTAGAAAAACATTTATTTATTTATTAAACATACACACACTATCTTTACAAGATGACCCCAATACAATAGTAACATGCTTCTATATATGTATAATATTTGTATGACCTACAAGTAGTTGTTCCGGGTCTGGCTGTTTGTGTATGTGAATTTAAATGTTTGTAAACGCACCCACAATACAGGAGAAATTCTTAGTGGGGCAACGTTTAAAAAAAAAATAGTAGGTACCTATGCAAAGTAATTAACATTACGATACACAGCACATTAAATTAAACTATCCATACTGATATTATAAATTCGAAAGTAACTCTGTCTGTCTGTATGTTACCTTTTCATGTCTAAACCACTGAACGGATTTTGATAAAATTTGGCGAGAGAAATTGAATCCCGGGGAAGGACATAGGATAGTTCTTATCGACACACCTCGTGGGCGAAGCCGCGGGCGGACGCTAGTTACCCATATGTTAGCTAGCCATGCCAATATACCAAAAAATGCATTGAAAACTGTACAGAAGCAAAACAGATTGCGGGAAGTAAAGTGAATGGTGCCATACATGCGATTGTGACTGGCTATTCATAATGGTGTGCTGGTGCCTACACTTATGTATGGAAGTCAAGGTTGGGTGCGATGAAAGTAAAATAAATGCCGTGGAGATGCATTCCTTGCGAAGCATGTGTGGCGTGACCCTGAATGATGGGCTGAGGAATGGTGTCATAAGGCAATGGTGCAGTTTAAAAAGAAGATTTAGTGACAAAAATAATATTAGATAGTACGCACCTCTGAAAAACTGCCTCATAAATCTGTTTTGGTTCAATTTTAGTAAATAACTCCGCAACACAGAATAGATGTACTATAGTCCGCACGGAACTAGTTGGCCGCGCCTAAGGTTGGACTCGGTTCGCCTCTCCATCCTACCACTCACATACCTAAGGCGCGGAACTAGTTCCTTGGGGAATATAATTAGAAGATTTTGATCTTGAAAATAAACCTCTTAATTTAGGATTCCATAGACAAATGGCAAAAACAGAACCTTTATAATCATCAGCTAATTAATTGCTAGTGTGTGTTACTTACCAAATACATAAACTCACACCTTCCACTGGGCGCTGCCTACCCGGCAGACACTCCAGAATGCCACCTGCCACGATCTTTACATACTCCTTTTACTTCGTTTACGTTCATACATCTGGACACACACCCACTACGCACCTGACCTTTCTGAAGAACATCACCAATAAGGTCATTAAATGTCCTTCTAGGGTGTCCCGTCCCGGTGACAAAACTCATTATTTATTAAATTATTTTATTTATTTATCCTCTCAACATGACCAAACCATTTAGCCTATAATGTTCCCACTGCTGGGACACAGGCCTCCTCTCGCTATGAGGGAGTGGGCCGTAATCCACCACGCGAGCCCAGTGCGGGTTGGTAGATGTCATATGCCACCGAATTTTTGGTTCTAGGACATGCCAGTTTCCCCAGGTGATGGAATTATTTATACAAATGAAAGCGCCTGTCATTTGTATAAGTAATTCAATCACCACTGCTTTCAAAACGGTGAAGGATTAGTATAATTGATTAGTATAATATACTTTATGTATGTATTTATTGTATTATGTAAATGGTACACCACAGACTACCTACAGTATTTGTCTGTCCTTCCCCTTTTTAATCCATCCAAAGGTTGTCTTTAAAAGATCGCTTTTAGCGATAAGACCGCCCATTGTGTCACCCTTTGTATTGTTTCTATTTTTATGTCTGTAATTTATATGGTGTACATAATAAAGAGTATTCTATTCTATTCTAAGGAAAACATCGTGATCTAGGTTTGAACCTATGACCTACACTCGTAAGTCACGGCAGTTATCACTGGGCTACCACTGCTTTCGCACCATTTAAGCATACTCTTTAAATTTTTGTCACTAAATCTTTTCAGGTCAAAATGGAGGATGTCAAGATGGAGCCCCCGCCTCCACCGGTGATGAAGTTCATCAGCGTCACAAGCGAGGCCCTGACCGAGGAGCAGCGAGAGATGTACGAGTCAGTCCTCACCACGTGGAAGCCTGTAATGTTCCCTAAGCGGATCAAACGGTACATTTGCAACAAATGTAACAAAGAATTCAAAAACTACCAGAATTTATATCTGCACACGACCAGAGTACATTCTTCGGAAGAATCCGCCGTTATTTGTGATATATGTGACAAAACTTTCAAAAACAAACACTATTTGTACATGCATCGTATGAATAAACACTACTCCGAGATGGAGAAGTGTTACTGCCAGTTTTGTCTCCAAGAGTTCCGCACGAGAAGGGCTCTACACATGCACGTGAAAAGGATCCATCCCAACACTCTCCCTGAAATCAAATGTAACGAATGCGGGAAAGAGTTCTCGGTACCTTACAAACTGAAGTACCATATCGAGGCTTGTCACAGACCAGACAAGGAGAAGTACAAGTGTCATTTATGCCATAAGCTGTACAAGAACAGTTTGAATTTGAACAGACATCTTCACTTCCAACACACGCCCGTTGAGAGGCATCCTTGCGTATTTTGCAATATGACGTTCAAATCTCGGCATCATATGAAGAGGCATGTCTTGAACATACATCCTCCTTTGGAGTCTAAAGTCACGTGCCCGGAATGTCTGAAGGAGTTCAAGAACGACCAGTATCTCAAGGAGCACATGCAAGTGCACTCGTCGCTCGATTCCAAGGTCAAATGTGATATTTGCGACAAATTCTTTCACTCCGCCATCCGCCTGAAGAAACACAAGAAGATCGTGCATCCCTCAAAACCGAAGCTTCGTTGCGAGAAATGTGATAAAGAGTTCGCGCATGCGCACTATCTCCGTCGGCACAACAACGCGGTGCACTTAGAGATCGACGAGACAGAGTACCCTCATTCTTGCGAGCAATGCGGCAAGAAGTTCAAGCTGAAGAAGTATTTGAACAATCACATTCAGCGGCATGAGCAGCAGCATCTGAAGAGGATATCTCAGATGGTTAAGACTGTGATGGGGGACGAGAAAGACGTGCCGGTTAAAAAGAGAGGGAGGCCGAGAAAAGCGAGAGCGGAAATCGAGTTTATCAAATGCGAGCCAGTGTCGAGCTCCGATTCAGAATCCGGGGAGACGGACACAGATGACTCTGATTGAGTCAGGCGACAACCTTGTTTGGATTAAGTGTCTAGTTTTTGTGTTTCAAAAGTGCAAAGTGAAAATTTTGCTCTGGTGGGATTGAAGCGGAATCCCGCGCGGCTAAGGGACGAAATTCGTTCGCGCCGATTGCAGGTTGTCGAGAATGATTTATTGACACCTGTCAGTTACAATCAAATTAATATGTGTTTTGTGATTTTGATCTTTATTAGTTAAGTACTAGAATTGTCGCACTAACACCCCTGTTTAGGCCCCCGCCTAAAAAGACCACTTTGGAGAATTATAAAAGGACTAGATTCCGCCCGCGACTTCGTCCGCGTGAAATTTCACCCTCCCCCCATTCAGCCTCTTAGGGGTGGAATTTCGAAAACTCCTTTCTTAGCGGATGCCTACGTCTATATATTTAGATAGATAGATAACATTATGAATTATAAAATGGCGAAGACAGTCCGTGTTTTTCCTTTTTTTCGCTGCACTACGTAGGTACAATCAAAGAGATTGGGATTGGATTTGGATTGGAATTGATTGGTATTTTAACACAGACAAAAAAAAAATAACTGAAAAATGCTTCACCAATGGGATTTGATACGATTAACTGAACAGTTAACTGTCCATTATGTTATCCTTTTATGATTCTGCCAAAGTGGCCTTTTTAGGCCCCCTGGTGTCAGGCACGAATTCCCGCGACGCGGCCAGACTCACTTGTATTATGTTTACAAACAAACGAATTCGTGTTTTGTGAATTTGATCTTTATTAGTAACTAGAATTGTCGCACTGGTAGGTGTCAGGAACTCATTCTCTTGACAGCTTACCTGTCACTTGTATTAATTATGTTCAAACTGGCGACTGTACCCTCTGATTCTTTTTACCGTTTGGAACTCTGGACAAAAACAGGGTACATAAGGTGAACAGAGTAGAAGCTTATGGCACAGAAAGCTCTTTTTTTTTTCAAAATCCTAAAATGACATTCACCTACCAATAAATAGGTACTATTACTAATTTGAAGCAAACTTTTCATACTAAAACAAATATGTAAGTATGTAAATCGACAAATAATATAAAAATTTTACATAAAGGACCCGCGCGGAAATTATCAAAGAATTCTTAGCGACAAGTCATCGACCGGCTTCAATCAAAGGATTGAATGTAAAAAAAAAGAAAAGACATTTCTATGCTACTCTGTTCAACTTTTTTGTTTGTGTGTTTTTGTCCAGACGGTAAAAAAAAAACTCAGCCGGTATAGCCGCGTGACATTCTAATCATTAAAACAATCGACGCGTGCGCTGGCGTCCCGCGCGTGATGCGCGTCAGTCCGCCTAGAGCTTCTTTGAGTGCAGTTTACTTCATAAAGTTTCAAAGAGATGTCATTGGTGATTAATTTAGTGGCATACCGTTGTAGATATGTTTTAAGAAGATGTAACAAGTTGTCTAAATTTATGTGACCCTGCAAAAGGGTCTCGTTTAGGGCTCCTATAGTTAGGAGCAAATTTTTGCAAATAATTCCTACTCGTAGACGTTTTCTAAGAGAGCGTCGGGCGGAAGATTGTAACGGTACAATAGGATATTTGACTAGATAATAAAAATTTTAATCGTTCATCCTGCGCGAGCTGGAATCGTCGCATTTCTTGTGGTTTTTGGTGATAAAAATCTTTAATCCCGTTTAAACCAAATTACTATTTTTTGTAGCCAAGTTATATTTTTGATGGTAGTCAAATACCCTATTCCGACGGCGACAGTAGACCGCAGACTGCAGCAGCAGTGCCGCCCAACCGCACTGACGGAATGCAGATAAACTTTCTACATATTTCTATGATAACGCTTCAGTAGATGGCGACAGTGTCGCCTGCTGCTGCGGTGACCGCAGACGGCATAGCTGTAGTTCCAGAGCGACAAGACGCATTTGTTTGTTTGACTAATTAGGGTAATTACATGCCGAACTGTGCCTCATTGCGATACTTCGCGATTGCGGTTTAGCTCGCTACCTTTTTTTATTTTTTTGCGGACGGGAAATCATCAAATGACCCCTCCCGGTCTGGGTGGAGCGGAAGGGAGTGTCAGACTCTTACTGACTAAAACCCACCCTTGTTCCTTATATATACCCTTATATCTTTTGAACCAGTGACCGACAAATTCTGACATTTGGCGACTGATTCCGACAAAATATGGGAGAAAACAGGTCTTCGCTAGGTGCCCTAGTTTTTGAGATATAAATGTGGCCCTGCTGGGGAGACTCTCCAGATCGGCCACCTATAAACCCTTATATCTTTTGAACCAGTGACCGACAGAATAAATTCTGATATTTGGCGACTAATTAGCGACAAATTTTTTGTGTTATCAAAATTAAAATCCCTGATGGTGGCCCTGCCAGAGTCAGTGACACATCTATCTGCCATACACCTCGGGCTGCTTGGGGGTATACCTCGATGCCTGGCATGTGCGCGCGTGTCTGTTAGCATTTGTTTTACATGGACGTGACAAACCACGACTGCGAGGTATCCCAATCAGGCATCTTCGACATGTAATTACTTACCCTTACTTTCGCGAAACTGAACGGCCTTGAAAGCCAAAAGGTGGTGGCTTTTTTGGGAGTTGAACGGCACCCTAATTCCGTAACACATATCTGAACAATTTAAAAGGATATTGCCAATCCATTGCTTCATAAGTTCGAAAAATTTGTCTGTTCAACAACGTAAATAACGCAATGAATGTTGTTGAACTGTCAAAATGACAGCCATTGCTACTGTGAGTGTGTTACGCATTTACGCAATTATCCCGTCGAGCTGTGTTGCCACTGAGGTGCGGAAACTGCGCAACGGTCTTGTCGCCCGACGCCATTTTAAAATCAATTTTATATCTTATTGAGAATCAGCTTATGGAAGAAGCTTGTACTCTTATGGGGATGCTCCAAAGATAGTCCGCGAAATATATATTTTTTTTAGGTTTTTTGCAATTTGCAGGTCAATGTCAGGTTGTAGGTTGAATGAAATATGATTCGCGAGCGCGACTAGTATGTACGTGGGACACTCAGACAGATCCATTTTCTAATGAGACACGATAATTTAAATTAGCTCGCAAACAATGTGGAGCGAAATTTTGAAATTGGAACGTACCTGTTTTTACTTACAAATAATAAATTTTCAAAATAGATTATAACTGGCCAGTCTCTCATACATAAAAACTTTTTTTCGCAATATTTTCTGAGTGGCCTGCAGGTATTTCCAGAATTATAATCATTAAAATCACCAATTTATCCCTCTAAGCTCATAATATTGATTGTCTATTTTCATTAAATTTAATTTTAATGATCATAATTCTAACCCAGCATTTGTAAACTATAACGTAGTATTCAATATTTCTAGGGTTCCGTACCCAAAGGTTAAAAACGGGACCCTATTACTAAGACTCCACTGTCCGTCTGTCTGTCACCAGGCTGTATCTCATGAACCGTGATAGCTAGACAGTTGAAATTTTCACAGATAATGTATTTCTGTTGCCGCTCTATCAGCAAATAATAAAAATAAAGTTAAGTTAAAATTTAAAGGGGAATAAAAGAAACGTTTTTTTCGGCGTTTTATGCCTTGTGGTACGGAACCCTTTGTGTGCGAGCCCGACTCGCACTTGGCCGGCTTTTTTTTATTATTTATTGTGTTTGGTTTCCTATTATTTAGATACATGCGACATCTACAGCGTTATTTTTAGTATATGCGAAACCTGAATATAGTTTGTTCAAATTATGTAACTGAATCGATTCTTATTTTTTATCCCAAAAATATTAAAAAAAGGTTAAAAGTTGGACACCGAGCGTCACTAAGTAGGTTATCCAATCTCCGCGCCGAACAGTTAGGTACCTAAGAACTATTATCAAGGAGCGCAAGACGGCGCGGCGCGAGCGGCGCGGGTGAGCATGGTTTTGTACGGACAATCAGGTAAGTTAACAAGCTTATAGCTTTTTGTGATTTTTCATGATACAGTTTTGAAATTTTGTACATAGATTCTTTACATAAAAATACTAGACACGTGTTTCGGGTTTCGCAAATACTAAAAATAATGTTGTATATTCCAACAAAGACTGCGTCAATGTGTTTAGTTTGTAAGCTTTTATATAAATAAATACATACTTGTGACTGCCGCGAATCATATTTTGATCAACACAACCTGAGGGGCTAGTGGCTAAGTAATAACAGCCGCACGGGTCGATCGATCAGGTTAAGCTGTGCTTGCCGCGGTTGGTCCGTGGATTGGTGACCATCTTCACATACCAAGACCCCCTCCGTGCCTCGAAAAGCACGTTATGCCGTTGCTCCCGGCTGTCATTCGTGGATCTTTGACAGTCGTTAGTAGCCCGAAGTCTGACAACGAGTCACACCAAAGTGTATCGTATTACCCAGTAACTGGATTGTGGAGGTCAGATAGGCAGTCGCTCCATGTAAAATACTGGTATTCAGCTGCAACCGGTTAGACTAGAAGCCGACCCCAACATAGTTGGGAAAAGGCTAGGCAGATGATGATAATGACACAACCTGACACTGACCTGCAAATTTAAAAAACGTAAGATAATTTGAATTTCGCGGGCTACCCTGGCGCTTCGCCCCTTAAAGCGCTCCATCGCCGGGAGCATTCGCCTGTAAAGTAACCTTTACTGGCGACCTAACCGTGTTACTTCTTTTTTTTTTCCATGGGTACCCCCCTCCCCCCTCATGGATACCCTCCGTCTGGGACGGACGGAGGGTTATATCGGACTCCTACTGACTAAAACCCCACTGTTCCTTCTAGTACCATGAGTCGGGGGCCCGGGAGATACTTGTACAGTCAACAGCAAAAGTAGATGATCGAAATCAGAAATTCAATACTCATTAGTATTGAATTTCTGATTTCGATCATCTACGTGGCGTCGAAGTGTTTCAAAAGTATGTGATTGTAAATTATACCAAACGTTTACTACTAGTGCAGCTGCCATATATTCGTGATCAGTTTTGACTCCTATTGAATTTCTGATTTTGATCATCTACTTTTGCTGTCGACTGTACAGACGCCAGCACATCAAGCTACTACATTCTGTCAAATTTCTTTAATCGATTTTCAACTTTATCGCTAAAGCATAAGGTTCAAAGTTGATTGGGAAAATTGGACAGTTTCGGGTAGCTTGATGTGCTGGCGTCAGTACATTCGCGGCACCCCGTGTTAGGCTAAGAAATCACGGAGCGATTTTCGCCCGCGTCCGCTGCGGTTGCGGGCCCGCAGCTTCTGTAGAATGCAAATATTTATATAAAAAATTAAAGCACATTTCACGACGCGTTTTACGCCCGCGGTGTTCGCGGTTGTATGCGGCTCCCGCTGTACCGGCGGGCAACTAGTAGAATCGCGCGGGCCGCGGCTACCCGCAGCCTCGGCGGGTGGCGCCCGCGCGCTTTGCGATCGGTTGCGATCGGTTGGCGGGCGATCGCGGGGGCCGGCGGGCGGCGCGGCGGGAGGTACGGCCGGCCGGCCGGTACGGAGGTAGGGAGGCGGCGGCCGCGTAACCGCGCGAATAACCGGTCTCGTGAGTTTTGAAATAAAACCGCAGATCCACGACCGCGGCGGTTGCGGGCGAAAATCGCTCCGTGAGTTCCTAGCCTTACTTCTACCTATTTATTGTATGTAACGTATCCTGCTGGTTTCAATTATCTCTGTACTCTACCTAGCAGCTGACGGCCTGCGCATGCGCAGTGGAGTCCTGGATTGTTACATTGCAGGCGAATGTTACCGGTCAGGGAGCGCCTTTAAATTATATAATATATTGCGCGTCTAAATTATTAGAAAAAGGGGAGTTTAAAGAGTTAATGATAGACTTTAAAATAAAAATTAATAGTTTTTCTCATTAACTGTTTCTTTTTTGGTAGATTTATTTATATTGAGTATGGCAACATTGAGATTTTGGTAGAAAAGACTGATGGTGACTTGGTTTGGCGTCGAGTTAGTGTTCCGAGTTGACAGCAGATATCATTTTTAAGGCTACACTCAGAGATGTCGTTTAAAAATCAATCATTAATTTTAATTGACCACTAATTGCGTAACACACTATCAGTCTCAATTCTGAATCATTTTGAAGGATATTGGTAATCCATTGCTTCATATGTTCGTAAAATTTCTCTGATCAACGGCGTAAATAACGCAATGAATGTTGTTGAACTGTCAAAATGAAAATTGCTACTGTTAGTGTGTTACGCAGTTACCTCGCTGTTGTTGCACAGAAGCGACCCAAGACTGAATCTTACTTGTATGTAATCGCTTTTACAGATTAGTGTGTGCAAGCATTTGTCAGTTATCGTGTAGTTCAACTCAAAACTTAGGGCGCGTACACATAGAACGTCCGTTTTTACAGGATCCTTTTTAACGGATCTTATCTGATCTGTT
>OX637569.1:1548727-1570234 GCA_951800025.1 Oligia strigilis
GATCTTATCTGATCTGTTTTTCTTCTTTACTGGATCCGGAATACTGTATTGTGTGTGATTATGATTATGATTATGTGAACTCGCTCATACAACTACATACGCCATCAAATAACGGACCTGTACAACGGATCGCTATGTGTACGCGCCCTTAAGGAGCTCAACGATAATATTAATAAAGACACCCGACCGCCAAAACAGTCGCCAATAAAAGAGAAATAAAAATGTAAAGAGGTATGAGACGAAACGAAGAGAATCCAGTGTTGCCATAACATAAAAATTGTTAACTATTTGGGGTCAGTAATTTTAATATTAAGTAGGACTTTTAAAATTATGAGGATGTTAAGTGTCACTAGATATACATAAAATCACGGCTTCTTACCATGAGGGTAAGCAGAAACTACAGAACGCCACCTGTTGGCTGTTACGATCCTTACATACTTACCCCTTTTGCTTCATTCACGTTCATACATCTGGGCCTCAAGTCTGCTATTACAGTAGTGTCAGAATGGTCTATCATTGATTTCACAACTGTTGATTTTGACAAGTTTGGTAATCTACTAATATAATGGCGTCATTATGACTTTCCAATGGTCAACCACTGACACTCCATTGAAAGAAATGGCATAGAATGGTAATCTCGTACATAATGACAAATGAATGACTGACTTAGGCGGTAATCTGCTAAAGTTTTGACAGTTCCTTTGATCAGTGACCTACCATTAGAACGTCATTGTGCAGTCATTGCTTTTAATTTGTTGCCAGTATCGTATAATTATGTTCTGTGCCATTGACCGACCAATGATCGACCATTATGAATTTAGCAGATTACGAACTTTTAGCAAAATGACAATGGGATCGTGTTGGAATGACGAATTTATAAAATTAGCAGACTTGGGCCCCTGGTCACACTCGCACGCCGGTTGCGAGTACTGCGCACATGACCTTTCTGAAGAACCAATAAGGTCATTGTATGTCCTCCTACGGCGTTTCCACTCACATCTGCCTTGTCTATGATTAGAATAAAAGCATAATATTTAAAAATCACCTTTTTATTTTCATATTTCTGTGTAAAGGGTTTAAAGTAACCTAACCAAACCTAACCTCGTGGTGCTCTTCGCTCGCTCTTGCATGCTACGTCGCCAATATTTTTCATTTTGGGTATTAATGTTAATATTTCAGGGAAACAAGATTTGGTGAGCATTTATCCATTTTGGTAGGTACAAAAATTATTTTGGTGATTATTTAAATTGTACCCCTTATAAAAATAATGTATCATCAAAAAGGAAAACGTAGGGGCATACAAGTAGTTAATATTTATTATTCTGTAAAAAAATCATTGCTTTATGGTCATTAACCAGAAAGAAAACTTCTATGGAGAAACGACCACCCACCCGCATTTCCTCATACGGGCGCGTTTAACTACAAAAAAAGTATATTAATAACCATATCCTCATAATTTTAAAGGATTCTAAGTCATGGACTAGTAGACAATGATATTATCGAAATGTGGGTACTGTCTGTTCTACAGGGTCAACTCAATGTAGTTAGCAAAACTTCACATATGTGTTGGGTATGTAATGATTTTAACACGAAAAAAGAAAGGGATAAATTCAACTGTAAAATTTGAATTTCGCGGGCTACTTTAGCCCTTAGTCATTTAAGCGCTAAGCTAGTAGCTTTTTAGGATTCCAAAATTTTAATTATTTGAGGTTCACAAAAAGAGCCGCAATTATTATATTAGAATGTTCAATAATTTTTTAGGAGCGCAAAATAGGAATTTTTATTAGAGGTTCGATTAAATACTCGCTTAAATAATTTCAAATCACTACAGGTTATTACGGGGTCAACGGCCGCGTGTTGTGTAGTTATAGTTACCGATAGATCTACGATGTTTGTGGAGTTTCGCTGGTTAATTTAAGTTGACCTTGAATAAAACATTTTTGTTATGAACAGAACTGGCTTTCAGAAATAGCATATTTGTAGATTTTCAAAATTACAAAAAAAAAAAAAAATCAGAAAGGGTAGTTTAAAGTTCCGGCTGTATAACAAAACAAGGTTTATGTTTAGACCCAGGTTTAACTTTAAACCAGTGAGCCATTTTTGAATATCAAACTGTATTCTAAGTTCTAAATACAAAAACTGACGTTAAACCCGAGTCGGAGTTGTCAATTTGGTATTAAGAACTTGACTTTTACCGGAATAAAGTTCAAAATGCAATAACTGGCTCAAATATTGAGGCTTGAACCAAACTTGAACTCGTTTTGTAACAATTTCTGACTACCCTCCAAATATTATTGAAATCTTGTTGTCTTCTCAGTCCTCAGCTAACAAAGTACATAAAAATAAATGTTATAAATATGTATATAAAGTTATTATTTAATTAGTATTTACTTAGTAATTGAGGAGGGAGGACCAGTCATTCAGTTATTTTCTACAGAGCGTGTCGATGGCAACCTTAGCCCACGTAAAAATATCGAGGCGGGATTTTATCGGGCACTGGATTTTGAACTCTCGATCTTGATTCTTGTTACGTATGTGTGCGTGCGGTACGTAGGTGAGCGGGCTGCGCCCCGCCCCTCCCCGCGCCGGGGAGACTTTTATTGAATAAACCAGTGTGCAACAGGCTAGCGACTTTGATTGACGAGTGTCGTCCTTCCACATAAATACATACTTAACACGTGGCGACGAGCGGACTCACTTTTTTTAATAAGTAGTAAAAAATGTCTACGGGAGCAACTTATGGCGTTCTTTCCACATTTGACCATCAGTCGCAAGAGTGGAATAGTTACAAGTCGCGAATAAATCAGTGGTTTATCGCTAACGACTTAACAGACGTAACGGACAAAGCAACGATCAAACGCAGGGCGATATTATTAACGTCATTATGTGAAACAACATTCAAGCTTGCTAGTGACCTGGCATTACCCAACAAGGTGGAAGAAATAGGTTACGAGGCAATAGTAACACTCCTCGACGAGCACTTCACACCAAAAAGGTTCGGGTTTGCGGAGAAGTCAATCTTCTATTCGGCAACACAACGACCAGGAGAAACGCACACTCAATGGGCGGCCAGGATAAGAGGATTAGCGACTCACTGTGCATTTAAGAATTTGGAGGAGGCCTTGCTAGACAAATTTATCATGGGCATGGCGGCAGGACGAGAGCGGGACAAGCTTTTCATGCAGGATCAGCGGGAGCTGACCCTCGCAAAGGCCATCGACTTGGCAGAAAGCATGCGCTGCGCGCGCGATGCCTCGTCGCTGGCAGCGTCGGGCTCTAGCGGCATCGGCGCAGCGGGCCCGGATGGCGTCTTCAACATTACCAAAAAGGAAAAGTGCAGTGTGTGTGGGTTCACTAATCACAAAGAAAATCAGTGTCGTTATAAAAGCTATAAGTGTAAAAAGTGCGGAAATAAGGGTCACTTGCGAAAAATGTGTCCAAACGAGGGCAAAGTAAAGTACGTGCAGGAAGGATCTGTGGACGATGGAGGCGACGACGGTGAGTGTTTTTACAATATTCGGTGCGTGAAAGGGAAACCAATGACGGAGCGTGTAACAATCAGTGGTCTAGCTTTAGAGTTCGAAATCGATAGTGGATCAGCAGTAAGCGTCATCTCAGAGAAAACCTACAACTCGAATTTTAAACGATTACCATTGTCAGTCACCAACAAAAAGTTATTTAGTTATACGGGGGAAAATATTGAAACGATCGGAGTTGTTTATTTGCCAGTATCGTATCTGGGCCGAACGCATACTATGAATGTGTACGTAGTTCGCGCAGGCGGACCACCGCTGCTTGGTCGCGACTTCATTCGTGAGTTCGACCTTGAGCTGGCGCCTGCACGTGTACATGCCGTGCTCGACCAAGCGCAAGAGCTATGCGGATCTACCAACCATGCCAATATTGACAAGCAACTCCTTCTCATGTTCCCTAAAGTTTTCTCAGGCAGCCTCGGATCGTTCAACAAACATAAAATTGCTTTACATTTAAAAACCGACGCTAAACCGATTTATTGTAAAGCAAGACCGGTACCTTACGCGCTAAAAGAACTGATAGACAAGGAGCTCGACCGATTATTGTCACTAGGCATTCTAAAGCCTGTAGAGCACTCGGAATACGCGTCGCCAATTGTGCCTGTTTTGAAAAAAAACGGTAGCATCAGGTTATGTGCAGATTACTCAGTAACAATCAATAAACAATTAATAATCGATCAGTATCCCTTGCCAACGGTACACGATTTGTTGGCCAAGTTACATGGGGGAATACACTTCAGCAAAATTGATTTGTCAATGGCATATAACCAATTCATTTTAAATGACGAATCACAGAAGTTAACCTGCATTAATACACACCGCGGTCTATTTAATTTTACTCGTTTAGTATTTGGTTTGGCCAGCGCACCCGCCATTTTCCAGCGGGCAATGGAATGTTTGCTATCGGGAATTGATGGAATCATATTTTTATTAGATGATATCCTAATAACGGGTACAAATAAAGATCAGCATAGGTAGAGACTCATCATGGTTTTGCAACGTTTAGACGATGCCGAATTAACTGTACAACTAAATAAATGCGAATTTTATAAAGACGAAATCTCATACCTAGGACACGTCATAGATAAAAATGGAGTTAGGAAGTCGCCAGAGAAAGTCAAAGCTATTTTACAAGCTCCTAAGCCAACAAATGTGTCGCAGTTGCAATCGTTTCTAGGTCTAACCAATTATTATCGGAACTTCGTGCCGGACGCGTCAACCGTACTTAGTCCATTATATAATTTATTAAACAAAAATACAAAGTGGGAATGGACCCGCAATCATGATGACGCGTTTATCCGAATAAAAAACATTTTAGCATCCGATAAAACATTAGCGCATTTCGACCCGAACGCTAAGTTAATATTAACTGTAGACGCGTCACCAACGGGGTTAGGAGCTGTATTATCACAAATAGGTGTTGAAGGATTAGAAAGGCCAATATCATACGCTTCCCGCACGCTGTCGTCAGCGGAAAAAAATTACGCACAAATTCAAAAGGAGGCAACAGCGATCATTTTTGGGGTAAGACGTTATCATCAGTACCTATATGGTCGGTCGGAACCCTTCATGCTAAGAACAGACCATAAGCCCCTGCTAGCTATATTCGGGCCCCACAAAGGCATTCCCGAAGTGTCCGCCAATCGCCTGCAGAGATATGCTATATTTCTAGCTGCGTATAACTATACAATTGAGTACATCAGCAGCAAGCATAACAGCGCGGACTATTTATCTCGGGCGTACGGGGGTAGCGGGGAAGAGAACGGGACGAAGGCGCCGCCGGACGAACTCGCGGACTGCGAGGACCGCGCGACCTACGTCAACTTTGTAGTGGAAGGGGACCTACCGGTGACACTAAACGACATGCGTCGCGAGACGGCTCGCGACACTCACCTGGCTACTATTAAGCACTATATTTTAAACGGCTGGCCCAGGAAAGTTAATGACGCAGGCTTAAAATCATTTTATACTTGTCGTACACAGTTATCTTACGAAAAGGACATCGTAATGCGTGGTCATAAAGTCGTTATTCCCTCAACATTGCAAGAAAGAGTATGCAGGGAATTACATAGTTCTCATTTCGGCATAGTTAAGATGAAGGCAGAGGCTCGCAAGCGGCTGTGGTTTCCTGGCGTTGACGCGGCGCTAGAGCGGTTAGCGGGTGCTTGTGACGTATGCTGTGCGCTTCGCCCCGCGCCCCCGCACGCCCCTCTCGCGTCATGGCCATTGCCGCCGCATCCTTTTTACCGAGTTCACATAGATTTCTTGGGCCCGTTTCACGATTACATGTTTTTAGTTATTGTAGACGCGTATAGCAAATGGGTGGAATGTTACGATATGTCCTCGACTTATAATTCAAAGGCTGTTATAAGTAAATTAAATGATTTTATGTCGCGGTTTGGGATTCCACACACGTTGGTGAGTGACAACGGTACATCTTTTACTTCGTTGGAATTTAGGGACTTTTGTAAACTAAACGGTATCGAACACGTCCTATCACCAGTTTATCATCCGGCCAGTAATGGGCAAGCCGAGAGTTTCGTGAAAATTGTTAAAAAGGGGCTAAAGGCTATAATATTGGAGGGTTGTAATAAAAAAATAGTTCAAGGAAAAATTGCAAAATTTTTATTCGATTACAGGAACTCTAAAAATAGCACCACTGATAAAACACCCGCGGAAATAGTATTCGGGCGTGCGCTGCGATCGCGGCTGGATTTGTTGAATCCGACCGCGCCGTCACCATCGTCCACAGACCTAACTCAGACCGTCGCTCGCAATCAGTCCTTACAGGCTAAATATTACCGTGGAAGACACAGAACGGACTTCAAAGAAAATGAGAATGTTTGGATAACAAAGAATACGAATAATAAAAAATACTGTTGGATACAAGGAAAAATAAGAAAGAAAACAGGCAACATAATGTATGTGGTATACGTACCACACCTGGGATGCGAAGTCACGAGGCATATCGACCAAATAAGGTCAAGACAATCATCATCATCATCATCAAACGACAACCAGGACTGGGACCCAGACGTGGTACCCGATTTAGAGTCGCTTATCGGCGATCACCCTCAGCTCGTCACGCAGCCAGGAGAGGGAGGGGGATCGGGAGCGGATCCCGAACAGGGAACTCCGACGACACCGCCGCGCGCCACCACAACACACAGGCGGCAGGAAATTAGTCCGATCTTCTCAACACCAACGGCGGCTCAATACGCCAGTGATGATGATGAGGTTAATGATGAACAACGGGACGACCATAGATTAAGTGTAGATTTAAGATAATTAGGTTAAGATTATTGCCTAGCTTAAGGGGAAGGGATGTTACGTATGTGTGCGTGCGGTACGTAGGTGAGCGGGCTGCGCCCCGCCCCTCCCCGCGCCGGGGAGACTTTTATTGAATAAACCAGTGTGCAACAGGCTAGCGACTTTGATTGACGAGTGTCGTCCTTCCACATAAATACATACTTAACAATTCTCAACGCTCGGTGTTGAGGATCCAACAGAGCGCATCCCTGCGCGTCGAAAAAACACTGTTTGATTTTCAACTCGTCGCCAAGCAGAGGGTTGAAAAATCCAATGCGTCTAAAAAGTCTCCTGTAGGGACACGCTCAGGTGCACGCTGTTAGATTCTCAACGCTCGGCCCAACAGCGGAGAGTTGAAAATCCAGTGCGCCATAAAAAAAATCGTCGCGTATAAAAATCGCCCGTACGTATTAAATCGAATGCTGTATCTGTTACTTTAAGATGTTATGAAGCGATAGAAAGAATCAGGCACCTGCCCCAACGCCGGCGATTAACGTGAAGCGTGTAGAGGCGCTAGCAACTACCAGTGCCGGATTAAGACTACTTGATGCCCTAAGCAATCCAACCGTGTAGGCCCTCCTATCCACTAGTCGCCTCGTATCTTTCCAAAACATCGACGAGCGATTTGTAAAGATTGGCGCACATCTCTAGAGTGACTTTTGGGTCTTGTAATATCTTGCTGATAATAAACAGCCTTGCCATTCATGTGCTAGCAAATACTGTTTCGGTGCTGTTTTAGCGGTATGGTGCCCCATGAGACGTGATGGGCATCACGTCTCATGGGGCAATTGCTTAATTTGCTTATGGGTTAATCCGGCACTGGCAACTACAAACCGTGCGAATGAACTATAGGCGTCTCGCTGGAATGCGTGAACCTTCTCCCGCTTCCCCGCGAAAACCCCGCTTTGGGACCAGTGGGTCGTCTTAGGTGCGGAGTTGTAGGAGTTGAAGTGTTGGGGCACTATGAGCAGCCTGGTACAGTCGGTGGCCAACATTATCTTACCCACTTCTCAGGCAATGTTGGGTGGGTCAGACAATGTTGGTCACCGACTGTACATGTCTCCCCTTTCGTCTGCCACACTTCCCGGTTCCGTGCGACTCTCATCCAGGTGTTTCTCGCGACTGACTATATCGTCAAACCTGCGCGCTTTTGGACGGCCTTGGTTTGTTTAGCCTAACCTTGGCCACCGTTCGGTCACAGCTTTACGGTCATCTCCTCGTCTAGCTAGATGTCCTGCTCAACTCCACTTAAGGCGCATCGCCCTGTCCCCGACGTCGTAGATATTCGGCCAAGAAAACAAAAGGTTTGTTTCGGAAATCTGCCAATTTTATTGCAGTTGATCTTGACCATAGAATTTCGGTTCTCTGAGAAGCATGGCCCTACGACGCACCGTTTCCGAGTTATCGGCCTTCTTTCCTTCTCCATGTCCTCGCTCCATAGCGCCCCTGAGGCTACTCTGACGCGTCAGCCTCGTGTGTTCAGTAGCGATAGCATATTTGTGATGTGACGTCCAGTGGCGTAACCATACCGTTAGGGGCCCGTGGCATATTCAAGGGATGGGGCCCTCCCTCAATGTAAAGAAGCTCAACCAGTTTTAGTTTTTTTTTTATTAGCACTTCTCTCTCGACTTCTTCCGCGTACATTTCATGTTTTGCCCTACAAAATTTAACACCTGACTGCTTCTGTCCTTATGTTAGGATCCTCCTGTGCTCATGACCTTCTCGGGCCAGGGGCCCCCTCTGTCTGGGGG
Source organism: Oligia strigilis (assembly GCA_951800025.1). Lineage (NCBI taxonomy): Eukaryota > Metazoa > Arthropoda > Insecta > Lepidoptera > Noctuidae > Oligia > Oligia strigilis. The sequence continues at coordinate 1,557,321 of OX637569.1, forward strand.
CCCGTGGCATTTTGCCCCAATGCCACCCTATAGTTACGCCACTGGTGACGTCACAGCACCAGGTGCCTCATAACTCGCACGGGTTGTAATAACGAGTTTGCAAGCAGCGAGTCCGCGACGGCGACGAGCGATGACTCGCTGGTATGCTGGTGTACAGACGCCACACATCAAGCTACTACAATCTGTCAAATTTCTTTGATAGATTTACAACTTTATTCGCTAAAACATAAGGTTCAAAGTTGATTGGAAAAATTTTACAGTTTCGGGTAGGTTGATGTGCTGGCGTGTGTACCAAGTGTGAAACAGCGATCAACTATTATTATTTGTATCTCTTTTACTTACACGGGACCTACAATCTTTTGTACAGACGCTAGCACACCAAGCTACCCGAAACTGTCAAATTTTCCCAATCAATTTTGAACTTTATGCTTGAGCAATAAAGTTGAAAATCTATTAAAGAAATTTGACAGATTGTAGTAGCTTGATGTATACGTGCTGGCGTCTGTACGCTTCCTCGTCGGGGAGGGACAGGTGCCTTATAAATGTCTTAATATTAAGTTTCTTTTGCGAGTTCGGGAATTGTTTTAATACATACTTAGTTAATAGTTGAAATGAGGGAACCAGATGATTTTTGATGACATTGAAAAAAAATTTATCACGAGTGCAAAGTGCAAAGTTGTACAAACATTGACTCCTCGGGCGTACTCGGGCGCACTCGCCCGTTCTAGTTTGAGCTTTATTACACTTATGGTAAGGTTTAATGTACAATAATAATCATCACTTCATCAGTTCTCTGAAACTATTCGCCATTTTACTGAAAGGTTGGTCTTTACGATAAGGGTACATTTAATTTTATAAAAACGTATTTTATTTTTATTTCAAACGAATATTTATTGTAAATAAAATATTTTGATGTGAAGCCAACTGATTCTTTTTTATTTTGTACCTATCCTGAATAATTAGTTAAGCTACGCTTCTGCCATCGGTTCGTGGATGGGTGACCATCCACTACCTATCGAGAACCACACCATGCCACAGAAAGCACGGTAAGTCCTTGGTCTTGGCTTGTACATTTAGTATTTTATCTATGGTCTTGGCTTCATTCGTAGATCTTTGACAGTCGGTAAAAGAACTCCAAAAGACAGACAATGACAATCAGTGTTACCAGGGGATATCGTGTAACCCAGTAACTGGGTAGGTCGTCGCTCCATGTAAAATACCTACTGGTATTTAGCTAGGTACAGATTAGACACACATCAAGCTACCCGAAACTGTCAAATTTTCCCAATCAACTTTGAACCTTATGCTATAGCGATAAAGTTGAGAATCTATTAAAGTTTGACAGATTGTAGTAGGTCGATGTGCTGACGCAGATATTCATTTGTAAAACAATACGCGGCGATGGAATTTAGCTTTATTACTACATAGTAGATATTATACTTTATCTTGGTTTCCATTTCAGATATTTGTAAGCTTTTAAAATCTTTGTTACGTTTTGTTTTCTCACTTTATAAAACCATTTACTACCGAATACGTAAATAATTAAAATTGAAACTATTGTCCAGCTACCACTAAAAGATAACTTTCATACATTCACTCTAAATAATTATTCTGTAATAAATCGAAAGTTAACCTAGACCGCACGTGCAAACAAAACGCATAAAAAAACCAAGCTGCCAAACCGCCATATTGTTTACATTTTCCAGATTTGTGTTGCTTGGGTCTATTTGCGTATGATTATTTTTCACGTATAAATATTTGTTATAAAATGGAAACGATGAGTTTAGGCAATGAGGAAGATATTAAATTTGATTTTGAACCGGCGAAAGCTATTTGTAGGTGTTGTTTGATGACGGAGAGACGAATGCTTGGCGCTGTTATGTTCGAAGCGTATTTTAAAGATCTTGCCGGGATTAACGTGAGTATTAACAGTTTTATAAATAATGAAACCCTCAAGACTCGTTAGTTTAACATTTCTGTTAATTCCAAAGAGATTTATCAATAATTATCGACGATAACCTGACTGAAACAGTCATGAATAAAATTTGAAAAATAATGTTGTTAATTTCATAATTTAATGCTTGCTATGCATTTTTTTACTGAAGCATTAGTCTTTCTTGTGCTTTCTTCTGTTGTGTTGTATGTTCTACTTCATACTATCTTGTGCTTTTAAGTGAAAATTGAATTAAACATCATGTTTACTTTGCTATCTGAGGGGCCCGTGGCTAAATAATAACAGCCGCACAGGTCGATAGATCAGGTTAAGCTACGCTTGCCGCGGTTGGTCTGTGGATGGGTGACCATCTATACATACCGTGACCCCTCCGAGCCTCGGAAAGCATGTTGAGCCCTTGGGCCCGGCTGTCATTTGTGGATCTTTGGCAGTCGTTACGGGTAGTCAGAAGCCCGAAAGTCTGACAACCGGTCTTATCAAGGGGTATCTAATTACCCAGTAATTGGGTTGTGAAGGTCAGATAGGCAGTCGCTCCATGTAAAATACGGGTATTCAGCTGCATCGTGTTAGACTGGAAGCCGACCCCAAAATAGTTGGGAAAAGGCAGGTAGATGTCATTTTAACATTCGCAAAGTGCTGATTTTCAGCCTAATTTGAATAAATGACTTTTGATTTTGAGTAAAGATTATAGTAGGATTTCATTGTGTTTCCAGTTAACAGAGTCCGATGGTCTACCGCAGTGGTTGTGTTACGAATGCGCGACTCTCCTGCAGAAGTCGGTGAGGTTCAAACATAAAGTGTTGCGAGCTCACACGATGCTGTACGAGTATCTCACACGATGCGCTCCCGTGAGTATTGTTATGATAATATCATCATGTCCTTAACCCAATTTATTTGGGGACAGTGCAACATGATTTTTTCTTCCGTAATTCTCTATTTTTTGCCCGTTTTGGAACGCAGCGTGGTGTGTGTGTGATCCAAAACTGGCATACTGGATGTAGGAAAGAAGGCATCCAGGCTCAAATGGGATTGGGCGGGTCACATCAGCCGTATGCACGATGAACGCTGGGCAAAAATCTCCACACAATGGGTACCTGAAGATGGACGGCGCCGCCGTGGCCGGCCGGTTCGAGGTGGCGCGGGAAAAGAGTTCCTGGAAGATTTGGGGGAGGCCTTTGCCCAGCAGTGGGACTGCATAGGCTAGCAAAAAAAAACTTCTCTATTGCAGGGGCTTGTGGCTAAGTAATAACAGCCGCACGAGTCGATCGTTCAGGTTAAGCTACGCTTGCCGCGGTCGGTCCGTGGATGGGTGATCTTCTTTACATACCAAGACCCCTCCGTGCCTCGGAAAGCATGTTAAGCCGTTGGTCCCGGCTGTCATTCATGGAGAAAGATCCAATGCTTATGGAACAGACTAACCAATATCACATTATCACCACTATATCAGGCTTTTTGTTATTTAAAACTGTTGCAGTTCCCGATAGAGGCTCAAGATGAAGAGTTGTCCAAATACGCCAGTCCTCACCTGAGTACCACGAGTGTGCTGACCATAGATATAGTGGGCAAAGGCAGGGCCGGGTACCACCAGGTTCTAGAGGTGAGTTAATCAATCTATCAACGCAGCATATCGCAGTCCACTGCTGGACATAGGCCTGTAGCGGTATCTACAACGCCACATGAGAACAACGCGTCATACTGACGTCACGCAAAATCCTGCATCTCGCAAGCAGAGTTTACCGCGCAACTAGCATAGATACAACGGCCCGACATGAATCATCGGGCAGTTGCCCACCAGACATGACACCCGTCTGGTCGGACGATCCTCCCTTTGCTATGGAGGTTGAGTGAACTTTACACCCTGTTCCTCATACCTCTATAGGCCTCTCCCAGGCTGCGTCACAACACCCTGTCTTCCGCCTTCCGCATCCAGTACGTCCCAGCCACCTTCTTAAGGTCGTCCATCCATCACCTCTGAGGAGGGTCTCATTATACGCTTGCCGATCGCGGTCCCCACTCCACCACCCTAATTGCGTAACACACTATCGGAATCTGAATCATTTTGAAGCAAATTGCTTATCCATTGCTTCATAAGATCAAAGTCTGCTCAACACGTAAATAACGCAATGAATGTTGTTGAACTGTCAAAATTAAACCGATTCCGATTGACGACTCCGTCTGCTCCACGCGGCCATTGGTCCATCGACAAAGTAGTAGAGGTAAGTGTCAATCTCAAAATAGAGGTGTTTCCCTTCGCCTCGCCGTCAAACAGGCGTCAACCTAACGTAAGCACATAACCAAAGCGGATCAGCAGCTTCGATACATCGACTCGGCTACGGGTAGGCGACGCCGCGCTTACGGCTCGCCGACCGCTGGTTGATGGTGCAGCAGACAGGCCGGAGGGGTGAGAGGGGCAAGGGTGGACGAAGAGACGTAAGTGCGGGAACTGCAAGTTGACCACGCACCGCACCGCGGTTCGTGAGCTTGTCCCGAGGCGAGGCGATTACGTTACGATTCCGATTAGTGTGCGTTGCAGTAGGGAGTTTCACACAAAGAATACTGAACGGCTCGAGTTGATACGGTGACGATCCCTTTCCGCCTTGATATGTGTGCTGTGACCTTAAGTAAGAAGATGAATAAACGAAATTAAATAATTAATTTCAGCATGAAAAGCAAGTTCAGTCTTCAGGACTAGATGACATTGACATTCAGATGATCAGTAAGATTGAAGACGACGACATCGTGAAGGAGGAGAACGGCTTCTCAGACTACGAAGATAATATTACCTTAGAAGAATTTAGGTAAGACTAGCTGCGCCCCGCGGTTTCACCCGCATAAGTTTCGATCCACTAATATTATAAAGGCGAAAGTTTGTGAGTGTGTGTGTGTATTTAAAGAAAGAAGAAAGAAAGAAAGAAAAAAATACAGAGTAGTAGAAGAGAGAGGAGAGAGAGAGAGAGAGGAAGGAGGAGGAGGAGGAGGAGAGAGTGGTAGTTAGTTTATGTTTGTTACTCCTTCACGCTCAAACGAATGGACCAATTGTGATAAAATTTTGTATGGAGGTAGCTGACACCCTGGATTAACATATAGGCTACTTTTTATCCCGATATTCCCACGGGATCGACACTTATGCGGGTGAAACCGCGGGGCGCAGTTAGTATTTTATAATTCCGTAAAGCCTTAAATTAGTTACGGCCGCGCATCATATTTTAATCAACATAGAACCTGACACTGACGAGCGAATTGCAAAAAAACGTAAGAAAATATTAATTAGTTGACCATAGACAAACATTTTGCCAAACGTCAAAAAATTTGCTTTTTTATTTATGTCTTCAGATCCGTAGCAACGAAGATGACAGAGGATGACATAGCGTCGTTGTTACAAGAGGTTCCCGCGCCCGTGGAGATCAAAGAAGAACCCCCCGCCAAGAGGAAGAAGACTAAAGAAGTTAAGGTTAAAAAGAAGAAAAAGGAAATGTGAGTTTAGTTTTCCTCCTAGACTCCGGACTGCTACACTGAGAAATTCCTGATGGAAAACCCATCCACGGACTAACCTTAGCTAAGGTAGCTTAACCTTGTTTTACCCATGTTGAACTAAACATAAGCAATTGTTTTCAGTAAGTCAACTCCTGAAGATGGGATGATGGTTGAATCTAAATCTTCAATTAGAAAACCTATAGAACTGGACCCTACTAAGATAAGAATAGTCACCTTGAACCCTGAGGAACAGGTTAAGCATAGAGAGGTACGTCACATCTGACCTGTATCCTTACATAAAGAAAGAAAGAAAGAAAGAAAAATGTTTATTTGGCCACAGTTCGTGAAACACAAAATACAAAATTAACAAAATAAAAGATTATGTTTCAACAACAAAAGATAGTGTGTGCCTCACGGCTGCGCCAAAAAGGTTCATTTCAGCATTAATGCCAGACATTAATGTCTGACGCTGGTTTTCTAATGAACCTGTGGAAAGTGACGGGGAGTACACACAGTTTCAACATACCTAATACATACTTTTTATACATATAAGGTATTTGTTCTGGTGTAATTAATGAAACTAAAATGTGTTGCTGTAACTGTAATTAAAGAAATTTAATTAAAATCTAAATATTACTAAGTAAATTAAATATAAACTAAAAATATGTAAGTAAGTATTTACAAAAACAAACCTGTAATTAAAGAAACGACATTTTAAGTGTTTTATTACACCAGTCGATTCTTGTTAGGATAAAGATAAGATATTACTTATAATATTTAACAACAATAAAATATATTTTGCAATCTGTCATGCCATCTTGACATCTCTCTGCACACGTACAACTATCATAAATAATATCTTTGGTGTAGTAGACCAAAGAGTATTAAAGCAAATATTAAGAAATATACTTTCTTTACATCTCCCCCCTTAGAGAAGAAAATTTACAACAAATTTTCGTATTATACTACTCATCCTCTTCTATTACTTCTTCTTTATTTCCGAATGCTGGGACTGGAATAAGTTTTGTGATATGGAAAAGATTTGATTCATTTTTTCTGTGTCTTGTTCCTATTCTGTATATAGAGTTTGAAATTTTTTCTAGAATCTCATAGGGGCCAATTTTCAGTTCATCCAATTTTTTCCTGTTTAGTTTGTTTCCATTTTCTACGTAAACCATGTCTCCTATATTAAATTCATAGTGCTTACGATTTTTATCAAATAGTATTTTGTTGTAACTATGTGATTTCAATGTATTTTCAAGTGCTGTTTTTCTATCTCTAATCCAGTCACTATTAGATTTTTCTTCTTTTAATTCATTCGGTAAAATTTTGAAATCTGTACCATATAAAAGATAACTTGGTGTAAAACTAGTGACCGAATGATTAGTTTTATTATATTTATCGACGCATTCTTGAGCGATTGTTGCCCAGGCTTTCTTTTTTTCTGCTCCATTTATTTTGCACCTGATTTTGTTAACTAATGTTTGATTTAACCTCTCATTTAGGCCATTTGAGAATGGTGCATTTACTGCTGTGAAGACCATCGGTATCTGCTTGTCATTTAAAAATTCCTTAAATTCTTTCGAATTGATTCCCGGGTACTGATCAGTGAGAAGCATACCAATGTGATCCGTTTCTGTTATATTCTTGACTAGTTTTATGAAATCATTGGCACTTTGCGTCTTAGAGGTGAGAATAAATGCGTACCTAGTGAAGTGATCTACTAATAAATGTAAATACCTTTTTGTCGATCTTGAACCTCCAAAACCTCCAATTGTGTCCATAGACATTATTTCGAAAGGTTTTGTGGCCGGACCTAGGTGAGACATCAAGCCAAACCGATCGTGTCCTCTTGATTTATTTTTAATACAAATTTCACAGCTTTTACAAGTATTTCTTATATTTTTTGTCAAATTTTCGGCAGTGTAAAGTGGACTTACCATTATTTGCATTTGTCTTATTCCAATGTGGCACAGGTATTCATGTATATGTTTTAGGAGTTTGATGCTAAACTCTTCTGATAGCATTATTTTCTCTTTTCCCCTGTCTTTTCTTAAATATACACTATGTTTTTCTATTAATTTGTTTTTATTACTTTGTATTTCTTCATTCTTATTTTGATCTAATATAATATCCTGTAGTTTTATTAAATTTACAACTTTTAATTGTTCATCTCTATTTTCATCTGATGCTAATACTGGATTTCTGCTTAGACAGTCTGCTTCTAAGTTATTTTTTCCTGGAGCATATTTTATTTTAAAATCATATTGCGATAGATAATAAGTTAAATCACCTAACTCTTCGTCAGTTCTAGATTTTAGATTCATGTTTTCTAGTGGTTTGTGATCTGAATAAACTGTAAATGATTTACCTATTAACCAGTATTGCCAATATCTCACCGCTTCTTTTATAGCTAAACATTCCAAGTATATTGCTTTTTTTTTCTTTTGAGCTTCATTAAGTTTTTTTGAAAAATAAGCCACTGGTTTCTCTTTACCATCAGGCTGCGTCTGTTTTAAAATGGCTCCAACTCCTTCTAAAGAAGCATCTGTATATATATTGATTGGTAAATCTTGATCAAAAATTTCCAAGACTGGTTGAGAACATAATAGGCCTTTTATCATCTCAAATGTTATTTGGCATTCATCAGACCAAACGAATTTTTGATTTTTCCTGAGTAAATTATGCAACGGATCTAATATTATTGCACTTCTTGGTATATACTCATGGTAAAAATTGATCTTTCCAAGAAATTGTCTTATGTTCTTTTGTGTTTTTGGAACAGGAAAATTCTTTATTGAAATCAAATTATCCTTTATGGGTCTGACCGAATTATTTTGTATTATATGACCCAGATATTTAACTTGGTCTGTCGCAAAAGTACATTTTGTAAACTTTAACCTGAACCCCTCTGTTTTGATGGCTTCCAGCAACTGTGTTAGATGATTGATGTGTTCAGAGTACGTTTTAGAAAATAGTAAAATGTCATCGATATAATTTACAGCAAAATCAGTAAGTTTATATTTCCTCAATATGTTGCTTAATATTCTCTGAAAAATTGCTGGTGAGGTTTTTAATCCAAATGGTAAGCAGGTCCATTGGTAATGTCCGTCCTGTGTTACAAATCCAGTCTTTTTCCTGTCTTCAATTCGTAAAGGGATCGACCAAAATGCAGAATTTATATCTAGACTTGAAAAAAAATTACAATTCCTCGCTTTTATCATTAGATCATCAATCAGCGGAAATGGTTGAGCTTGTGGTACTACTATTTTATTCAAGTCTCTGAAGTCTATACATAGTCTGGATTTTTTGTTATCCTCTTTTTTGAATGCTAATGTAACAGGTGCAGCAAATGGACTGTATGATTCTTCTATTAATTTGCTATCGAGTAATTTTGCTATTTGGTCTTCTATTTCTTTTTTATCTTCAACACTGCATCTGTAAGGTCTCTTACTACAATATTTGTCCACCAATAAGTCTATTCTCGCTTCATATCCATTAACCGTGCCCACATCATATTTATGTTTCGCAAAAATCGAATCATATTTGCAAATCAGTTTATCTATTTCAGACTTTTGAAAGTGATTCAAATGATTTATTTTTATTTCAAAATCTTCTTCTTTTACATGTTCATTAAAATTTATTGTGTATTCTTGTATAGCGTCATTGCTTTTTGTATTCGTAGAAATTTCTTCCACATTATTTTCATTGTATAAACTCTGTTTACGAGTTATTTTTAAATCTTCATCTTGAATTAGTTTGAACTTTTTTATCAAGTCTAATCCTATCAAAAAATCGTACTTGAAATTCTTGTCATCAATAATGTATACATCGACACTTTTTTCTAGATCAAATATTTTAACATGTAAATTTGTCAAACCACTTGTTTTTTTAACACCATTAATCGTTACTAAATCTGCTTCGTTTATATTGTTTCCTTTTCCTTTTATATTCAACAATTTTGAATTTATCAAAGAAACATTTGAGCCTGAATCATAAACTCCATCTATTTCTACTTTTCCATTCAGCAGTAGTTTGACATTTATTAATGGTGTTACAATTAGTTTTTTTGATCAGTTTCATTTAACTCCGCTTCTATGACTGAATTGTTTACATGTTTGATGAAACTTTTCTTTACTTTATCATCTTCTTTTATTCTAAACCAACATGTAGCCTCAGAGTGATACCGAGTACCTTTATTTAGCTTTTCACAAATTTTACATGGATTTTGATCTTCATTTTTACCTTTGGTTCTTTGATACACATTTTTTTTCTTATCCGCAAAGCTCTTTTTATTTACCAATTGTTCGTATTTGCTCACTTCATTAAATAAATCAACAGTGTCTTTTAACGTTTCCCTATCAATTTTATTAAGAATAAATTCCGGTAAACCAGCTGCAATAAGATCTATCAAGGTACCGGTGTCAATTGATTTTCTCATATCTAATAAGAGTTTTTCTTTTTTTATAGCATAATCCAACAATGAACCATCCTTGTATTTAAAAGATAATGCATAAGTAACTGGAATCCATCCCTTGTTTGCAAACGTTTCACAGAATTTATTTTTCCATGTTGACCATTCCGAGTCCATTGTTAATTTTATAATCATTGAGCCGTACCAATCCATACAAGACTTATCCATGAATAATCTGAGTATTTCTATTTTATTTTCATCTGTCCTCACATCAAAGCGTATACATTCTTTTTCAAAAATATTCATCCACTGGTTTGCATTCGAAGTTTTGCTTGCAAATTTTTCAATAACAAACTGATCTGCAATGTATTTTAAGTTCTGCCGTTTATGTTCCTGTGAATTTTCTATTAATTTCTCTAATAATCTCTCCAATGTACCGGGTTCAGTTTGATGTGCATCAGCAAATTGTTCTTGATTTGTCTCTTCCAGAAATTGGTCCCCAAATTGTAAATTATCATCTTCATCTATGTAAATTGTTCTAAGTTCTTCTGTCATTGTTATCCAAACTCTTCTTGTCTGGTACCTTTTTTTTAAACTATTTTTTATTTTACGATACGCATTGGTTTTTATTATTTCCACATGACAAGAAGCTGGTTGTAACTCTTCTGGTATTGCGTATACTTTATTATCACATGTGCCTATTGTGCTTATAGACAAAACATTTGTTTTTCCATCACTTCCAGGCAATAGCGTGAATTCAAAGCGAAGTTTCGCCATTTCGGACATATTTTTTAACAAAAAATGTCGTTTTATAAGGTATTTGTTCTGGTGTAATTAATGAAACTAAAATGTGTTGCTGTAACTGTAATTAAAGAAATTTAATTAAAATCTAAATATTACTAAGTAAATTAAATATAAACTAAAAATATGTAAGTAAGTATTTACAAAAACAAACCTGTAATTAAAGAAACGACATTTTAAGTGTTTTATTACACCAGTCGATTCTTGTTAGGATAAAGATAAGATATTACTTATAATATTTAACAACAATAAAATATATTTTGCAATCTGTCATGCCATCTTGACATCTCTCTGCACACGTACAACTATCATAAATAATATCTTTGGTGTAGTAGACCAAAGAGTATTAAAGCAAATATTAAGAAATATACTTTCTTTACATACATATAAATAAATAAATAAAATAGTAATCCAGAACATAATTATCATTACAAAAACAAAAAAGAACAACGAAAAACAACAAAGTCTCATCAAAACCTGTTCTTCGCGATAAATCTAGATGAGACAAATACATAATGCTCCGTACACGATGCACTCAAAGCGCAACAGGCCGCCGAGCACGACGGACACCTACGTTATAAGAAAACTGGGCTGTTCGACTAAAAGCATGAATAGTCGTAATAATAACATAATCAGCCTATAATGTTCCCACTGCTGGGACACAGGCCTCCTCTCCGTGAGAGGCAGTGGGCCTAGTGCGGGTTGGTAGACGTCACATTTCATCGAATTTTTGGTTCGTCATTGGTCGTATGTCGGCTTCCTCACGATGTTTTCCTTCACCGTTTTGAGAGCAGTGGGGATGAAATAATTTACTCAAAGTAAAGCGCCTGGCTGGGTTCGAACCTACGACCTACAACTCGTAAGTCGCGGCCGATACCGCTGGGCCACCACTGCTCTCCTCATCCTTACATAGTGTTGTAGCGCCATCTACAATGTCACATGCGAACAACGCGTCATACTGACGTCACGCAAAATCCTGCATCTCGCAAGCAGAGTTTACCGCACGACTTGAAGAATCATTGGGCAGTTGCCCACCAGACACGACACCCGCCCTTTTCTATGGAGGATTTTCTTGTATTCTGTTGCCGCAATAACAACAAATTAATAATAAAAATAAAGTTAAAATTCAAAGGGGTATAAAAGAAAGGTTTTTTTTGGCGTTTTATGCCTTTTGGTAAGGAACCCTCACTTGGCCGGTTTTTTACTGTTTGTATTTCCTGTGCGCGTCCCAATTTTTTTTTTTTATGTCACAATTTACGACACTCCTTTCTTCTATCTCTTTCTTTTTAACGTGTTAGAAAGAGACGACAATAATTTTATTTTGAAAGCAAACCTTTTTTTTTTTCAGGAAGAAAGTAAGGCAGGCTTGAAGTTCCCGTTCCAATGTAATTTGTGCCATAAAGGATTTAACTTTGAGTCTAAATTACAAAATCACATGAGCAAACACAGCCCGGTGAGTTTTTTTTAAAGTACTCCTAAGCGCTCTTACGCACTAGCGGCTAACCGCGGGGGCGGCTAGCCACTTTTCCAGTTTAATATGCACCCGCTTGTGATTGTACACACTTAAGAGCCTATACTACCTCAAATGGCTTAGCATGATCCTCCGTTATGTCGAAAATTCCGCAGCATTAATTTTGAAATAAATATATGCTAAAGTTGAGGATTAATGTAAGGTCTTATGTTAGACGAAAACACGATTCCATAAAATTTCCTCGATAGAAAAAAATTTCAAAGTTACCTCCAAACCGAACAATAAACCGCTGGTATTTAAAAAATACTTCAAATTAGATCATGAAACTTTGCATACTAACTGAACTGACTATAAAGCAGGTCTTATTAGTTTTTTTGAATTACCTTTATTTTCACCGTAAAAAGCAAATACCTAAACTATAGGCGCTGCCTCCCGCCCAGCACCGCACTCTGTCTCGCTTTCACACAGTCCGCGAGCAGTATCGTGCGAGCGAGATAAAGAGTGAATTTTAGCTGAGGTAGTATAGGCTCTTAAGAGCGTTTACGCCGTACGGCATTTCATACAAACTTTCAAGCCCTTATTTTTCGAAATGAATGAACCGATTCTAATGAAACTTCATACGCGGGATACAAAGGTCTAAAGAACATTTTCTTTAAAAAAAGATAACTGGAAATCTGTTTGTTTCTATGGAAAATTTAAAATCGGTCTAATTTGGCTGTAACACTATTTTTCGGAAATGTTCTTAAGTAACTTTTTAGACCTTTGTATCCTGCTTATGCGTATGAAGTTTCATGATCAGA
>OX637569.1:1570434-1644857 GCA_951800025.1 Oligia strigilis
AACGAAACCCTATTAGTAAGCACCCGCTGTCCTTCCGTCTGTCTGTCAGCGGGCTGTATCTCACGAACCGTAACAGGTAGACAGTTGAATTTTTCACAGATTGTGTATTCCTATTGCCGCTTTATCAACAAACAATAAAAACAGAATAAAGTTAAAATCAAAGGGGTCCCCATACAAGAACGGTGTATTAAAAAAAAACAGTGGCACTCCCGGAGTGCCGACAGAAGTGAAAACTTGAAAAAGCATAGTAATTTTTATAAATATGTTTCAAGGTCATTCTTCCCAAAGAAAATGTACTGCGCGTTAATGTCTTTATAATTCAAATACATAAAATAAATAATGGCCAAAACTTAAAACAGATGTGTCGGTTACATCCTTCAACTTTCACTCCATAAATTTACTTGATAATGATGATCTCAATAGACAATATTAGTTTGTAACTAAGTATAATTATCTTTTAATTCTTCATCTTTAAAAATAAAATTATGCTTAATTTTAAACCTACGTCCTAACCGACAGCGATGGTCGCGCGACGCGTCGCGGTGACGCGATCGTTTACTTGAATAATGACGTACTATAATATATTTGACTAGCTTCTGCCCGCGACTTCCCCCTAGCATTACTTTGTGCATTTAAAATTGAGTCTTATTGCCTTGAAATAAGATTTAATTTTCTCTGGCTCAATCGGCTGTCAATATGGCGCGTAAAAATACCTATATCAAAAGTGAGTGAAATGGAGTCATCATCATCATTCATCATTTCAGCCAAAAGACGTCCACTGCTGGACATAGGCCTCCCCCAAGCACTTCCATTTCGACCGGTTCTGTGCTTCTCGCATCCAACGGGTTCCTGCAGCCTTCACAAGGTCGTCGGTCCACCTTGTGGGAGGCCTTCCAACGCTACGTCTTCCGGTACGTGGTCGCCACTCCAGAACCTTTCGGCCCCATCGGCCATCTGTTCTGCGAGCAATGTGCCCTGCCCACTGCCACTTAAGTTTGGCAATTCTGCGGGCTATGTCGGTTACCTTGGTTCTCCTGCGGATCTCCTCATTCCTGATTCGATCACGCAGGGAAACTCCAAGCATAGCCCTCTCCATTGCCCTTTGGGTGACTTTTAGTCTTCTTATAAAGCCCATTGTGAGCGACCACGTTTCAGTGCCATAAGTCATCACTGGCTACACGCACTGGTCAAAGACTTTCGTCTTGAGACACTGCGGTATGTGGGACGAGAAGATATTGCGTAGCTTCCCAAACGCTGCCCAGCCGAAATGGAGTCAATGATGAACAAACTGCTTTCAGGATTGCGTTTGTACTTTTTTTTTCCGGATGGGAAATCATCAAATGACCCCCCCTCCCGCTCTGGGTGGAGCGCAAGGGAGTGTCAGACTCTTACTGACTAAACCCACCCGTGTTCCTTCCTTAGCCCTTTATGTTCCGGGCCAGCGGTAACCCTTTCGGACAATCCCGCTGACCGCAGGCTTCGGCCCTATGGGGCCCCTCCTCGATGCTGACGCTTCTCGGCTTTTTGGCTAAGATCAAAGTGTAGTATTTGCGTTTGTACCTTACCTTTACCTTGTAGTAAAGTCATCTCGATGTGACATAGGATACTTTGTATCCCGATACTCCCGCGGGATCGAGACTTGGGAGTGGAGCCGCGAGGCACAGCTAGCTATTCGCGACTGTCGCCGTTAGTTAGGACGCGCCATAGTGTTCAGTATCTTTTAAATATAACGTGTGAACTGATTGTCGTAAATTAATTCATTAAATATATTTTGTATATTCTGCCTTTATTTTATTTCATAACATCTGCCTTGTACCAACTACGTCGGGTCAGCTTCCAGTCTGACCGGACGCAGCTGAGTACCAGTATATCACATGGATCGACGCCTGTCTGACTTCCACAACCCAGTTGCTGCGTAACACAATACTCTCGGTAAGACTGGTCAGACTTTTGGGCTTCTGACTACCCGTAACAACTGTCCAAGATCTGCGAATGACAGCCGGGCCAGCTTAACTTGCCGGAGGGGTTTCGATATATAAAGATGGTCATCCATCCACAGACCAACCGCGGCAAGTGTAGCTTAACCTGACCGATCGAGCCGTGCGGCTGTTATTACTTAATTACCTACATGGGAAGGTTATTCCGTCTTTGTTTAAGTTTGTCGTATTTAAACGCTTTTCACGGAGTTTGGAAATTATACAAAACATAAATAAAACATTAATTATAATTTATTGATTACAAAAACAATAGTAACGACAATAAAAACAAAATGGTTATTCCTTCTTGCTGTGGTCGCACGCTAACACGTACACAGGAGGCGCTGGCAGGAGGAACACAGGCGTGTCTGTGGACAATATAAAAAAAAAAATTATATATAAAATACATAGCTTCGTACATTCATGACATCACTCTTGAGTGCTAGGCCAGACTGGCAGCGGGGAGCGGCGCGGGTGCAGGAACGCGCGCGATCTGCCTGTCCGCAATGGAGCGGGGCTTCGTTCTGAGCGTTGTCGTGTTTGTCAAAATATAATATGGATGAAGAAGACTTATTTTTACTAGAAAAAAGCTCGAACTAGTTTGAGAACCCCGGGGTCCCAGCGCGGGCTGCCCGCGCACCCACTGCGGCCACCTGTATGAACGAGCTATGGCGTGAGCGCGCTCCCCGCGCCAAACAGCCCGCGCCCTCGTTTGCAGTCTGGCCAAGCACTGAGGCCTCTGCCTCGAATCTTGCGGGCAACGGGGCGGCGGCGGCGCGGGCGGTCACCGCTTGACTGGAGTGCACCGCTCGTTGCCCGCTCCCGCGCCGCTGTTTTCGAGGGCCGGTCCATTTGATTTTACGCATTAGATCCTGCCGCTCCCGCGCCGCCACCGCCGCCGCCCCGCTGCCCGCAAGATTCGCGGCAGAGGCCTGAGAGGTGTACCTATAGTACACCCACATTTCACCAGTTATGTTTAAGTCCCATGTAACAGTGGGCGAGCCTACTGCCATCAGCCGGGCACAAATCCAGACTCCTACTCCTACTGAGAAAATTCAGATGGAAAAATCCCAGTAACTCTTTGCCCGACCCGGGAATCAAACCCAGGACCTCATGTTCAGCAGTAGCGCATGCGACCACTAGACCATAAGAATAAATAAAGACTAACCATAAATAATACATACCACAAATAGAACTGCAATGATTTTTCAAATTGTCCAAGGATCCATGATGACAGTTTTTGCTGAAAAACAAAAAATATTTTTGTGTAGAAAAAAACTGATCTGGCACCAAAAAAAGTGTTAAGGCTCCTGCAGACAGGCGCGACGCGACTAGTAGTACAATTTCTATGAAAACACTTTATGGAAATTGTTCTACCAGAATCGGGAGCAAAAAATCGAAGAATGATTTTTTTTTATCGGTACAATTGTTCTTTTATCGTGTAAAAGTTAATTTTAATTCAATTTTTTTTTAACTTACCACTGATCACCTAAACTATTCAAAGACCTCGACAGTGAGCATTGCCCAACGACATTGTTCAAGTCAGCAAGCGAGCAAGCCTGCCTCAATCTCGCCACCAACTTATGGGGCAAAGTCAAACTTTGACAGCTACTCGAACAATCACTGCCCCCACATTTATTCCCCTCATCCACACATTCCACATTAATCTTCGGAACACTTATGTCACTTTGACATTGACAGCTGACATTCCCGCCATCACTAGAGTTGCCAGCTTGGGAATTTTCTACCAAATTAGTAGAATTTGTCGTGACGTTCGGTCTCAATTCAGTTGTGTGTAGGGATCTGTGTATATTTGGGTCTGAGGCATATGTTTGCCCGAATTTTTCGCTGAAATGTACGGTTTTCTTGTATTTGTTCATCAATGAGTGTTGGTACTGTCCTCTGCGGTTCGGTGAAGGTGACGAGGTTCGGGAGCGGGTCGGTGAAGTGTATGCTGATGAGGTTTTCGTTGGGCGCTTCACTTTGGGGTTGTTTAGCTCGTATTCTGTTGCTATTGCTTCGAAAACCTGGAATAATATAGCAGCTTTAAAACACATAATTTAGTGACCGTCCGAAGGTTCGGTTTCGGCCAGATTCGGCCAAAAAGCCGCAGATTCGGTTTCGCCCAAATGCCGAATCTTTGGCTCGACCGAAACTGGCACACGTGAGATGACGATTGATAGAGAAGTATGGAAGATAACGACATGTTGCGATAAGGGCTGGAGAAAGATGATGAATCTCTGTTACTGCTGTTACCTGTTCCGCGACTAGGTTCCTGGAGTAGGGCGAGTTCTTCGACGGCAAGGCTTCCCTGCATAAGGCACAGCGTTCCAACCGAGTCCAACATGCTGCGAACAAGATAATACGTTCGTGAGTCTTTCTGTCGATACATAATATGTGGGCCTAATTTCTTAGAAATTAAAATAATTAAAGTTAACCGTGAGATGAAACATTGGTAGAATGGAACGTAAGACGAGTGAATGAGGGGTGGGAGTGTGTGAATTAGAGGGAGAATGACGAATGATCACAGATATAGATACACCTAGATAACGCAAGAGCAACTACTTCGCATGCCAAAAATCGCACCAGCTTACGTTCAAAAATCGTAAGCCGCCACATTCGCGCTCAGTCCTGTGTACTGCTGGCTGGGTAAGCGTGAGCGAGAGCGCGTGCTTGTGACGTCATAGTAGGTAGTCAAAAAATGGCACGCTTGGTTTTCATACAGTTCGTGATACTAGCGATATGTTATGTTATTATGCGTTTGGTTTCCGCACAGTCCTTCAAATGGACCATTGTGCGTGGATACTTGCGTTATCTAGATCTATCTATATCTGTGCGAATGATGGAAAAACGAACAACTCGTTCTTTGCGTAAGAAATTTAGAATTTCAAAGGAATCGTATAAACTAAATTAGTGTTAGACAAGATGTCACCCTTACCATTACCCTAAGGTGGATACGCGGAAACGCATGTCCGAGAATCCACCCTAAGCCTTCAAATTCCGTTTATCCAACTAGGCTTAGGGTGGATTTTTTGGGGTGGATAAACGGAATAACCCAATACCAACTGTGTAAGCAATATTTGTACGCCTTAAGGCAGCACATAGTGACACAACATATTTTTTACATTAGGTGCACCGATGTGTACAAATAAATAAATATAAATAACTTCAAATTTTCGAAGCAGAAACCATCATCCTACTTGCGTAATGACGATAAAGCACAAAATACACGGTTTAACCTAAGTTTAAAACAGTGTAGACAGTGGTTTGAAGCCAAATTCGTATGACCTTTAAACGTCCTTGGTAGAAAGGCCTGCGTTGCAAACCAGTGGCAGAAGAAGATGTTGGTTTTAAACCGTGTAGCAAGCATCTCGCAACAACAAAAACTTCAAGGTCGCCTTGGTTTGTAGACTGGTTTTAAACCGTGTATTTTTTTGCTTTATGATAGGTACTAACGTTCACAGTACACGTGTGATCGGGCGCAGGTGAGCGGTTTAGTGGCAGTGGAGGCGCACACGGAGCAGGCTAGAGCTCTCACCACGCCGGCGAGCGCTCGCCGGGACTTCTCGCCTCTGACACCGCCGCCACAACTCCAAAGTAACTGGGAATTAGCGAGAAAAATAATAATTAATTATACATATAATAATTTATTTATTTACTGACAACACCAAAAATATTAATATTATAACAATTATATTGCTTAAAAATAAATTTAATAAGACATGCCGGTTTCCTCACGATGTTTTCCTTCACCGTTTTGAGAGCAGTGGTGATGAAATAATTACCACAAAGTAAAACGCCTGTCTCGGTTCGAACCTACGACCAAAGACTACAATATGATGCTGTATAACCTACGACCTTACAACTCGGAAGTCGCGGCCGTTATCTCTGGGCCGCCACTGCTCTACATTCATGTTTTTTGCTTGTTTTTTCTATTCCGTGGTTTTTTGTCACTAGCATGTGTCTAAACACACTATGCCGAAGGTAGGTACGCGACCGAAGTTTCGCGGCTGATTTTTACGTTCCAACGTATTCAGCTGATATATGAGTATGACACACCATATATGCCGAACTTACGCGGCAGAAATTCAGTTGCGCACACGTGGGACGCGGGCATTTTGCCTCCCGCTGCTCCCCGCCAATCGAAGCGAACTTCGGTCGCGTATAATGTGTGCTCTACAGAATACCTACGTGGCCGCCGATTTGCCGCTGAACTTACGCCCGACCGAAGTTCGGTAGTACGCTATAACGCAACGTAATTTCGGCATAATGTGTCGTCAGTAATTCAAATAGCATTGCAGGCGTAATCATGCCGAACTTCGGTCTCCCAAGTATAGTGTTTAGACACTAAAACTTGGGAGGTTATAGTTATAAGTAGAGAAGAAGATATAGTTACCTCAGGATCATCCTTAGGGTCCACGCCACAGTTCCACACAAGTAAACACACGCCGCCGCCCGCGCCGTCTCCTCTGATCAGACCTGCTACCTGTCCTACCTGCAACATAACAATACCACTTAAGGTGCCACTAGTCGATATTCGATTCTAGCGAAAAAAAAATCAGCTGTTCCCTACATTTATGTTCGTTAAATCTCGTCAAAATGTAGGAAACCGCCAATTTTTTTTCGCGATTTCAGGTTTGGTCCCATAGTAAAAGTTGTTCATAATGATGAGTACAATGACCTCTTAAGAGGTTGTTAATGTTTTAAGTACCAATAACCCTGTAGATACCCATCACGCCTGCGAAGTTTTGCTAGCTTATTTAATTTGATCTTGTATGTAATAGTATGGATACGTACAGGCAGTCCTAGCAGGTCCTTCCCATCGGCCTGCAGTATGCAGTCGCCTGGCTTCAACCCTGCATGGTCTGCTCTGCCGCCGGGAGTCACCTCACGGACCTGACAAATAATAATATCTATATTTCTATACTAATATTATGAAGAGATAAAATTTGCGAGTATGTAAGTAGAGGATAATCTTTGGAACTGCTGCTCCTTATAGGATAGATTCAGAGGACAATATTTTTATTTATTTATTGGTCTACCAACGATTATTTACACAAACAAACAAGCAAAAACAGATAAACAATAGTGTACAATCACTTATATGTAAACTCAGCATGCAAAACGAAAGTTTTACGTACGATACAGAAAAAAATTTAAAGAAAACTACCCTAATTTATATCAACCACTAACTATAGTATCCAAATTGTTACATGTAATTTAGATCCTGAAACAGAGAACAAAGAAGAAGAGAAAAAAAAAACAAAAAGGTAAATTAATCCTTATCTGTTTTTCAAAGTCTTCGCTTTTATTAAACTGTATAGTGAGTCAAAGTGCAAGTCGATTAGATCGCTACATTCATTAATTATCTTGCTTAACCTCGCGACAGGGGAACTGCCCAAGCCTGTTCGACGGAGCGGTGGACAGTGTGGCGTAATCGGCTTACGAGGAATCCTTGAAAATTTAAAAGAATTTAGTATCTGTGGGCACTCAATTTTATTGGCCATCACTTTGCACACAAACATTACGTCAATAAGGCGACAGCGCGGCGGCGCTTTTCCAGCGAAATAATTTTAAAGTATTTCAACCGCTTGGTATATGAACGCAACGCATGAACAATCATAGGATATATTTTATGTTAAAACAAGAAAGACGCGGACGAAGTCGCCGACATACACATATAGTAATCATCACGAATTCACGACTGCACTTCCCGAAGTGAATCTAAAAGAACACACGATTTGCCTATAGATACTCTCATTTTATAGGGGGGAGTCAAAATCCAGACTCCAGAATGAAAATCCGATTTCGCAGGTCAGGATATTGTCTCGTCTTATAAAAATATTCTTACCCATGGATATGGATCCCACAGCGTCCTCGTCAGTCTGAAGCCCAGACCTTCTCCCTCATCCTCTGGTAGATTTAACTGAAACAAAATACAAGTTAATTAAGCTTTCCAACGAAGATTGAATGGGCTGAAAAGGGATTTTTTTTTAGACATCATTATGAACAACTTTTCCATCTTTACATACCGAGAACCCTCCGTGCCTCGGAAAGCACGTTACGCCGTCGGTCCTGCTGTCATTTGAGGATCTTTGACAGTCGTTACGGGTAGTCAGATGCCCGAAAGTCTGACAACCAGTCTTAACAAGGGGTACCGTATTACTCAGTAACTGGGTTGTGGAGGTCAGATAGATAGTCGCTCCATGTAAAATACTGGTATTCAGATGCATCCGGTTAGACTGGAAGCCGACCCCAACATAGTTGGGAAAAGGCTAGGCAGAATGCAGATGATGATGATGAACAACTTTTTAATCACTCAGACTCTCGCAGTCCACTGCTGGACAAAGGCCTCTCCCAGGCTGCGCCACAGCACCCTGTCTTCCGCCTGCCGTATCCAGTCTGTCCAAGCCACCTGTTTAACGTCGTCGGTCCATGATCGCTGGGGGGCGTCCCACACTACGCTTGCCAAAATGCGGTCTCCACTCCAGGACTCGTCTGCTCCACCGGCCATCGGTCCATTGGCCCTCCGTCTGGGATGAACGGCGGGTTATGTCTGTGGAGTGTATCGGGCGGCCATAGCTCCGACACATCTACTTTATAAATCGTTATGTTTTAGTAACTGTCACGTTGGTCTAGTGGTCGCAAGCGCTAATGCTGAGTATGAGCTCCTGGGTTCGATTCCCGGGTCGGGCAAAGTGCTATTAGGTTTTTTCATCTGGAATTTCTCAATAGCAGCCCGGAGTCTGGATCCGTGCCCGGTAGATGGCAATAGGCTCGCCCTCTATTACATGGGACTTAAACATGAAGTCAAAGTCAAATCATTTATTTCAAATAGGCACATTAAAGGCACTTTTGAACGTCAAAAAAAGTAATTTAAAAAAATTAAACCGACTTCAAAAAGAAATGAACTCAAAATTATGAAATAACTTTAATTTCGGAAGTCGGTGTCTTGGGATCTGTATTTTAGTTTTAGTTTTTTAGTATACATACATACATACGTCTATAAAATTTTGTATATTTGTTTGGAAGCCCTAATAGATTGTCATATGTGAATATTATGTAATTCCAATAATATTACATACATACGTATCGAATTGATAACCTCCTTTTTTTTGAAGTCGGTAAAAAAAACTGAATAGAAATGATTCTAGTCGCCCGTTCCAAAAGGTAGTTTTTGTATGGACAAGAATGGGCAAGAAACTCCACCGTTACTCTTTTAAAATGTTTTACAAGGTTTGGTATACATTGTATTCATTATAATTATATGTGAAGAGGATGCACCTAGAATAACATTAGTCATGTTCACATATTTTTTTATTTGAAATGGGTTTGCTCTTGACTCTAGTCTAGGTCAGAGGTGACAGAGACAAAGTCGACGATGGAGTGAGCTTACCCAGAAGAAGCCTGTTCACTCTTACTTTGAAGAAATTCGGGTTGTATGCGCTCGGAAACACAGACGCAGGTAAAGAGTTCCACTCTTTTGCTGTGCGCATTTTAAAAGAATAAAATTGTATTTCAATAATAGAAAACAAACAGCTCATTCAGTCGATAATATCCATCAGGTTTCTGATTAAACTTCGACTATATCCGACGATTCTGCATACCTATCTCTTTTGTTGATTGTACATAAATTAGTCTACCTTAAAAGGTAAAAAGAATAAAATAACTTAGCATAACTAAACGGGTATAATAGACGTAGGCAAGAAGGCTGCCAGGCTCAAGTGGGATTGGGCGGGTCACATCAGCCGCATGCAGGATTACCGCTGGGCAAAAGTTTCCACACAATGGGTGCCTGAAGATGGACGGCGCCGCCGAGGTCGACCCAGAAAGCGGTGGCGAGATGACCTGGACGCGTACCGCGAGGGCTGGTTCGAGGCGGCGCAGGAAAAGAGTTCCTGGAAGGACTTGGGGGAGGCCTTTGCCCAGCAGTGGGACAGTATAGGCTGAATAAAAAAAAAAAAAAAAACTGGCGAAATGTGGGTGTTGGTAGTTTGGTACTATAGGTACACTTCTGACAAGGCGTCATGTTACGTGTGTTAGGAAGTAAGCACTCATAAACTTCCAAAAAGTCACTTTGTATCCGGTTGACTTTGACATTAACTTCGAATTACCTTCACATTTTACGAGCGAGCTTTCAACCTTGATTTAAACTCTTTTGTACACAAATCAAGCAATATGACTGCCATTAATATTCGGAAAAGGTTATTAATTATTGTTTAATTCCTTAATATTAATCTCAAACGGCTGGTTGACACTGATCGTGATCCAAGGGCTGGCTTTTACCTTGGCCAGAGGATAAGCATTGCCATACAACGTGGTAATGCCGCCAGTCTCTTGGGTACATTACCAGTCGACAGCGAGGCGGAGGAATATTTCGACTCAACATTTTAGTTTGTTAGTAGCTTTAGTTAACTATAACTAGGTACTTACATATTTTAGGATATACATATTTTTAGCTTAATATTCGAATGACTTTCTGACAAAAATGATTGCGCACTGGATATAAGCACACTGCTTAGCGCCGAGATTTGAAAATCCAGTGCGCGATAAAATCTTGCCGCGATTTGTTTTACGGCCGTGACCGTAGACAGAGTCAACTATAGACTGCTGCATATCTTCCTTTTCATTCGCACAAGAAAAAGTCAAGTCACTAGCAAAGAAAAGAGACAGAGTAATTATATTTCTGTCCCTTACTGCGTGTCGGCTAAGCACATCAATGTGCACAACAAGTTTGACGTTTATGAATGAAATAATAAAAACTACACCGCGATTAAACGGAAAATAATACCTTTTTCGTGCATAATTCAATAATAGTACATTTGCGCAACTGTGAAAATGGGTAGGTGCAGTGTAAGCTGTAAAAATGATAATATGTTGAAGATTGCCGTAATTTTTTGTCCCTTTTGGTGACACGGATACCCATGAGTCTATAGATTACTCTGTCTACGGCCGTGACGAAACACAGAACCGGTCGAAGTGGTGGTACTGGGGGATGCCTATGTCCGACTGCCTGCCTGCCCCTTCGGGGAATACCTTCAGGAGCTATGTCAGGACTATGTAATGTAAGGGGATGTGACTTACCTGTACAACTCTCACTCCTTCAGTATACTCCTCTTCAGCATCCGTGTTTGAAGATGTCTCCGCCGCCGGTGTTTCCATCTACAACAAAATACATATTATTTATTTTATCATTAAACTCACTGGTTGGCGAGACTATAATATATTTTTCTTAAAGTGAAGTAGCGATCCCCCCTGCTTCGCAAGGTTTTCACGACTTACTTGACAATAAAACACCAAGATTTCTTTATTTAAGTAAATATAAGTTTAATATAAAATATGTATTATACACATCAATCTTCTGGTGGCTTTGTGGCTAAGTAATAACAGCCGCTCGGGTCGATCGACCATGGTATATTGATCCACGGGTGGGTGCTTCGGAAAGCACGTTATTTAAACCGTTGGTCCCGGCTGTCATTCGTAGAACTTTGACAGTCGTTGCATCACGTCAGCAACTCGAAAGTCTGACAGACAACCAGCCTTATCAAAGGTAGTGTTACCTAGTAACTGAGTTGTAGAAACCAGATAGGCAGTCGCTCCATGTAAAATACTGGTATTCAGCTGCATCCGGTTAGACTGGAAGCCGACCCCAACATAGTTGGGAAAAGGCAGGCAGATGATGATGATGATATTAAATGTGGAGGAGAAGCACTATATCTACCAACGTCGGACGTGGAGCGGCTAAAGCGTACCATAAGTATGGTCTGCTACGAGCGACGTTACGTAGGTAATCAACCTAAAATATTTCCACTGCTGGGACACATCACAGATTATGGAACGCGGCGGTGGATTACGGTGGAGTGGGCCACAATCCACCACGCGGGCTGCACTGCGGCGCATGCCTCTCACTGTCTGGATTTACATATCTTCGAATGTTTGGTTCTAGAACATGCCGGTTTCCTCACGATGTTTTCCTTCACCGTTTTGAGAGCAGTGGTGATGAAATTAAATACACAAAGTAATGTGCGGATTGATGGATGCGACCTTACTGACTGACTAATACCCTACCATGTCATGAACTAACATGTCATACCGAAACGAGAGAAGAAGCGGGAATCATTGTTTGAAAATATTCATGATTCATAACATCGTTTCTCTTTCACGTTTGCAAAAATGGTTTACATTAATTAAATATGTTGACGAATGCCTCAGGCAAAATATTTGTGTTTTGTTTATTTATAGTAACTTTATTACGTGTTTGTTTATCCAAAATACTGCACATCATCATCATCTGCCTAGCCTCTTCCCAACTATGTATGTTGGCCCGGGGTTGGCTTCCAGTCTAACCGGATGCAGCTGAATACCAGTATTTTAGATGGAGCGACTGCCTATCTGACCGACACAACCCAGTTACTACGTTTTTTTTAAAATGGCTTTTATGGCTTGAGACATTCACCCCCCCCCCCCTTATCTTTAGAAATATTTGCCCCCTCTTGAGCGAAAACCTAGATCCGCTCCTGGCTTCTAGTCTAACCGGATGCAGCTGAAAGTAGAGATAAACTACGATAACATGGCGCGCCCCTCCATTACTAATAATAATGAGCGATTAATGACGTGACTAGTCGAGCAACAAATCCGTGGATTTTTTTGTTTGACGGCCGTCTCATTTACACATGCGTTGTGAATCTTGGTGGTGCATTGTAAATACTTTCACAAATACTTTCAAACGTTTTGAATTTTGGAAGGGCGCGCCATGTTATCGTAGTTTATCTCTACTTAGCGATTGCCTACTCACCTCTACAAGTCCACAACCCAGTTACTGGGTAACACGACACCCCTTTGTAAGACTCTGGTTGGACTTTCGGGCTTCTGACGACCCGTAACAACTATCAAAGGTCTACGATTGACAGCCGGGACCAACGGCTTAGCGTGCTTTTCGAGGCACGGAGGGGTCTTGGTATGTAAAGATGGTCACCCATCCACGGACCAACCGCGGCTGTGCGGCTGTTATTACTTAGCTACGAGCCTCTCTATGAAAGACACACATGACACATAATCCCAAACCCTTAGGATGTACAGACACCAGCAGGTCAACCTACCCGAAACTGTCAGATTTTCCCAATCAACCTTGAACCTTATGCTTTAGCAATAAAGTCGAAAATCTATTAAAGAAATCTGACAGATTGTAGTAACTTGATGTGCTGGGCGTCTGTACCTTTAAAACACCCACGTTTCACCAGATAAAGTCCCATATTATGTAATAGGGGGCGAGCCTATTGCCATCAACTGGGCACAAATCCAGAATTCCAGACTCTGCTGCTATTGAAAATTTCTAGATGAATAACACTTTGGCCGACCTTGGAATCGAACTCAGGACTCCTCGCTCAGCGCGCTTGCGGCCACTAGACCAACGTGATAGTTTACAACTTCACAATCAGCCTAAATATTCCCACTGCTGGGACACAGACCTCCTCTCTGTGAGAGGGAGTGGGCCGTAATCCACCACGCGGGCCCAGTGCGGGTTGGTAGATGTCACATGTCTTTGAATTGTTGGTTCTAGGACATGCCGGTTTCCTCACGATGTTTACCTTCACCGTTTTGAGAGCAGTGGTGATGAAATGACAGGCGCTTTACTTTGTGTGTAAATTATTTTCATCACCACTGCTCTTAAAACGGTGAAGAAAAACATCGTGAGGATTTATAACTTACGAGGTATAAAATATGATAAGTATGTGATTATTTAATTTTAATCCATTAATGTTACATTCCAATCTCCTGAAACACAGGATTACCTAGTTCCAGGCACAAATCATGGATGAACTTGACATAGATTTAAGAAAAACTGTATTTAACGTTAGTCTTTATATTTTTGAATACATTTTATTGTTATTATTTATTTGTATTTAATTAATTAATTATATTTTTTAATTAATTATATTTGTATTAAAAAAAAATATGAAATAGGCAGACACGCAGACGAAGTCGCAGGCAACAATTACTGTAGGTATACATAGACAAAAAAATCAACTTACATTTTAACCGACTGCACAAAAGTAGTATGAAGTGTTTCTCAGTTATCTCAACCAAGTTGTACCAAACACATATTTATTAAACAATTTTTCCTTGTCACTATAATGTATGCAGCACTATAATTTATATCGATATTGTGTTCAAAGCACTGTGTATCCGATTCGACTGCCGATTGCCGCTGAATCTGATCTTAACGCCGTAGTGTTGGGCTGAGTGTGTGAAAGTATGTCGATAATTTTATCGATATGGTGCTGCCACACCTGTTTAATAATGTTTACAAACATTAGGTACCTAACATGAAAACCTTTCTGTTTTCTGAAAAGCTTTTTGATTAAATGTATTAGATCACAATGTTAGAAAATGTTTGTAAACATTTTATAACAGCAGTGTGGCAGCACATAGATGTTTTGTTAACGCTTGAGTAACTTGTCTTTTAGTGGTAGCAATGTTATTTATTTATTGCTACTTTGATGATTACTGTGTGAACACCAACAATAGTGTAGCCACAAATCATATTTTTTTTTATTAAGAAAATATAAAATAATCATATTACACACTAGCTTCTGCCCGCGGCTTCGCCCGCATGGATGTCGGGACTTAATCCCACGGGAACGTGCTACCGGGACAAAACACATATGAATACAAAAAAATATATCGGTATCTATATTGCCCTCTCATCGCTTAATTTAAAAGCAATAATAAAGGTAGTTTTATTTAAGCCTCTTTGATTGAATTTTTTTTTATATTCATATCGTTACTTGCATTACATAATGTAAATAATATGCTACAAGGTTGTCACGGCAGTTCTCATCGGTATCGATAATTCGGCTGCCACATCACTAATGAACCAGTTCGCCTCAATTCACGGCCAATCGAAGGTTGTGCAATCGAGTTAGTTAATGTGTTGCACAACGCACAGCGAGATATATGTTGTCACGAATAAACATGATCAAATGCAGCGTATGCGCATTCAGTACCCTATCTGCCTAGCCTTTTCCCAACTATGTTGGGGTCAGCTTCCAGTCTAACCGGATGCAGCTGAATACCAATATTTTACATGGAGCGACTGCCTATCTGACCTCCACAACCCAGTAACTGGGTAATACGATACCCCTTGGTAAGACTGGTTGGTTACCTGTAGGTACTTAAATTACGTTTGTAAAAAGCTGCTTAAGGGGGATGCGATATGGAGGCCGTGAAATTCCAATTTTCTTGTCAGTGGTGCCGATTTCCTTGTACACAAACTAAACTAAATGCATCATGTTCACTGCATCTTTTTCTTTCTGTTTCATTAAGAAAAGGACAGAAGATTAATAAATAACAGAGACAAATAAATAAATAAATTATAGTTGTAGGTTCGAACCCCCCTGGGTTCGAACCGTTCGTAAGTCGCGGCCGTTACCAATGGGCACTGCTAGAGACTCTCTTGTTTAATTTAATCACCACTGCTCACAGTGTTTTATGAAGCCCGATTTTCGGACATCCCATTTTTATTGAAAAACCTGACAGAAATAATCATTTAAATGCAAGATTTCGTATCCCCATTTAGCTGCCAAGTCTAGTTTCGGAGTTATAATTTTTTGAAAATCGTAATTTTTCCATCCGGATATTAAGAAAAAAATTAATTAAGCTTAAACTAAGCGTGATACGAAAAAATGATGTGAGGTACATTGTTGGCGTATCTTATGCAGAGTATTTTAGTCCATAAATGAACCTCGCACCATTGTTAGATTCAGATTTATGCGAGTATTTCGGTTTTTAGTTTTTCTTCATTTTCTCGAAAATTCCGCCCTTTCGGGAAAAGTTATTTATACAGAAATAATTCTATTTACGTCCCCAATACACCACATAATTATTACATCCCGAATCCATGGAACTCAGAAGTTATTCCAATTTAACTATTTTTGTTAGGGTTGTCAATTTTTTTATCCTTATATTGTGAATCAAATTTTTCGCAAAAGTAACAGTTTCGTAGTCAGAATGAGAAAAAGAACGTGCACCAGTTTACTAGTATCCTACCGAGGCCTTCCAAAAATATTTATTTATTTACTAAACACTCTATGCACAAGTAAAAAACATTGTACAAAGGCGGACTTAATGCATTAGGCATTTTCTAACAGTTGACCTTAGGGTGGTCCAGAAACAACATGGCGGATGCAATTTAAAAGAGAGAAACGGAAAGGAATTCCTATATAATACAGGCTGAATTTTTCAAGTGGGCGTGGATGGCCAAATCCGAAACTATGAGGAATAGCGAAAAGTACTGAAAGGAGTCGCGGGCTCGATTTTGATGAATACTAAAACTGCATCATTGGATTTTTGAAAAATCAATATTTCTAGCCAGGAATCGTACCCGTTGATTTTGATTAAAAACCACACACTGTATTATTACCCCATTCGATAGTGTCGCTGATAAGTATCGCATTCTGGGAAGTAATGACATACGGGAAACTAAAGAAAAGAGCTCATTTTTAACAAAATACTTTTTTATTTTTCTTATGTTACCTACCTATTAAACCTTAACTGTTTAATTGTTCAAAATGTGATGACCATTGTTTTCAATACATAGCTGGATTCAACGTCTCAAGGATTGTACTGCATTTAACATTTGAATTTAGATCATAATGTTGTGAAGGTGACTGCGCTACGGGTGTATTGAGCATCATTTCGAACAAGGTACAGGTAATGTCGGTATGAATACCTACTCTAAAATAAGAAGCAGTTTATTAAAATCCAACTTTTTCCTTTAGTTTGCCTTATGTCATTACTTCCCAGAATTTGATCCTTATTAGGGACACTATCGAGTGGCGTAATAATACAGTGTGTTTTTTTAATCAAAATCAACGGGTTCGATTCCTGGCTAAAAATATTGATTTTTCAAAAATCCAATGATGCAGTTTTAATTTTCATCAAAATCGAGCCAATGAACAATATTGTTAAGAAAAAAGTATTTGATACGTACTACAAAAATACTTAAATAACACAAAATGCCTGAATCTGCCTTTTAACATACATCGGTAAACAATATTGTATTTAGGTACCAAGCTGGTATCCTGGCGTCTTCACGTCAGATAATCCAAACCACCGATTTTACTACAAGGTAGATATATTTTTTGACAAAGTTATATAAAATCCGGATATAAATAATTATCTGAGATTTTGACAACCCTGACGACGTAAAATCCGGATAAAACTTAAAATCGTTGTGGTTTCTAAGTTCCATGGAATTGGGATGTGAAATTTATGTAGTGTGTAGAAAAAGTTATTTAAATCATTTCAGTATAAATAACTTTTCCCGAAATGGCGGAATTTTCGAGAAAATTAAGAAAAACTAAAAACCGAAAAAGTCGTATATTTCTGGATCTAGCAAAGTTACGAGGTTCATTTGTGCACTAAAATACTCGGCATAAAATACACCATCAGTGTACTTAGCATCAATATTTCTATCACGCGTAGTTTAAATGTAATTATTTTTTTTCTGAATATCGAGGTAGAATTTGGTCGATTTTCAAAAAATTATAACTCCGAAACTAGACTTGGTAGCTAAATGGGGATACGAAATCTTGTATTCAAATGATTATTTCTGTCAAGTTTTTCAATAAAAATGGGATGTCCGAAAATCG
Source organism: Oligia strigilis (assembly GCA_951800025.1). NCBI lineage: Eukaryota > Metazoa > Arthropoda > Insecta > Lepidoptera > Noctuidae > Oligia > Oligia strigilis. The sequence goes on from OX637569.1 coordinate 1,588,064, forward strand.
GGCTTCATAAAACACTGTGCTGCTCTCAAAACGGTGAAGGAAAACATCGTGAGGAAACCGGCATGTCTTAGAACCAAACATTCGAAGACATGTGACATCTACCAACCCGCACTGGGCCCGCGTGGTGGATTACAGTCCACTCCCTCTAGAGTCACTTGTACTGTAATGTCAATACTTTCCATACTTTTGTACAAAATCAAGTTCTTCTAACTGAACAGACAGCTGTACTGCTGGACAGGTTGTAGCACCACTTCTTCTCCCCAGCTAAAGCACTAGGAAGTGGTGAAGGGTGCGTGCCGGGGGACTGTCTTAGGTATGTCATTTTGACGTTCGAAAAGTGCTGATTCTCAGCTAGTTATACTGTGTATATCAAGGGCGCGTGACCTGTGTCGTGACAAAGTAATAACAGCCGCACGGGTCGATCTTCAAGGGTAAGCAAGGCTTGTCGAGGTCGGCCAGTGGATAGGTGACTCTGAAAGCACGTTAGGCTGTTGGTCCCGGCTGTCATTCGTAGATCTTTGACAGTCGTTAGTGGTAGTCAGAAGCCCGAAAGTCTGACAAGCAATCTTATCTTCTCAAGATGTATCATGTTCGTGAACGGGCGCCGTCAGATAGGGACTGGTCATCTCTTTGCTGCCATGGCTTATTTTAATTTAATTTTGAATTGTTTTTTATTCGTCTTTTCATTACGGACGCTTTAACGTTCTGCATCGTTCTTACATGCATAGGTAATTTTTAACATGAATGATGTAACCAAGACTTTGTAACCATAGATATTAAAGTGTCCATAGAGTTTCTTGCCCGTTCTTCTCCATAGGTACCTAGATACGCTTTAGAATGGGCAACTAGCTTCATCTTTCTGACTGACCGACCCCTTGACAATTCAAAAGTGCCTGTAATTGGTTTAATTGAAATAAATACTTTCTAGTTTGAGTAGGTATCGTATTACCCAGTAACTGGGTTGTGGAGTAAAGATAGGCAGTCGCTCCATGTAAAATACTGGTATTCAGCTGCATCCGTTTCACCTAGCGAAGATCTGTTTTCTCCCATATTTTGTCGCCAATTAGTCGGAATCAGTCGCCATGTCACAGATAGCCCAAGAGCTAGATCGAAGAGTTCATGAAAAATCTCTTCGACTAGCTCTTGGACTATACCTTACTAATTGAACTCATTATATCTCCTAAACTAAGACCCGATTAAATCTGTGACTTGGCGACTGATTCCGACTAATTGGCGACAAAATATGGGAGAAAACAGATCTTCGCTAGGTGCCCTAGTTTTTGAGATATAAACGTGGCCCTGCTGGGGAGACTCCAAATCGGCCACCTATAAACCCTTTTGAACTAGTGACCGACAAATTCTGATATTTGGCGACAAATTTCTACAAATTTTTTGTATTATCAAAATCGGTGGCAAAAAAGTAAAATGCGAACCCATGCAACGACACCGACATCCGAAGTTAAAATAGTAGGTATTTTTGTAGTGTCTATTTTGAAAGTCGGTTGTGTTTTTTTTTTAGTAAAAAGCTTTTGTCAAAGTCATATTATTATGTTAATAAACGGAATATTTTTAATAATTTAAAAATTTATATTTATTTAACTTCCGACTAGAAATACATTGAGGAAATAATTAAAAAAACAAATAAATAATGTTTATACTTTTATTTACATAAATATCTCGAAATATTAACATTATTGAGATTTGATTATTGATTTCAAGTTTTTGCATGCCTTACGGTAGAAGCACTTGGAACATGTACATTTTTATAACACCATTTATTTTTATAACAGTGTTTTCTGCAAAAATAAATGATTTGATTTGAGTTGAAGGTATATAAATCAACGTTTCTTTGTCTGTCTGTTAGTGCGCTACAGACAGATATTAGCTAGAGAAACTTGAGACAAAACAAAAAAAAACCGGCCAAGTGCGTGTCGGACCACGCACAATGAAGAGTTCCGTAGTTGGAATAAATTTATCCCAAAATAGTACAGACGCCAGCACATCAAGCTGCTACAATCTGTCAAATTTCTTTAATAGACATTCAACTTTATCGCTAAAGCATAAGGTTCAAAGTTGATTGGGAAAGTTTGACAGTTTCGGGTAGCTTGATGTACGGGCGTCTGTACATTATGATACGTGGGACTTAAGTAGTTCATTATTGCACTAGCGAGGATGCTAAACTTACACGTATCGTATAATATTTTATAGCTCGTGTGACATAAACGACGGCACGGTTGGCACAGTGGTTAAGCGATTGACTGCTGCGCTGCGTGTCGCGGGTTCGATTCCCGCACGGAACAAATATTATTTTTATTTGTATGGCCTACAAGTAGTTGTTCCGGGTCTGGCTGTTTGTGTTTGTAAGTGAAAAGTTTTTAAACGCACCCACAATACAGGAGAAATTCCTAGTGCGGTAAACGTTTAAAAAAAAAGAATTTGTTGTCGCGCTTTTCTGTGTAAAAACGGACTACTTAAGTCACAGATAAGCGTGACTTAACGTGGAACCATTTAATTTAATATAATTCTCATATATTATGTACTCTGTGGGTGGAACTAGTCGCGAGCTCGAACTCACTGGTGGGCCAATGGCCAAAAAGCACGCTGTCTCACCTGGCATCGTGTCCGACAGAGATAGTATCAGTGATGACCAGTTAGACACTAGTCTACACGCACAACGTCTAGTTCTCACGCATAGAAACACCGTTCCGAACTGAAAGGCGCGTAAAAATATTTGAAAAGTGCTTCGGAAACTCGAGTTTTATGAAAAAACCACTGCATACATTAATTACAAATAAAGTTTATTGAACTCTTAGATAACGGAGCTTTGTCGGTACCGACTTTGTTTTGATGATTTTACAGTTCTTTTATTACTTATTTACACCCAAAGTTACGTTAAAAATAGCAAGAAAAACGAATCTTTGTTGGCTCATAACTTTTTAATGGCTTTTTATTTTACTATTCTGTTTATGTACAGACATAATTAATTAATAAGACAACACGATATCATGTTTAACTTTAGATGCACAATGTCAAACAGTGGAGTAATAGCTCTCCCGGTATGGAAAAAATATCGACTAGTGACACCTTAAGTCACACAGACACAGTAGAAGTTTTATTATCACAATCATCTGTGGGTGTTCAGTGTCCCGCAAAGTACCTACATTGTAGTTGAAAAACATCTTCTCCCATACATCGATACACGTCACGGTCAATTCTGCAACTGCAAATGTAAGTTTGTAATAGCAAAAAAAAAAATTTTACGATTCGCATTTTTTTAATTAATGATTTTCGTTTTTTTTCCTTTATTTGACCTTGCTTCTTGCCAAATTTCATGGTTCTTGGTCAACGGGAAGTACCCTATTAGATAGGTTTTGATTTATTTGCTAGCATAAAAATATGACGCATAAATAGCCATATTTTTTTATTGCCTTGACTTAGAAGCTGATGTTTTTAGAGCTCCAATTGACCTCAGACCTATGTATTTGATATTAATTTCAACTTGATACCTCCACGCGTTCCTGAGAAAAGGGTCTTGACAAACTGACAACGAAGCCGTTGACCCCGTAAACCGCAATGAGCTTTAGTTATAATCACAGCCCTCCTCTCGATGAGAGGGAGTGGGCCGTGTTCCACCACGCGGGCCCAGTGCGGGTTGCTAGATGTCACATGTCTTCGAATTTTTGTCTAGGACAGCATCCACCAACCCGCACTGGGTCGCGTGGTGGATTACGGCCCACTGCCTCTGACATAGAAGAGGCTTGTGTCCCAGCAGTGGGAACACTAAAGGCTGATTATGCTAAGTTACACATACTTTACAATATCAACTGATTTCATTTTCTAGCATATCGCATTCGTTATTTCCTCTCCTGGCTCTGTAAGGGGCCGGCATTTTCAGGTGAACCGTCCTCACGTGAAGTTTCATAGAATTCGACTGTGAAAACGTTTTGCCACAATGACCACATTGGTATGGCTTAGCTCCTGAGTGTACCTGCGAAAAAAATTTACATAATTGAGAAGTAATAAAACAAATTAAAATGGGGTTGTGGCTAAGTTGTAGCGGCATCCGGTGCGGCATACGATAACATCAAAAAAACCGGTCAAGAGCGAGTCGAACTCGCGCACCGGGGGTTCCGTACCATCATGTTTTTAATTTTTCATCGGCGAGACCTATATACATCAGAGAATTTTAACAGTGTGCACTGCGGTGTAGAATATTGCAGTTTTATGTCAGCGATGTGAAGCTGATGTAACTTATGTTGATGATTTCTGAAAAAGTATGCTATTTAGAGACTTCGTTTTATTTTTCCTGTAATGGGGAACGGTATTTTTTTTACATTTTTCATCAAAAGTCGAAAACTATGCGGCCTAAAAAAAAAGAGAAAATGTTTGAGAATGTGCAAACTGCACTCTTTCATATGATACCCCACATGCCCTAGTAGACTTCGAATTTTTCAGACCCCCTTTCAGTCCCTGTTGCAAAAAATATACATACATTTTTCTTTCTTATTTGCAAAATAGTTGGGCAAACTTCATCTAAAACTATTCCAAATTACAAGTTGATAGCATTAGTAGCTCTTGAGATATCCAGGTGTAACAGACAAACAGACAGACAGTCTCACCATAAGGGTTCCGTTTTACCATTTTGGTACGGAATCCTAACAACAATAAAAAAATAAATATACAATACCGATCGACGGGGCGGGTAAGGGAACAAGGAGTTTAACGCGGGCGGAGCCGCGGGCCCAAACTAATAAAAAATAATTACAAGTATTGATATGGATAACACAGTTCCTCACCCGATCGTGCCTGTTGAGAGCAGCTTTGTGTTTGAAAGCCTTCGGACAGGTGGAACACTTGAATGGTCTCTCGCCGGTGTGTGTGCGCACGTGGATCTGTGGGTCAAGTTCATAGCTTATCATCACGCCTGCAATCCGCGTAACTGACTCTGGCAGGGCCACCATCAGGGATTTTAATTTTGATAACAAAAAATATTAGTCAATAATTAGTGGAAATTTGTCGCCAAATATCAGAATTTGTCGGTCACTGGTTCAAAAGATAAGCGATAAGCGTTTATAGGTGGCCGATCTGGAGTCTCCCCAGCAGGGCCACATTTATATCTCAAAAACTAGGGCACCTAGCGAAGATCTGTTTACGCTCAAGAGGGGGTAAATATTTCTTAAGATGGGGAACGGGGGTTGAATGTCTCAAGCTATAAAAACCATTGAAAAAAAAACTTGCAAAGTGAAGCACAAACGCATTATATTATAGTTTTTACCTGTAATCTCTGAAATATGCTGAACTTCTTCGGACACTCGATGCATTGGAACGGTTTTTCTCCCGTGTGGGTACGTTGGTGATATACCAGAGCAGCATTCGACTAATAACAGATTAAATAAAATAAATAAATCAAAAAATATTCATTGATAAATGAATGATAAACGATTTATTTAAAATATATATATATATAATTGACGTGTAAAAGTGTTTGTACAAACACTTTTACACGTCAATTATATTTTTTTGAACTAGATGAGGTCGGCGTTTCCTATCTGACTATTCTGAGAAGAAAGACCGAAACAAACTCAGAGGTCACAGTCTCTTTTAAAGTCCAGACATAATCTTGGTCAGATCGTGTGAAGACCATGTAGATTGGTGTCTGAAATGGTCTTTTGAGGAAAGAACCACACAGATTGAGCGGACCTGTCCAATCAGTGCACGCAATTGTCATAAATCGTGCAGCTCAACTCAGAACTTGAGGAGCTCAACGATTCGACGAACAATACCAAAGAAAGGACATTTGAGTAGGCCGAGTAACCACTTTTAACCGACTTAAAAAAAGGAGGATGTTCTACGTGTTCAGAAAGGTGTGCTCATATTTAAGGGTGCAGACCATAAAACTGATCAACTTTCTCCATGATACCAACGTAATCGCGAAAAAATTATCAACTGTCCTATAAACTCCTCCCGACCGAATTTCGGCCCTGGCTGGGTTGCACTCTAAATACTATTGAATACGCGGAATAAATCAACGAATTTGTAGTAACATCTATATTGCCACATGAGAACAATGCATCATACTGACGTCACGCAAAATCCTGCGTTTCAAAAGCAGAGTTTACCGCGCAACTAGCATAGATACAACGGCCCGACATGAATCATCGGGCAGTTGCCCGCCAGACACAACACCCGTCTGGTCGGAGGATCCTCCCTTTTCCATAGAGTATGAGTGAACTTTACACCTTTAAAAATTCATAGCACGATCACTATAATTGCAAATATTCTCGTGTATGACTTTTGCTTCACTTATACAACCAACACACTAAAAACTGGCCAAGTGCGAGTCGGGCTCGCACACGAAGGGTTCCGTACCACAAGGCAAAAACGCCGAAAAAAACACGTTTGTTGTATGGGAGCCCCCCTTAAATATTTATTTTATTCTGTTTTTAGTATTTGTTGTTATAGCGGCAAAAGAAATACGTCATCTGTGAAAACTTCAACTGTGTTTTATCACGGTTCATGGATACAGCCTGGTGACAGACGGACAGACGGTCCCGTTTTTACCCTTTGGGTACGGAAACCTAAAAATGGTAAAAAAAGTTATCCGTTACAAGTATTTCTATACGGTAAGATCTAGTACTTACTATGCACTTCTTGCCACATATCTCACAGACCCAGGGAACCTTCTTCCTCTTGTCCCGCGGCTTGTAATGTTTCAATTTGATCCCAAGATGAACTCGCTGATAATGTATCGAGAAGGAACGCTCGTGCGCAAAGTTTCTGTTGCACTGAAATAAAATGCGTCACGCTTGTAACTGTAATCTACGAAGGACAAGCTAGAGGTGTACCTGAACAACTTTCACTATGGGACCAACTCTGAAATCAGCTGTTTCATACATTTTGGTCAAGTAGGTATTGAACTTTTGTATGAAACAGCTGAGAGCAGTGGTGGCCCAGTGGTCACGGACACGACTTACGAGTTGTAGGTCGTAGGTTCGAACCCAGCCAGGCGCTTTACTTTGTGTAAGTTATTTCATCACCACTGCTCTCAAAACGGTGAAGGAAAACATCGTGAGGAAACCAGCATGTCCTAGAACCAAAAATTCGAAGACCTGTGACATCCACCAAACTGCACTGGGCCCGCGTGGTGGATTACGGCCCACTCCCTCTCATTGAGAGGAGGCCAGTGTCCCAGTAGTGGGAACATTAAAGGCTGATGATGATGAAACAGCAGATTTTTTTTCGTGATTTCAGAGTTGGTCTTATTCGTGGGTAGAACACCTTGTACAAATTTGGAACCGGTTAAAAAAATCATCCTGTAGTACACCCACATTTCGCCAGTTATGTTTAATAGTCATTCAATAGGGCAATCGGAATTTGTATAAGAGTCCCTACTTATTTACATCCTGTATATCACCCTCCTTACTTACGAACACCCTCTATATCACCCTCCCCACTTACGAACACCTGTATATCACCCTGCCTACTTACGAACACCTGTATATCACCCTCCCTACTTACGAACAACCTGTATATCACCCTCCCTACTTACGAACACCCTGTATATCACCCTCCCTACTTACGAACACCCTGTATATCACCCTCTCTACTTACGAACACCCTGTATATCACCCTCCCCACTTACGAACACCTGTATATCACCCTCCCCACTTACGAACACCTGTATATCACCCTCCCTACTTACGAACACCCTGTATATCACCCTCCCTACTTACGAACACCCTGTATATCACCCTCTCTACTTACGAACACCCTGTATATCACCCTCCCCACTTACGAACACCTGTATATCACCCTCCCCACTTACGAACACCTGTATATCACCCTCCCTACTTACGAACACCCTGTATATCACCCTCTCTACTTACGAACACCCTGTATATCACCCTCCCCACTTACGAACACCTGTATATCACCCTCCCCACTTACGAACACCTGTATATCACCCTCCCTACTTACGAACACCCTGTATATCACCCTCCCTACTTACGAACACCCTGTATATCACCCTCTCTACTTACGAACACCCTGTATATCACCCTCCCCACTTACGAACACCTGTATATCACCCTCCCCACTTACGAACACCTGTATATCACCCTCCCTACTTACGAACACCCTGTATATCACCCTCCCCACTTACCAACACCCTGTATATCACCCTCCCCACTTACCAACACCTGTATATCACCCTCCCCAGTTACGAACACCTGTATAGGCTAAGGCTCCGGACCCAGGTTGGCCGATGCAAGGAATACCTGTTCAGGTGGAGATTCATAGACGACTCCGCCTTGGAGTGTAATGTGGCGCTGTCCCACAAACGATGGGACACTTAATATCGTGTCCTGCGTGTCCTGTCAGCTGCACGTTACAGGAACTGGTGGACGCTGGTGAAGCGCCAAACACGTAGCCGAAAGCTGGGCCGAGTCCATTTAGATTGCTATACTACATTTGCGGTGTCCTGACAATTCAATTTGAGGTCCATAATATACGTGTTCGGATATCGAAGACCTTCGTATAGCACTCACCTCCTCACATTTGACGCCGGCGTCGTGGGTTTTCAAATGATCTCTGAGCGCATCCTGTGTCGGTACGTTCTCACCGCACTGGAAACAGGCGCTAGCAACAAAATATTAAAATCATCATCTCTGCCTGCCTTTTCCCAACTATGTTGGGTCGGCTTCCAGTCTAACACGATGCAGCTGAATACCAGAATTTTACATGGAGCGACTGCCTATATGACCTCCACAACCCAGTTACTGGGTAATACGATACCCCTTGGTAAGACTGGTTGTCAGACTTTCGGGCTTCTGACAACGTAACGACTGTCAAATATTCACGAATGACAGCCAGGACCAACGGCTTAACGTGCTTTCCGAGGCACGGAGGGGTCACGGTATGTAAAGACGGTCACCAATCCACGGACCAACCGCGGCGAGCATAGCTTAACCTGATTGATCGACCTGTTCGGCTGTTATTACTTAGCCAGAATATATTAAAAGATATAGGTAAAAAGTAGAGACACCTTTTATTAAAACGACATATTTAATTAACCCTCTAAAAACTTATTAACCTTGAAATGCACACTTTTTAAAATGATCAAACTTCTAAATAACTTATTGACCTTCTAATGATGGACACTTTTTTTAAATGATTTAACCTCTAAAAAACTTTTTGCGTATATAAAGATGCACACTTTTTTTGAACATTTGGGCCTCTTTCCATCCTTTTCTAACAGTTTGTTGCAGTAACTAAGCTTAGAATGTTAGAACTGTGACTCTGCATCCAAGTTGGCCGCTGTTAAGATTTTTAGAGGTTCATTCATTTAAAAAAGTGTTCATTAGAAGGTCAATAATTTTTTTAGAGGTTCACTTAAATATTTTCCTTTACTTACCAAAGACTGCCATCACAAATACCATTTTCATAGCCAATGCAGTGATGTTTCAAAGCTTCCATGCTTTTAAAATACTGTTCACAAACCGCACATTTGAACTGTGGCTTCAAATTCACTTTCTGAAATGAAATAAAAAAGACTTATTAAAAACTTCTTAAAAAAAAAACCGGCCAAGTGCGAGTCGGACTCGCACACGAAGGGTACCGTACCACATGGCAATTTTAACTTAATTTTTAACTTCATTGTATTTTTATTATTTCTTGTTGTAGCGGCCATAGACTCTGTGACACGAACACGTGTATACACACTATGTGACTTAAAGGACATCATTCATTTCGTACCAAAAAATTAAAGTGCCAGAAGAGTCAATTTCGAATATCCTGACCTAAAAACGATTTGTCATTGCCACTAGTTGAGATAGTGTGATAACCTTTTTTTACGAAATGACAGTCAGAAGTGTCATTTTACTGCAGCTAATTAAGGGGCTTATATGACCTAAAGCGCGGTCACTGTCGGACTGCATAGAAAAGAAAGAGAAGCGCGATGACACAACGCTGGTAATATTAGTATGGTTTTTATTGTAAAAAGAAAGTTTTTAGAGGTATCTTTATGATTTTTTCTATCATATCAAATTAGTTGTATTATGTTTTCAACACACTATCTACCTAGCATATATCCTGAAGAACATCATACATTTTTCTGATCTTGTTTACTGTAGTCGATCACATACTTTTATTGTTTTTTGTGTTTAGTTCCTGTAAGCCCCTTAAAACTTACTTTAAAAATAATGACTATAAAATAGATACAAACCTCGCTGCCTCTATGCGACTTCTTCATATGCATATTCAGGCCAATTTCCCCCAAAAAGCTCTCCCCACAAACTTCACAACAAAATTTCGTTGGATGCTGTAGTCGTAAATGAGTCAAATGACTTGTGGACTTAGAAAACGTAGCTCCGCAGATCTTACAAACAAATTTATGACCTCTATGCCATTTTAAATGCTCCTTCGCCCTGTGACTGCTCTTAGATATGTGGTTGCACAATTTACAGATGTATTTTCGTTCGTGAGCTGTCGTCGTGTGGGATTTCAATGAGCGTAAGTTCGGCCATCTTGTTTTGCAGATAGGGCATATTTCTTTGCCGTGTGACTGTGGAAGGAATTGGTAGTTTTTAAACTTTTTCGGAAAAGCATCCTGTATCTAAATATATAAAATTCAAAGTCCTGACTGACTGACTGATATATCAACACACAGCCTAAACCGCTGATCCTAGAGACATGAAATTTGGAGGGTGTGTTCTTTGTGAAGAGTAGGTATCCACTAAGAAAGGGTTTTTCGAAATTCCACCCCTAAGAGGGTGAAATTTCACGCGAACGAAGTCGCGGGCATAAGCTAGTAGTGTTATATGGGCTGTTTGAAAAATCATAAAGTTTTGTTCTTCATCTGTTTGCCTTTTCCCAACTATGTTAGGGTCGGCTTCCAGTCTAACCGGATGCAGCTGAATAACAGTATTTTACATGGAGCGACTGTCTATCTGACCTCCACAACCCAGTTACTGGATAATATGATACCCATTGGTAAGACTGGTTATCAGACTTTCGGGCTTCTGACTAACCGTAATGACTGTCAAAGATCCACGAATGACAGCCGGGACCAACGGCTTAACGTGCTTTCCGAGGCACGGAGGGATTTTTTTATTTACTGCTTATTTTTTTCAGTGCATGTCGAATGTGAGCTCGGCTGTCGTTGCGCCGATTGTCGTATCGGCCAATGGTCTGATGGCCGATAGACTCGATCAACATCTATCGAGTTGATTCAAGGGCCTGATTCAGAAGGCAGTACTCCTCGATACGGCTCGCATCGTGAAGAAGTTCCTGTGTCTAGAGTGGCTCTAACCCTACCCGTGTGTTAAATGAGGTTTTTTTTGAGTATTAAAAAAAAAAAACATAGTTTCCAAGAACTCTGTAGATGGCGTTGTACTGACTACGTTACTAGGTGCCAAAGCCAAAACGCTTGAAAAAAAACATTGCGTCATTAATTAATTACTTTTTTATGTACGTTTCGTTTTACGATCTCAAAATTACATCCAAGTGAAATAATCAAAAAATTATGTGACGTTCAGTTCTTTGCAGTAACTTACCAAGTTCAGCGCCATCTATCCAGCGAGTAGAGACGAGTTAAAAGAAAAAAAAAATCCCTTATTAATGTCGCTATTGTAGCGGCACGTTGTATATTGACAATAACATAAGAATAAAAAATAAAAAAAAAACTATTACATACTGTCATACATAAAAAAAATATATATACGCGTCGATTTGAGAACCTCCTCTGTTTTTTCGTTAGTTAAATAAAAAAAAAAAACTGTTACATACCGGATCATGCCTCAGCATATGATTCTTATATGTTCCATCTTGAATGAATCCTTTATAGCAATGTTCACATTTATAAAATGAATTGATATAATTATAAGAATCCTTCCTTTCTAGAATTTCTTTCAGTTGCTCTTCTTTTGTTAAACATATTACCTGGAAATAATTAATTAATTTAATTAATGAATCATCATCTGCCTGCCTTTTCCCAGCTATGTTGGGGTCAGCTTCCAGTCTACCCCGATGCAGCTGAACACCAGTATTTTAAATGGAGCGGACTGCCTATGTGGGCAACACAATACCTCTTGGTAACTGGTTGTCAGTCTTTCGGGCTTCTGACTACCCGTAACGACTGTAAAAGATCCACGAATGACAGCCGGGACCAACGGCTTAACGTGCTTTCCGAGGCACGGAGGGGCCTTGGTATGTAAAGACGGTTACCCATCCACAGACCAACCGCTGCAAGCGTAGCTTAACCTGATCTATCGACCTGTGCAGCTGTAATTATTTAGCCACGGGCCCCTCAGCCCCAGAGTATCAATTAAATGCTTCCCAAAATAAAATCTTACCTCAATTTCATTATTGGGAACTACAAAATCCGTGTCACATCCAACCACGTTTGACGCGTTAATGTCATAATCTATCCGGTCATCATAGTCATTGTAATCACCATCGCCATCACCATCACCATCATTTCCTAACGATGGCACTTCCACTTCGATACCAGTGTCTTGGTCTTTCTTCTTAACCTTTAATTAATAAGTTAATAATATGAACATAGCACACTCAAACCCATAGTCCAGTTGTTATTATTATTAGCCTGTGATGTCCCACTGCAGGGCAAAGGCCTCCCTACTCTCTTTCCACTTCTCTCTGTTCAAAGCTGCTAAGGACTAGTTCTTGTTGGAAGAGTCCAGCTCATCCCGCCATCTCCGTCTGGGCCTGCCACGATGTCGCTTGCCATTAAGAGGGACCCATTGGGTCGTAAGTTTGGCCCGTTGTTCGTCTGACATGCATTGTTCGTTTGACAAGACTGGTTGTCAGACTTTCGGGCTTCTGACGACCCGTAACGACTGTCAAAGATCCACGATTGACAGCCGGGACCAACGGCTTAACGTGCTTTCTGAGGCATGGAGGGGTATGTGAGGATGGTCACCCATCCACTGACCAACTGCGGCAAGCATAGTTTATCAATCCCCTTTCTACTAAATACTAACTCACCTTATTGGCTAAGGGTTCTTCATCACTGTAGTCAATTTCTTCTTTGAAGAATAATATATCCGCGATAGGTTCCTCTGTTTTAATCTGCATGTCTGATATGGTGGTTGACTCCGGAGTCGATATGGACAAGGGCAATGCAGTGTGGTTCGATACAGCTATCGAGTGGATTTGTGAGGTTGTCAACTGAAAGAATATTTTTATGTTTATATATCGCATGCAATTTGTATGATTCCGCGTTTTACAAACGGCGTCGTCCGTTTAAAAACGCTCGCTGTTTTAAAATATCCCGAACCCCGAGGTTAGGTTACTTTAAACCCTTTACACAGGAATAGGAGCCCCACGAGGTCGGCTACGTCGACATAGGATGCAAGAGCGAGCGAAGGGCACCCCGAGGTTCGGTTTGGTTAGGTAAAACAGCGAGCGTTTGTAAACGGACGACGCCGTTTGTAAAACGCGGAATCATAAAAATTGCCTGCGACTTAATGAAATGAAATGAAATGATGAAATGATTTTATTTTTTGTAAGTAGGTTTGTACAAACACTTTTACACGTCAATCATGGTTTTTTTTAAACTAGATGAAGTCGGCGTTTCCTATCTGACTACTCTGAGAAGAAAGGCCGAAACAAACTCAGAGGTCACAGTCTCTTTTAAAGTCCAGACATAATCTTGGTCAGGTTATATGAAGACCATGTAGATCGATGTCTGAGGTGGTCTTTTGAGGAAAGAACCACACAGATTGAGAGGACCTGTCCAGTCAGTGCACGCATTTGTCAAAAATCGTGCAGCTCAACTCGAGACTTAAGGAGCTCAACGATTCGACGAACAATACCAAAGAAAGGACATTTGGGTAGGCCACATAAATTACTCAAACTGCCAGACCATGGAAAAAAAACTAACAGAACAGAGAGAATAATAAAAATATATATATATGTAAAATGACCCACATCGTCTTCACATTCACAATGAAAAAATAATATAATACTTTACAAAGTAAGCAAATGTCATTGTTTTTAAAAAAAAAAAATCATCAATGTCAATGTGTATATAAAAAAGAAAAAATCATTCAAAATGCAGAAATTGGAAGCAGCTCAATCCCAAGCCTTTTTGTCCTCAATATAATCTTTAACGGTATAAAAGGCTTTCTGGCACAACTTACGTTTAATGAAAGATTTGAATTTATTAAGGCTTAGATCTTGAACTAGGCTTGGTAGTTTATTGTAAAAGCGTATACATTGGCATCTGAACGAGCCACCTATTTTCTTGAGCCTGGTTGTAGGTACAACATATTTGTGTTTGTTTCTAGTATTTATATTATGGATATCACTGTATTTTTTAAACAATTTTATATTTTTATGGGCATATAAAAGATTTTCATAAATGTACTGAGAAGGCACAGTCATTACATTAATCTCTTTAAATTTGTCTCTGAGAGAGTGTCTCGGACTTAATTTATAAATTGATCGAACAGCTCGCTTCTGCAAAACAAAGATAGTCTGAATATCGGCGGCATTTCCCCACAATAGAATACCGTACGACATTACACTATGAAAATAGCTAAAGTACACTAAACGAGCAGTCTCTATATCAGTTAAATTACGAATTTTTCTAACAGCGTATGCTGCAGAACTTAGCTTTTTTGACAATTTATCTATATGTGGACCCCACTGAAGCTTAGCATCCAAAGTTATGCCCAAGAATACTGTGTTGTCTTCAGGATTCAATTCCTCGCCCTTTATCAACACATTAGTTTTCACCTGCCTTACGTGGGGTAGCGTAAACTTAATGCATTTGGTTTTCTTCTCGTTTAGAAGCAAATTATTAACATTGAACCAGTGGACTACTTTCGAGATCGCGCTATTTACATCGTCAGTAACCAACTGCTGACGTTTAAGTTTAAACAAAAGAGAAGTGTCATCTGCAAACAACACTATATCATGATGATCCTTTATGAGGAACGGCAAGTCATTAATATAAATGAGAAACAAGAAAGGACCAAGAATCGAGCCCTGTGGGACTCCCATTGTTACTATAGATCCGGGTGATCTTTTTCCATTAACGTCAACGGTCTGAATCCTTTTACTCAAGTATGAAATAAGAAGATCCAGAGCAGTGTTTCGGATCCCGTAGTGGCGGAGTTTCCTGATTAACGTTTCGTGAAGAACGCAATCGAATGCCTTGGACAAATCACAAAAGATGCCCAAGGCATCGCATTTATCTTCCCATGCATTATAAATATGTCCTAATAGTTCAACGCCGGCATCAGTAGTTGAACGACCCCTTGTAAAACCAAATTGTTTGCTATGTAATAATTTATGTTTATTAAAAAATCTTTGCATTTGGTCTAAAATTAATTTCTCAAAAATTTTACTAAAGGTAGGTAGTACAGAAATAGGTCTATAATTTGTGGGGTCTGATGTACTACCTGATTTAAACAAAGGTATTATTTTACTATTTTTCATAAGGTCAGGAAACTCCCCATTGTCAATACAACTATTAAAGATAATAGCTAGAGTAGGCGCTACAATGTCAATAATAGACTTGGCTACTTCTACAGAATTACCCCACAGATCTGCGGTCTTTTTTACATTTAAAGTGTGAAAGGTTTTAATTATATCTCTACAGGTAATATATTCAAAATGAAATTCCGAATCGCAACCATTAACATTTTCCTTAAGCAAAGACTCAGCAACAGAAGGTGATGAGTTTAGTGATTTAGTAGTTGAAACGGGAATATCTGAAAAGAAATTTTCAAATGCCTCGGCGACTTGTGTGTCTGATTTTATTATGTTGTCATTAATAGACAGGCTGTAGTCAGTATTTCGGTTACTAGATCTTCCCGTTTCACTATTAATAATATTCCAAGTCGTTTTAATTACATTACTGCTGTTTTTAATCTTTGAACCCAAATAACGTGACTTGGCCATGTAACAAACTTTTTTAAATAATTTTGAATAATTTCTAACATACAAATTAAATTCATCAGTGTTAATATAAGTCCTTTCATTGTACAATTCATAAAGCCGTGTTCTACTTTTATGAATACCAATGGTAGCCCAATCACTGAACGATGCATTACTATTAACCGAAATAGTCTTGGGAATAAAGGTGGAATCAAATTGTTTACAGTATACATTAAAAAAATTATCATAAAGATGATTAGGATCAGCATGAATAGACAAAACTGGTAATTTATCAATGAGTTTAACTTTAAAAGCCTCCAAGCGACTTGCAGTTTTGGGGTTAACAGTGATATCCTTTTTAGCCACTTTTTTGTTTTGATTTTCAATAGTAATCCTTTGCCCGCAATGATCAGAATCTAGTAAAGTTATAATTTCTTTGTGGCTTGGTATAATATCTGTATATATATTATCTAGGCATGTGGCACTAGTAGGGGTTATTCTTGTGGGCTCCAAAAATAGGTTTAGAAGATTGTAGGACTGAAACAGACTTAAAATTTTACTACAAGAACCTGAGTTTTCTAATAAATTGACATTAAAATCACCGCAAATGATAACGGACTTGTTTGAGTTACAAATCCTGTGTAACACTTCATCCATTACCTTTTCAAAGCAGTCATACAATCCTGAAGGGGGTCTATACACACTTAATACAATAGAGTGCTCCAATTCTACACAGGCAATTTCAACCGTACGCTCAACTGATAGGCTCACAATATCTATACGATCTTTAAATTTGAGCTGGTTACTTACTAAAATTAATGAGCCACCATGTATAGCATTTATTCTGCTAAACGAACTACCAACCTGGTGATTATTAAAATTGAACAAGAACTGGTGGCTTTTCAGCCAATGTTCTGTTATACAAAGTATGTCAATACTATTAAAATTCATAAATAATTCTACTTCTAATTCTTTGTTCATAAATCCTTGAATAATTGAACAAGAACTGGTGGCTTTTCAGCCAATGTTCTGTTATACAAAGTATGTCAATACTATTAAAATTCATAAATAATTCTACTTCTAATTCTTTGTTCATAAATCCTTGAATATTTTGATGCTATTGACTGATTTTAGGCTTTTTTTGCGTACATTATAGCTAGAGGTTGCCTCTATTGTCTTAATTTCTAATTTAAATTATTAGCAATGTCATTAATAGTGACCAAATTATTGGCAGAATTATTTATAATGTCATTGCATTGCTCAAAAGAAGCAAGTTGTTTAGCCAAATTTTTGGCTGTAATAGAAAAAAAATAAGATAGCGACACAGCTATCTGTCTTTTATAATAGTCAGAAAGATAGTACATAACAATGTTATATCTATCTTTTGTCAAATAGAACTTAAAGATGACAAACCAAAATGTGCCCAGCACGCCACGGTTCGACTACATGATAGACTGACGCCGAGAGGACACGTTTTTGATTTTTTGACGTGTGGCGGCCAAAAGGTTAGTATGGATTAGTAAGGCCATACAGCATGCCATTGCGTAACACACTATTAGGGACACTCAACCGACTAACGTATCATCGGTTGAGTGTGAACGGTCAAGTGTTTTTCTATACATTTGTCTGTTCTGGCGTTACGCGACTGAGAATACGCGACGCATGTTCCGTCAGATATGAACCCTCCCTTACTCTCAATTTGAATCATTTTGAAGCATATTTCTAATCCATTGCTCCATATGTTCGAAAAGTTCCGTACCCAAAGGGTAAAACGGGACCCTATTATACTAAGGCTCCACGGTCCGTTTGTCCGTCTGTCACCAGGCTGTATCTCATGAAATTTTCACAGATGATGTATTTCTGTTGCCGCTATAACAACAAATACTAAAAACAGAATAAAATAAATATTTAAGGAGGGCTCCCATACAACAAACGTGTTTTTTTCAGCGTTTTTGCCTTGTGGTACGGAACCCTTCGTGTGCGAGTCTGACTCGCACTTGGCCAGTTTTTTACCCATAATCACATGGGGTCCTCTCATGACATGATAGGTTTTCAAATTAAATACTCACAAGCTGACTTTTCATTTCAGCATACTTCATGAGCTCCTGTGACTTCCGACATCTCTCCCTGAAGGCATCGCACTTGAGGAGCAGGGCGCTGCAGAAGCTGCACAGGTATTGCGGGTAGTTATCAGCTGGGGACACCTGCAAAATTAGTTTGTTGTCGTTATTTGATGAAATACATACTTACATACATAACTAGTTTTTTTTTGTGGATGGGAAATAATCAAATGACCCCTCCCGGAGTCTGGAATTTGTTCCCCGTTGATGGCTCAACACTTGCTCCCTATCACTTGGGACTTTAACATCCCCTAAGACGACCCACTGACCTAACTGGCGACATGTGAAATGTGGGAGTACCTAACCCTGCGAAACCCTTGGAAACAAGGCGTGATGTTAAAATCTTTTAATAACTTTAATTAAACCTTTTAGGACAAAGGTTTAAAGTGTAGTAAGTAAGGTGTATTGCCATCAACGGGGAACAAATCCCAAACTCCAGGCTGGTACTGATAAATTTCAGAAGGAAAAACCCAATAACACTTTGACTGACCTGGGTATCAAACCCAGGAACTCATGCTCCGCAGTAGCAGTTGCGACCAGTAGACCAAACAAAGTAGTGGAGTTTTTTTTGTGAGTTATCGAAACTATACACGAAAAACCACGCTTTTTATTTAAATAGTAGGATTTAAAAAAATTAGGTCAGTGCTTTGGTATGTAAACAACACCTTAACTTAGACATAAACAATATAAAAAAAAACAACAAACTTACTTGAATTCCACTGAATATTTCGAATAGATTTTTGAGCTTGTATTTGTACAAATCGTACAGATTTACGCTGGTAGCGAGGCAAACCCGACATGCTAGTAAATCTTCCATGTTAATTGATCTAATTCACAACATTTTCACACAAAATTATCGAATATTTCGCAAAAAAAATAAACAAAATTATAGATAACACCATACAAGTAGTTTAATTTAAGCCCACAGATAAAATAATATATTGACATTTCATCAGTCAAAATCATAGGTCAAAATCAAAATACAAACACAGTGTCAAAAAGGTATTTTTTAATTTAATTCCAAATTACATTATTTCAAATTACAAATTGACCGAGGCAAAAATAATATTTGAATAATTAGCAAAATAAACTATAAGTCTACGCTTGTTTAGTGAAAAACTGAAATTAATGGAAGTAAAACACATATACGTCACTTATCGACTATTGGGACAGTGATGTGGATAACATTACTAATCAACTTGTCGAAAAGTAAAAATTCGAGTCGATAAGTAAATTTTAATTAATTCAATAATATCTATTATATAAAAGCATGGCTATTTTGGTATTTATTTCGGTTTATGTAAAACAACATATTAATTATCGTGTCATTAAACACTAACCAGACTTAGTGACGACACATGTTTGTGTGCAATGCGTGGTGTGTGTGTTTATTGTATTAATGTATGTTTTATTAGTTTTTATATTACTAATTAATAAAAGCGTTTTCACCACATTTTCAAAAGGAATCCTCAATCGGCAATTTATTACATAAATGTGTTTAACTTTTAAGCATTGTTTAAATGTAAATATGCGATAAATAGGTAGCATGGCAATTCTCGTCTACAAGAATTGAATAGTCGTTCTCACCTCCATTTTATATAACAACTTTGTAACCACTGTCTCACAATAAATATCTTTGACTTTTCCATTTTAACAAAAAAAAAATCTTTTTTGAAAATAAATTGCATAATGATCAATCAAATTATTCCCGTTCAAACCATCGACTAAAGAAATTACATCTTAGTTATGACCATAGATAAAATACTAAATGTACAATGGCTATGACTCACATCAACACGTCCCATCACTACCAACACCACACAGAAAATAGAAAATAAGATGGCCGAGGCATAGAAAATTAATATCAGTTTTATCATTAAATTACTAATCTGTGCTTGAAAAATCTTCGCTATGTCGGACACGGACGATATGTTCTACTGTTCTTTTGTGAGCATCCACTATATTATCTGTGAATGCGGGGAAACATTTCCCACGGAAGAAGAATTAAAAGGGCACCTGGAAAGGGATCATTCGCTCAAAAAGGAAAAAAAGGAATACAAATGTGGAGTGGTAAGTTCGAAATGTTTATTTATACTTTACTATGTTTTTGGGGTAATCTTCTGAGAAATTGATTTTCTTGGTGGACTGTTTGATTTTTTTGAAAATTTTCTTGTGAAGCCCGAAGCTCCGGTATTTCAGAGGATGATTGATAATGTACACGTCAGTTCCATAAAAAGTTTGTACTGTATTGTCGTCTTCATTTGACAAGGACTTAATGGCTTAATGCATAGAGTAGGACTCCCTCAGGCTAGGTGCAGCGACGATCTTCGTAGGGTGGCTGGTAGCTGCTGGATGAGCGTTGCCGAAATCCAGCCCAATGGCATGCAATAGGAGAGGCCTATGTCTCGCAGTGGGCAGCTGTAGGCTGATGTTGATGATAGATACTAGTAGCGTGACCTACCAAGAAATGACCACCCTACTGTAAAATGTGCTAAAACTCCAAATGCATTCTATCTAGGAATTGGGCGACTATGCCATATTGTTCTTACAAACTTCACAATTTGTACCTATACATCTACTTCTGAATGTAGTAGGTACTCCTAATGACTGCTCTACTTGGTGCCATAATGAATACTCTTTGGTAAACTAATAATACACCACCCCTAAGACGACCCACTGACCATACCTTCGCTTGGAGTATTCAATTCTTGAAGTACTCCCTAATGTCAATAATGTCTAAGATAAAGTCAGATCTAAGTACTAATTACTTGTACATGAGAGGCTAGGTCTTACCCACTGTGCCATAAATTTTTTAAACTTTAACCTTTTAACCGCTTGTGTCGCATTTATGCGACACATATATTACACATATGTTTCTGTCATTTATAATAAATTACCGCGGAGTTGGAAAGAACTAAAATTGACGTTATTTAAAAAAAAACTTCGATGTTTTTTAGTAGACAAAGCATATTATAGTGTGACGGAATTTTTAATGGAAAAAGGTATTTCATGAGTACTTTTTATAATGATTAGAAATTAGAAAAATATGACATTTAATTTTTATCTTATTAATCTTTATTTAATTCCTATATGAAATTGTTGACTGCAAGAGAATTGTGTATAACATAAATAACTATTGAAGTATTTGTTTCATAATTAAATTGTAATTATAGATATTCAATCTTTTTAGTGACATTGCTTATCTGTAGTACTTTTAGCATCTCTAGTATATTATGTACTTTTGCATGCCTTGTGGTTAAATATGGCTGTTCCCAATTATATTTTTTCATGTCACCGTGTTTTGTACCCATATTTGCAAAATAAATATCTTTCTTTCTTTCTTTCGTGCCTGTACTGCTCGTGTCGCATTTCTGTGACAGAGAACATGCATGATTTTTTCGTTCTATTCAACGATTGCTCATCCTTATTTATTGTAGGTATTATTTTATAGATTTGTAGCAGCGTGCTAGGGGCATGGCAATTGATATTTAGCCAAGCGTTTAAAAGGTTAATGTCTACCTCGTGGCAGCATTGTTTGTTACATTAAGTATATCCAAACATAATTTTGCTAAAGTAGTTCCTATTGTAAACTTGACGTACACATACATAATCAGCCTATAATGTTCCCTCTGCTGTCAATCCACCACGCAGGCCCAGTGCAGGTTGGTGGATGTCACACATCTTCCAACTTTTGCTTCTAGGACATGCCAGTTTCCTTCACTGTGAAACTCAAAGTGTGGACTGTGAATCTCGGCATCAGAAATTACCCTAATAGTGTATGATGTGCTCCACAACTGCATAACTTTCGTATGACAAAATTTACAAAATTTTCCTATGCATTTTAAGGCAAATTTTTTAAATTCAATTTTTAACTATTTTCTGGCAGATTCAGTACTATAGGCGGCCTACCCAAATGCCCTTTCTTTGGTTTTGGTCATCGAGTCGTTGAGTTCCTTAAGTTCGTTGAACTACACAATTCCAGTCAAACCGCAGTTCTTTCCTCGAAAGACCGTCTCAGATACTAATCTGCATGGTCTTCACGTGACCTGACTAAGATAGAGTATTTGACGGCACGGTTGGCGCAGTGGTTAAGTGATTGACTGCTGCGCTGCGTGTCGCGGGTTATTCGATTCCCGCACGGAAAAAATATTTGTATGACCTACAAGTAGTTATTCCGGGTCTGGCTGTTTGTGTATGTGAGTTTAAATGTTTGTATACGCACCCACAATACAGGAGAAATTCCTAGTGTGGGGCAACGTTTAAAAAGAAAAAAAAACAAGAGACTGTGACATCCGAGTTGGTTCGGGTCTTTCTTTTTACAGTAATTGGTTAGGAAACACCAAACTCATTCTAGTTTTGTACATTATTTGCTTTGATGTATTTATAAAAGTTTTTTTTAACCTATTTACAGAAATAAATTTAATTTATCATAAAACTTTTTGTCCGCAGTGCGAAGCCATATTCAATACGGAGCAGGCTTGTATAGAGCACTATGGCGAGAGCCACATTGAGATCAAGGAAGAGCATAACTACGTAGAGGAGCATGACTATGTGGATGAGCACGATTACGTGGAAGAACACGATTATGTGGAGGAACATGACTACGTGGGCACCGCGAACGCTGAGGAGGGAGAGGGCAGTGAGATAGTACGTATAGTATTAATAAAAAACCGGTCAAGAGCGAGTCGGACTCGCGCACCGAGGTCGAGGGTTCCGTACCATAATGTTTTTAATTTTTCATCGGCGAGGCCTATATTCGTCAGAGAATGTTAACACTGTGCACTGCGGTGTAGAATATTGCAGGCTAGGAATAGGCTTTAGTAGTCTTTTTTAGGGTTCCATACCCAAAGGGTAAAAACGGGACCCTATTACCTACTAAGACTCCACTCTGTCTGTCACCAGGCTGTATCTCATGAACCGTGATAGCTAGACAGTTGAAATATTCACAGATGATGTATTTCTATTGCTGCTATAACAAATACTAAAAACAGAATAAAATAAATATTCAAGGGGGGCACATTCATACAACAAAGGTGTTTTTTTTACGGGGTTTTTGCCTTGTGGTACGGAACCCTTCGTGTGCGAGTCCGACTCGCACTTGTCCAGTTTTTTTAAAACATATGAGTTTTGACTGACTTAAACTCAATTCTTTACAGATCTTCGAGCAATTGATTGAGGAGCAGCCTTCTCGGCCGGAGCCCAAGATAAGATTCAAGAAGAACAAAGAAGATAAGAAGACCAAAGCTTACTACAACACGAAGAACATCGTGTGTGAAGTGTGCGGGAAGAGATATGCGGTGAGTTGTTTGGTAAAAGAATAGAGTTGTTTGGTAAAGAATAGAGTGATTTGGCAAAGAAAAAGAGTGGTTTGGTAAAGAAAAGAGTGGTTTGGTAAATGAATAGAGTTGTTTGGTAAAAGAATAGAGTTGTTTGGTAAAGAATAGAGTGATTTGGTAAAGAAAAAGAGTTGTTTGGTAAAGAAAAGAGTTGTTTGGTAAAAGAATAGAGTTGTTTGGTAAAGAATAGAGTTGTTTGGTAAAAGAATAGAGTGATTTGGTAAAAGAACAGAGTAGTTTGGAAAAAATAGATTAGTTTGGTAAAGAATAGTGGTTTGATAAAGAATAGAGTTGTTTGGTAAATAAATAGTTTCCTGGTAAATAATAGAGTTTTCTGCTAAATGATATTGTTTGCCAAAGAATACATGTATATAATAAAGATTTACAGTTGGTGCAGATAAATAATAGAGGTGTTTGATAATAAATTATGTTATTTTCTCTCGTTTCAGTCCAACGCAGCTCTGAAGTATCACCAGCGCGTCCACACCGGAGAGAGACCGTACAAATGTACCCAGTGCTCCAAAAGCTTCACCATGCCGCTGTTCTTACAGGTAAGGATTATTATTTTATTATTATTATTATGAGCCTGTGTTGTCCCACTGCAGGGCAAAGGCCTCCCTTCCCTCTTTCCACTTTTCTCGGTCTACTGCGATTGTCGGCCAATCCTTTAAGAAGGAGTCCAGCTCATCCCGCCATCTCTTTCTGGGCCTGCCGCGCAGTCGTTTCCTGCCATTGGGTATCCACTGAGTGGTGGCTTTTGCATATTGCTGCTCCGACATGCGACAGATATGGCTAGCCCAGTTCCACTTTAGTCCAGCAGCTGTGCGGCCAGCGTCCGCTATTTGTGTTTTGGAACGAAGTATAGAGTTCTTAATGCGGTCTGTGAGTTTGACACCTAGTATACTTCGTTCCATAGCCCGTTGGCAGACTCCAAGTGCGGATTTTTGACGCTTTGTAAGAGACCATGTTTGCGCTCCGTAGGTGAGGGTGGGAAGAATGCATATGTCCATGAGCTTTCGTTTTAGTGAAAGCGGGAGAGGTCCTTTCATGAGATGTTTCATCGACCAATAGTTCTTCCAGGCGTTTTCTGTGCGGCGAGCGACTTCTTTGTCCTGTCTCGCCTGGAAGGATACTAGTTGGCCGAGGTAAATGTACTCATGGACATATTCAACCCGCACACCCCCAGTTTCTACGTTGCGTTCGGTACTGTTCGTCATCAGCTTTGTTTTCGACATGTTCATCGTAAGTCCGACTTGAAGACTGGCGTGGCTCAGTTGTTCGAGCATTTGACCTAGCTCAGCTGCTGAAGAAGAAAAAAGGACAATGTCGTCGGCGAAACGTAGATTGGTCAATCTCCTTTCCCCGACGACAATACCCTTGTCCTGCCAGAGCGGATTTAATGTCTGGAAAACCTCTTCTAGCGTAGCTGTAAAGAGTTTGGGAGACAGCGGGTCACCTTGCTTGACTCCTCGTTGAATTGGAAAGGATGGCCCGGTGGTATTTATACGAATGGCTGCTGTACTATTATGATATATTTTTTGTAACAGGTGTATATAAACGGGATCTATTTCGTGTTTTTTGAGTGCCGAGAATATGGCTTCGTGTGTTAGGCTGTCGAAAGCCTTCGAGTAATCCACAAACGCCAGGTATAATGGTAGATTAAACTCTTGATGTTTTTCAATCACCTGGTTTAGAGACTGTAGATGGTCTGTAGTCGAAAGGCCTCGACGAAATCCAGCCTGTTCGGGAGGTTGGTGGAGATCCAATGTGCCTGATATACGGTTTTCAATAATTTTGACGAAAACTTTGTAAAGATGTGAAACCAAGCTGATAGGGCGATAATTCCCAATAACAGATTTATCTCCCTTCTTGTGCAGTAAGATTATATTGGAATGGCAGAATTTACTCGGAAACATGGCTGTTTTAAGAATTGAGTTGAAAAGGTTGCTTAAGTGAGGTAGTAAGGTAGGTTTTCCAACTCGAAGTGATTCAGTAGTGATACCGTCTTCACCAGGACTTCTATTATATTTCAAGCTGCTAAGTGCTTGGTGGACTTCGTAGCCAGTTATTATCGGAATATAGTCTGGGCATGCATACGCTTCAGCTGTGTGCTGAGAGGTTTTAGTGTCGGAATACAAGGATTTATAGTATTGTGTACATATTTCAATTATTGTGGCCCTATCTCCTTGTTTCACACCATTGCTGTCCTTTATGTGAGTGATTGTAGATCTGCCCACTTCCATACCGCGCATGGCTGATCTGAGGGAGCGGTTGTTTGTTAGAGCAGACTGCACAAGTTCTGTGTTGTATTTTCGGATGTCCCTTCGTATGCTTCTCTTAACTTTGCAGTCGAGTTCTCTATAATCTAAACATTGATAAGGCATTGTTTGTCGTTTCTCGATTAGACGAATTGTATTGTGTGTGAGCTTCTTTTGTTTTTTGGTGTAGCTCTTGATCTTTTGACTAGCAGTTTTGATAGCATGATGAATGTTATTATATTGAATTTGTACATCTTCTGAATCTCTAGTATCTAATAAACTAAAACTATTTTGAATGTGTAGGTTGAACGTTTCTTGATTTGATATTAATAATGACTTATCTACACGTTTTATTGAACTTTGGATTATTTTATTTCGGTGAACTTTCATATTAAAGCGGACGATAATTCGGACTGGGCGATGGTCGGAACTGAATTTTAGACTGTTAAGAACTTCTACATTGTTTATTATTTGTTTACAGGAAGATAGACAGAAATCTATCTCGTTTTTGGTTTGACCGTCAGGGGAGAACCAGGTCCAACGACGTTGAGGCTTTTTGTGGAAAAAACTGTTGCTTACGCTAAGGTTCTGGCCAAAAGCAAATTCTAAAAGGCGCTGACCACGCTCATTTCTGCCTCCTGTACCATATGGTCCCAGGATATTGCTGTTGTCGGATGTTTTTCTGGGACCAATTTTTGCATTATAATCGCCCATGACCATGGTCCAAGTTCCTCTGTTTTCATCGCAAGCTTTATTTAGTAAATCATAGAACTCTTCAATTTCGTCGTTACTATGTGATGACGTCGGAGCATAAACCTGGATTAACGTGAGCGTTTTGGTTTCAGCAATACGAAACTTGAGTACGGCAATCCTATTGGAATAGGCGACGAATTCCATTATGTTATCTTTCCAGCGTTTTGCAACGAGGAAGCCGACTCCGTGGTTCGTGTTGGTTTCTCCATTATAATAAAAGATGTTGTTGTCTCGTTCTATAGTATTTTCGCCTTCTCGTCTCACTTCCGCTAGGCCTATAATGTCCCAGTTGATATGTTCTAAGGCATTTTCCAGTTCCAAAAGTCGTTCTTCAACTCGTAAAGTTCGTACGTTGAATGTTAAGATTTTCAATCTATCGGTGTCCTTTTTGCTAGCCGGAGTCGTTTGGCAGTAGACCCTCGCCCGGAGATTATAATCCCCAGCCCCAGGGTGCACCTGCACACTGCCAGTAGCCGTGCACTGACTGGAGCTGCCGGGCACTCGGGGATTGGCTTTAGTTGTGTCGTTCATATTGGGAAGGGGTTTAGACAATTAACCCACCACGCTTGTCTAATGCGGGTTGGTGGGTGCGCAGTAGACCACCTAACTGGGTCTTTGGGCGCCGCCGTTGACGAACGTGACGTTCGTCCGCCGCCGCCCCGAGTCGCCATCCTGCACTGATGTCAACTGTTCCATCTAGGCCTCTAAGAAATACGTTTCCGAGCCCATACATGGCTAAACGTAGTGTGAATTTGTCAGATTGTATTCACACACAGGTGTAGGTGGATGTAGGGTGATAGTTATCAACCTCCTACACCATCCCTTAGTCGACTCTTACGACACCCATGGGAAGAGAGGGGTGGTCTATTCTAGGCCGGAGACACACAGCCAAGGTAAGGATAGAATAAAATAAAAATAAAAATCCAGACCATCTCAGATCGATCTACATGGTCTTCATGTAACTTGACCAGGATTATGTCTGAACTTTAAAAGAGACTGTGACTTCTGAGTTTGTTTCGGCCTTTCTTCTCAGAGTAGTCAAATAGGTAACGCTACACTCATCTAGTTTTTAGGGTTCCGTACCCAAAGGGTAAAAATGGAACCCTATTACTAAGACTTCGCTGTCCGTCCGTCCGTCCGTCTGTCCGTCTGTCTGTCTGTCTGTCTGTCACCAGGCTGTATCTCAAGAATCGCGGTAGCTAGACAGTTGAAATTTTTACAGATGATGTATTTCTGTTGCCGCTATAACAACAAATACTAAAAACAAAATAAAATAAAAACAAACGTGTTTTTTTTGGCGTTTTTGCCTTGTGGTACGGAACCCTTCGTGTGCGAGTCCGACTCGCACTTGGTCAGTTTTTTAAAATATGATTGAAGTGTAAAAATGTTTGTACAAATCTACTTACAGAAATAAAATCATTTATCAAATAAACTAATAAAAAAGTTTGTTGAGGCACGGGGGCATCACACCGCCATCTTTCAAACTCCGTGCTGTTACTGAGAAATTCCTAATGAAAAAACTCATTAAGAATCTATACTTACATAATCAGCCTATAATGTTCCCACTGCTGGGACACAGGCCTCCTCTCGATGAAAGGGACTGGGCCGTAATCCACCACGCGGGCCCAGTGCGGATTGGCAGATGTCACATGTCTTCGAATTTTTGGTTCTAGGACATGCCGGTTTCCTCACGATGTTTTCCTTCACCGTTTTGAGAGCAGTAGTGATGACATAATTTACACAAAGTAAAGCGCCTGTCTGGGTTCGAACCTACGACCTATAACTCGTAAGTCGCGGAAGTTACCACTTGGCCACCACTGCTCGCTTGGCCACCACCTCTAATCTCAGAATCTATACTACCTCAGCTAAAATTCACTCTTTATCTCGCTCGCACGATACTGCTCGCGGACTATGTGAGAGCGAGACAGGGTGCGGTGCTGGGCGGAAGGCAGCGCCAATAGTTTAGGTATTTGCTTTTTACGGTGAAAATAAAGGTAATTCAAAAAAACTAACGTAAGAACTGCTTTATAGTTAGTTCAGTTAGTATGCACAGTTTCATGATCTAATTTGAAGTATTTTTTGAATACCAGCGGTTTATTGTTCGGTTTGGAGGTAACTTTGGTTTTTTTTTCTATTGAGAAAATTTTATGGAATCGTGTTTTCGTCTAACATAGTACTTAACATTAATCCTCAACTTTAGCATATATTTATTTCAAAATTATTGCTCCGATATTTTCGACATAACGGAGGATCATGCTAAGCCATTTGAGGTAGTATAGGCTCTTAACACTGCTCGACAGTGGCCAAGGTTCCATACAGCTCGATTCCTATCAGCTTCCCATTGAAAAATGCCACAGTCAGTATTCTATAGACAAATAATATTATTATATATAGCACGGTGGGCTGTGCTGGGGCGGCTGCTGCAGGTGCAGAAAACCTCAAACGGCGAAAATATTCCAACCTGATTGGGAGTTATATGTTCGAGCCGTTTGGGGTTGAAACACTAGGGCCATGGGGTCCGAGTGCCCACTTGGTTTTTCGAGATATCGCCAAGCGGTGAGTCGACTCTTCACGTGACCAGAGGGCTGGCCTATTTCTTGGCCAAAGAATTAGCATTGCCATACAACGTGGCAATGCTGCCAGCCTTTTGGGCACTGTTCCTGTTGACAGCGATGCGGACGAATTTTTTGATGCCCTATGATCATTTTGCTTATTTTTTCATATAAATGTACATAATATTATTATTTTAAATAGGTATTAGCATAAATTATGTAAATATTATAGTTACAAAATAAAATGCTTTGAATATAATCATATTACAAGATAACTACTTCGTCTTACCCTTACGAACATAAATGTAGGGAACAGCTGATTTTTTTTTCGCGATTTCTGGTTTGGTCGTATAGTAAAAATTGTTCATAATGATGAGTACAGTGACCTCTTAAGAGGTTGTTAATGTTTTACTAATAAGCCTGTATACATTTTATTGTATAATTGTATAACTTTCAGATCCACACGCGCACACACACCGGGGAGCGCCCGTACGAGTGCAGTATTTGCCCTAAAGCGTTCAGCAACAAAGCAGCCCTGTTACGTCATGACAGGGTGAGTATTACACAAGGTCAAATTAAATTAACTAGCGAAACTTCGCAGACGTGACGGGTATCGGTATGTCATCATCTGCCTGCCTTTTCCCAACTATGTTGGGGTCGGCTTCCAGACTAACCGGATGCAGCTGAATACCAGTATTTTACATGGAGCGACTGCCTATCTGACCTCCACAACCCAGTTATTGGGTAATACGATACCCCTTGGTAAGACTGGTTGTCAGACTTTCGGGCTTCTGAGTACCCGTAACGACTGTCAAAGATCCACAAATGACAGCCGGGACCAACGGCTTAACGTGCTTTCCGAGGCACGGAGGGGTCTCGGTATGTAAAGATGGTCACCCATCCACAGACCAACCGCGGTAAGCATAGCTTAACCTGATCGATCGACCTGTGCGGCTGTTATTATTTAGCCACGTTTCACATTATGATTTGATGATTTTTTGTTTTGGGGTCAACGACCGCTGGTCGTGTAAGTTACTTGAAGTATTCAAGTATGAGTTCAGAAAATCTGTTTTTTTTTGTTTTATCGTATTGAGTATATCTGTATCTGATACAATATCTGTATAGTTTACATGAAAAAACTGATATTTCAAGTAAGTGTTCTACCCACGGTCGTTGATCACAAAAAGATAGCGGGGGCGCGGGGGGCGGGGGGCGCAACATTGTGAGAGGAACGTGAGCAACACTAATATACAAAAAAAATCCTAGTTCCCTAAGGAAATGAATATTAATTCATTCAAGAGAGAGCTAAAAAAATTGCTAATTAGTAAGGGATACTGTAGCGGTATCTACAACGCCACATGGGAACAACGCGTCATACTGACGTCACACAAATCCTGCATCGCGCAAGCAGAGTTTACCGCGCAATTAGCATAGATACAACGGCCCGACATGAATCATTGGGCAGTTGCCCGCCAGACACAACACCCGTCTGGTCGGAGGATCCTCCCTTTTCTATGGAGGTTGAGTGAACTTTACACCCTGTTCCTCATACCTCTATAATACTATAATGTTACGGAGTTTTTAAATGACAAACTTTGAATTAAGATAATTTATTATGTATGTAGGTATTTAGTTTTATTAATTTTATTGTTTTAATTATTATAACTTTTTTTTTTTTTACTATAATTTAATTATTTCGTTCTATAATTCCTACTAAATACTACAAACTAAAACCATTTTGTACGCCGAATATGGCAAAACATGTTGAACCAGCAATATTAAACTCATTTCCATCCTTATGTGCATATCTATGTATCATGTTACACATGTTTAACCTTTTGAACGCCAGAGCATAAAGGCACGCGCGTGCCCTCCACGCCAAGCCACAATTTAAAATATATAAGGTATACAAATAAAAACACAAAAGTTATGATTTAATTGTTTATTTCGTGATAAAGTGCACCGCATTTTTTGTCACATATTTGTGTCGCTGGTGTACAGGGTACGCGCTTGCTTGTCAGGTATATGTGACAATGGCGTTCAAAAGGTTAAACAAATAAAATGCATCTTTATCTTCATATCGACTTCATTCAGGAGGATGTCAAAAGTTTGACGCCTTTAACTCCGAAACAGATAAACTTCAAAGTTTTCTTCTATTTCAAATTTTTCAAATATTTTGTCTACGTTCACTCCCAGGTCCACACCGGAGTGAAACCCTACGAGTGTCCGGAATGCGGTAAATTCTTCACTCAGTCGAACTCGATGAAGCTGCACGTGAACACGGTGCACTTGAAGATGCCGGCGCCCTACAAGAGCAAAACGAGGAGGAACAAGGCCAAGGAGAGGGAGATGCTGCGCGAGGCCATCCTGAGGGTCATCGATAACGAGGATAGTACTGCAGGTAAGAGATTTGGTCTAAATCTAGCTACTGCCCGTGACTTCGTTCGTGTGGAAGGCGTAGGATACGCAATACGACAAAAATAACAGCTAATTCTATCTTTTTAGGGTTCCGTACCCAAAGGGTAAAGACGGGACCCTATTACTAAGACTCCACTGTCCGTCTGTCTGTCTCTGAACCGCGATAGCTAGACAGTTGAAATTTTCACAAATTATGTATTTCTGTGGCCGCTATAACAACAAATACTAAAAATAAAATAAATATTTAAGGGGGGCTCCCATACAACTAGTGTTTTTTTCGGCGTTTTTGCCTTGTGGTACAGAACCCTTCGTGTGCGAGTCCGACTCGCACTTGGGCATTTTTTAAATTCCATCCAAATTTCAAATTCATTTTTTTCAAATTTCATCCAAATCCGATTAGCCGTTTGTGCGTGAAGAAGTAACAAACATATAAACACACACACACTCACAAACTTTCGCCTTTATAATATTAGTTTGGATTGCATTTGATTCACAATCGTAGCAATAATTACAATAATATCTTTTCTCTCTTTCTAGCTCAAACTATAAGCCAAACAACTAAGACATCGGATACGGAAGTGCTATTCGTCAAACCGGATGTCACGATGTTTAAAGAGGAAGTTGAAGAAGCCGAAATTTTGTACGAAGACGTCGACTCCCGGGAAATAACCTACGAAGTGGTCTACGAAGAATAAAATAAACGTTTTCTTCAAGAAAATATGTAAAGTTTGGAAAATATAATCTGTATGCATTATACAACACGACCGAAGTAACTTGGCGTAAACTATAGACTGCTGCATAATTATTTTCTTTTTCATTCGCACAAGAAAAAGAGAAATATATTAACGTCACTAGCAAAGAAAAGAGACAGAGTAAGAATATTTCTGTCCCTTACTGCGTGTCGGCTAAGCACATCAATGTGCACAACAAGTTTGACGTTTATGAATGAAATAATAAAAACTACACCGCGATTAAACGGAAAATAAGATCTTTTTCGTGCTTAATTCAATAATAGTACATTTACGCAACTGTGAAAATGGTAAGGTGCAGTGTAAAAATGATAGTATGATGAAGATTGCCGGAATTTTTTGTCCCTTTCGGTGACACGGATACCATGAGTCTATAGATTACTCTGTCTACGGGCACTAAGAACTTTCGCGCATGTTCTCTCACTCGCCTCATGTCACCATTTGGTTCCTAAATCTTACTGCGCAGCCGCCTGCGCAAAGTTCAGAGTTGCCAAGTTACGTCGATCGTATTGTACATACAGCGAAGTAATTGCGTAACATACTATCTTATGTGCGTTTGGCTTTATTATGCAATCAACAGATGTTATAAGTATATAGCACTGAAATGAAGTATGTTTATTTTAATATTAAGTTCATCTACAGAATATGCATCTGATATTTAATAAAGACTATTTTTTTCGTCGGAAAGCTGTTTTATTTTTGTTACAAGTTTGACGTTAAAAAGAAAAAAAAAAGGTACTTAAATAATTTAAAGAAAACAATTTTATTTTGCTCACATATTCAACCCGCGTGCGTGTATGACCAGAGGCAATTCTCCGTAATTTAACCCTTTGAACGCCATTGTCACATATATGTGACAAGCAAGCGCGTGCCCTGTACGCGTCGTGTGTCGCCTATCCTATTACGAGCGACATAAATATGTGACAAAAAATCACGAAATAAACAATTAAATCATTACTTTTGTGTGTTTCTAAATGTATACCTTAAATATTTAAAATGCTCTGGCGTTCAAAAGGTTAAAGAACGTTCAGTCTCCGATCTGTCTCGATCTGAGAAAAATACTCTCTTAATTTCCTTAATTTTTTTTTACAAGATTTCGAGATTGATCGTCGCTGAGATGAAATTGCGATTTTGAACGTTTTTATTAATTACAGGAATTGACACTCAGATGTATGAACGTAAATGAAGCAAAAGGAGTATGTAAGAATCGTAGCAGGTGCCCTTCTGTAGTTTCTGCTTACCCTCATGGGAAGTAGTCGCGATTGTATTCAACCATCCCAACTATAGAATGCTATCTGGCCGGGCAATAGGTAGTTAGGCTCAACACACACCAAAAGAGCGTCGAAGCGCGGCGAAGTGGAACGCAGTTTCAGTGTCATATGAATTTTAACTTTATTTTCATTACTATAATACTTATTATCGCATGAGAACCTCGAACGAGTCGCGCGGATGCCAGCGGCGCCGCTGGAATTCCAGCGAATTAGCCGTGCGACTGCGCGGGAAGTCCCGAGAATGCTCGAGCAGTCGCGAGCGGCCGCTGGCAATATCCCGCCCCTCGCGCCCGGACACCGCGCGCGTTCCTTGCAGTGCAACGAATACAAAAGTGATGGAAATGGATGAAGAAAAGCTTATTTATTTGGTGCAAATGTACGACTGCCTATACAATATCAAATCAAGGCATTACAGCGATAAACACATGAAAGAAGAAGAGAAGGCGCGCGGATTCCCGCGACTTCTCGAGCATTCCAGCGACTTCTCGGGCAGTCGCTGGAATCCGCGCGCCTTCTCTACCGAGCGGGTCGCGGCGCTTCGCTGCCCTTCGCCGCTCTTTTGGTGTGAGTTGAGCCTTAGGAGTAAAACAACGAATGATTTTGATATAATATTTAAATGTTAATAAACAACATTAACCTTACTATAGGTGGCTCGACCTAGATAACGGTGTCACTGACTGGCAGAGCCACCATCAGCAGGGCTAGCATGGCCGGAGACATTTTATCCACGGGGAGAGGACAAAATACTATTCCCCTCTGTCAATTTTGTCCACCCTCCGAGCATGGCGACATGGGTGGATAAACTATCACGGTGGACAAACCAGGGGAAACGCTTGTCCCCGAAATTATTGCCATTATGAGAAAACTTTTTATTCAATTACAAAATAGTCGAGAATATCGTCGTAAACCAAAGTACTTTCTTCGTTTTATTACATCTGTGCTGGATATTTATTTTGTTTTGTTGTCAATGTTTCCAAGTATAGTATAAAATCAAACCAAAAAAAAAATTAAAAATCCGGCGGATTTCTATGTCGGGTAATTCAAAGGGATTAGGAATCGCGAATTGAACGCCGGTGTATTTTTCGCTCGATTTTCTACCTTTCCGACGACAACACTATAAGCACGAGACATTTTTATATTACAATTAATTATATTTTCTCCAAGAGATATACTTAAACCCACCATCTAAAGACGAGGACAAATTTCTCCCTTTGTTATGTCAAAATATCTGTAATTTTTCTCTTCCACTAGTCGCCATGCTCTATGTGGGGGGTGAGTATCCACGTCTAATGTCAAAAAGTGATATAACTCTCTTTCCCCCTGTTGCCGTGCTTTGGCAGGTGGATAAAATAATTTTATCCCTTGTCAGTGGAAATAACCGGTGGACAAAAGTTTTATCCCCAGCCCATGCTAGCCCTGCAGGGATATTAACCTTTTGATCGCCACGTCAATAACGAAAATCCGTGTTCTCTACGCCAAGCGATAAATTCCTTCTTTCATACCTACAAAATAATAGTCACGGCACATGTTTATTTTGAACTGTAAAAAAAAGGGTTATTTTCGACGTGCCATGCCGTCCGTGGCGTCGTGAACACTTTTTGATTTGACGTCCATAGACGTCTGTGGCGGTCAAAAGGTTAATTTTGATAACACAAAAAAATTGTCGCTAATTAGTAGAAATTTGTCGGTCACAGGTTCAAAAGATATAAGGGTTTATAGGTGGCCGATCTGGAGAGAGTCTCCCCAGCAGGGCCACATTTATATCTCAAAAACTATGGCACCTAGCGAAGATCTGTTTTCTCTCATATTTAGTCTGAATCAGTCGCCAAGTCACAGAATTAATCGGGTCTTAGTTTAGGAGATATAATGAGTTCAATTAGTAAGGTATAGTCCAAGAGCTAGTCGAAGAGATTTTTCGTGAACTCTTCGATCTAGCTCTTGGACTATACCTACACCTATAAACCCTTATATCTTTTGAACCAGTGACCGACAAATTCTGATATTTTGTGTTATGTTTATTTAGAGATTAAGCAATTTACTGTATTAATCTATTCTTCGATGATACGTGTGCCTGCCCACCCTTGTGTATCTGTAAAAAAGACAAGAACGAGATTTAAAAGGGGTTTGAAGATTTCTTTAATCTTTAGACCGCCACACGTCAAAAAATGAAAAACGTGCCCTCGACGTCAAAGTGTGTCATGTAGTCGAACCGTGGCGTGCTGGGCACATTTTGGTTTGTCATCTATACATGACTGTGGCGGTCAAAAGGCTAAGGAACCTGGCATACTTACCTACTGTCGCGCCATTTTGTAAAATGGCGGCTACTCAGAACTTCTAAGGCATAGGAAAGGAAATTGAAATGAATACTTACATGTTCGTGTGTTCTTAAAGCTGATAATCCTTTGAAAGCTTTTGGACATAGCTTGCAGGTGTAAGGACGGTCGCTAGTATGTACTCTTAGATGTGACTGAAAAATATGAAACAATGTGTGAATATTATGAAATACTTAATCTTACATAAACGAGGTAAAAAAAATGTTGGTGAAAAGGGTTAGTACAGATGCCAGCACATCAAGCTACCTGAAACTGTCAAATTTTCCCAATCAAACTTGAACCTTATGCTTTAGCGATAAAGTTGAAAATCTATTAAATACATTTGACAGATTGTAGTAGTTGGATGTGCTGGTCTGTATATTTTTCTATGGAAGCCCACTCGCCGCCATTTTGATTTTTTTTAAAAGTTTCCACTTACGATGAAAGTGGTTTATATGGGTAGGGGGACACATACAAACAAAAAAAAAACTGGCCAAGTGCGAGTCAGACTCGCACATGAAGGGTTCCGTACCACAAGGCAAAAACACCGAAAAAAACACGTTTGTTGTATGGGAGCCCCCCTTAAATATTTATTTTATTTTGTTTTTAGTATTTATTGTTATAGCGGCAACAGAAATACATCATCTGTGAAAAATTCAACTGTCTAGCTACCGCGGTTCATGAGATACAGCCTGGTGACAGACAGACAGACGGACAGAGAAGTCTTAGTAATAGGTTCCCGTTTTTACCCGTTGGGTACGGAACCCTAAACATGATCCTATAGAGGTATGAGGAACAGGGTGTAAAGTCCATAGAAAAGGGAGGATCCTCCGACCAGACGGGTGTTGTGTCTGGCGGGCAACTGCCCAATGATTCATGTCGGGCCGTTGTATCTATGCTAGTTGCGCGGTAAACTTTGCTTGCGCGATGCAGGATTTTGCGTGACGTCAGTATGATGCGTTGATACCGCTACAATCCTGTAGGTAAGGACCTACCTGTAATAACTTCCTCATAGTAAAGCTCTTGGGGCACTGCGCACAGTGGTATGGCTTCTCGCCCGTATGGTTCCTCTGATGGTACAGCAACACACATTTATTCTGAAACAAAATAATAATTTAAACGCCATTAATTTTATGAAATTGTGTCTAAGTAGCGGTGTAGGATCCATACTAATATTATAAATTGGAAAGTAACTCTGTCTGTATGTTACCTTTTCACGCCTAAACCACTGAACGGATTTCGATAAAATTTGGCAGAGATAGATTGCATCCCGGAGAAGGACATAGGATAGTTTTTATCGACATGCCTCGGGAGCGAAGCCGCGGGCGGAAGCTAGTAATCTATATACTCGTATATAAAATTCAAAGTCCTGACTGATATATCAACGCACAGCCTAAACCGCTGGTCCTAGAGACATGAAATTTGGAGGGTGTGTTCTTCGTGGAGAGTAGGACTAAGAAAGGGTTTTTCTAAATTCAACCCCTAAGAGGGTGAATGGGAGGAGGGTGAAATTTCACGCGGACGAAGTCGAGGGCAGAAGCTAAGAAGGATAGGATTTTCTCTGGGCCTTATACTGCCCCCCTGAAATGCCCGCGAGGGCCATGTTAGGGTGATACCTATATATAAAAAAAATATGTGGTTTTTCTATTTCGTGCAGGTAAATAGTTAGTAGTGTAGGTAGGTAACTATGTGGAATGGGGATTTAAGATTTTGGTATATGTTTTTTGAGTCTCTGGTCTATTATCATGTAATAGGAAGACACGATTCAATTAATTTTTCTCGATACAAAAAAATTTCAAAGTTCTAACTATTTTTTTACTTTTTGGACATCATTGCGTAACGCTTATGAGTTATTCAATATAATTTACTTTAAAACATAGAGAATTATCATATCAAAGTTTACTCAAAGTAGTTTTACATTTAATTAATTTATTTTGTTAAAAAAGGAATAAATTGGTTTTGGCACATACGTCGTTTTATTCCGAGCGCACGCACACTATAGCCATCTCTCTTCTTTTGCGTTTCAAAAGTAATTGCATCACTTTCGCTCGCTTAGTAGATCAGTCGCTACGATTTATTTTCGAGGTAGCGCCTTACCCCTCACACGTTTGCCCGCCTACCTGTCGAAACGCCCCACGCGTCGGAGTCGTTGAATGGGCGCAGTAAAGTCATTGTTTTAACAATGACAATAGAACAATGACACTTGTGTACACTTGGTGTACCGTTGACGTTTCGGGCATATGTACACTTGGTGTACACTTGCCTCTTGAAGGGTTAAGAACCTATAGTTTAGATGAACATCTCCACACTCACCGGTAGACTCTTCCCGCAAACTTCACAGACCCACGGCCTCTCCTTCCTCCTGCTTTCTTTGGAGTCCACGTGTATCCGCCTGTAGTGCGCACTGTACAAGGACTCGCGGGAGAACGTCTTGTCGCACTGTACATAACAAAAAGATCGTTATTTTTAATGTTTTCTTCTGCCTGCCCTTGACCCATATTATGCCAGGTCCTCCAGACCGTATTCGGACATGGCGGTCAATTTCAACGGAGAC
Organism: Oligia strigilis; assembly: GCA_951800025.1. Lineage (NCBI taxonomy): Eukaryota > Metazoa > Arthropoda > Insecta > Lepidoptera > Noctuidae > Oligia > Oligia strigilis. Next base: position 1,626,290 of record OX637569.1, read on the forward strand.
CAGATTTCGGCGCGGGAGATATTATTATAGTGCAGGCGTGTGTGCGCACACACAGGTGCACTATCTCTTCCCTTACTCTCATAGTCCGATGGTACGGCAATCCGACACGAGCGAGAGATCAGGCGCAGCACACATGGCGACACGTGCGCCACCGAGACACGAGGACCGCCAACTTTGAGCTGGTATTAAGAAATTTCTAATGAAAAAACCTAACAAAACTGCCAGACCGGGGAATCGAACCCTGGGCCTCATGGTCAGGTGTAGCGCTTGAAACCACTAGACGAATAAGGCTATGTATAAGACCGAAGTATTTAGGCTGAAATCGAAAAAAAAAAACAAACAGATAACTACTAACCTTCTCACAAGAATAAACCTTACAACTTCGATGTTTCTCCAACAAATGATCCCTTAACTCCAAAGCTTCAGTGAACGCCTCTCCACAATGTAGACACGTGTGCTCGCCACAAAAGTCACGCGATGAATGACGTTCTAGCGCTGAGTTGTCGGCGAAGCGCTTGTCACAGGAGGGGCACGCGGAAGGTAGGGGGAGCTGTTGAGTGAATGATAAGAGTGAGTGGAGATTGCATGATCAGCCTATAATGTTCCCACTGCTGGGACACAGGCCTCCTCTCAGTGAGAGGGAGTGGGCCGTAATTCAGCACGCGGGCCCAGTGCGGGTTGGTAGATTGTTATATTTTTTCTTTAACATAATATAAAAAAAAATAATTGTTTTTGCATACTGTGTTTATCGCTTAATATTGTGCACGTGCCATTTTATGTTAAGGGGCTTACATGACCTAAAGCGCGGTCACTGTCGGACTGCATAGAAAAGAAAGAGAAGCGCGATGACACAACGCTGGTAATTTATTGCAAAATATGAAGCAATTATTTAATAACAAAATCTATTGTTGGGACTAAAAAATATATATATATTTTAGTATGTTGCTTGTAGAATAATCTGACAAAAATCAGAATGATTGTATGTATGGTTTTTTATAGAATAAGAAAAAAATTAGAGGTATCTTCATGATTTTTTTTCTATCGTATCAAATTAGTTGTATTATTTATTTATTTTAGATAGTTTCCCAATTCGGTAGTGTGTTAATAACAATTATGTTTTCAAAACACTATCTACCTAGCTTATATCCTGAAGAATATCATATATTTTCCTGAGTTTGTTTACTGTAGTCGATCATATACTTTTATTGTTTCTAAAACTTGCGTTTCTTGTGTTTAGGTCTTGTAAGCCCCTTAATTTGTTGACCATTGTCACGATTAATAATAATAAAAAAAAGTTGTTTATACCAGAAAATCATTCACATATTATTATTTCTAAATAAAAGGTACGTTAATCGCAGGAGTTGGTGGTACTGGTTCCCAAACTAAGCTATCGCTTGTATTTTGGGACACAGCGCTGCAGCGTTCAGCCGTAGATTATGTTACAGTTTGGTGTCTTTAGGTACAGTCGTTGAGAATGTGAATATGAATATTTATTTATTTAATACGGACATACTGGATGTAGGAAAGAAGGCTGCCAGGCTGAAATGGGATTGGGCGGGTCACATCAGCCGTATGTACGATGACCGCTGGGCAAAAGTTTCCACACAATGGGTGCCTGAAGATGGACGGCGCCGCCGAGGCCGGCCCAGAAAGAGATGGCGAGATGACCTGGTCGCGTACCGGGAGGGCTGGTTCGAGGTGGCGCGGGAAAAGAGCTCCTGTAAGGATTTGGGGGAGGCCTTTGCCCAGCAGCGGGACCGCATAGGCGAGCAAAAAAAAAAAATGAATACATACATGTCGGTGCGCTCGCTTCTTGTGCGCGTTGAGACCGAACGTGCCAATAAAGGCCTCTCCACACACATCGCACCAAATGAACTCAGACGGATGGTGGATACGTAAGTGAGAAAGATGGCTCGACAGTTTCCTGAAAAAATAAATGGCATTAAATTGCATAATTATAATAAGTTACGCCTAAAAAATAAGACAATCTTGTAGCAAGTACTTATATTTGATCTTATTTTTCCGAAAACTTTTTTACAAAAAAAAAAACAACCGGCTTCCAAAAAAGACACTACAAAGTGAAAAAATAACTTTAATTTCGGAAGTTGGTATTCGGTTTGCCACAGACTTCCGAAATTACAGTTATTTTTCACATAGTAGTGTCGTTTTTGGAAGAAGGTTGTAGGTATTTTTTTTTTGTAAAAAGGTTTTATTTTTCACTTTTAAGTTGTACTTACCCCACAAAAATCGTATAAAACTACTTGCTATATAAATATCAGTAACAGGAAGTCATTATAACATCATCAATATAAACTAAGTGGCAATAATACGTATTATTGAAGCTAACTCAAAAACTACCCAAGCAAAATTTATATGGAACCACCCCTGGCTCCCTGAGGCATAACCCTACCTATTAAAAAACAATTTTTGAAATCGATTTACAATTACCGGAGATAACGCGTAACAAACATACAAAAAAAAAACAAAGTCGAATTGAGAACCCTCTCCTCTTTGAAGTCGGTTAAAAAAGACCGTTCAGGAATATTTTTTCCCGTTTTTGCAACATTTTTCACTGATGCTCCGCTCCTATTGGTCGTAGCGTGATGTTATATAGCCTATAGCCTTCCTCGATAAATGGACTATCCAGTACAAAAATAATTTTTCAATTCGAACTAGTAGTTCCTGAGATTAGCGCGTTCAACCAAACAAACAAACTCTTCAGCTTTAATATGAGTTTAAACAACGTTATTTTTGGTATAATTATGCGAAACCTGAATATAGTTTGTTCAGAATAAGTTACTGAATTGATTCCAATAATTTTTACCCATGTTATATGGTGTCCCAAAAATATTTAAAAAAGGTTAACAGTTGGACACCGAGCGACACTAAGTAGGTTATCCAATCTCCGCGCCGAACGCTTAGGTACCTAGGTACTATTATCAATGAGCGCAAGACGGCGCGGTGCGGGTGAGCATGTTTTTGTACGGACAAACAGGTAACTTAACAAGCTTATAACTTTGTGATTTTTCATGATACAGTTTTGAAATTTTGTACATAGATTCTTTACATAAAAATACTAGACACGTGTTTCGGGTTTCGCATATACTCAAAATAATGTTGTAGATATAAAGAAACGGAATACTTACTCATATGACTTCCCACAATGTCGACATTCGTGCATTTGTCCTCCGTGCATTTTAAAATGTTCTTTAGCATTGAAACTGTAATAAATGAAAAAATATACATTCTGTATAACGTCAAACTCAAAATCTGATGTCAGTTTATATAAAACTAGCAGCGCCCCACGTTTTCACCCGCATAAGTGTCGATCCCGTGGGAATATAGGGATAAAAACTATTATGTCCTTCCCCGGGGTGCAATCTATCTTTCTGCCAAATGTTATCGAAATTCGTTCAGTGGTTAAATTTGAATCAAAAAGATGTTGTCGCCGTTGTTCAGACATTTCGTTCGCGAATAAAACCAAATATCTCGAAAGTTTTAGAGGTATTTTCATGATTTTTTTCTATCGTATCAAATTAGTTGTATTATGTTTTCAACACCGATCTACCTAGCATATATCCTGAAGAATATCATATATTTTTCTAATTTTGTTTACTGTAGTCGATCTTATACTTTTATTGTTTCCAAAACTTGCGTTTAGGTCACGTTAGCCCCTTAATAGTGTAAGGGACTTCGGCGCAACACCCAATACCATGGCTTCAGTACAAGATCCTGGACCTCACGTTAGTGGAACTTACGTTGTTCTAGAAATATACGAGCACTGTTTGCAAGCGAATTTCAGTCGATGGCTTTTTAGATGTTGGTTTAACCCTCGCCGATCTTTGTACCGAAATTGGCAGAATTCACATACTACGCTCCCTCGACTCTGAAATGATAAGGTACAATTTAAACATAATCTATATGATATAAAAGAAAGTCGTGTTAGTTAAACTATTTATAACTCAAGGACGGCTGAAACGATTTGGCTTAAAATTGGTGGGGAGGTAGCTTAGAGCCAGGAGACGGACATAGGATACTTTTTAACCGTTTTTTAAAATACTTTTATTTACTTATAGGAGTAGGGTAGGAGTAGTGTAGGAGGAGGGGTAGGACACCACGCGAACGAAGTAGTGCCGGGCAGCTAGAAATAATTTATATGGCAAAACAACGTTTGCCGGGTCTAGCTGACCCGGCAAACGTTGTTTTGCCATATAAATTATACTATATAGTCTATATATATAGGGTGACTGGTAATTAGTGACCGATACTTAAACACGTGTATTTATCGGTCACTAATTACCAGTCACCCTATATAGTAACTGGGCTTTGGAGGTCAGATAGACAGTCGCTTCATGTAAAATACTGGTATTCAGTTGCATCTGGTTACATTGAAAGCCGACCACTTCATTTGTACTTTAAAAAAAAATACATTTTACACATTTGAAGGTGTAAAGGTTCCAAATACTGTGTTTTACATCTTAAACTAAATATACAGTGTTACGATATTAATTATTTTTTTTTAAGAAGTTTCACTTCTAACACATGTGCTGCATGCACAATTTTTTACAGTTAATTATTTACAGAATAAACAACTTCATTTTATACTTACTGGATCGTGCTGGGACAAAACATGTTTATTCAAAATATCAGCGCTCATGTACCCTTTAAAACATAGTTCACACTTATACGGAGAATGCAAATAGTTTGAGCTCGACTTTCTGTCCAATACATCCTTCATTTGTTGCTCCCCGCTCAACACAACAATTTCAACATCAAACGCTTTCTCAAAATCCGACATATTTTCTTTCGTCTCAAAAAATTTTCCTTTCTTTTTCACCGCCTCACTTTTTTCTGTACATTTCTTTCTTAGAGTTGTACATTTTTTCTTTTTGTTGACATTTTTTTTGGGTTTTTCTGTTACCTTAGGCAAGTCATCTTCGATTTTGATTTTGACCGTTTCAGCGTATATTTTTAAGGTTTCAGTTATTTGTGGTGAATATGTGTAGTGGTCATCATAATTGTCAAAACTGTCATCATTATTATCAATTTTCAATTCAGAAAAGTTTTCATTGTTTTCATAGATGCTTATTTGTTTTGTTTCAGACTTCTCATGTCGTATGTAGGGTTGAAAGTTGTTTAAATAGTCTGCCGTTATCTGTATAAGGAAAAATATGATTGCTTACTATTGAAACACACTGTATAAAAGAAAGATAAATATGTTTATTTGTCAGTCACATGTGCATACAAAAAGATAGTTAATTAATATAGAAAATATAAAATAAACATATAGATCATATACCCTGTTGCAGAGGTGGATCCCCTTATGTAATATTATGTGTTTTTATTTTATTAGTTTCTCGTTTTGGATGACATGTGTATGTATTTTAATTTTTATTGCTTTGAATGACATTTGTATGTATTTTAAATATTATTTGATTTGAATGACATGTGTGTGTATTTAAATTTTATTTGATTTTAATGTCTAAGTATTATTAATGCGTATGTGTGACCTATGTGAGACTGCGGGTAGACTGGAAGCCGATCCCAACATGGTTGGGAATAAAGCCTGATGAAAATTTTGAAAAAAACAACATATTAATACATACATTCTTATTTCTTATTCTGGCATCCTCTAAATAGCTAGTAGCTCTGTGACAGTGATTCCTGAATGTGTTATATTTCAGCAAGAGGATGGTGCAGTAGTTACAGATGTACTGCGGTAGAGTATCATACGGGCAGACCTGGAATAATAACAAATTTATTTAACCGTTTATACAACATTATTTTTAGTATATGTGAAACCCGAAACATGTCTAGTATTTTTATGTAAAGAATCTATGTACAAAATTTCAAAACTGTATCATGAAAAATCACAAAGTTATAAGCTTGTTAAGTTACCTCCTCGCACCGCGCCGCCGCGCCGTCTTGCGCTCAATGATAAAAGTATCTCGGTACCTAACTGTTCGGTGCGAAGATTGGATAACCTACTTAGTGTAGCTCAGTGTCCGACTTTTAACCTTTTATAAATATTTTTGGGACAAAATATAACATGGGGTAAAAATTATTGGAATCGATTCAGTTACTTATTCTGAACAAACTATATTCAGGTTTCGCATATACTAAAAATAACGTTATTTTGGGGTCGGCTACCAGTTTAACCGGATGCAACTGAATACCAGTATTTTGTATGGAGCGACTGCCTATCTGAGCTCCACAACCCAGTTACTGGGTAATATGATACCCCTTGGTAAGACTGGTTGTCAGACTTTCGGGCTTTAGAAACAGTTCAATTTTTTTATGGAAATCAAAGTTACCATTAAAATCTTGGTAGCATTATTTTAATACTAGTATTCCTGGTTCCTATAACTACTGTAAACATACTTTTGATACAAGAGATTTCACATCAACTTATATTCTTATTTAGTCATAGACAGAAATGTGACAAAGGTGAAGGAAAACATCGTGAGGAAAAATGGACTTAGCAATCTTTAAAGAATTGTTAAAATGCAGTGAGCAAATGTACAGGTGATCAAAGCTTATTCCTTCTCTGAAAAGAGGTTGTTGTCCTGCAGTGGAATAGTTACGGGCTGGTAGCAGTATTACCTTCCATAATCAGCCTATAATGTTCCCACTGCTGGGACACAAGCCTCCTCTCGGTGAGAGGGAGTGGGCCGTAATCCACCACGCGGGCCCAGTGCGGATTGGCAGATGTCACATGTCTTCGAATTTTTGGTTCTAGGACATGCCGATGTTTTCTCACGATGTTTTCCTTCACCGTTTTGAGAGCAGTGGTGATGAAATAATTTACACAAAGTAAAGCGCCTGTCTGGGTTCGAACCTACAACCTACAACTCGTAAGTCGCGGCCGTTACCACTTGGCCACCACTGCTCTCTATTACCTTGCCTTTTTATTTATATATTTTTTCTAACTTACTTCGTGTCCTGTAAGAGTCTTATAAGCTTTTAAAAGTTCTTCTTGATGTATGCTGTACAACTTACTATTTGTAGCCAAACAAGCTCGGCAGGCTAGTAAATCTTCATTGAATTCGTTTTTAAGCGTTACCAGGGACATTTTCATTTATATTATGCAAATAATTATAGAAAAATCGTATTTGTATACAAGTACACATCAAACAACAAAACAACTGTCATGTAACTGTCAAATTGTCAATGTCATTATCAAAACTGACTGGATTACGTTTTTAAAATCTGAATCTACTTGTAGGCTTTTGAGAAGCGTTTATTCAAAAGTTGCCAGCTTACTGTTTTGATTCTACTATTATTATTTATTAATCATAATAAAATTATCTTCTGTTGTTGTCCGTATTTGGTGAGCAGAGTTTGCAATTGTATACAAAATTACTTTATGTAGTGCGTTGCGTACTCACTCTGGCTGGTCAGTAATGACACGCCAGAGATGAGAAACAAGATTTGTCTCGGGAGATGGATACTACTGCCTTATAGCTCGCCATGTACGGCCCTGCGGGTTTATGTATCTCATATTATGAGTATAACTAGTCTAGCTAGATTAAGGTCTAGCTCCTAACCCTAGACTAGTTTCAGTAAAGTAAATTCTACGGGCACAGACCTGAAGTATATACGAATCCAGCCGATGTATTCTGTAAATATTATAATGCAAAATCGCCACGTGATAACTTAGGTGCAGTGAGATTGAAGTCAGCTGTCTGTGTCTCCGGGCACTCTTCTTCTCTCTTACTTATTTAAAATGTTGCTGTGCCCAACAGGTTCCATATTTTATTCTATTGATTTATACTTACCACCTGTATGTGTAGATTATGGATGCAATAAAGATGGGTGACAATTAGGTGGAATGACAGCTCACTTCACCTTAGTTTTCACGGTAACATTTTTTGCAGAACAGACTGGCAGACCACGATGTTGACGGTGGCAGACCCACGGTGGTGGGGTATTATTATTAGCACTGGGTTTTTAACAACCAAGCTGAAGACAGGGCGCTATGGCGCTCATTAGGGGAGGCCTATGTCCAGCAGTGGACTGCTATAGGCTGATGATGATGATGATGATGAACCTGATGAGTTGATGAATAAAACACAATAATATAATAAACTTACACGTTTATTTACTACATACAGGGTTCAGTTTCTTCTTTTTTTTTCTCAAATAAAAAGGCGATTTTCTACAGCCCATCAAATTTACAATTTTCACTCAAACTATAATGTTTTTATATATATTATATACCAAGTATTTTTTTTTTCTAAAAAAATTTACATCTAAATTCTCGTTAAAAAGAATTATTATGGCCGATTATTTTTCTTTAATTACATTAATTTTTTAATGAGTTTAAAAAATTAAGTCTTAAAAATAATTACAAAAAAAGTTGTTTTTACAAAATTCAATATATCGGCAGTGATTATTATTCTTAATGTTTTAAGTAATTTTTACAAAAAAAAAAAAATGTTTTAAAATTAATTTATAAAAGATTATTGCCACCAAAGGTTCAGAAGAACGAGAAGTTTTTATAAAAAAAATACGAAAGTAGTACCAACTACAAACAGTTCTCATTACATACGTAAGAAAAGAACTAAATATTAATAAATAATATTCATGATAGTATCTAAATCAAGAACGTTCTTCTAAACACTACGCAATGTAAAATTAATATAACTACAATTAATTAATATAAGAATTTCTGGTTTCAATGGGGAATATCAGCACATTTGCCCTTAGTGTCAAAAAAGAAATCCCACAAAAAAACAGCATTTTACAGCTTAAAATATCTTCTTCTTCATCATTTCAGCCAATAAATGTCCACTGCTGGACATAGGCCTTCCCCCAGGTTCGCCATTTCGACCGGATCTGTGCTTCCCGCATCCAGCGGATTCCTGCGGCCTTCACCAGGCTATTGATCCACCTTGTGGGAGGCCTTTCAGCGATACGTATTACGTCTTCGTCAAAATATCTTGTTATCGATACTAATATTATAAATGTGAAAGTGTGTCTGTCTGTCTGTTACCTCTTCACGCTTAAACCGCTGAACCGATTTAGATGAAATTTTGTTTTTTGTTTGCATAGTAGGAATAGGAATATCAGGGTAAAAACCCTGATATTCCCACGGGGTCGACATTTATGCGGATGAAACCGCGTGGTGAAACTACTAGTTTATTTATTTACTTATAAGTATAAAAAGTATGTATTAGGTATGTTGAAACTGTGTGTACTCCCCGTCACTTTTCCCTAAAGGTTCATTAGAAAACCAGCGTCAGACAGCATCTGTCTGGCATTAATGCTGAAATGAACCTTTTTGGCGCAGCCGTGAGGCACACACTATTGTTGTAACATAGTTTTTTTATTTTTTATCTTGTTAATTTTGTATTTTGTGTTTCACGAACTGTGTCCAAATAAACTTTTTTCTTTCTTTCTTTCTGGTGTAGGTATATTCCTGTTACTCTTTTAAAACTGGTGTTAGGTTTTTTGAAGTCTTCTTTAGGCGCTTTGGGCATTTTTTAAGATGGGAAAGAACCATTGAACTCGCGCCACTGTTACCGTAAGCGACACTGCGCGTGCTTTGTTTATAAGACGATTAAAAAAATTACCGCTTCGGATGTGTTCGGCTGTCCTCGGGATGTACAGTCAACAAAGGAGTTAAGTACACAGGAGCGTCGGATATTGTTGAAGTTTACTAAGAAACCGATGGATATTCTCGAATAAAATTTTAGTTTATTAATAGAAAACAAACAGCTCATTTATTAAATTAAATTTCAGTCCATAACATCCATCCGTTTCTTAGTAAACTTCAACTATATCCGACGCTCCTGTATACTTAACTCCTTTGTTGACTGTACTTGGTTTTAATGTAAATCCGATAAGTCAGTGAGTGATGGCAAAGTATTCCGTTTGTGTTTTGTTTTCACTTCTGTCGGCACTCCCGGAGTGCCACTGTTTTTTTCTTTATTTTTGTAACAGAACATTACGCCTGTAATCCCCGAAAGGTTGGGCAGAGGTGTACCCTATAGTACACCCACATTTCACCAGTTATGAGTTTCCCATGTAAAAGGGAGCGAGCCTATTGCTATCAACCTACACTTTGCCGAACTTAGGAATGGAAACCAGGACCTCATGCTCCAGTAGTTCTTGCGACCACTAGACCAGGGAGGCAGTTACAAATGCATGAATATTCCCCATTGCGTCCAGAACCAATAATTTGTTCCATAACTTTGTTTTCTTAGAAAAAACTAGTGATGTGTTCAAATATTGCTTTCGAATTCACGCTAAAATTAATATTGCACCTAAATTACGTTTTAACCAATGAGGACTAAATTTTGCTTCGAAATACGCTGTTCTTTTTAATGGTGGTAGCGGATTTAGACGAGGTATATCAGCTCTTAGTTGTGGAGACATTTTTAAAAGCTTGTGAGAAAAAAAAAACAAAAAATCAGCCCATGCAAGATGGAGACGGTAATACGACAGTAAATTAATCTTCATATAACTATAATGACGTTCCCAGTCTGCATACGAAAATTCAATAAAAAATATCCAATAGTTTAGTCACTATAGCTAGTCAAAGATTGGCAAAATCCACAGTCGGACCATCACTACTATATAATTTTGTTTGAAAAAATCACTTTTTTAATTTCAATGTTAGGATTTATTGATAGTTTCAAAATACTTTAAGCATTAGTATTATCAAGGTTTTAATTTATTGTCGTATTGTCGTCTTCACATTATAACTATGTTGCATACATCTTTTCGGATGTGGAACGTGGCGGTTTCTTTGCGATTATTATTATTATCTAGAATTCTATTTAGATCTAGCTACGTTATAGTTTCTCGCAAGCAAGTTAGGAAAGCCCTATATTCAGCATCAAACGCTTGCTATACTTAGGGCTAATTTCACCAATGAAACTGAACGTGATCTTCATTTAAACCGCGTTCAAGAGCTGTCAGTGTCAATATTATATTTATATTAATAAAAAAAAATCTACTACAATGATAACACTGAAAGTTTTGTTGGTGAAATTCGACCTTAGTCTTTTACCCCCTTTATTCATAAACGTTGCTTAAAGTTAAGCAATGATGAGCGACTGTTTAACCTTACGCGCATGCGCATTTTATTCCCCAACTTGTTATTTTTTTGTCATGTTTACCGCAAATAACCGTATTTTCTTTCTTTTAAAACATTTTTGATGTTTAAACGTCACTTAACTTTAATCAGCGTTTATAAATAAACCCGAAGTCCACTACCACCATCGACCCGACACGAAACCCCATGAAACGTTCGAAAATAAAAATAAAAATACACATTATTTTACTTCTAGAGATAGCATTATCACTAACACGATTTATTGCTTATATAAAATAATAACTAGGAGCCTATTGCGCTTACGCGGGGACAGACTGGGTAGCAATGGAGAGCGTACACCGAAACTGTCATCCTTAATCCACCATCATCGTCTTCTGCCCTTGTCCCGATCTATTTGGTGTCGGCGCAACCTGTCTTTTTCTTCCATCCTTCTCTACAGGGTCAAATTAAATTAGCTAGCGAAACTCAGCAGACGTGACGTGTATCAACATCTAAACGACCGTTTCGATGTACGGTGTCCATTATTGCGATTATGGTCAGTTATTTTCATTATCAAAATCATGTAATTTTTCATCCAACCCATTTGATGTGACCAATAGCGCATGTATAGTACAGCAAACTTATCTGGCCCGGTGGCTGTAATTGGAACTAACGAAATTTTATATTTAAATGAAAATGAAATGTTGCTCGTTATTGGTAAATGCATCACTTGAGAACGGCTGGATCAATTTGGCTATTTTTTGTTTTAAAATGTTCGTAATAGTCCGAATTAGGATTTTGTGGAAAGAGAATTTGAAAAAAACCCGGAAAATGTTAAAATTCGGGAAAAACTGAACGTCCTTTTTTCTATGGAGTTTTGTATGAATTATTAAAATTTGGATAGGACGTCTGTCCAGTCAGATAGTTACTCATAAAAGTGACAACGTCTTTCATTTGATCACCTTGATCCGATGTAGCCTGTCTCTTGCTGCTCTCCAGGGACGACCTAAGCCAAGGTCCGTACCCCACAGGGTGCCGTAAGCGTGTAGCCCGGTGGCTGTAATTGGAACTAACGAAATTTTCTATATAAATGAAAATGAAATGCTGCTCGTTGGTAAAAAGTGCATCACTTGAGAACGGCTGGACCAATTTGGCTATTTTTTGTTTTAAAATGTTCGTAGTAGTTCGAATTAGGATTTTGTGGAAAGAGAATTTGAAAAAAAAAACCCGGAAAATGTTCAAATTCGGGAAAAACTGAACGTCGTTCTTTGTGTGGATGTTTTGTTTTGTATATATTTATTGCGGCATCCACAGGATAGCCCGGCAAAGCAGCCGAGGTTGACTTCATCATAATCAGCCTATAATGTTCCCACTGCTGGGACACAGGCCTCCTCTCTGTGAGAGGGAGCCGAGGTAGACTTGCGAAATGCTATTTAAAAAAAAAACAATTGTTCGCCAATCGTCACCGGACAAGATGAGCTTGCTGCACTACAGTCCTTCAGCTAATTTACCTCTGATTTTGCACCACTGTCAAAATCACAGTGATCTCTATTCTCGTTGGTTGTTGTTGGGTTGCCGTCACTGACAGGTCTGTCAAAATCACAGTGATCTTTATTCCCAGTACTATAAGGTAGGTGTTGGGTTGCCAGAGGTAAATTAACTGTAAAGGACTGTTTTCTGTTGACATATACAAGCTTGTTCTCTTTAAATTCCATTTGGAAACTCTTAGTATAATTTATTAACTACATATATTAGTAAATTCACTTTACATGGATGTTACTTAGTAAAAAATATTATTATGTTTGTAAAATATTATAGTAAAAAGCGTCTATTTATGCGAAATTATATATTAACTATGTTACGACTAGATTGTGTAAGGTTTCCTTAGATAACGCAAAATATACATTAAATTTATAGCGTATAGAGTACTTAAAAATGTAGACATGCCTATATTTTTCCTAATGGTGTCTTCATTTCTGGACAAACTCGGGCTCTTCTCCAGAGGAAACGACCAATTGGAACCGTACACCATAGTTTCTGACTTTTCACAAGTGCCCTTTTGTTTCTTTTTTATTTTGATTATCGTACGGGACGCGGGGAGCGACTGCGCGCGTTTCACATCGTTTATCGATTCGCTTTAGTTTGACCTGAGCCCTTAGTGTCATTTACACCAATTCCAAGAGATCTTTTTTAGCTTAAGTATGACTAAAAATAACTCTTTAAGTTGAGTTTTATATTTACGTATAAACATTTTGTTTGCCAAGTCGCAATATGGTGGACCGAAGACTTTAGACATCTCTATATTTTTAAACATTTTGACACAGCGACTTTTTGCTAAGTTATTCCCACAAAACACAACCAAAAGTCGCCATATACCTAGTTAATTTTTTAATTAAAAGATATAAAATAATCTGTGCGTAAGTGGTTATCAAAGTAAGATTAACACAAAAAACAATACAAAGATATTAGTTTTCCAAGGAACCCTAAACTTTATGCGTTTTTTTACAAAATGGTAGTATGAATCGTGGTATGGTAACACTAATATAAGCATCCTTGACCGCCATTTTTTTAATGATTCGCGCGCGATTTTTATGACAGCCGGTGTCAATACGAAATATCTAGAGCTTGAAACTCATAGAAGGTAATAAAACTTATGACAACCTACTTTGTGTTCTCTTTGTCCTTTAGGCTCGTTCAATGTTTCGGGAGAAATATTTCCTTATTTACAGGTTACAGGACAGAAGTGTCTACAGTTTTTTATTTGAATTAAAAAACACGCTGAAAGCCAGCGCTGTGGCTCTGTCTCGTATAGCGTCACAGCATTATGCTGAGCGATGGACGTTTTGCGTGTGATGCATATTTTCCCCCAACTCGAACTTCTTAGGGTTTTCTTTGCGTCATAATTTACTGCAAATAAATGTATTTTCTTTCTTTCTTAATTAACGTTACTTGGGATGGCCTGTCTGATGTTTAGTGAAAATATCTACATATTATGTATTACAACTGCAAAACATTGAATGCAATAGAATTCACAATCTGAATCATTTTGAAGGATATTGCTAATCCATTGCTTCATAAGTTCGAAAAATTTGTCTGTTCAACAACGTAAATAACGCAATGAATGTTGTTGAATTGTCAAAATGAAAGCCCTACAGACACCCCACCGGCTAGAAAATTACATCAAAATCGCGCCCGCTTCACCTAGCTATAATAATAATACCATATCCAAAAAACCAAAATGGCGTATTTTACAAAAAAACACCCGTCACAACTCTTAAAAAAGCTTAACACTAAAACGTTGGTGTCTCATCGTTTTACGATTTAAAAAAAAAAGAACTTGTCAGAAACGTCAAACGGAGAACGCTGATTGGTCGGCTCAGATTAGGCGCGTGAAACAGGCGTATAAGGCGAGAATGATAGATTTTGTGATTTGTTTTCTTGTTGTTGATGAGAACATGGGAGTTAGTTCATCTGCGTGCGCCGTGTGTGTCCCTCCGAGGGTGTGGAACTGGAAGATGTCGCTGACCTGAAACCAATTAACACAATCGATCAATAACGTTCCGAGTCATCAGCTTAGCCTTGGGGTGGGTTTCCAGTCTAACCGGATGGAGCTTTAATACTAGTCCGTGGATGGATGACCACCTTTACAACACCAAGACCCCTCCGTGGCTCGGAAAGCACGTTAAGCCGTTGGTCCAGGCTGTCATTCGTGAATCTTTGACAGTCGTTACGGGTCGTCAGAAGCTTGAAAGCCTGACAACCAGTCTTACCAAGAAAATGTACAAGTAACTTTTTAGACCTTTGTATCCTGCTGCGTATGAAATTTAATTAAAATCGGTTCTTTCATTTCGAAAAACAACGGCTTGAAAGTTTCTCAAAACTTATCAAATAAAAGTACTGGTAGGACCTTACTCGCCAGTGGCGCCAACTGGTGAGCGATGATAAAACGATGCCCCCATTGCTTGACAACTACGAGTGCATACGAAACAATTCATTGTGACTATGAAGAAGAAGAATATTCCCCATACCTCGTTCCAGCCGTATCGGTTCTTGGCCTGCACGATGGCCTCGTACACGGCGCCTGGCTCCAGGCCGCGCAGCTCGTGCGTGACGCGGTGCGTGAGCGAGCCGGCCGGCTCGGGCGCCGGGATCACCACGTCGTGCCAGCGCCCCGGCTGCTGGAACGACTCGTTGATCTGGAAGGGGCAACGGATGAACATGGATTACAGAGTCAAGGATTGTAATCGCAGCTCGTAGAATTCAAACTTTTAGAAAGAAAGAAAAAGTATTAATTGCGACTCGTACAGGAAGATCACAAACTAAACACAGTAAAATAAAAATCCTAGTTTCATCCAGTTTTCATTGTCAATACTCAATTCTTTATTGCATTCCATAATATGTATTAAATTTTTTTATTTTTTGTTTATTACTAAATGGGCCCGCTCTTGACCCCCATAAAGCCTGATGGAAAGCGATGGATGAGGTCTATGATGGAACAAGCGAGCCCAGAAGATGCCTGTTCACTCTTGCTTTAAAAGCAGACGGGTTAAATGTGGGAGGGAACACAGATGCCGGCAGAAAGTTCCACACTTTGGCTGTGCGCATAATAAAAATGGAGGAGAAGCGGACCTGGCGAACTTCGTACCGCCTCAGAATAAATAAATATGTATGAGATGAGAATTATCTTAATTTTTTTTGTCAGTAAAACCCACTTGCCTCTGTCATACAAGTTGTATAATACAGGTCAGTGATTATTACTGTTAAATAAGGTCTAATATCCTGTGGTGTGAGGCAGTTTTAATCTATGGTCTGGTAGAGAGTATAATCAAAAAGAAAACCGTTTTTTTTGTGAGAAGCATAGATAAAATACTATCGCGCGGCAAGACGTCGCGTCGGTGCGTGACAGATGTTGACGTCACAAATGACGGCGTACCACAGATTACAATATAATGCAGGCGGCGTACTATCGGATAAATAGCCAAGGATTGGGATTGGGCTATCAAATGTAGAAAAAAATTATGTATTGTTGGTTTTATTCATACCATAATTTATGCTAATACCTATTTAAAATAATAATAATATGTACATTTATATGAAAAAAAAAAAAAATTAAAAAATAATTCAAATCCGACCGGACTAGAGTAGCGCGTTCAAACACGCAAACAAATTCTTCAGTTGTATTATTAGACAGTTATAGATATATACTCACAGCTAATTGCCGATACAGCAGCCTCAGCTCGTCTAACGGCGGGTAGCTGTCGACGGCGAAGGCGAGCGTGTAGCGCGTGTGCGCGCGCGCCAGCGGCGCCGACGTGAAGCGCGCCGGGCCCGGCCGCCCCGACACCTCCACGTGCTGGCGCGCGCGGCCCAGGCTGTTGTCGGCCACGCAGCTGGGGGCAAGCGACACTGGCTGCTCAAAACGTTTAGCAGTGGACCTCAGACCAGAAGGCCGATTCTTGTACTTAAAAAACGTTAAAATTCAAGTCGCGATCTCATCTCAGCGACAATCAGTGTCTTTTTTTTAAACTTCAGAAAGCTTACACAAAAAAAAAGATAAATTTTTCGACGCTATTTTTTAGTTTCTGTAAAGTTTTAGTTAAGTTAGGATTTAATTTTGTTATTTTTACCTTTGTGTTTAAATAGTTAAATATTCGGATAATTGGCTCAAAAAAAATTCAAGATATTACAGGTACCTACTGATATTTCAAGTGATTACACAAATTGCGATCCATGACCCCACAAAACAAACATTAAATTAATTTATGCTTTGTTTGATTAGTCTGCGGAGTTTCGCTGACTAATTTAATTTGACCCTTTAAAGGCCCCGCAATTTTTTTTTTCTTTATAAATCTTGCAAAATCTCACCTATAATTTCCAAAATCTTCGGGCTGTACGTTGGCTATCAGAAGTGTATGATTGTTGCCCCTCGCAGACATGGTCACTCTCTCCGACGCGCTCAGAGGGAAGGAGTTCTGGTACCAGGTCACCTGAAAATGTTAATGAACCATGTCACTATCATTCTTGTAATGGCATGTTTGATGGATGGATTCTTTGATGTGTAGCGGTATCTATAACGCCACATGCGAACAACGCGTCATACTGACGTCACGCAAATCCTGCATCGCGCAAGCAGACTTACCGCGCAACTAGCATAGATACAACGGCCCGACATGAGTCATTGGGCAGTTGCCCGCCAGACACAACACCCGTCTGGTCGGAGGTTCCTCCCTTTTCTATAGAGTATGAGTGAACTTTACTCCCTGTTCCTCATACCTCTATAGATGCATATAATCAGGAATGAAGTTACCCGGAAAAGAACCGAAGGGAGTAACCGACATATCTTGCAGAGTAAGCAAACGGGAAGTGGCAGTGGGCTGACCATGTTTGTCGAAGGACCAAAGGCCGGTGGAGCAGACGAGTCCTGGAGTTAAAACCGCGTATCGGCAAGCGTAGTGTGGGATGCCACTCGGTTAGATGGACCGACGACCTTAAGAGGTTGCTGGGACAGACTGGATGCGGAAGGCGGAGGACAGGATGTTGTAGCGCAGCCTGGGAGCGGCCTATGTCCAGCAGTGGACTGTGATACCCTGAGTTGATTGATGATGACAGGGGGGGAGGGATTGAAGGTGAACATATGTGGCCTGGCATACCTACTGTAGCGCCATTTTGTTTTTTTACCAAAATGGCGGCCACGCATAAAACCTATTTGTTAACAAAAATGGCGGCCCCGTAGGTATGCCCCGGATCTTCAAAGCCCTTTATTAAGCCATCAAACTTCCATTTAGCCATTAAACTAGTTTTAGCCAGATTAAAGTTAATTTCATCGAACTAAGCAAGACTTAGTCTCACTAAACATTATTTAGTTAACTAATTTCGTGACGGGAATGTATTTCGAACTTTATCCCAAGTGTGGTAAAGTCTAAGTTGATATAGGACTCACCTCAGCTGGAGGGTCTGCAAGTACTGTGCACAGCAGTTCAGCTCTGAACCCTTCTCCTGTGTGCACCCAAGACCGCTCCACTGTTATCTCGGGCGGATCTGGAAAAAGATTGTTAATTCATTAGTTTCCTTAGAGGGGCACGTGGCTAAATAACAGCCGCACGGGTCTCTACAAGGGCTAAGGTGGAACTAGTCGCGAGCTCGAACTCACTGGTGGTCATGGCCAAAAAGCACGCTGTCTCACCTGGCTTCGTGTCCGACAGAGATAGTATCAGTGATGAGCAGTTAGACACTAGTCTACACGCACAACGTCTAGTTCTCACGCACAGAAACACGGTTCCGAACTGAAAGGCGCGTAAAAAAATTCGAAAAGTGCTTTGGAAAATCGAGTTTTATGAAAAAACCACTGCATAAATCAGTGGCGACAGCTGGAAAACGTTAGTGACTATCGAATAGATTACGT
The DNA here is from genome assembly GCA_951800025.1 of Oligia strigilis. Taxonomy (NCBI): domain Eukaryota; kingdom Metazoa; phylum Arthropoda; class Insecta; order Lepidoptera; family Noctuidae; genus Oligia; species Oligia strigilis. Next base: position 1,644,733 of record OX637569.1, read on the forward strand.
TAGGTTTTTTACCTATCGAAATCTATAGTACTCGTGGTACGAATTTTAATTCTATCTGTGTGACCGCTAGGGGCGCTGTACAATATTTCATACATATTATTTACGGAGACGCTATAGCGAGTTTT
>OX637569.1:1645057-1667789 GCA_951800025.1 Oligia strigilis
TTTTGGCAGTGCAAACTCATGGTAGAGCTACAGTTACAAATAAAGTTTATTGAACTCTTCGATAACTGAGCTTTGTCGGTCGACTTTGTTTTGAAGATTTTACAGTTCTTTTATGACTTTATTTACACCCAAATAAATATACATAAGAAGCCGAAAAATTCATGCGCATATCTGTGGTAATGTGCCCAAGCGACTGTCGGCATTGCCACGTTGTATGGCAATGCTTAGCCTTCTAAAGTACAAATGAAAAGAAACTTACATAGAACCTGCAACTGGAACTCCGCCACTAGAGGTGCACCGACTCCATTGTCTACGGTACACGCGTACCGGCCACTGTGTCCCCTCTCTAACCGTGACAGTTGCAACTGGGGGCCCTCCCCGAGCCGGGTATTCGTATCGTTCTGAAACACCGGAATTATCTACTTATATAAAAGATGGTCTTTTACGACAGCAAGGGGGCATTATTAGAAGTCATAAAATCAAAATCAAAAGCCATTCATTGACGGCAAGGTTCGCGCAGTGGTTAAGCGATTGACTGCTGCGCTGCGTGTCGCGGGTTCGATTCTCGCACAGAACAAATATTTGTAAGACCTACAAGTAGTTGTTCCGGGTCTGGCTGTTTGTGTATGTGAGCAGTCCCCCGGCACGTCCGCCCTTCACCACCTCCTAGTGCTTTAGCTGGGGAGAAGAATTGGTGCTACAAACTGTCCAGCAGGATAGTTCAGTATAATCGGCGTGTACTGTTCCCACTGCTGGGACTCGGGTCTCTTCTCTGTGAGGGTCGTTATCCACGTAGGCCCAGTGCGGGTGGGTGTATAGTATGATATAAAGTTTCTTAGCCATTTATTGAAATTAGGCCGAAAATCAGCACTTTTTGAAGGTCAAAAGTTGCAAAAGACAGTCCCGGAACTCTCATGGTCCTTGTGTGTTAAAGAGAAAATGTGAAGAGAAGTGGCGCTACAAACTTCCCATAATAACTCACAGGGTGATGCCGTGGACAAAAATTGCTAAATAAATAAATCATAGGTCCTCACAAGTTTATGCCAGGTGACCGTCGGCACTGGATTGCCGGCTGCCCGGCACTCCAGAACAGCTGCCCCTCCTCTCCTGGCAGCTGCATGCCTGGACTCTGGAGACGCCCTCACGCTGGGCGGCACTAGGACCTCCACTGTGTGGACCTGGTCGCGCGCCACACGGTCAGAGATCTGGCATACGTAGTCACCTGCGTCCTGGAAAGAGAGATGGAAGCTTAGATACTGGTGAAGAGTTTTATTCTGCCACCACAACATCTTAATAAAAAACCGGGCAAGAGCGAGTCGGACTCGCGCACCGAGGGTTCCGTACCATCATGTTTTTAAATTATTTATCGGCGAGGCCTATAATCATCAGGGAATTTTGACACTGCACTGCGGTGTAGAATATTGCAGTTTTGTTAGCGCCATCTCTTGACCGATAGTGGAACTAATGTAACTTTTGTTGATGATTTCTGAAAAAGTATGCTATTTAGAGACTTCGTTTTATTTTTCTTGTAATCTTTACATAAATCTATCTCATAGAATAATTTCATATTTTTCTCTTTGTAAACTTCGGAGATAAGGGGGGGGGGAGGACGGTATTTTTTTTTACATTTTTCATCAAAAGTGTAAAACTATGCTTGTGTCCCAGCTGTGGGAACATTATAGGCTGATTATGTAGGTATGTTATGTAAAACGATGCGGCCTAAAAAAAAATAAAAAATGTTTGAGAATGTGAAAACTGCGCTCTTTCATATGGATATCCCCACATGCCCTAGTAGCCCCACTTCGAATTTTTCAGACCCCTTTCAGTCCCTGTTGCAAAAAATATACAAATATTTTTATTTCTTTCTTATTTGCAAAATAGTTGGGCAAACGTCATCTAAAACTATTCCAAATTTCAAGTTCATAGCATTAGTAGTTCTTGAGATATCCAGCTGTGACAGACAGACAGACGGACATACTTAGTCTCACCATAAGGGTTCCGTTTTACCATTTTGGTAAGGAACCCTAACAAATGAAAAACTCAATTCTGAAACAAAAAAGCATTTCCCATCCATTTAAACCTTTCCGACGCACAGAATAAAAAAAAATAAAAAGCAACATGGCCGACTCGAATTGCGCGGGAAATCGTACCTCAGTGTTGCAACGCATAAAAAATAACGAGGATGTATACCACAAAGGTTTTTATGAACCCATTATCATATTTTCCGGGGCCAATTACCGTTTAGGGCGCTATTTAGCATTTTGGACGGCGAAAAAAAAAATGTGGAACGATTTTTGGTATTATAAAACCTATTTGTGGGTAATAAAGGGGATTTGAATTTTAAGTCCGGCCAGGGAACTATTTTGAAAGATTATCAAATTGGGTTTTTTTTGCTGATTCGAGAATTAGAAGAATTATTTCAATTTTCTAAATACCATGGAGTCGTTTATTACGTTACTAGATTCTGTCCGCGACCTCGTCCGCGTGAAACGGCCCCAACCCACCTCCTCGCATCGCATCGCTTGCCCGCACTATTATTTAGTTTTCGCTTAGCATTTTTTCTGACTATTTCTTCAAAGGATCTAAAATAGCCGATAGCCTTCTTCATGAATTGGTCTATCAAATGCAAAAAGATTTTTTCAAATCCGACTGGTAGTTCCCGAGATTAGGCGTTCAAATATCAGTAGATTAGTATATGTACAGACGCCAGCACATCAACCTACTCCAATCTGTCAAACTTTCCCAATCAACCTTGAACTTTAATACTATATAGACAAAGTTGATAATCTATTAGAATTTTGACAGATTGTAGTAGGTTGATGTGCTGGCGTCTGTACATAGATTATAATGATGTGTATTTGACTTGAAAGAGCATGGCAGTTTAAAGTTAAGTACCTATGTCATGCTCACTTAAATGTCTCACTGATGGTGGCGCGTGTGTTGGATCACTCGGTTCCCTTCAAAATGGTTCAGCATCACACTCATTGCGCTTTCGAGCTTCTGACTACCCGTAACGACTGTCAAAGATCTACGAATGACAGCCGGGACCAACGGCTTAACGTGCTTTTGCGAGGCACGGAGGCGCGTAAATAAATAAATACTCTAATTTGTCCTTAAATTGCCCAAAGCAGTCAATTAATTACGTGTGAGCTCACTCATACTCAGTATGGACGCTTTTTTACGTGAGTAAGACTTTGTCCAGAAAGGGCGAATTCGCCGCGAATCTCTCGCGCGTACGTTGCGTCTAAAAGGAGCGTACCAACGTGTGAGCGCTGTGTTTTCCGCTCCATTCCCCTTGATACGTGCGCTCGCTCTGAAGTTCGCGGTTCGCGCGTAAACTGGACCCACGCAACAAGGAGCTTGTGGACGCAATGCCTCGCCAATGCGCGTATAAATTCTTGAGAAACGATTCGCAGCGAATTCGCCCTTTCTGGACAGTCTAAGTACGGTGAGTGCAAATCTGGCGATTTAAATCTTTGCGAATAACCAATTTATGCAAAATGGCGGCAGTTAAAATCGTTCACTTAAGATTTCATTAGCAGATATCCGATAGATTTCTTGATGGAAAGCTAATTAAAATTCATGGACCGACGACGGATTGAACTTCACGGTGAAAGATTTAGAAAGATTGAATGTTATCGATTCTTCCAGGCAGTCTCGACGACTGAAAGAGAGAAATCGGTATGTAACTCTTCATCTGATATAATAGATTTATTAGTAAGGGGGTAAGAATGTGTGTAGGTACCTACTTAGATGATGATTGTGAGATATTATTATTATTGTTTATACATATTGGAGATTTAATTAAGTTGATTTGCGGTTATGTGTTATTTAAGTATTTTGCAATAGACAGAATAGATAATAGATCTAATTGCAAAGTATGTACATACTGAAAGCAGTTCTTACAGTTGTGAGGAATACATGTAAGTATGTACATTCTATCTAATTTAGTAAGTATGCAAATTTTGTACATTTAAACAAATTACAAAACTAAACCTTTGTTCCCATTAAATTAGTACTACCAAACTGTATCACCGGTGGATATACTAGATATGTAACAAGTATTGTGTAAGCACTGTCTTAGATTATAAGAATGTGTGTAGTTAGGAGATAATAATAATAATAATAATATTCCACAACTATCACACAACGCCGTCTAGTCTCAAGCTAAGCAGAGCTTGTGTTATGAGTACTAGACAACTGATAAACAGAGGAGATAGGAGATGATTGTGATATTAATAAAGTTGAAAACATTATTTGCTTGAGGTTATTTATTTACTTATACATATTAGGTAATAAAATACTGGCATTCAGCTGCATCCGGTTAGACTGGAAGCCGACCCCAACATAGTTGGGAAAAGGCTAGGCAGATGATGATACAAATATAGGACGCTTCGCTGCCTTCAAAAAGATTTAATTTAGGTATGTCTTTGGCTCGCCGAGGCTCGCCGACAATCACCACATTAGAGGGCTAATGTGGTGATTGTCGGCGAGGCTCGTTCGCACGTAGTATGTTCGGAACAAAGACATTAATGTACCCATCTTAAATCTCTTTGGTTCGGAATCTATAAATAGGTGGCCTTAAAAGTCCCATCGGTACAGACACACTGAGTAGGTACGCCCATTTCGCATTATTTTTCTTTATAATTATTTACAAACACCCAAAATAATAGTTTACGATCGTTATCCCACTTAGCGGGCTGTCAAAAATGCTCGCAAAATATATTCGTAAACATAACGAAAATCGTAAAGTTTGCGACAAACTTCGGTACAATACCGATGACAATCGATAACTCTGAGAGTCGAGACTACCAAATATCGCTAAATCCGGATCGATAGGACTTTGCGACCGAATTCGGTCGTAAAGCGATCGCTATCTATGTCGAGACTGCAGGCCCTGGTCCCTATAAATTACCCTTCGTTATGTGTTTAAGTTGAAGCACAAGCATGATCAGCCTATAATGTTCCCACTGCTGGGACACAGGTCTCCTCTCTTCGAGAGGGAGGAGGCTGTAACCGACACGACTGTGCTACTAGTTGTAGGTCGCAGATTCGAACCCAGACAGGCGCTTTACTTTGTGTAAATAATTTCACCATCACTGCTTTATAAACGGTGAAGGAAAACGTCACGAGGAAACGCCGCATGACCTAGAACCAAAAATTCGAAGACATGTGACAACTACCTAAACGCACTGGGCCTGCGTGGTGGATTACAGCCAAAGAGAATATTTATTTTATTTTTATAGTGGTTATATCGTCGTTGATTACAGCCAACTCCCTTTCTGATACACATCATCATCATAATCATTTCAGCCGAAAGACGTCCACTGCTGGACACAGGCCTCCCCCAAGCACCTCCACTTCGACCAGTTCTGTGCTTCTCGCATGCAACGGGTTCCTGCGGCCTTCACAAGGTCGTCGGACCGTCCGTACGTCTTCCGGTACGCCGCGGTCGCCACTCTAGAACATTTCGGCCCCATCGGTCATCTGTTCTGCGAGCAATGTGCCCTGCCCACTGCCACTTAAGTTTCTGATACAAGCTTTATATTAATTACCTGTGGCCCAACATCAGTGATTTGTAGATTATAGCCGTCTACGAGCCGAAACCGCTCATCTCGTGTCACCATGAGACTCGCAGCTGTGAGCACTGCTGGCCCCCTTCGCCATAGCAGCACTAATGAGCCTGTAATACAGAGAAGAAAATGTTTTATACAGAAAAGTCAGGTGCCCAGGCGTGCGTGTATGACCGGCATCCTAAAGACACGCATGAATTCACTGCTAGAGGCGCTACTGTAGCGTGAGGTCTCCGAAATGTCAAATGTCACTGTTTGTGGGGGGCTGGGGGCTACGCGGGTTTATTTCTGATTAGAATAATGTTTTGAATATTTTGCAATATAACTGAGATTAATTATGGTAAATATGAGTTACGGGTCAATGAATGTCAGTGCTATAAAAGCGGAGATAAGTAAAGAGGTGCAAAATTAAGCGGGCTGAAAGAACAGCTAATTCAGAGGTAATTTTGTTTACTGTTTATAAACACATTTTTTGTTTGTTTAATTAGGATTTAAACTTTGTTTTCAGGCCCGTAATAACAAACTTTGAGAGCTATACTTCAGGATGTTACTCGACACTGTGCACGAAAACGGTAGCTCTCATTGCGTAACACAACATTTTAATCATTTTGAAGGATATAGGTAGCTAATACCTACATTGCTTCATAAATTCCAAAAATGTGTCAGTTCAACGACGTAATAACGCAATGAATGTTGTTGAACTGTCAAAATGAAAGTCAAGTCAACACGATAAGAATGAAACTATTTGACTAGGCGCAGAAATGGATACGTTCGCAAGCGGCACCGGAGCCGATCGTATGCGTCGACATCCTGCCGGACATAATCGGCTGCCGCCGCATCCGTTCGTATCCTTTCCGATCCGACACGTTATGAGCCGTTTGGTGGAAATCATCCTTTATTCTCGTAATTTTAAGATCGGTCGCAGTCTGATCTCAGGCTCGGCTGAATACTGAAACGTCACTCAAATATTTAACGTTTGAGAAGCTCCAAAACTTTAATTTCGTATACCCAAACGTCTTTTTTGAGTATCTGTTAAATATAAGTGCTTCAAACACCACTCAGTTTAAAACTCGTTTAAAGGAACGCTACTCAACGTTGTTTATCTGTCAAATCAACTGTCAAACTGATTTGAGCAGCCCTTAGATCTGAGAGTGGTCGCGAGCAATCATATTGTAGTCTTTGGTCGCGAGGTCCCTCAAATCAACTTAAATCTATTGAAACTTTTCAAATACCTAGTGATAAAAATATCTCTTGCTTGAGTGACATTTGTGTATAACATTTAAATTTGAGGGATGCTTATATTTATTTGTGATTTGTAATACAGGCATTTTACGTCTAACTCAGAAACCAGCTCCTCACATTGCTAAAAATTAAAAAAAAACAATAATATGTGAAACCTAGAATGAGCTTGTCATTGTGAGGAGAAATAAAGAACTAATTATAGAAAAAAAATATATAAAAAAAATTATTAAGTAAGTACCTATTTAGCTTTTTGATGATTATGAGATTTGAGTGGCGTTTCAGTATTCGGGTGTTCAATCTGTCAAAAATACCTCTAATTTCCCTACATTTTGACAAGTCTTTGACATTTGTTTGTCGCCGAGGAGACTGCGACTAAATAAATAAATGAATAATGATTTTATTTCTGTAAGTAGGTTTGTACAAACACTTTTACACGTCTATCATATATTTTTTTTAAAACTAGATGAGGTCGGCGTTTCCTAACTGACTATTCTGAGAAGACTAGATTTTGAACGTTTTAAATTACGAGATGTGACCTTCTGGCTATTGTTCTGCCAACCAAAGACTACAATATGATGCTGTACCTATCTGCCAACGCTCCTTCGTCCTTTTCGTCGTGTGTATCATCCATTTACCTACAAAGAAGTCAAATCCTCTACTTACCCAAGTTTTGGACTTGACATGGCAACAGGAGAGTGTCTCCGACAACTGTTCTGAATGAATGTCCCCGCGACAGGAATCTTGGTCCATCATCTGAAATAAAAGAAAAGAAATAATAAATAAGTAATAGTATCTACGAGTAGGTAAATCGGAGGGGCCCGTGGCTAAATAATAACAGCTGCACAGGTCCATCGATCAGGTTAAGCTACGATTGCCGCGGTTGGTCTGTGGATAGGTGACCATCTTTACATACCGAGACCCTTCCGTGCCGGAAAGCACGTTAAGCCGTTGGTCCCGGCTGTCATTCGTGGATGGTTGACCATCTTTACATACCGTGACCCGTTAGTCCTGGCTGTCATTCGTGGATCTTTGACTGTCGTTACGGGTAGTCAGAAACCCGAAAGTCTGACAACCAGCATACCAAGGGGTATCGTACTGTGGAGGTCAGATAGGCAGTCGCTCCATGTAAAATACTGGTATTCAGCTGCATCCGGATAGACTGGAAGCCGACCCCAACATAGTTGGGAAAAGGCAGGCAGATGATGATGATCTGCGAGTGTCGTTTAGTTTTTAGCCTTTGCAAGTAGTGCTCGCCTCGCTTCGCTCTCTTGGCTCGCTCGCGGTTGATCACAGTTCTAACCTAACCCATTTGGTCGTGGGGTCCCCCTGGCTTAGTTACTGCCACCAATTCGGCTTTAAGGGCTTCATTACATTAAAATTATTATTTAATTAAGTAATTATTATTTATTACATTACTAGCTGCTCCCCGCGGTTTCACCCGCGTTTTCGATCCCGTGGGAATATCGGGATAAAAAGTAGCCTATATGTTAATCCAGGGTGTCAGCTACCTCCATACAAAATGTTATCAAAATTGGTCCAGCCGTTTGAGCGTGAAGAAGTAACAAACATATAAACAAACACACACACCCCCCTCACCCCCACACACACTCACACACTCTCAAACTTTTGGCCTTTATATTAATAGTGTGATTAAGTATTAATAAATATATATTACATTATTTTATTAATGTTTGATTCGAGGACAAGGACATGCCGGTTTCCTCATGATGTTTTCCTTCACCGTTTAGAAAACGAGAAACCCGCGAGGTTATAATTTTCGGCTGCCGCATCGATTATTAGATTATATCGGCGCAGACAGGCGAGCAAAAGAAAAAAAAATACCACTCTCAGTGCTATTTTTAAAGCCACATCTTTTTAGCCTTCATCGCCAGACAAAAAGCGAATAAAAAAAAAAGTCCAATCGAATTCCCGCCATTTCAGTCAGCCATTTTAAAAACCTATTCAAAGTATTTCAAGAAAAAATAATAAAGTGCCAAAGTTTTGAAACTCTCAAACAGAGATTTGCAAACTTTCTGGAACTCGGAATGTAAGAATATGTGGTTTCGGCAGCTGTGAATGATGTATGGGATAAGTCTGTACTCGAGTTTTGTTTGATGAGTCGAGGAAGCAGTGTTTTCAGTACCTACTTTATTGATTAAAAAGGTACTTTACGGAGTACTTAGCAAAATTAACAAAGCAGTATTTAGTTGCATTTACCATGTAATCGCGGGAGCTCTCGGTGTTCGCAAAGTCGAGACATAGGTAAGCTTGGTCAGATATCATGTGAATCCTATAATGAAATTAAATTGTTTATTTTTTTTACCGGTTCCAAATTTTTACAGGGTGTTGTACCCATGAATATGAAAAACTTTTACTATGGGACCAACTCTGAAATCACGAAAAAAATCAGCTGTTTCATACATTTTGGTCGAGTAGGTATTGAATGAAACACTTTTGTATGAAATAGCTGATTTATTTTTATACGGTTAGTACCTACGGTTCATAAAAAAAGAAAAAAAAAAATATGTCTGTCTGTTTGTTCCGGCTATTCTCCGAAAGGACTGGACGGATTTTAATAGAACTATCACTGGCAAATAGGTAGCTAATGTTTAAGGAATAGCCGTGCAAAAAAATGAAAAACTCTTGATATCCAATTTGTTGTCCGACATGCACGCGAACGAACACGCGGGCACAGCTAGTTATAAAATAAATATTTAACCACTTAGTCACCGGAAAAATAGGGGCGAATTATTTCATCCCCAAATCTCAACCCCTAAATAAGCATCTTTCTTAACCAATAGTTAATAAATAAATAACAAAATGAACAAGAGAACACAATTATCTACCAACATTTACGAAACAATGTCACATTTCTATAACGGAAGTGACGAATCCGTTGCGTCACCTCCGGTCCTAAAGCCGCCATATTTATTTCATCCGGAGGAAAGGGGACTGTTTCATTTTAATGGTTTTCGCCCCATGAAATATAAATGGGAGGTAATATGTTAGCAATAAGGATTCTTTATTCTACGTATTTTTTCGGATTGAAAATGTCAAAGAAGTCATGCAAGACGGAATTTCAACACCCAAGGGGCTGAAACTAAAATACTTTTTAAATATTCTAAAATTCAGTTGCACCCGGTTAAACTGGAGGCCGATCCTGACATAGTTCGAAAAATGCTAATTGCTAACAGATGAGGATGATAAATTTATTATAATTGATATTTATTTCTGTAGGTAAATTAGTTAAAAAAAAAATAAAGTCCAGACATAATCAAGGCCAGATCATATTGTGAGGACCATGCAGATTAGTGTCTGAGATGGTCTTTTGAGGAAAGAATCACACAGATTTGCTCAACTCAGAAAAGGAGCTCAACGACTCGACGAACAATAGGTACCAAAGAAAGGACATTTGGGTAGACCGCGTAGAGTACTCAAACTGCCAGACTAAGATTAAAACTAACTGAGAAAGAAAAAAAATACCCATACAGTCCTCACATTCACAATAATCAAAGCAATCTATTACAAAGTAAATATTCATGTCATTTCACATTTGTCAGTAATCGTGTAGGTAGCTCTTGTTTTTGCAAAAAACGTAAGAAAATTTGAGTTTCGCGGGCTACCCTGGCGCTTCCCCAGGAGCTCAACGACGCGACGACTCAACAACTCGACGACTCAACGACTCGACGATGAAGATGACTTACTTCTGTTATTCTGTGCGTGTGCCGCTATGAAGACGGCGGCGAGCACCACCCACGACACCTCCATCGTGTCAACCGCGACCGGCGCACCACCGCGAGCTGTACCTCATCTGGAACAACGGAGACAGAGGATCAGCACTGCATTCATTGTACAATAACTTGGCAGGCCTGAACATAGGCACTAAGAACTTTCGCGCATGTTCTCCCACTCGCACTCGCCTCATGTCACCATTTGGCTCCTAAAAAATCTTACTGCGCAGCCTTCTGCGCAAAGTTCGGGCCAGCCAAGATACGTCAATCGTATTGTATGGGGAAATCATTTTGCATGTTTCTTATCCTTAACACATGTAACACCTTTGTATACCATGTTTTATGCAAATAAATAAATATTAAAAAAAGCGGCCAAGTGCGAGTTAGCCTCGCAATCAAACGGGATCCGTACCACCACCACCACCGTACTTTATTTAACACTAAGATAAAAAAAAAACGCAGGTGCCGGGACGGCACAGGGAGAGAGCCTCCCGTCCCAGCCGCCGCGGGAGACGCTCCGGGCGTCGCTCGGGAGCCGCGTGACGACTCCCGGCCACCGTAGGCGCGGGCCTGCGGGCGGAGAGTAATGGGTAGCTCACCGTCCGATCAGGGCCAGGCCCGTGCCGGACGGCGCGAGGAGGGGCCCCCTTAGGGCCGAAGTCTGCCGGGTCAGCGGGATTGTCCGAAAGGGTTACCGCTGGCCCGGAACATAAAGGGCTAAGGAAGGAACACGGGTGGGTTTTAGTCAGTAAGAGTCTGACACTCCCTTCCGCTCCACCCAGAGCGGGAGGGGTCATTTGATGACTTCCCATCCGCAAAAAAAAAGGTAAAAAAACGATGAAACGTACTTTTTTCTAACTTTATTTTATTTGTATTATTTGTTGATAAAGCAACATTAGCAACCCTAGTAGTATACAATCTGTGAAACAAGTGTCTGTTTTTGAACACTTGGCTACCAGAAGTAAAGCGCGCATCGTTTCGTGACATAAAAATACTGTAGCTCTATGAAATAGTTTTATTAGCATTAATAATGAAGCCATTTATCTTCCAGATAATTATGCAGATACCTCTGACTTTGATGCATCGCTTTTATTTTGTAGTTAACTTAAGTATAACGGGGCATCATAACGCCACCAGGTTTTTTTTCTATTAGTTTTGCATAAGCAAAGCCGTCGATAGTATCTAGTTTTATAATAAAACTAGCAGCGCCCCGCGGTTTCACCCGCATAAGTGTCGATCCCGTGGGGATATCGGGATAAAAACTATGTCTATACCAAATTTCATCTAAATCGGTTCAGCGGTTTAAGCGTGAAGAGGTAACAGACAGATAGACCGACAGACAAACACACTTTCGCATTTATAATTATAAGTATGGATATAGATTTAGTAAGAAAAAAAAAATTTCAAACGGCGAAAATACTCCAATCTCTTTGGAACGTATATTATATGTTTGAGCCGTTTGGGGTTGAAACACAAGGGCCATGGGGCCCGAGTGCCCACTTGGTATTTCGAGACATCGCCAAGCGGTTGGTCGACACTTCACGTGACCAGAGGGCTGGCCTATTTTTTGGCCAAAGAATCAGCATTGCCATCCAACGTGGCAATGCTGCCAGTCTTTTGGGCACGTTTCCTGTTGACAGCGATGCGGATGAATTTTTTGATGCCCTTTGATTATTTCCTCTCCTTTTTATGCATATACTTGTACATATTATTATTTTAATACTGTTAAGCTTTTAAAATTGTTTCCATAAATAAAAAAACCATGTAAGAAATGAGTCATTCATTAGGTAGGTACAGACACCAGCACATCAAGCTACTACAATCTGTCAAATTTCTTTAATAGATTTTCAACTTTATCGCTAAACCTTAAGAAGGTTCAAAGTTGATTGGGAAAATTTGACAGTTTCGGGTAGCTTGCAGATGTGCTGGCGTCTGTACTTGTAAATAAATTTCATCATCATCATCTGCTTGCCTTTTCCCAACTATATTGGGGTCGGCTTCCAGTCTAACTGGATGCAGCTGAATACCAGTATTTTACATGGAGCGACTGCCTATCTGACCTTCACAACCCAGTTAGGTACGCGGTAATACGATACCCCTTGGTAAGACTGGTTGTCAGACTTTCGGGCTTCTGACTACCCGTAACGACTGTCAAAGATCCACGAATGACAGCCGGGACCAACGGCTTAACGTGCTCTCCGGCACGGAAGGGTCTCGGTATGTAAAGATGGTCACCCATCCACAGACCAACCGCGGCAAGCGTAGCTTAACCTGATCGATAGACCTGTGCGGCTGTTATTATTTAGCCACGGGCCCATAGGCTACATAACATCATGCTAAAACCCTTATTTGCGCACAAGTACCTAATAGCGCGGGCAGGCGATGTGTTGCGACGGGGTGGGTCGGGGGAGCAAGAAATTTCACGCGAATGAAGCCGCGGGCAGAAGCTAGTGAATAAAAAAAATATTAAAAAAACCCAAATTTATTTTTTACTTGTACTTATTTCACCCCCAAAACCCGATTACTTTTCAAACTTCACCCCCTAACATCTTACGAAAACGATAATTGCAGCAATTCGCCGCCGCCGCGGTCGCGAGAATGTAATAATGTACGTGTACAATTTCTTGGAGCAGTGGTAACAGCCGCGACTTACGAGTTGTAAGTCGTAGGTTCGAACCCAGACAGATACTTTGTGTAAATTATTCCATCACCACTGCTCTCAAAACGGTGAAGGAAAACATCGTGAGGAAACCGGCATGTCCTAGAACCAAAAATTACTTTTCAAACTTCACCCCCTAACATCTTACGAAAACGATAATTGCAGCAATTCGCCGCCGCCGTGGTCGCGAGAATGTAATAATGTACGTGTACAATTTCTTGGAGCAGTGGTAACAGCCGCGACTTACGAGTTGTAAGTCGTAGGTTCGAACCCAGACAGATACTTTGTGTAAATTATTCCATCACCACTGCTCTCAAAACGGTGAAGGAAAATATCGTGAGGAAACCGGCACGTCCTAGAACCAAAAATTCGAAGACATGTGACATGCAATCCGCACTGGGCCTGCGTGGTGGATTACAGCCAACTCCCTCTCACTGAGAGGAGGCGTGTGTCCCAGCAGTGGGAACGTTATAGGCTGATTTTGTATGTATGTATGTATGTACAAATTTCTTTTAAGAATAATACGGCCGCACTTTTTCGTATGAAAATGCGTTGCGTTGCGACCCGTTGCGGCTGTTGCATGCGCTTGGCTTTAAGCTGCTTCCATTTCATTTATTTTTTTCGAGCTATCAATAAAATGTTAGTATAATTTTTCTTACCCACTTATATTTCACCCCCAAAACCGATTAATTTCAAAATTTCACCCCCCGACATCTTACGAAACATATCTATATACGATAATTCCAACAATTCGCCGTGGTCGCAGGAATGTAATATGTGCGTGTACATGTTTTTTTAAGCATAATACGACTGGTCCCTCTCACCCCTCGCTAGGGGGTGAAATCATTCGGAATAAATGCTGTTAAGGGGCATGTTGGGGGTTGAAATTCTCTTTTTTTAATATGTACCTATATCTTTTAATGTTTGCGTTGGATTTTAATATTTTGTAATAGGCATGTTTATTTTGGGCAGGTACAGTACTTACATATTGTTGTTTGGTATAGAGTAAAAGAAACTGCTATCCCTTATTAATAAGCACAGCAAGACAGAGACGAAAAATAGAAAGAGCTTTCGAATTAGTTGACATAAAATAGTTTAAAATCATTTTAAACTATTAAAAAAACTAAACTAAACTACTAAACTATTCATCATTTTTTATTTTTTTATTCATCTCGGCCGAGGTAGGCGCTTTACTTTGTGTAAATAATTTCATCACCACAGCTCTCAAAACGGTGAAGGAAAACATCGTGAGGAAACCGGCATGTCCTAGAATAAAAAATTCGAAGACATGAGAGGAGGCCTGTGTCCCAGCAGTGGGAACATTGTAGGCCGATTATGCTAAACAACTTTATTTATGTTATGCTTTATGTCCCTTGCTTGTGAAAAAGTCAGACAAATCAATCTACGTTTATTATAATTCCAAGTGGCGAAACCCCCTTAAGCTGCCACCCTCACTCATGGAATCAATCGCTCAGCGCAAGATTGTTAGGGGTACCCGCACAATGTGCATTTATTTATTTAGTATTAGGGGAACCAGTTTTTTTTTTTAGAAAAGTAATTTATTTTTTGAGTTAAAAACATGTTATCATCAATTCATCTGTTTAGCCATTTCCCAACTACTTATGTTGCCGTCGGTTGCCACGGATGCAGCTGAAGACCAGTATTTTAAATGGAGCGACTGCCGATCTGACCTTCACAACCCAGTTACTGGGTAATACGATACCACCTGGTAAGACTGGTTGTCAGACTTTCGGGCTTCTGACTACCCGTAACGACTGTCAAAGATCTACGAATGACAGCCGCAACCAGCGGCTTAACGTGCTTTCCGAGGCACGGAGGGGTCCTGCAGTGCGATTCTGTAACCATCTCACTGTGAAAACTTAGGTGAAGTGAGCGTGGAGTGAGCTGTCAATAGTGTCAATTCCTAGCAAAAACATACTCACTTCAAGTAAGTTTTCACGGTGAGATTTTTACAGAATCGACCGGCTGGTATGTAAAGATGGTCACCTATCCACTGTCCAACCGCGGCAAGCGTAGCTTAACCTGATCGATCGGCCTGTGCGGCTGTTATTATTTAGCCACGGGCCCCTTCCCATAAAAACAGATAAACAGATTATTTTAATTTATGCAAAAACTCGTCCCCCACAGTTGTCTGTCAAAATCTCGGGAACCAGCTTTTAAATACGTTCCCATAGAGTTTTTAATTAGCCAAGGATTAGTCTGACAAATCTTATAAATGTTTAGTTAAATGTCACTGACAGTATTTAAATTTTTGTTCAAAAAAGGGGTGTAAGTGTTAGGGGGCGAGTCGGGGCGTGTCGGAGTGACGTTTAGTGATTTTGTATACTATAATTATTTATTCAAATTATTGTGTGGTCTGTGGTGTCGTTTGGTTATTTGGGGTTTTTGTTAATCAATTTATATATTATCTATGGTAATATGCTGCGCCGCTGACCTCGCCGCGTCGGGTGGGTAATTCATAGAATAAAAGGTAGTAAAGGTTTTATGCAAAATGTTTAGCAGTTTTAAAATTATAATTAAGTACGTAAAATAAAAGCAATGTGATTAAGAAATATCGTTTCTATAGCTTATTTACCAGCTATGGTATCTCTTATAATATTTCGTGTAAGTATTAGATACACCATAAACAGGGTTATTGGTAAAACACTAACAACTTCTCAGAACTCTATGGCTAATATCAAAAATAACAACTTTTGTTCTATGACTTTTAATAAATTCATCAGAATTTCATACAAAAATAAAAACTGGCACTCCGGTAGTGCCGACAGAAGTGTAAACTTGAAAAAACTGGCCAAGTGCGAGTCGGACTCGCACACGAAGGGTTCCGTACCACAAGGCAAAAACGCTAAAAAAACACGTTGTTTGTTGGCCAGTTTTTTTTGTGGTTGTATGAACGCGCTTGTCTATAGAACTACCAGTCGGATTTGGAAAATGTTTTTTGCATTTGATAGCCCAATTCCTGAGGAAGGCTATAGGCTATTTAACATCACGCTAGAGCTAATAGGAGCCGAGCAAAAAGAAAAAAAGTCAGAAAGAACGGTAAGCGAAAACGAAGTAATTGCGAAAAATGTAGCTGTTATTTTAGTATTTGCATTGTGTATCTTAAGCTGCCACTAGTCGATATTTTTTCCATAAAAAATTCAGAAGAGTATTAAGGCTCCTTCAAACAGGCGCGGCGAGCGGTGCCTTTGTGTCGCGCTCGATTATATCGCGTGTCGCGCCTGTCTGTAGGAGCCTTTACTCCACTGTTTGACATTGTTTAAACATGATATCGTTTATTCTTGTTATTAATTTTGTTTGTACGAAAACAGAATAATAAAATAAAAAGCCATTAAAAAGTTATGAGCCAACAAAGATTCGTTTTTCTTGCTATTGTTTTAACGTAACTTTGGGTGTAAATAAGTAATTAAAAACCTATAAAATCTTCAAAACAAAGTAGGTACCAACAAAGACCAGTTATTGAAGAGTTCAATAAAATTTATTTGTAACTGATTAAGGCAGTGGTTTTTTCATAAAACTCGATTTTCCAAAGCACTTTTCGAATTTTTTCACGCGCCTATCAGTTCGGAACGGTGTTTCTGTGCGTGAGAACTAGATGTTGTGCGTGTAGACTAGCGTCTAACTGCTAATCACTGATGCTATCTCTGTCGGACATGAAGTCGGATGAGACAGCGTGCTTTTTGGCCATGACCACCAGTGAGTTCGAGCTCGCGACTAGCTACCACGCGAAAGTCTTGCATTTTGCTTTACAAACATATCTACTTCGAAAATATAAATACAAGGAAGTGTCAAGATATTGTACTGCTTAAAATATGGCCTGCAGCTGACTAGTTTTAAGTTAAAAAAAAAGATAAAGAAAGTACATCATCATCTGCCTGCCTTTTCCCAACTATGTTGGGGTCGGCTTCCAGTCTAACCGGATGCAACTGAATACCAGTATTTTACATGGAGCGACTGCCTATCTGACCTCTACAACCCAGTTACTGGGTAATACGATACCCCTAGGTAAGACTGGTTGTCAGACTTCCGGGCTACTGACGACCCGTAACGACTGTCAAAGATCCACGAATGACAGCCGGGACCAACGGCTTAACGTGCTTTCCGAGGCACGGAGGGGTCTTGGTATGTGAAGATGGTCACCCATCCACGGACCAACCGTGGCAAGCGTAGCTTAACCTGATCGATCGACCCGTGCGGCTGTTATTACTTAGCCACAAGCCCCTCTAAAAAAAGTACATACATACGAATTGAAAACGTCGTATTGGTACTTGCTCGGTTTTGAACCCACAACCTCGCGCATGAGAGGTTCAACTTCCCCTAATACAAATACACGGAACTTCTCATCAAGTGCAAATCGATAGCAATTTCACGGATTTTTACATTTTGAAAAGCTGCACGGTCCCCTATTTTGGAAAACGTTAGGCTAACAAATGGGGTCGTGATCCCATTTCATAATTCTACCGGGTGGTCAAGAGGTTGGATTAAATTGGATAAAAAGAGGGTATTTGGATAAAATAAATCAATATTTTTACCGTAGACAGAGTAATCTATAGACTCATGGTATCCGTGTCACCGAAAGGGACACAAAACATTCCGGCAATCTTCATCATACTATCATTTTTACAGCTTATTACACTGCACCTTACCATTTTCACAGTTGCGGAAATGTACTATTATTGAAATAAGCACGAAAAAGATCTTATTTTCCGTTTAATCGCGGTGTAGTTTTTATTATTTCATTCATAAACGTCAAACTTGTTGTGCACATTGATGTGCTTAGCCGACACGCAATAAGGGACAGAAATATTCTTACTCTGTCTCTTTTCTTTGCTAGTGACGTTAATATATTTCTCTTTTTCTTGTGCGAATGAAAAAGAAGATATGCAGCAGTCTATAGTTTACTCTGTCTACGATTGTTACACTAGCTTCTGCCCGCGACTTTGTCGCGTGAAAATTCGCTTTTATTCTCAATACACTCCAGCGCATTGCATCGCCGTACCGCGCTATTACTTAGTTTTTGCCATTCTTTCTGACTTTCGTTCTTTTTGCTCGGCTCCTAAGGGTCCTGGCGTGATGTTAAATAGCCTATAGCCTTCCTCAAGAATGGCGCAAAAAATGCAAGAAAAAAAATTGGCCAAGTGAGAGTCGGACTCGCAAACGAAGGGTTCCGTACCACAAGGCAAAAACGCCGAAAAAAAAAAACACGTTTGTTGTATGGGAGCCCAAAGTCATGCCGTCTGGTCTTTTCCTTTACTCTTCGCTTTGTTATTAGTACCTATAGATTAATTTTCGTACGCCAGCCAGAAAAAAAAAACAAAAACCTTACCAAAAAAAAAAAACAAAAATATCATAACATAAGCATACGCCCATAAATCACTATATCAATTATTGCGCTACCCGGCACCGCACCCCAGTCCCACGAGGTTGCACCCCTCGACCAGTCAATATTGGTTTTAATGTCAAATTAGCGACATCCCCATGACCTTTGATCCTTACTGAGAGGGTTCTTACCCCAGGTTCGCACGGCGCGGTATTGCAATCTGCCTAGCCTTTTCCCAACTATGTTGGAGTCGGCTTCCAGTCTAACCAGATGCAGCTGAATACCAGTATTTTACATGGAGCGACTGCCTATCTGATCTCCACAACCCAGTTACTGGGTAATATGATACCCCTTGGTAAGACTGGTTGTCAGACTTTCGGGCTTCTGACTACCCGTAACGACTGTCAAAGATTCACGAATGACAGCCGGGATCACGGAGGGGTCACGGTACCTATGTAAAGATGGTCACCCATCCACATACCAACCGCGGCAAGCGTAGCTTAACCTGATCCATCGACCTTTGCGGCTGTTATTGCATAGCCACGGGCCCCTTCGCACGTCGCGTTTTTCTCGCGGCGTTTTTTTTTAGCGCACTGGATGTTTGCTTAGCGCAGAGGGTTGAACATCCAACAGTGTTTTTATGACGCGCTGTGTTGGATTCTCGACTCAACACCGAGAACTGAAAATTCAGTGCGCGATAAAATCTCCCCTCGATATTTTTACGTCCTTGCGAAATAGCACACTTTTTCAGAAATCACCAACAAAAGTTACATTACTTCCACTATCGGTCAAGAGATGGCGCTGATCTAAAACTGCAATATTCCACACCGCAACGCGGTTTATTTTTTTAATAACCGACAAAAAGATTCCACACAGGGAAGTTCAAAATCATGTACTGAATTCATGGCTACAGTTTGCGCACTGTTTTAAAATTTAAACTGAGATTACTCTAAAATATCGGTTGAAGCCCATTGTCCCTAGTAATGCAATTAGCAGTCACGCGCCAAACTTGCTAATTGTGCGCCGCCAGGTGGCGCTAACGACTCAGGACTTATGATTATTAATTGTTTGAAACATACGGCACTGAATTACGAGCGGCCCGCAAGGCGGTTTGGGTTGCCTCGTCTTCTAAATCGACTCATAAACCGTTGGTCAACCCGTCATTATCATCACCAGCCTATAATGTTCCCACTGCTGGGACACAGGCCTCCTCTCGGTGAGAGGCAGTCCACGCGGGCCCCGTGTGGGTTGGTAGATATCACATGTCTGCATAGTCTTTTCTTAACCATATAAATGTTGGGGTCGGCTTCCAGTCTAACCGGATGCAATTTTGATAAAATTTTGTATGGAGGTAGCTGACACCTGGATTAACATATAGGCTACTTTTTATCCCGATATTCCTACGGGATCGACACATGCGGGTGAAACCACGGGGCGCAGATAGTATAATATTATAAATTCGAAAGTAACTCTGTCTGTATCTTACCTTTTCACGCCTAAACCACTGAACGGATTTCGATAAAAATTGTCAGAGAGATAGATTGCATCCCGGGGAAGGACATAGGATAGTTTTTATCGACATACCTCGCGGGCGAAGCTGCGGGCGGAAGCTAGTCTGTAATATTTATGATGTAGGTACTTAATAAAGAAATTATTCTATTCTATTCTAAGTAATGCTTGAGTGTTGAGTGAAGTTCTGCAGACGGGCTTAATTCCCGTCAAAGACCTTTTTAATTACACAAAAAACAACAATTTTGGCGAAGTTTCAAACACATTCCTGCTAACAACTTCGCCGTCTCTTCCCAACTTCAGTGCGACTTCAAAACATTCTTTGGAAGTCGTAACGACTTTAAATTTACGATATCGGTCGGCGGGGAGAGGAATCTTTGTAATTACATGCTTCATATGAGGAATGGGAGACAGCACCATCTAGTTATCGTAGCGTTTGCACAAAATCTATCTATCTCATCTGCCTGCCTTTTCCAACTATGTTGGGGTCGGCTTCCAGTCTAACCGGGTGCAGCTGAATACCAGTATTTTACATGGAGCGACTGCCTATCTGACCTCCACAACCCAGTTACTGAGTTACTGGGTAATACGATACCCCTTGGTAAGACTGGTTGTCAGACTTTCGGGCTTCTGACGACCCGTAACGACTGTCAAAGATCCACGAATGACAGCCGGGACCGACGGCTTAACGTGCTTTCCGAGGCACGGAGGGGTCACGATATGTAAAGTTGGTCACCCATCCACAGAGCAACCGCGGCAAGCGTAGCTTAACCTGATCGATCTGTGCGGCTGTTATTATTTAGTCACGGGCCCCTCATGAGCAGAAGCTAGTACTAATAATAAAGCTGAAGAGTTTGTGTGTTGGAACGCGCTAATCTCTGAAACAGGTCGGATTTGAAAAAATATTTCTGCATTTGTTAGCCCAATTCTTGAGGATGGCTATTGAATATTACGCTAGGACCCTGAGAAGTTGCGAGTATCACGTTAGGAATTTTGGTACTGCAGGTCCTGGGCGACAACACGTCTTTTAGGGTTCCGCATCCGTACCTCAAAAAAACGGAACCCTTATAGGATCACTTTATTGTCCGTCTGTCCGTCGTCTATCAAGACCCTTTATCTCGGGAACGCGTAAAGGTATCGAGTTGAAATTAAAACCATATACTCATGTCTACAGTCCCTTGAAGCTGTGAAAAAAATCAAACTTCTATGTTGACGTAAAAAGAAGATACGGCCGTTTATGTCGCAATAAACATAATTATGTTTAGACACTCTCAAGGGAATTAAAACCTATAGGGTACTTCCCGTTGACCTAGCATCATGAAATTTGGCAACAAGCAATGTCATGTAGCACAAATAAAGAAAAAACTCCGAAAACCGTAAATTTTTAGTTACATACGGTCTACAAAGTACGGAACCCTCGGTGCGCGAGTCCGACTCGCATTTGACCGGTTTTTTGTACAAGTTTTAATAAATTGTCAATGAAAAGAAATGAATCCCAAAAAAACAGCATAGTGTAATACTAGAGGTGGGAGATACTTCATAACTGAAGACTGACTGACTGACTGACTTCTTCTGGTGTAGAAGAAGAAGAAGCCTCCTTGTCGGAATCAGTGCGGCACCGCGCTGGCGGGATCCAACATGCTGCTACGTCCAGCAATCCCGACGACGCAGCTGTACGTAACCAGACTGCATCACTCCACAAAGGTTGAGGAGATCGTGGAGTAATGCGTGTGAAGACCAACTGGACTTTGAGGGTTGAGATGTTGGAGTCGCATCACAACACGAACTTCAAGTCGTTCGTGGTACGCGTTCCGACACATCATCTCGAGAAGTTCCTCAAGGAAGAGTTCTGGCCGAAGGGTGTTGTGTACCGCCGGTTTCGTGGCCGACTACATGACACCAGTCAGCGAAACACGACGCAGACACTTCGTGTGCTTTAGCTTGTTAATTATAATGTTGTATGTATCTATAGTATTTTTAAGTTATATTCATATTGCATTGTATGTGTTTTAAACAGACCTTGATGCCTGAAATAAATGGATAATAATAATAATAACTGTCTGCCCCACCCATGTGCCCCTCCCAGAAATAAATCCTAAATCCTAGATGTTGCACTAACCTCACTTTCAAGCCACCAAGTACCTACAGTATTCCATCCGTCGATATCAGGAATTTTCAATTTCGGCCAACATCGCCTCTATAGGACAATAGGGCTGCGAGCAGTCGGATTTATCGGATCCCAGCGGATATATCCGAGCACCGACAAGTGGTCGAACACGAAAGAATTGGATTTCTGCGTGAAGAATGCCTTTGTTTTTAAAAACCCAACCGATTTTAACCGTTGTCGGTTATTTCCATGGTTTCGTGGCATTAGATTAAAACCAGCCTATTATTGTTCCACTTCAGAACAACGACACTACAAAATCAAAATATTTTATTTCACATAAACCTACATGGGCACTTATGAAACGTCAGAAGCTAGGTGCACGGTTCCAATTGGTCGTTTCCTATGGAGAAGAGCCGGCAAGAAACTCCACGGTTACTCGTTTTAAAAATATAATTGGCTTTTACAATGTTTTCAAATTACAGTGTAGGCTTGTCAACAAGTACCAGGTACTGGATAAAATAAAAAAACATCGTGAGGAAACCGGCATGTCCTAGAACCAAATATTCGAAG
>OX637569.1:1667989-1703045 GCA_951800025.1 Oligia strigilis
CCCCTCGCTAGGGGGTGAAATCATTCGGAATAAATGCTGTTAAGGGGCATGTTGGGGGTTGAAATTCTCTTTTTTTAATATGTACCTATATCTTTTAATGTTTGCGTTGGATTTTAATATTTTGTAATAGGCATGTTTATTTTGGGCAGGTACAGTACTTACATATTGTTGTTTGGTATAGAGTAAAAGAAACTGCTATCCCTTATTAATAAGCACAGCAAGACAGAGACGAAAAATAGAAAGAGCTTTCGAATTAGTTGACATAAAATAGTTTAAAATCATTTTAAACTATTAAAAAAACTAAACTAAACTACTAAACTATTTGTAGTGTATGCGAGAAGCATTGACATGTCAGTCACTTACCGGCCGTAGCCGACATCAGACGTCTCTGGATTTCGTTTATGCTACCTTACCTATGTATCTGTCAAAGTGTGTTTTATTAAGCATCCCAGCGAACATCACAAGTGGCGACGAGGATAAAAGTAAGTGCTGAAAACAGTTACCAAAAAAAGAGGAAGAATGCAGGCTGAAAAATAATGCACGTTGATAGTTGTTTACGATCAGTTAAGCGACTATATTTCGATAAGGATCGTTAATAGTTGGATACTAAAGTAAAAACAGAACGTAGTCACGCTGTACCTACCTACCTACACGTAAATAAATCGTTACCAAGGTAAAAGGTTACATCTAATGATTGCTTTGTTACCTAAGTTTCGTATGATTAAGTTACGAAAAATAAATTCTGCTTCGATTGATGTAAACAACTTATAAGCGTAAATGCAATGATATTATAAAGGAAAGATACGCTACGTTCATACTGAGCGACGCCGACGTTCTGTATTGTTGCGTTGTTATTACAAAGTAGTTACTGCGATAGACAATGCGGAACGTATGACACAGAAAGAGATAGCTATATGTATTGTGTTGCTTGCTGCTATTAGCGGACTAAATGAAACTACAACAATATTGTCTAAATTTGCCTGCAACAATTTGCGCCCGCTAGTGCCATATCTACCCCTTGAATATAATATCATTGCGTAAATGTTACAAAGGCCATGCAGTAAGTGTTGGTTACAAGTGTTACAACAAAACAAAGGGCTATGCCTGAATAGTACGCAATTATTTCAATGTGCTGGAATGCAAACAGTAAATTATTGTTATTGGGTAAGTGTTCTCATTTAAATAACAAGATAATTGAGTTATTTGCACGCTTCTTATTTTAAATAAAAATAATAACCAATTATTATCATAAATCTTGGACATACTTAACTTTTCTGTTGTAAATAACCTACATACCCACCTATTGTAAAAATAAAACAAAATCATTGGATACTATTTTAATCAGGTCACTGGTTTTGCCAGGATCAATTGTTTACATTTCGACACAGAAATATCAAGGTCACGCAAATACTATTCTCAATATGACCATGCATAACGGATAAATGTGAGAAAAGACCGGGAAATGTTAGTGTAAGCATCAATAATGGCTTCAATCAATCAACTCAGCCTATCGCAGTCCATTACATACTGCCAACCAGTTAATAAACCTAATATGTTAATAGATAAAGGTTATTATCAGTCAATTTCCATAATAATAGTAAAGTAACGCTACTGAATAAAGTTATTCAGTATATTTAGTTAGTCATACTTACACATAGGTAAGTCAAAGGTCATGCTGAATCCGAAATGGTCTAAAGGCCACGCATATACTAACAGGTACCTTATGGCTACGCAGTAGTGTTACTGTTATCTATATAAAAGACTAGCTTCTGCCCGCGACTTCGTCCGCGTGAAATTTCACCCTCTTAGGGGTGGAATTTCGAAAAACCCTTTCTTAGTGGATACCTACTCTTCACAAAGAACACACCCTCCAAATTTACCTACCGCCTGACGCAGGTCCTCACCGGACACGGAAGTTTCGGGAGGTTCCTGCACATCATCAGGCGGGAGGAAACGCCCGGGTGTCACCATTGCCAGGATCGCCCAGAGGACACGGTGGAGCACACGGTGGAGGTCTGCCCCGCTTGGGCGGAGCACCGCCGTGTCCTCGTAGAGGCGATCGGCAGCGGCGGCGACCTCTCGCGCCCGGCCCTGGTGCAAGCCATGGTCCGGGGCGAGAGGGAGTGGGAGGCAGTCACCTCCTTCTGCGAAGCAGTCATGCTAGCGAAGGAGGTGGCGGGACGGCTCAGGGAAAGAGCCTCCCGTCCCAGCCGCCGCGGGAGACGCTCCGGGCGTCGGGAGCCGCGCGACGACTCCCGGCCACCGTAGGCGCGGGCCTGCGGGCGGAGAGTAATGGGTAGCTCACCGTCCGATCAGGACCAGGCCCGTGCCGGACGGCGCGTACGTGTTCCACGCGCGCCTCAAAGAGATGTCAGCATCGAGGAGGGGCCCCATAGGGCCGAAGCCTGCCGGGTCAGCGGGATTGTCCGAAAGGGTTACCGCTGGCCCGGAACATAAAGGGCTAAGGAAGGAACACGGGTGGGTTTTAGTCAGTAAGAGTCTGACACTCCCTTCCGCTCCACCCAGAGCGGGAGGGGTCATTTGATGATTTCCCATCCGCAAAAAAAAAAAAAAAAAAAAAAAAAAACCCTCCAAATTTCATGTCTCTAGGAGCAACGGTTTAAACTGTGCGTTGATATATCAACAATCAGTCAGTCAGTCAGTTTACCATTTTATATATATAGATAAAAGGCCACGCAAATACTAACAAGTACCTTATGGCTACGCATACTGTTATCTATATAAAAGATAAAAGGCCACGCATACGAGTCTCAAAATCCTGTTACAGGTCGCCCCAAAAAAATGACTCACGCAATAAGTACTTACAAAAATATAATAGGGCATGCAGTTGTAATACTGTTACTGATTTTCAGTAAAAGCCACGCAAAAATAAGAGTCAATACATTTTAATGCAAGCTGCAAAATGACTCGTGCATCATCCACACTTCCCAACTAAGACCATTTTGATTGCGAAGGCGATCCGACATCTGTCGGCACTAGTTGGAGGAAATGGAAGAGGGCACTTGAAATTTATGAAACGAGCTACTCTTCTCCATGTTGGGAGAATTACCCAAACGAATGTATTCATTGTAATACCTATTAAACATAAACAATGCAAAAAAAAAAAAAAAATGGGTTATTAGGTACTTGATGGTAGTAAAAAGTCTCATATTGTAGACCCGTTCCACATAGGAAAATTTCCTGCGTGTAGGAATAAGTAACTAATGAGTAATACTGATAATGCTTAACATGTGTACCTGAGTTCTAGGGTGACATAAATACCGATCTAAATTTAGATCGGTATCAACAGACTATGGGAAAGACAAAAGCTATGTAATTGTTACTATAATTAGGTACTAGTACCTACCAACCAGTTAAAATAATAAGTATACATACTTTGAAATAAAATAGGGGCAAAGTGAAAATAAAAAGTCACAATAACAGTAAACTGCTGTTTGATGTTATTGCAATGATTAATTATTAATAATATAATAACAACAGAAAGCTGCCATCTTAAACACCTGCAGAATAGTTAGGAAATTCATACAGTTAGAGGAAGAAAACACTCTAATACACACCATACGCTGCATTTACTTGACTTTAGCCCGTAAATGTAGCTAAAACCAGCCTAAGAGGTGAGAAAAAAAAGACACTAAAAATAATAATACTAATGTTTATTTCCAGTAAAATGTTCATAAAGGTTACAAGTACAGTAATATGGTACAACATAAAGTGCATTGAGTATTATCTCCTGGCACCCAAACTAGGTTATAGCCTGTGACTTGGGTGGGGACCAGTGATTCCATAAGGGTAGATAGATGAACAAAATGTTTAGTAAAACTGTTTTCACCTGTAACATGAATTAGTATGACATAATATTTTCTTATGATATGATGAATCGGTAAATCAATTTTGTTTGAGAAGAGAAGTTCCCTTCTTCTGTTGGAGTTTTGTGGTACTATCAAAGGTCACTAAGTTACAGGTGCCATGTATCATTATGTGAAACCAAGACAATAATGTACTTATAACAATAAAGATTGCTTACCTATTCAAACATAGGTACAGGCGTGATGTGGTTATGAGATTATAATTCTTATTTAAGTATCACAAAGTTGATAATACTGCCTTAGGTGAGGTCCTGTTACTAGTATTACAATGGTCTGTGTGAAAGTATTGATACCTTCAGTATGAGATTGGCACCATCTTTTGTATTGTTTGTCACATTAGAAGTCAGTCTATATTGATGGAAGATTAGTTAAAACTCAAATTAAAATATATTTATTTGTACACATAGATATACCATACTGGCCCATGATGGGAAAAAATATGTCACTATGTGCTGCCTTGCCAGGCGTACAAGTATTGCTTACGCAGTAGGTAGTAGGGGTACAAGTAGGCCTAAATAATAACAGCCGCACAGGTCGTTTGATCAGGTTAAGCTATGCTTGCCGCGGTTGGTCTGTGGATGGGTGACCATCTTTACATACCGAGACTCCTCCGTGCCTCGGAAAGCACGTTAAGCTGTTGGTCCCGGATGTCATTCGTGGATCTTTGACAGTCGTTACGGGTAGAAGCCCGAAAATCTGACAACCAGTCTTGCCAAGGGGTACCTATTGTATTACCCAGTGGCTGGGTTCTGGAGGTCAGGTGGGCAGTCGCCCCATATGAAATACTGTTATTCGGCTGCATCCGTAAGAAAGTTGGTTAGGATGCAGCTTTAAAATAAAAAAATAAATAAATAAAATTCATTTAATTCAGGCAAGACCCATATGAAATTAAAATATTACAATGCCTACTACCACAGAATAAAATTTCAATGCATAGAAATAAAACAAATTAACGAATACAAAATTAAAAAGGTAATGGAATTAAAATTAAGATAATAATGTCAATGTCAATTAAAACTAAGTGCACTGGCTATACATGTCTGCTACAGCATTTCCTAATGTAGGGGCAGTCAATTCGCTCAGCGATCATCACCAGGACAACCCAGTATTCTAGAACATGATACGATTATAAATTATTTTGATGATTCAATGTTATGGTAATTAACTAACCAACAGGCAAAAATACAACTTTTGTCAGACTAAACTTCTTGAACTACCTACCGGAAATGTTGTCAAGTAGTACCTAATAGGTATTGAAGTGGTTAAAAGTACCTAATGATACTACTAAATTAACAATAACCCTAAAAAAAAAAAAAAAAATCGCATTGACTCATAAATATCTTCTAAATCTATTATTGTTCAATCGGTAAAAAAAAAAAAAAAAAAAAAAAAAAAAAAAAAAAAAAAAAAAATTAAAGGAAGAATAATCACAGAAATAGGTAGATACGCGCTGGTGGTAATTCCGTGGACTACTCAATAAAATACCATATTAGACTCCAAAATATATTGTGCATCCGCACAGGCAAACGATCAGAATTACAAGCACGTTTATGAATGTGACATCTGTCTAGAAAAATTATTCTATAAATACTGGGACACATATACAAACTCCATGATGTGTATTAGGCACATGCCAACATCATTGTTGTCATTAAGTTAATACCAACACTGGCCCTTGAACCAATCTAAACTCAGGTAAATCACATTACACACATTGAACACTATAAATAAATCTAAGCATAGACACATCCGCTGTTTAAAAATAATAAAACATTACAACAGCAAAAACATAGCAAAAGTATAAATTTGTCAAAGTATCCGTCACATATAAACAGCAAATATTCAAAACTATGTGATAGGGATCTCAAACAAATTATACTTCTGCAAGTATACCTTGCCTACTGCTTAGAACCATTATATTATCTATTTAACGATATAAATAAACGATGTTTGGAGATGGCTTAGTACTGGAATACTAAGTTACTGTAGTACCTAGTTATATCGAAATATGGGAAGCTCTTTAGTACTGTTTGGATGATCTAATCAACTGAGTAATTAGAAGTCTCAGTATATTCGAATTCAGACTCTCAGATAATTATCAATTTTGGGAACACAAAACTTAATGTCATACCTTCATGATAAGGTTCAAATTCCATGGCAATTGTTGGGACCATAATATAGAAATACAAGCGTTGAATCTAAAGGTAGGTTCGTGAATATGGAAAGAAACGAAGTAAGATATATATTAGGTAGGAGGTGTAAGGACACAACCACAATGACAGATGTAAAATAATAGAAGATCTCAATAATTATTGTTTACCAAACAAGTTAAGTTGTGTCAGATCAGAGTGATTTAAATTCAACGACTCACCTACCACCTATAAAAACAGCGACGGAAACAAATTCAAATTCACTTATTTCGTGAACACAGGGTACATACAAAAGGTGTTATAAATACATAAGATCCGAGCTGTGCCCCGCCAAAAGGCATACAAAATATCAAAGGTTCCATAATGTCATGTGGAAAAAAACATACAACAATACTCAAAATTATTTAGTATGTCTTAACATGAGCTTATATTGGATTAAGTTAAAAAGTATAATTAAAATTTGTCATTTAAATATTGTCAAAAGAATAATACACCTTGCTATTTAACAGTTTGAACAGACAAGATCACTCACCATGTCACACGTAGGCACATACACATAATAATAGCATTTAATTTCAGCACAACCGTGGTGATGGTCTAGCCCGACTAAGTTCGTGGGTTTGAAACCAGGCAGGCATTTTGTGTATTTTCACTCATCACCACTGTTCATCAACGGTGAAGGAAAACACCGTGAGGAAACCGGCATGTCTGAGAACCAATACTTCGAAGACATGTGATTCATTAAATTGGACGCAATGGGCATCCATTAAATTGGACGCATTTGGACATCCATTATATGGCGAAGGAAAACATCGTGAGGAAACCGGAAAACATCATGAGGAAACCATATGTAACACTCCATTAAATTGGATTTATCAAAGCGAAAGGAAAGTTCTAGGAAAATCATCTACTTTTACAATATTTGTAAATATGTGAGCACG
The DNA here is from genome assembly GCA_951800025.1 of Oligia strigilis. Classification (NCBI taxonomy): domain Eukaryota; kingdom Metazoa; phylum Arthropoda; class Insecta; order Lepidoptera; family Noctuidae; genus Oligia; species Oligia strigilis. The sequence goes on from OX637569.1 coordinate 1,674,968, forward strand.
ATGTATCTATCACAGAATTGAGTGCATCGTCTTCACATATAATTAAATATTATGTTTATAAGAACTTGTAAAACATTTTAAAAGAGTAACGATGGAGTTTCTTGCCCATTCTTCTCCATACGAAAACTACCTTTTCGAATGGGCGATTAGAATCAATTCAATATTTCAATAAACACAACAACAACAAACATTTCACTATTCATCATTTTTTATTTTTTTATTCATCTCGGCCGAGGTAGGCGCTTTACTTTGTGTAAATAATTTCATCACCACAGCTCTCAAAACGGTGAAGGAAAACATCGTGAGGAAACCGGCATGTCCTAGAATAAAAAATTCGAAGACATGAGAGGAGGCCTGTGTCCCAGCAGTGGGAACATTGTAGGCCGATTATGCTAAACAACTTTATTTATGTTATGCTTTATGTCCCTTGCTTGTGAAAAAGTCAGACAAATCAATCTACGTTTATTATAATTCCAAGTGGCGAAACCCCCTTAAGCTGCCACCCTCACTCATGGAATCAATCGCTCAGCGCAAGATTGTTAGGGGTACCCGCACAATGTGCATTTATTTATTTAGTATTAGGGGAACCAGTTTTTTTTTTTAGAAAAGTAATTTATTTTTTGAGTTAAAAACATGTTATCATCAATTCATCTGTTTAGCCATTTCCCAACTACTTATGTTGCCGTCGGTTGCCACGGATGCAGCTGAAGACCAGTATTTTAAATGGAGCGACTGCCGATCTGACCTTCACAACCCAGTTACTGGGTAATACGATACCACCTGGTAAGACTGGTTGTCAGACTTTCGGGCTTCTGACTACCCGTAACGACTGTCAAAGATCTACGAATGACAGCCGCAACCAGCGGCTTAACGTGCTTTCCGAGGCACGGAGGGGTCCTGCAGTGCGATTCTGTAACCATCTCACTGTGAAAACTTAGGTGAAGTGAGCGTGGAGTGAGCTGTCAATAGTGTCAATTCCTAGCAAAAACATACTCACTTCAAGTAAGTTTTCACGGTGAGATTTTTACAGAATCGACCGGCTGGTATGTAAAGATGGTCACCTATCCACTGTCCAACCGCGGCAAGCGTAGCTTAACCTGATCGATCGGCCTGTGCGGCTGTTATTATTTAGCCACGGGCCCCTTCCCATAAAAACAGATAAACAGATTATTTTAATTTATGCAAAAACTCGTCCCCCACAGTTGTCTGTCAAAATCTCGGGAACCAGCTTTTAAATACGTTCCCATAGAGTTTTTAATTAGCCAAGGATTAGTCTGACAAATCTTATAAATGTTTAGTTAAATGTCACTGACAGTATTTAAATTTTTGTTCAAAAAAGGGGTGTAAGTGTTAGGGGGCGAGTCGGGGCGTGTCGGAGTGACGTTTAGTGATTTTGTATACTATAATTATTTATTCAAATTATTGTGTGGTCTGTGGTGTCGTTTGGTTATTTGGGGTTTTTGTTAATCAATTTATATATTATCTATGGTAATATGCTGCGCCGCTGACCTCGCCGCGTCGGGTGGGTAATTCATAGAATAAAAGGTAGTAAAGGTTTTATGCAAAATGTTTAGCAGTTTTAAAATTATAATTAAGTACGTAAAATAAAAGCAATGTGATTAAGAAATATCGTTTCTATAGCTTATTTACCAGCTATGGTATCTCTTATAATATTTCGTGTAAGTATTAGATACACCATAAACAGGGTTATTGGTAAAACACTAACAACTTCTCAGAACTCTATGGCTAATATCAAAAATAACAACTTTTGTTCTATGACTTTTAATAAATTCATCAGAATTTCATACAAAAATAAAAACTGGCACTCCGGTAGTGCCGACAGAAGTGTAAACTTGAAAAAACTGGCCAAGTGCGAGTCGGACTCGCACACGAAGGGTTCCGTACCACAAGGCAAAAACGCTAAAAAAACACGTTGTTTGTTGGCCAGTTTTTTTTGTGGTTGTATGAACGCGCTTGTCTATAGAACTACCAGTCGGATTTGGAAAATGTTTTTTGCATTTGATAGCCCAATTCCTGAGGAAGGCTATAGGCTATTTAACATCACGCTAGAGCTAATAGGAGCCGAGCAAAAAGAAAAAAAGTCAGAAAGAACGGTAAGCGAAAACGAAGTAATTGCGAAAAATGTAGCTGTTATTTTAGTATTTGCATTGTGTATCTTAAGCTGCCACTAGTCGATATTTTTTCCATAAAAAATTCAGAAGAGTATTAAGGCTCCTTCAAACAGGCGCGGCGAGCGGTGCCTTTGTGTCGCGCTCGATTATATCGCGTGTCGCGCCTGTCTGTAGGAGCCTTTACTCCACTGTTTGACATTGTTTAAACATGATATCGTTTATTCTTGTTATTAATTTTGTTTGTACGAAAACAGAATAATAAAATAAAAAGCCATTAAAAAGTTATGAGCCAACAAAGATTCGTTTTTCTTGCTATTGTTTTAACGTAACTTTGGGTGTAAATAAGTAATTAAAAACCTATAAAATCTTCAAAACAAAGTAGGTACCAACAAAGACCAGTTATTGAAGAGTTCAATAAAATTTATTTGTAACTGATTAAGGCAGTGGTTTTTTCATAAAACTCGATTTTCCAAAGCACTTTTCGAATTTTTTCACGCGCCTATCAGTTCGGAACGGTGTTTCTGTGCGTGAGAACTAGATGTTGTGCGTGTAGACTAGCGTCTAACTGCTAATCACTGATGCTATCTCTGTCGGACATGAAGTCGGATGAGACAGCGTGCTTTTTGGCCATGACCACCAGTGAGTTCGAGCTCGCGACTAGCTACCACGCGAAAGTCTTGCATTTTGCTTTACAAACATATCTACTTCGAAAATATAAATACAAGGAAGTGTCAAGATATTGTACTGCTTAAAATATGGCCTGCAGCTGACTAGTTTTAAGTTAAAAAAAAAGATAAAGAAAGTACATCATCATCTGCCTGCCTTTTCCCAACTATGTTGGGGTCGGCTTCCAGTCTAACCGGATGCAACTGAATACCAGTATTTTACATGGAGCGACTGCCTATCTGACCTCTACAACCCAGTTACTGGGTAATACGATACCCCTAGGTAAGACTGGTTGTCAGACTTCCGGGCTACTGACGACCCGTAACGACTGTCAAAGATCCACGAATGACAGCCGGGACCAACGGCTTAACGTGCTTTCCGAGGCACGGAGGGGTCTTGGTATGTGAAGATGGTCACCCATCCACGGACCAACCGTGGCAAGCGTAGCTTAACCTGATCGATCGACCCGTGCGGCTGTTATTACTTAGCCACAAGCCCCTCTAAAAAAAGTACATACATACGAATTGAAAACGTCGTATTGGTACTTGCTCGGTTTTGAACCCACAACCTCGCGCATGAGAGGTTCAACTTCCCCTAATACAAATACACGGAACTTCTCATCAAGTGCAAATCGATAGCAATTTCACGGATTTTTACATTTTGAAAAGCTGCACGGTCCCCTATTTTGGAAAACGTTAGGCTAACAAATGGGGTCGTGATCCCATTTCATAATTCTACCGGGTGGTCAAGAGGTTGGATTAAATTGGATAAAAAGAGGGTATTTGGATAAAATAAATCAATATTTTTACCGTAGACAGAGTAATCTATAGACTCATGGTATCCGTGTCACCGAAAGGGACACAAAACATTCCGGCAATCTTCATCATACTATCATTTTTACAGCTTATTACACTGCACCTTACCATTTTCACAGTTGCGGAAATGTACTATTATTGAAATAAGCACGAAAAAGATCTTATTTTCCGTTTAATCGCGGTGTAGTTTTTATTATTTCATTCATAAACGTCAAACTTGTTGTGCACATTGATGTGCTTAGCCGACACGCAATAAGGGACAGAAATATTCTTACTCTGTCTCTTTTCTTTGCTAGTGACGTTAATATATTTCTCTTTTTCTTGTGCGAATGAAAAAGAAGATATGCAGCAGTCTATAGTTTACTCTGTCTACGATTGTTACACTAGCTTCTGCCCGCGACTTTGTCGCGTGAAAATTCGCTTTTATTCTCAATACACTCCAGCGCATTGCATCGCCGTACCGCGCTATTACTTAGTTTTTGCCATTCTTTCTGACTTTCGTTCTTTTTGCTCGGCTCCTAAGGGTCCTGGCGTGATGTTAAATAGCCTATAGCCTTCCTCAAGAATGGCGCAAAAAATGCAAGAAAAAAAATTGGCCAAGTGAGAGTCGGACTCGCAAACGAAGGGTTCCGTACCACAAGGCAAAAACGCCGAAAAAAAAAACACGTTTGTTGTATGGGAGCCCAAAGTCATGCCGTCTGGTCTTTTCCTTTACTCTTCGCTTTGTTATTAGTACCTATAGATTAATTTTCGTACGCCAGCCAGAAAAAAAAAACAAAAACCTTACCAAAAAAAAAAAACAAAAATATCATAACATAAGCATACGCCCATAAATCACTATATCAATTATTGCGCTACCCGGCACCGCACCCCAGTCCCACGAGGTTGCACCCCTCGACCAGTCAATATTGGTTTTAATGTCAAATTAGCGACATCCCCATGACCTTTGATCCTTACTGAGAGGGTTCTTACCCCAGGTTCGCACGGCGCGGTATTGCAATCTGCCTAGCCTTTTCCCAACTATGTTGGAGTCGGCTTCCAGTCTAACCAGATGCAGCTGAATACCAGTATTTTACATGGAGCGACTGCCTATCTGATCTCCACAACCCAGTTACTGGGTAATATGATACCCCTTGGTAAGACTGGTTGTCAGACTTTCGGGCTTCTGACTACCCGTAACGACTGTCAAAGATTCACGAATGACAGCCGGGATCACGGAGGGGTCACGGTACCTATGTAAAGATGGTCACCCATCCACATACCAACCGCGGCAAGCGTAGCTTAACCTGATCCATCGACCTTTGCGGCTGTTATTGCATAGCCACGGGCCCCTTCGCACGTCGCGTTTTTCTCGCGGCGTTTTTTTTTAGCGCACTGGATGTTTGCTTAGCGCAGAGGGTTGAACATCCAACAGTGTTTTTATGACGCGCTGTGTTGGATTCTCGACTCAACACCGAGAACTGAAAATTCAGTGCGCGATAAAATCTCCCCTCGATATTTTTACGTCCTTGCGAAATAGCACACTTTTTCAGAAATCACCAACAAAAGTTACATTACTTCCACTATCGGTCAAGAGATGGCGCTGATCTAAAACTGCAATATTCCACACCGCAACGCGGTTTATTTTTTTAATAACCGACAAAAAGATTCCACACAGGGAAGTTCAAAATCATGTACTGAATTCATGGCTACAGTTTGCGCACTGTTTTAAAATTTAAACTGAGATTACTCTAAAATATCGGTTGAAGCCCATTGTCCCTAGTAATGCAATTAGCAGTCACGCGCCAAACTTGCTAATTGTGCGCCGCCAGGTGGCGCTAACGACTCAGGACTTATGATTATTAATTGTTTGAAACATACGGCACTGAATTACGAGCGGCCCGCAAGGCGGTTTGGGTTGCCTCGTCTTCTAAATCGACTCATAAACCGTTGGTCAACCCGTCATTATCATCACCAGCCTATAATGTTCCCACTGCTGGGACACAGGCCTCCTCTCGGTGAGAGGCAGTCCACGCGGGCCCCGTGTGGGTTGGTAGATATCACATGTCTGCATAGTCTTTTCTTAACCATATAAATGTTGGGGTCGGCTTCCAGTCTAACCGGATGCAATTTTGATAAAATTTTGTATGGAGGTAGCTGACACCTGGATTAACATATAGGCTACTTTTTATCCCGATATTCCTACGGGATCGACACATGCGGGTGAAACCACGGGGCGCAGATAGTATAATATTATAAATTCGAAAGTAACTCTGTCTGTATCTTACCTTTTCACGCCTAAACCACTGAACGGATTTCGATAAAAATTGTCAGAGAGATAGATTGCATCCCGGGGAAGGACATAGGATAGTTTTTATCGACATACCTCGCGGGCGAAGCTGCGGGCGGAAGCTAGTCTGTAATATTTATGATGTAGGTACTTAATAAAGAAATTATTCTATTCTATTCTAAGTAATGCTTGAGTGTTGAGTGAAGTTCTGCAGACGGGCTTAATTCCCGTCAAAGACCTTTTTAATTACACAAAAAACAACAATTTTGGCGAAGTTTCAAACACATTCCTGCTAACAACTTCGCCGTCTCTTCCCAACTTCAGTGCGACTTCAAAACATTCTTTGGAAGTCGTAACGACTTTAAATTTACGATATCGGTCGGCGGGGAGAGGAATCTTTGTAATTACATGCTTCATATGAGGAATGGGAGACAGCACCATCTAGTTATCGTAGCGTTTGCACAAAATCTATCTATCTCATCTGCCTGCCTTTTCCAACTATGTTGGGGTCGGCTTCCAGTCTAACCGGGTGCAGCTGAATACCAGTATTTTACATGGAGCGACTGCCTATCTGACCTCCACAACCCAGTTACTGAGTTACTGGGTAATACGATACCCCTTGGTAAGACTGGTTGTCAGACTTTCGGGCTTCTGACGACCCGTAACGACTGTCAAAGATCCACGAATGACAGCCGGGACCGACGGCTTAACGTGCTTTCCGAGGCACGGAGGGGTCACGGTATGTAAAGTTGGTCACCCATCCACAGAGCAACCGCGGCAAGCGTAGCTTAACCTGATCGATCTGTGCGGCTGTTATTATTTAGTCACGGGCCCCTCATGGGCAGAAGCTAGTACTAATAATAAAGCTGAAGAGTTTGTGTGTTGGAACGCGCTAATCTCTGAAACAGGTCGGATTTGAAAAAATATTTTTGCATTTGTTAGCCCAATTTTTGATGATGGCTATTGAATATTACGCTAGGACCCTGAGAAGTTGCGAGTATCACGTTAGGAATTTTGGTATTGCAGGTCCTGGGCGACAACACGTCTTTTAGGGTTCCGTATCCGTACCTCAATAGGAAAAAAACGGAACCTTTATAAGATCACTTTGTTGTCCGTCCGTCTGTCTATCTGTCAAGACCCTTTATCTCGGGAACGCGTAAAGGTATCGAGTTGAAATTAAAACCATATACTCATGTCTACAGTCCCTTGAAGCTGTGAAAAAATCAAACTTCTATGTTGACGTAAAAAAAAGATACGGCCGTTTATGTCGCAACAAACATAATTATATTTAGACACTCTCAAGGGAATTAAAACCTATTGACTTCCCGTTGACCTAGCATCATAAAATTTGGCAACAAGCAATGTCATGTAGCACAAATAAAGAAAAAAAAATCCGAAAACCGTAAATTTGTAGTTCCATACTTACAAATTTGTACGGAACCCTCGGTGCACGAGTCCGACTCGCACTTGACCGTTTTTTTTTTACAAGTTTTTAAATTGTCAATGAAAAGAAATGAATCCCAAAAAAACAGCATAGTGCAATACTAAGACTGACTGACTGACTGACTTCTTCTGGTGGAGAAGAAGAAGAAGCCTCCTTGTCGGAACCAGTGCGGCACCGCGCTGGCGGGATCCAACATGCTGCTACGTCCAGCAATCCCGACGACGCAGCTGTACGTGTTAAGACTGCACCACTCCACAAAGGTTGAGGAGATCGTGGAGTAATGCGTGTGAAGACCAACTGGACTTTGAGGGTCGAGAAGTTGGAGTCACATCACAACACGAACTTCAAGTCGTTCGTGGTGCGCGTTCCGACACATCATCTCGAGAAGTTCCTCAAGGAAGATTTCTGGCCGAAGGGTGTTGTGTACCGCTGGTTTCGTGGCCGGCTACATGACACCAGTCAGCGAAACACGACTTTACACGACGCAGACACTTCGTGTGCTTTAGTTTGTTAGTTTTTAGTGTAATTATAATGTATGTATTTATAGTATTTTTAAGTTATATTCATATTGCATTGTATGTGTTTTAAATGGGCCTTGATGCCTGAAATAAATGGATAGTAATAATAACTGTCTGCCCCATGTGCCCCTCCCAGAAATAAATCCTAGATCCTTGCACTAACCTCACTTTCAAGCCACCAAGTACCTACAGTATTCCATCCGTCGATATCAGGAATTTTCAATTTCGGCCAACATCGCCTCTATAGGACAATAGGGCTGCGAGCAGTCGGATTTATCGGATCCCAGCGGATATATCCGAGCACCGACAAGTGGTCGAACACGAAAGAATTGGATTTCTGCGTGAAGAATGCCTTTGTTTTTAAAAACCCAACCGATTTTAACCGTTATCGGTTATTTCCATGGTTTCGTGGCATTAGATTAAAACCAGCCTATTATTGTTCCACTTCAGAACAACGACACTCCAAAATCAAAATATTTTATTTCACATAAACCTACATGGGCACTTATGAAACGTCAGAAGCTAGGTGCACGGTTCCAATTGGTCGTTTCCTATGGAGAAGAGCCGGCAAGAAACTCCACGGTTACTCGTTTTAAAAATAATTGGCTTTTACAATGTTTTCAAATTACAGTTATAGCAGGACAGCGCAGGCCTGTCAACAAGTACCAGGTACTTGATAAAATAAAAAATGGTCTACAGATCTAAAGTCTACAAGGCCTACAAAGTCCTCACGTTTACAAAATAAGAATCTATCAAAAGGATAAATAAAAAATAAAATATAAAAACCTACTAAAACCAAGTGATATGATTGCCATTACAACCACTAATAAAGAGGTGAAAATCAGAATTGTCTGTATATGTCAAATAATAAAAAGATTATGTCAAAGAAGTATGTAAAAAATAACACTCGAGTGCAGTGTTGAGCTATAGGTCGTAAGTTCGAACCCAGACAGGCGCTTAACTTTGTGTAAATTATTTCATCACCACCGCTCTCAAACCGGTGAAGGAAAACATCGTGAGGAAACCGGCCTGTCCTAGAACCAAAAATTCGAAGAGATGTGACATCTACCAACCCGCACTGGGCCCGCGTGGTGGATTACATCCCACTCCCTCTCACTGAGAGGAGGCCTGTGTCCCAGCAGTGGTAATATTATAGGCTGATTATTTCCCATAGGATCGGGGAGCAAATTTTAAAATCAAAGGTATAGATTCTTGTCTAGGTTCAATGTAATGTAGACCTATTTGACAGTTCATCATCATCTGCCTGCCTTTTCCCAACTATGTTGGGGTCGGCTTCCAGTCTAACCGGATGTAGCTGAGTACCAGTATTTTACATGGAGCGACTGCCTATCTGACCTCCACAACTCAGTTATTGGGTAATACGATACCCCTTGATAAGACTGGTTGTCAGACTTTCGGGCTTCTGACTACCCGTAACGACTGTCAAAGATCCACGAATGACAGCTGGGACCAACGGCTTAACGTGCTTTTCGAGGCACGGAGCGGTCACGGTATGTAAAGATGGTCACCCATCCAGATGATGATGATACATATATGTAATTTATTTTAACCCGCGGTGTGACACCCCTACGCCTGAGTTAGTTAACCGCACAGATTGGAAATTGTTCTCTAATAAATGGTGAGTCAATCATGCCGCCATTTTAACTAGTTTATGTTGAACTAGCTTCTGCCCGCGACTTCGTCCACGTGAAAGTTCTTGCTGCCCTGACCCACACCGCGTCGCGTCGCATCGCATGACCTGCCCGCGCTTCACTACGTTGACAATTTTGTTTCTACTGACAATTATTTGAAACAGTATTTTTTAACTCACCATTTAAAATTAATAAATTATTATCCAAGAGAAACGTGTAAACAGGGTCACATTAAATTAGCTAGGGAAACTCACAAATTAGCTAGGGAAACTCACAAATTAGCTAGGGAAGCTCACAAATTGGCTAGGGAAACTCACAAATTAGCTAGGGAAACTCACAAATTAGCTAGGGAAACTCACAAATCACTGCGCAGTAGTTAATCGTATGAATAAAACAGCAGCGCGCATGTGCGGCTAGCGAAAAGCCAAGCTTGAGAGCGGCAAAGTCATTTGACGCAAACTGTACCAAGATGGTATAAAAGTAGACGATTTTCATATTATTTTACAGAATTATACAGAACTAGCTGCGCCCCGCGGTTTCACCCGCGTAAATGTTGATCCCGTGGGAATATCGGGATAAAAAGTAGCCTATGTGTTAATCCAGGGTGTCAGCTACCTCCATACCAAATTTTATCAAAATTGGTACAGCCGTTTGAGCGTGAAGAAGTAACAAACATATAAACACACACACACTCACAAACTTTCGCCTTTATAATATTAGTGTGATGTGATTCAACCAGTAAGAAGGCAAGCTAGACAATTGAGCGTATCAAACGCGGGTCGTTATCGTATCGTGTCCGCCACGTGTCCGCCACGTGGCCAACACGCGTCCGCCACGCGGTCGGCACGTGCTTACTAGACTCGGGGTCAAAGAGAATGGTTGAACAAATCTTGTTAATTTTAGAAAGCAAATGTTGTAGGTACTAACAGTTATTTAAAATGTTACATTGGCTTTGCAGACTTGTGAGGCATTAGCACCCGTGTTCACAAAGTGCGTTCGGACGCACAGGGTTCCAAAACCCTCATCATCTGCCTGCCTTTTCCCAACTATGTTGGGGTCGGCTTCCAGTCTAACCGGATGCAGCAATACCAGTATTTTACATGGAGCGACTGCCTATCTGACCTCCACAACCCAGTTACTGGGTAATACGATACCCCTTGGTAAGACTGGTTGTCAGACTTTCAGGCTTCTGACTACCCGTAACGATTTTCAAAGATCCACGAATGACAGCCGGGACCAACGGCTTAACGTGCTTTCCGAGGCACGGAGGGGTCTCGGTGTGTAAAGATGTTCACCCATCCACAGGCCAACTGCGGCAAGCGTAGCTTAACCTGATCGATCGACCTGTGCGACTGCTATTATTTAGCCACGATACATAGACAATACTTGAGTGGCGATCGGCACTATGCGTCCCTTAATATTTATGAATTTAAGTAGAGCGTCTGCGAAGTTTCGCTAGCTAATCTGATTTGATCCTGAGTACGCGTGCGTAGCTTAGCCGTGGGCTACTGCGGAGCGACGTCTTCACCTACAGTTATACTTTTACGACGGCGTGCCCAATTTTTTTTTACCATAACTCAAAAAAAAAACAACATTCACACCACAGAGTCTCGTCTATGGTCACCCCATGCCATAAACTAGCGTTACAGATAATGATAAATGTACGACACGCGCCACAGACATCATAGGGGTTGTTTCAACAATTAGGGGTAGAAATGTCTGTCTGGGGACTATACGGAACCTATACGTTTTTAATAAGAGAATGTTTTCGCTACATTAGTGTAGGGCAGGACGCGTATTAGGTCCTTTGTAAACACACTATCTAACCTCTAATACTATGACTGTTTTTGTGTTATTGAACACTAGGTTCTACCTGCGACTTCGCGTGAAATTTCCCCGACCCACCCAGGGCCGTCTTTAACCTATTGGAGGCCCTGGGCACATAAGGGTCACGGGCCTGTAGCGCGAGCGGTATCTACAACGCCACATGCGAACATCGCGTCATACTGACGTCACGCAAATCCTGCATCGCGCAAGCAGAGTTTACCTCGCAACTAGCATAGATACAACGGTATGTATCATCGGGCAGTTGCCCGCCAGACACAACACCCGTCTGGTCGGAGGATCCTCCCTTTTCTATAGAGTATGAGTGAACTTTACACCCTGTTCCTCATACCTCTATACTGGTGAACCCGACGTGATCGTCAGCGCAGCCTTCGAGCACCTACTCCAGCGTGACGTCATTATCATCACTCCCGCAAGCTTTAGAGCGGCGAGTCACCCAGCCAGCCAGTTCCCACGGCTTCTCCGGGTATCCTGACCATCAGTATGCAGCGACCGCTCATACCTGTTCATCACCCTCAGCCTCATCAGCAAGTGTAGATAAGAGATAATAAGAGAAACATACTAATATTTTTCATAACTGGGAGGCTAGAACCTTAGTGTAAATTGCACTGCAAATAACTTATTTTATCATTGAATCGGGTACATTATAATAATGCGTAGAATGCAACGGTGGCTGCAACGAATGGTTTTTTTATGAGAGCTCGCCGGGGCCCCCGACGTTCGCGGGGCCCTGGGCACTTGCCCAGAGTGCCCAATGGACAAGAGGGGCCTGGACCCACCCCGTCGCATCGCATCACCTGCCCGTGCTTTTACATCGTTTTCGTTTTAGCGTTTTTTCTTTTTGCTCGTCTCCTAAGGGTCATAGCGTGATGTTATATAGCCTACCTCAAGAATTGGGCTATCAAATGCAAAAATATTTTTTCAAATTCTACTGGTAGTTCCAGAGATTACCCCCTACATACAAATAAACAAATTTTACCTCTATAATATTTCTAGCAGCGCCCCGCGGTTTCTCCCGCCCAAGTGTAGATCCCGTGGGAATATCGGGTTATAAAGTATCCTTTCTGTCAATCCTGGTTATAAGCTATATGTGTGCCAAATTTCATTCAAATGCGTTCAGTAGTTTTAGCGTGAAGAAGTAACAAACATACAAACACACTCACATACTTTCGCCTTATGAGTGTGATTTATTAGTACGAATATTAGTATTAGTATAGATTGTTTATTATTACTGTTAATTGGACATCATAATTCAGGTACCTATTTAACATTTATTTATATTTTAATTAAATAATATTTATTTATAATTAACTAAAAATAACAAAATTAAATTCTAACTTAACTAAAACTATACAGAAACTAAAAAATTGCGTCGAAAAATTCATCCGCATCGCTGTCGACTGGTAATGTACCCAAGAGACTGGCGGCATTACCACGTTGTATGGCGATGCTTAGCCTCTGGCCAAGATAAAAGCCAGCCCTTGGGTCACGGGAAGTGTCAACCAGCCGTTTCGAAATTTCTTTAAAAAGACCATGAGCACTCGGACCCCACGGCCCGAGAGTTTCAACCCCAAACGGCTCGAAAATATAGTTTCCGATGAGATTATTATATTTTCGCCGCTTGAGGTTTTCCGCAGCCGCAGCAGCAGCGCCAGCACAGCATGCCGAGCCAGGAAGATGGGATGGCGCAAGAGTATCGACACACGTAGCGTCCCACACTAAAGGCCTACCCACCTTCCATGGAAATAAAGACATACCGTCCGGTCTCTTGCCATCGTCGCGTGCCAAGCCATTGGGTTCTAATACAGCTGGAACGCCGACGGTGACAAGAGCTCGTCGGATGATGTCATTAATGTTCGCGTGCCGCGCTAAGCGACCCGCACTTCGGCTGCAAGACAGGCCGTGGTGTCCGAGGCTGTTGACATCTTCGCCACAGTGACAGCGATGGGGAGAACAGCAAGGAGTGCCTAGACGTAGGGAAGCAGCGAGGCGAAAAGTAGTGTCGTCGAACAAAGTGCCTATGTTCGACGAAGGTAGTGCATGAAGCCAAAGACCCGACTCCCACCTACCCACAGCCAGCAGGCGCGCACGTTCCGCAGTAGTAGCAGACGAGTCAAGTAAATTGTTCTGTACTACTCTGCAGAGCGGCTCATCCCACCGTCTCTGGGAAGATGGATTGTCGGGTGGATCTGTATTCGGGCAAGCGAGACTCCAGGCATCCATAGCCTCGGTGAAACACGGCACATCATAATTAATCAGTGTGGAAGCTAGGATTTTCCTGATTAATTTATCAGTGCCGTGGACCGAAGATACAAAAGCCGGTAAACTAATACTAGAAATTTTGCGGACGCCGAGGCCCCCCATACGAATGGGAAGAGTAGCTTGTGCCCAAGCTCGGTCGTCCATGGCCACATTTAAAATGGAAGTTAATGTATGCCTGATAATTTGGTCCATTTTGTCTAAAAGGTGAGTGTGCTTCCATAAATGGGAAGCGCGAAGAAAATATGTTAATTTAGGGCCGAAACAGCAGTAGCGGATTAAAGTTATGGCCGAATGCATATTAATTTGGAACAATCTTTCCGAAACGTCATTGAAATTTTGGATTTTTTCGTCAATAAAAACGGGAAAGGAATTGTCAAAGATTGGGGACCCAAGGAGGCGAAGAGAGCTTTTTTCAATAATTTTGATTTCTGGAGCTATTGCGTTAAATTTGGGAAGTGTCAGATGTCTGTCAGTACTGTCCGATAAATATAGTTCACATTTCGAAAGATTGAGATCAAGGCCAATGGAATGAAGTTCATTTTTTAAAAATTGAAGGTCATGTAATACAGTTTCTGCATCGCCTCCCAAGGTTCCATCATCGAGATACCAAACGTTAAATTTGGAATTTAGCTGTCGAATAATTGGGTGAATGGCTAAACTAAAAATCACTGGCCCAAGGGGGTCACCTTGTTGACAGCCAACAGCAGATTCCAAAAGGTTGTCCCGATACAGTAATTTAGAAGGGTGTCTGTAACATTGCCAAATGAAACTATAAATTTGGGGTATTTCTTTTCTAGTTTCTGCCAGCAAGGTGTCCCTATTAACAGAATTGAAGGCATTCTTTATGTCAACCTTCAGGATGACCTCTCCTTTTCCAGAATTTAGGTAGGTCGACAAGGCGTGTACGGCAGCCTCACAACCCCCTTTGGAGCCGTAACCCAGCTGCAGGGGCTGAAATTTTTCCGAAACAACCTCACCGTAAAATTTACAACAAATTTTGGCTGCCATACGGCGGTAAGTAGTACCCACGGCAATGGGCCGAATGCCGCCATCCTTCTTACGCAGGGCACATAGATTGGCCCCGTACAGAACGTCGATGACGGCCTCGTTCACCTTGCCGGAGAGCATAAGGTTAATCAAAGCCGTAAGCTCCTTCAAGAGCAACTCACCAGCTGCCCCGGCGCCTGAACAAATAAGGTCCTTAAGGTGTTGAGGACTCAGGCCGTCGAGGCCGCCAGCGGAGCCGTTCCGGAAGGAGCAAACGGCTGTGACCAACTCTCGACCTGTAATGGTGAGGGAATGGTTATCAGAATCAGGAGGGTCGGGAAAAGAAAGGCCATCCGCTGCGGCAGGGTGTTTGCTCTCCAGAGCTGCGAGTGTTTCTGGAGAACAGGGTGCCACCACATCACTACTAAAGAGAATCCTGGCTGCTCCGCTAATGTCACCTTCCCCTAACTTAGATTCTACCAGGTGGGATATACCTTTTGATGAAGTATATCTCTGTGTCTGCAATTTTGAATCTAAATTATGAGCCGAAATATTACAGTTTTCTTTAATTTGTGCAGTTAATGTCTTTTTGGTTGCCAAATTCTTTTGTACATGTAGAATTCTGTAAGGGAAGGTGAGTAGTTGTTCCCAAGCACTTAGCGAGTTCTCGCGGGCGGCAAGACGAACGCAACCTGCAAGGTGTTGCGCCACTAGAGGTCTAGCGCCGCGGGGAACTCGCTTCAAAACAGGAATAGATTGTTTTAATTTGGACAGGGTTTTCCAAAACGGGTCAAAAGTGGATGTAGCTGGATTTGTAGGTATAACTGTTGAGACAGGGTCTGAGACGAGTGCTTTTGGTGGTCTGTGCACCTTTCCAATGTGCACATTCAAACCCCGCTTACCTTTAAAAAATCGTGCCTGGGTACACAGCGGAAATTTTCTGAAATTTAATTTAATAAATGAGCTGTTTGTTTTCTATTAATAAACTAAAATTTTATTCGAGAATATCCATCGGTTTCTTAGTAAACTTCAACAATATCCGACGCTCCTGTATACTTAACTCCTTTGTTGACTGTACATGAGAACAAATTAACAAATAAATAATATACTTATATAAAAAATGGCAACAAGGTATTTATTATAGCTTTTTCAATGATTGATGATAAGAGTATGGACCGCAGCAGGTCAAAGGTTATTCAATACTGATATGAGTAGCAAGAAAAATAAACACAATAATATATTATTATGGCCACTGAACGAATAGACAATAATATCTATAACACACTAATATTATAAAGGCGAAAGGTTGCTAGATGTTTGTTACTTCTTCACGCTCAAACGGCAGGACCAATTTTGATTAAATTTTGTATGGAGGTAGCTGACACCCTGGATTAACATAAAGGCTATTTTTTATTCCGATATTCCCACGGGATCGACACTTATGCGGGTGAAACCGCGGGGCGCAGCTAGATAATTTACTAGCTTTTGTTGAGGACGGCTATAGACTATTTAACATCACACTATGACCCTTAGGAGCCTTCTTAGCGTGTCGATAACAATCTAAATGTACTCGGCCCACAATTCGGTTACTTTGGCGCCATCACCAGCGTCCATCAGTTCCTGTAACGTGCAGCTGACAGGACACGCAGGACACGATATTAATAGTGTCCCATCGTTTGTGGAACAGCGCCACATATACACTCCAAGGCGGAGTCGTCTATGAATCTCCACCTGAACAGGTTCTCCTTGCTTCGGCCAACGAGAAAAAATAAAAAAGTCAAAAGAGCGTAAGCGAAAACGGAGCGCAGCGCGGGCAGGGCAGGTGATAGGTTTGGGTTCGAACCACGGAATCGTGGTTCACACCCACGACCTACAACTTCTTAAGAGCGTTTACACCGTACGGCATTTCATACAGACTTTCAAGACCTTATTTTACGAAATGAATGAACCGATTTTAATGAAACTTCATACGCATAAGCAGGATACAAAGCTCTAAAAAGTTACTTATGAACATTTCCGAAAAACTGTGTTACAGCCAAATTAGACCGATTTTAAAATTTCCATTGAAACCGAGATTTCCAGTTATCTTTTTTTAAATAAGACATTTTGAAAGTAACCTTTCGGCCCCATCGGCCATCTGTTCTGCGAGCAATGTGCCCTGCCCACTGCCACTTAAATTTGGCAATTCTTCGGGCTATGTTCATTACCCTGGTTCTCCTACGAATCTCTTCATTCGATCGCGTAGGGAAACATCAACTATAAAGCTACCATTTACTGGGTACGTCTTTCATTGACTTGAATGTGCCCTGGCGGCTGAGAGTATGTCATGCTCACTCAAATGTCTCGCTGACGGTGGCGTGTATGTTGGACCATTAAGTTCTCTTCAAAATGGTTGAGCTGAACGCTGCAGATCCATGCGTCATGTTCGTGATCGGGCGCCGTCAGTAGGAACTGGTCATCTCTTAGCTACCACAGCTTATTTTAATTTCTGAATGGTTTTATTTTTGTGTTTATTATTTTTTAACGGTGCACGTCTTTCTACATCGTTCTCACATGTATAATTTCAACATGAATGATGTAACCAATATTTTGTAACAATATTATGATTTAAAAGAGTGTCCGTGGAGTTTCTTGCCCGTTCTTCTCCATAGGAACCTACTACGCTTTGGAATGGGCAACTAGCTTCATCTTTCTGACTGACCGACCCCTTGAAAATTCAGAAGTGCCTGTAATTGGTTTATTTGAAATAAATGCTTTGAGTTTGAGTTGCTCTCTCTCCGTCCATTGCCCTTTGAGTGACTTTCAGCCTTCTAATGAGGCCCATTGTGGGACAAATAGGTTTATCAAAAAAAAAGGTAATATTGTACCTACCTATTTTCGAAATCAATCCGACATAACACTTTTATTTGGTCTTTTCACTGTCACTCAATGTGAAAACTTAGTTAGTTAAACGGATCTAAACACTAATAAAAAAATATTTGGTTAATTTAACTGTACTTCAGGTAGGTACACATCTGCCGAACCTTTTGGGATTTTATGTTATAGTAACTAAGTACGAATATATTCAAATTCACATAAAATCACACAGTCACTTGTCAAAGTTGCTACTTTTCAGTGAAACAAACGCGAATCAGTCACGATTTTTTTTTTCATTTGTTTTTATGCATCCCGATAATGTTTACGTATTTTTCGGCGCTATAGGAGGGACATGCGGTCCCCTCGGTTGCTTTCAAACGACTGGCATTGTCAAATTTTTATATCAAGGGGAGGGAAGCTAGGGTATCAATTAGATAGAGAGTGCATTGCGGTTGGGATTGGAAATCATATCATTTGGTTATAACAGGTTTTACTATTTTTGTTACCTTTTTGGTAGATTCTTTTATATTTTGTGAATGTGAGAACGTTGTAGGAATTGTAGTCTTTAAATTTGTAGACCATTTCCAGTTTTACTTGTTGACAGGCCTACGCTGTCCTCCCATACCAACTGTAGTTTTAAAACATCGTAAAAGCCAATTATTTTTGAAAGAGTAACCGTGGAGTTTCTTGCCGGCTCTTCTCCATAGGAAACGACCAATTGGACCGTGCACCTAGGTTCTGAAGTTTCATAAGTGCCCATGTAGGTTTATGTGTAATAAAATATTTTGATTGAGTATCAATTTGTTGTGAAAAAGCGGCCAGTTGGAAGTCGGACTCGCACCATCGTATTCCTAACTTCTTAATAATAACTAATAAAGTAATAACGGATATAAAAAGACACCTAACGAAGACGAGAGTCACTTGTTCTCCCCGACCGACATTAGGTAAGGTATCTCTGTTACAATGACTGTAATAGAGAGACCATACTGGGAACCTTAAGGTTACGGAGATATTGGAGGTCAAAATTACAACTTTTACTGAAGTTTTTTTACAAAAACAAGTTTTTAATGTTGTACCAAAAATGTGTGGTCATATTTTTAAGTGAAAGGTACAGACCATCAGACTGGAAACTCCATGGGAATGGGACCAAGATCGTAAATGGTGGAGAGGTCGAAAAAAAACTAGCCAAGTGCGAGTAGGACTCGCACACGAAGGGTTCCGTACCACAAGGCAAAAACGCCGAAAAAAACACGTTTGTTGTATAGGAGGGCCCCCCTTAAACATGTATGTTCTGTTTTTAGTATTTGTTGTTAAATCGGCAACAGAAATACATCATCTGTGAAAATTTCAACTGTCTAGCTATCACGGTTCATGAGATACAGCCTGGTGACAGACGGACAGACGGACAGTAGTTTTAGTAATAGGGTCCCATTTTTACCCTTTGGGTACGAAACCCTAAAAATATCAGCTGTGGCATACAAAACTTCAATACCCACCTACTCGACCCAAATCATCCAAATGTATGGGCCATCCGGTTTACTATAAAGAAACTAAACTGATAAAGTAAACAATTTAATGTCTCTTGGAATTCTGGAACCCAAAATTGATAGGCAAAGAGTATAAATAATAAAATAGCACGTGTTCGGTCCCCATAACTTCAAATAAAGAGTATTTAAAATTTATCAAAGGGTATAGTCACCACCAATGCCGCCGGATTAGCCCATAAGCAAATTAAGCAATTGCTTAGGGCATCACGTCTCGGCGGGCACCCTAAGGCAGAAACAGCACCGACACAGACACAGTACCTATTTGCTAGCACGTGAATGGCAAGGCTGTTTATCAGCAAGATATTACAAGACCAAAAAGTCACTCTAGATAGAGATGTGCGTCAATCTTTACAAATCGCTCGTCGATGTTTTGAAAGATACGAGGTGACTAGTGGATAGGAGGGCCTACAGGCGTGGATTGCTTAGGGCATCAAGTAGTCTTAATCCGGCACTGATCACCACCATCTGCCTGCCTTTTCCCAACTATGTTGGGGTCGGCTTCCAGTCTAACCGGATACAGCTGAATACCAGTATTTTACATGGAGCGACTGCCCATCTGACCTCCACAACCCAGTTACTGGGTAATACGATACCCCTTGGCAAGACTGGTTGTCAGACTTTCGGGCTTCTGACTACCCGTAACGACTGTCATAGATCCACGAATGACAGCCGGGACCAACGGCTTAACGTGCTTTTCTCGGTGCTGTCTCGGTATGTGAAGATGGTCACCCATCCACAGACCAACCGCAGCAAGCGGATCGATCGACCTGTGCGGCTGTTATTATTTAGCCACGGGCCCCTCTATAATTTATCAAAGGATAGTCATAATTCGGAATCCCACTGGGATAACCCTTCTGCACGGTAAGAGTTTTTCAAATTATAGATACCTATAATGTATATGTAGGTTTAGTCAGTTTTTCAGACGTATCACTTTGAAGATAAACAATTTTTATTTTTTCAGGCAAGATACGCCACAGATACAAGGATACTAATGATTATAATCCTCTAAATATGACCTGTTATTTTCGCGAATCATATTTTGATCAAGATACAATCTGACACTGACCTGCAAATTGCAAAAAAACGTAAGTAAATTTGAATTTCGCGGTCTACCACTATCCATTCACCTTAATATGGTTATATTATTAATTGTCTATAGAATCCCACCAAAAACATTTTCATGTAAAATGTTGCCAAGACGAGACCACATATGGCTCGCACTGTCAAAAAGTTATCAGATCTCATGTAGAGCCAAGCTTTTGACTCTACACGCCCTAACTTCACAAACTCTACACCTTAGCCAAAATATGAGGCTTGGCCGTTTCGTTACTACAAGAACAGCTATTGTATAACAGAAAAGTAATGAACAGTGAATAATTTTTTCACCTTACGCCCATGTGATGGTAGCGAAACGTGCCCCCAGATACTGACTGTGCCATTTTTCAAAAGGAAGCCGATAGGAATCGAGTTGTATGGAACCTTCGCGACTGTTGTGTTTAATAGAGACTTGTGTGTTACGCAACTGCCCTGGGTTATTTGTGATGTACCTAAGGGCATTGCATAGTTTGAGACTGACGCATACCTACACAAGATTGTCAATTGTTCTCAATTGTCTCCTTCCGTCCTACTAGAGTTTACTAGACCATAAGAACATCTATTTTTAACCGACTTTTAAGAATATGATCTAAATTTAGCGACAAGTATTTTTGTCTCACGAATTGACGCGCCCTTTTCTTGTGGTAACTCAAACTCAAACTCAAAGCATTTATTTCAATTAAACCTAGTACAGGCACTTTTGAATTGTTAAAAATTAAATAGTCTGTCAGTTAGTCAGAAAGTTGAAGCTAGTTGCCCATTCCAAAACTTAGATCTCTATGGAGAAGAACGTGCGAGAAACTCCATGGACACTCTTTTAAATCAAGATATTACAAAACCCTGGGTACATTATTCTTGTGGCTTCTATATGTGAGAACAATGTAAAAATAAAAAAAAGACACTAATCAAAATATAAGATTAAAAATAAACCTTGGCAGTTAGGAGATGACCAGTCTCAACCGACGGCGCCAGTTCACGTACATGACGCGTGGATCAACACCATCCAGCTCAACCATTTTGTAGGGAACCGAATGATCCAACACAAGCGCCACCATCGGTGAGACATGTAAGTGAGCATGACACGTTCTCAACTGCCATGCTCTTTCAAGTCAACATCAAAAAAATCATAAGTAATAAACGGAAACATGTTCTTACATTTACAAAATTTAAAAAGTGTTAAAACGTTAAAACCAAGTGTTAAAACACGCTGTGAATGTGTGTATAACACAGGAGCTCTTTACCTTTTGAGACAATGCAATGGCGAAATTTGAAGTGTGTGTTCGGGTATGTGTTATGTGCTTCTTAGCGTATTGAACGCCAAAAAGTTAAGCTGCGTAAACTCCATTCACTGACGCAGTCATAAGACCATCAAGTCCACAGGTGACAGGGCAATGTTATGTGCTGACGCTACACGTTTACACGCACATATCATAAACTCGTACATCGTATGCTCGTATGCCAAACAATTAGAGGAAATACGTCCAAAATGACATATATGGACAAAATGACATATATGGACAAAATGACATATATGGACAAAATGACATATATGGACAAAATGACATACCTACATGGACCAAATGAAGAAAAAAAAAATGGATGAAATGATGATGTGTTTTCCTTTTGTTATCTTGGATTTTTATTTTACTGTGTTTAGTTTAGTTTGTTGATCTTCCTGTACGAGTCGCAATAAATACTTTTTCTTTTCTTTCTTTCTTAAATGACATTGGACAAAATGACACACCGGGCTTTTTTTGAAATTGGTGGGATACAATGCTACAGTTGTCTTAACATCACGTGAAAAAGGCCTTCTCTGATGAATATAGGCCTCGCCGATGAAAATGTAAAAACATAGTGATGGTACGGAACCCTCGGTGCGCGGTTTTTGCCCGGTTTTTGTAAAAGGTAAGCCGGAGTAGATATCTTTAATATGATTATATTATTTGTCTATAGAATACTGACTGTGCCATTTTTCAAAGGGAAGCCGGTAGGAATCGAGTTGTGTGAAATCTTCGCCACTGCTGCCTTATAAATATCTTTAAATAAAAATCTGACAGCACGGTTGGCGCAGTGGTTAAGCGAGTGACTGTTGCCCTGCGTGTCGCGGGTTCGATTCCTGCACGGAACAAATATTTGTATGACCTACATGTTGTTCCGGGTCTGGCTGTGCATGTGAGTTTAAATGTTTGTAAACGCACCCACAATACAGGAGAAATTCCTAGTGTAGGGCAAAGTTAAAAAAAAAAAAAACCTTTTGTTAGTCGCCCTACATTTATCCTCTAAACACCTATTTCTTTGGATGGTTTCAATATATTGTTTTCTTACCTCTTTTTTGACGCCAGTTTGCTTACAGCGAATATTTATTTAAAATCTGAAACAAAGGAAAAATATTATTAGAATATTTGAGAGTTTGACATGATCTATATCTGTGTCGTTCTTCATGTACGAGATTACCATTCTATGCCATTTCTTTCAATGGAGTGTCAGTGGTTGACCATTAGAAAGTCATAATGACGCCAAATACAGGATACAGGAGAAATTCCTAGTGTGGGGCAACGTTTTTATATAAAAAAAAATTATATTAGTAGATTACCAAACTTGTCAAAATCAACAATTATGACATCAATGATAGACCATTCTGACACTATTGTAATAGCAGACTTGAGGCCCAGGCGATGCGATGCGACGGGGTGGGAACTTTCACGCGGACGAAGTCGATGGCAGAAGCTAGTCGTTTTTACGCACAAAATTCACAAGAAGCTGACGTCATCAATCACAGCCGTGACGTCACATATTGGTTACGAGATAATTTATTAGATCAATATTGAATGCCTTGACCTTAATCTGTGGAAGATAACGTAAAAATTGGGGTTACACATTTTTAACCGACTGCGCCAGAAGGAGGGTTATGTTTTTCGAGTGTATGTATGTATGTGTGTGTATATTGTGAGAGCGACACTGGTATATCAAAATTAAAAAAAATATAAATGGCCGATTTTTGGCGCCACTTTATCTTCTAAAAAAATTTTTTTTCTCTTAAAACGATGTAAAAAAAACGTTCCTAAATGCCCGTTCTCCTGCACCTCGGATGACCTAAATAATGCGATTGATGTCGCAATCAACGTGGCCACCTACTGGGCTCAAAGTGCTCAAACTATATTATACATAGGTATATTCGTCAGAGAATTTTAACACTGCGGTGTAGAATATTGCAGTTTTAAGTCAGCGCCATCTCTTGACCGATAGTCGAACTAATGTGATTTTTGTTGATGATTTCTGAAGTGTGCTATTTACAGACTTTGTTTTATTTTTCCTGTAATCTTCACATATCTTCTACCAAATAGAATATTTTTTTATTTTTTTCTGTGCAAACTTAGGAGATAATGTGTACATGATTATAATTCTGTAAATACATATTTGTTACGGTCGTGAATCATATTTTAATCAACGTAAAACTTAATACTGATCAGCAAATTGCAAAAAAACGTAAGAAAATTTTAATTTCGCGGGCTACCTTAGCGCTTCTACCATAAACAGTCGTTATTCATAACTTAACTTTAAGCAACTTTTATAAATACACTCGTTAGAGTGTACCTACACATTTCTACAGCCCAGAAATCACAGAGAAATGGAACAAATTGAATACAAAACCTCTTTTTTTTCTGAAGTCGGCTTTTTTGAAACTTTTTAATGATACCCGAGCCTCCACAGACTAAATAGAAAAATCTTTACGCCACAATGGGAAAGCTGTCGTAGTTTAAAAAAAGAACACCTCATTTCAAAATAACTTGAGTAAAATGAAATATTTAAGTAAAAGGATTTTCAACGTTGAATGAAACCGTTTCTATGTTTAATTAAAAAGTTTTTTAATGTCAATGAAGAGAAATAGACAAGGTCCAGTGGTTGTCAAAGTTTTATGAAACATTTTCGTAAAATATTACGTTACGTATAAACTCTTACGTTATTTATTTATTTATTTATTTATTTGCAGTTTGCAGGTCAGTGTCAGGTAGTAATTTGCGACCGTATATAATCCTATTGAATGACTATTAAATTAATCAATAGGATTATAATTATGAACTCAGATGGTTATATTGTTGATTTTGTGGTGATGTGTCTCGTGTAACGCAGTTTGTTCCGCCAGTTACCTACTCAACTGAACGCTCGCGCTCGGCGCATCCTGGACAGTCACACCCAACACCTTATTTGACTGGCCAATTCTTCTCTTACGGTGGTAGGGCTAACGACCACCCTCCCACCGGAGTCCGGCGTCAAGCAGCCTGCTGAGTTTCGTCGATGCGTGGGAGTTCCAGTGCCTTAGGCATCTTCTGGGCACGCTCGTTCCATCATAGACCTCATCCTTCGCTTTCCATCAGGCGTGGAAAATAAAATTAAAATGGCCTAACAAATGACTTACGCTATGTGGCCTAACACATGACATTTTGACGAGTTATTATACGAACATAAATGTAGGGAACAGGTGATTTTTTTTCGCGATTTCAGGTTTGGTCCCGTAGTAAAAGTTGTTCATTATGATGAGTACAATGACCTCTTAAGAGGTTGTTAATGTTTTAACAATAACCCTGTATATTGGTATATTGGCGTGGCTAGCTGACATAATATATGGCAAATAGTTTAATTTAATGTTCTGTGTCCTGTAATGTTAATTACTTTACGTGCCTACTATTATAAAACAGCAAGTTTATTTTTAACTGAACAGACAGCTGTGCTGCTGGGGAGTTTGTTGCGCCACTTCTCTTCTTCTTCCCAGGAAAGCATTAGGAAGTGGTGAAAGGCGGACGTGCCGTCTTATGTAATTTTGTCGTTCGAAAAATGCTGATTCTCAGCTTAATTTGAATAAATGACTCTTGATTTTGATTTTGACACGGTTCTGTCATTTAGTCTACCCGACGTACCATATTTTCTCTCTACATAAAACGTTTTAAAACTCTCATAAAAAAGTTTGAGAATCGCAGAGCAAACTCAGTGAATTTAATGAATCGAAAGTAAAAATAAAAGAGGTCAAGAGCGATTTCGACTCGCCCGCTGAGGGTTCCGTAGAACGACTGAAAAATAATAAAGCGAACGTTGCGAGAACCTGGCAATTCTTATTTATTTATAAAGGTTTCTAAATTTATGGAGTGCAACAGTTTAAATGTTGTAGGGATAGTTGAAGTGTGGTGACACGTCCTTACCTTGCATCTCATGTTGGCACTCATATTAAACTCACACACAAACAGGCTCACCCCCACTCACAAATACACACACACACATATACTCACACACTCCCAGATACTCTCACATATACTCACACACTCACACAAATAGTTTTTTTTTTAGATTTCTACCATAAACACTTTTCCATAAGAGATTGGTGGTTGGTGGTAGAAATCTAACTTAGAAAGATGTATTAATGATTCTAATGAAATTCTGTAAATATGTACCTGTTATTGTCGCGAATCATATTTTGATCAAGATACTGACACTGACCTGCAAATTGCAAAAAACGTAAGAAAATTTGAATTTCGCGGTCAACCACTATCCCAACAGTGCCAGCCAGAAGGGCTTTCATATTTTAATTTACTTGCGGAACCCTAAAAGTCCTCTTGTCTATCTGTAAAAGTTTAGTGAATGCCTCACAATTAATGTACTTTTATTTAGTGAATTCGAGCTTATCTTCACGCTCGTTTTGATTTATGGGGTTGGCAGAAATGTTAGTCATTTACTCAAGGTCTACAGGGTTAAATTAGATTAGCTAGCGGAACTCCGCGAACGTAATGGGTAAGTATCGTTAACTAAACATGATAAACCAAAATATAAATTAATTGGACGATTTTTTTTGTTGGGTCATCGACCGCTGTTAAGGGGCCGGCGCGGCGGAGCATGCGTAGTTCATACAAACGTAATACCAAAATAATTTGTAAATCAAACATAATGTAGTATGTATTTATTTCGATTGGATTACAGAATATCTAGGTTCCCAAATATTTATTTTGAATGGACACTGATTTAAAGAAAAATAAGTTTTCTATAGAAATTTGAAATTCCTCACCGTTTTGAGAGCAGTGGTGATGAAATTATTTACGCAAAGTAAAGCGCCTGTCTGGGTTCGAACCCATGACCTACAACTCGTAAGCGTTCCTGCACACGATGCCGTCACCCGCGCCGTCGCCGCGCCGACGCCGCACAATGACACTGTAGATACGAGTCGCGCGAAGCCCGCCACTGCGCCGCCGCCGCGCCGCGCCGCCACCGCGCGCGTTCCCCTCCCTGTCTGTTTGATTCATTCTTAAAAAGTTACGCACGTGCACCATAGAGTAAGTAAACATGTACCTAAACATAGGTATATAAGAGACGGAACTCCCATAGAAAAAGTTGAAACACGTCGCTTGTATGAAACGTGCACTAAATTTGTCATATTTTATCTATGATTAGCGCACGTTTCATAGTTTATTTTGTCATATTTTATCTATGATTAGCGCGGTGGCGGCGCGGTGGCGGCGCGGTGGCGGCGCGGTGGCGGGTTTCGCGCGACTCGTATCTAGTGTAATTGCGCGGCGTCGGCGCGGCGACGGCGCGGTGACGGCATCGTGTGCAGGAACGCTAAAGTCGAGGCCGTTACCTCTGAGCCATCACTGATCTAGAAACCTCAATTATTTATCATCAATACATCACACTAATATTATAAAGGCGAATGTTTGTGAGTGTGTGTGTGTTTTATGTTTGTTACTTCTTCACGCTCAAACGGCTAAACCAATTTTGATAAATTTTGTATAGAGGTAGCTGACACCCTGGATTAATATATATGCTATCTTTTATCCCGATATTACTACGAGATCGACACTAATGCGGGTGAAACCGCGGGGCGCAGCTAGTAATATTATAAAGGCTAAAGTTTGTGTGTGTGTTTGAATGTTTGTTACTTCTTCACGCACAAACGGCTGAACGGATTTGGATGAAACTTGCACACAGATAGTTTATAACCAGGATTACCACATAGGATACTTTTTATCCCGATATTCCCACGGGATCTACACTTATGCGGGTGAAACCGCGGGACGCTGCTAGTCATCAAATAAAATTAGTATTCCATTCGCATTTCATCCCGGATTCACGCAAAGTTTAGCGTATTTAAGTTTCTAAACGAAAACTTGGATCATTTGCACATTTTAAGAGCTCCTGATGAGTTGTCAAAATAACTTTTTGTTTGTAAACTTAGATGATTATAATACTGTTTAAATGTAAACTGTGGCGGAGATCTTCAAACGTTTTAGCAATGTATTACTGAAGTTTTTAGACTGTGGTGCGTTATAAAATGAAATTAATATAAAATCGATTTTGATGAAACTTGCGCTGTAAGCCATTAAAAAAAATGGCCACGATCCCATTGCGGAGAAATGCGTAGACAAACATAGGTACATACATACATACGTCTATAACATTTTGTATATTTGTTTGGAAGCCCTAATAGATTGTCTTAAGTGAATATAATGCAATTCCAATAATATTACATACATACATACGTGTCGAATTGATAACCTCCTTTTTTTTTAAGTCGGTTTAAAATACCATTAAACACAATTACTTCCTTTTGTCGTACGCAGTCGGGTAAAAAAGAAAAACAATTGCGTCATTTAGAAACGTAGTTTTTTCTAAAATAAATTGATTTTACGTTATTTTAACAAAATACCGTCATGGCACGTTATGTCTATAACAATACAATAATATCATGCATTAAAAGTTAATAGAACTTTCTGTTGGTCCCATAGAAGAAAAATACATTATAAATACGTATTGGCATGACGCTTTTAATGCGTACGTCTTTTTAGGGTTCCGTACCCAAAGGGTAAAAGTGGGACCCTTATTACTAAGACTCCGCTGTCCGTCTGTCACCAGGCTGTATCTCATGAACCGTGCCAGTTAGACAGTTGAAATTTTTCACGGATTGATGTATTCTGTTGCCGCTATAACAACAAATACTAAAAACCAT
>OX637569.1:1703245-1953292 GCA_951800025.1 Oligia strigilis
TCACACCCTACCTACTGCCATTCCATCAAGGTAGCCCCACTTTACCAGGTTGGGCTTACATATTCCCATTTGAATCCGGAGACGGTTCAGAGACTTCCAAGTGAACTACGGAAGGTTACACCCTGCAGGGAGATGCTCCTTTGGTGGTTTTTAGTTTTTTTTTTTTTTTTAAACTTTGCCCCACACTAGGAATTTCTCCTGTATTGTGGGTGCGTTTACAAACATTTAATCTCACATACACAAACAGCCAGACCCGGAACAACTACTTGTAGGTCATACAAATATTTGTTCCGTGCGGGAATCGAACCCGCGACACGCAGCGCAGCACCACTGCGCCAACCGTGCCGTCTAATAAAATAGTAAGTGGGAGGGGGCTGAGTATCCCGCCACAGTTGGCAACTGGTGTTAAAATCGACAGCGACTCTGTCAGAAAACCCGGCTGACGCCCGGACAAAATTAAACTGGTTGCTAATTTAATTTGACGGCACGGTTGGCGCAGTGGTTAAGTGATTGGCTGCTGCGCTGCGTGTCGCGGGTTCGATTCCCGCACGGAACAAATTTGTATGACCTACAAGTAGTTGTTCCGGGTCTGGCTGTTTGTGTATGTGAGTTTAAATGTTTGTAAACGCACCCACAATACAGGAGAAATTCCTAGTGTGGGGCAACGTTTTATTAAAAAAAAAAAAAAAAAAAAAAATTTTTTTTAATTTTTATGGCATTGATTTTTACAATCCGTGACTACAGTAACTCACACACTTGTTAAAATTCTAGGAAAATTATCTGCTTTTACAATATTTGTAAATATGTAAGCATGATCTATCAGGTCCATGTATCTATCACATAATTGATTTACCTGTCATTGCTTCATTTTTAATCCTTTTTACCTTTTGTGGTAAATGAAATGAAATGATTTTATTTTTTTTGTAAGTAGGTTTGTACAAACACTTTTACACGTCAATCATGTTTTTTTTTTTAAACTAGATGAAGTCGGCGTTTCCTATCTGACTACTCTGAGAAGAAAGGCCGAAACAAACTCAGAGGTCACAGTCTCTTTTAAAGTCCAGACATAATCTTGGTCAGGTTATATTTAGACCATGTAGATCGATGTCTGAGGTGGTCTTTTGAGGAAAGAACCACACAGATTGAGAGGACCTGTCCAGTCAGTGCACGCATTTGTCAAAAATCGTGCAGCTCAACTCAAGACTTAAGGAGCTCAACGACGGTAGACCGAATATCTATGTGGTAGACTAATTTTATTCTAGGTGCATCGTCATATAATTCAATATTATGTATACAAAACTGCTGTCATTCGTAGATCTTTGCCAGTCGTTACGGGTCGACAGAAGCTCGAAAGTCTGACAACCAGTCTTACCAAGGGATATCGTTTTACCCAGCAACTGGGTTGAGGTCAGATAGGCAGTCGCTCCATATTATAAAATTCTGGTATTCAGCTGCATCCAGTTAGACTGGAAGCCGACCCCAACATAGTTGGGAAAAGGCAGGCAGATGATGATATTTCATTTTCTAATCCCAAGTAACGCCACAGAATTCCGACTAGCCTAAACAACCTACTGTTATTATAAAAAAATAAAAATCGATTTTCGCGTGACTATTAAAAACTATTCAGTTTATATAAATAGTGACGCATTATAATTATGTTAAAACAAATTAACTTTTATTATTATAGAAGATAAGGCAGTTGAGTGGCACAATGGGAGTTAAGATATACTTTATTGCATTCGTTTTGAGCGGTAAGTGCGATTACTGTGCAGTATTTTTTTCTTAGCACTATTAGATACAACGTGTATCAGAAAGATAATTTTAAAAGCTAACAGTATTAAAATAATAATATGTACAAGTATATAAAAAGGAGAGGAAATAATCAAAAGGCGTCAAAAAATTCATCCGCATCGCTGTCAACAGGAAACGTCCCCAAAAGACTGGCAGCATTGCCATCAGAAAGATGTGTAATACAAAAGTATTATAGAGGTTTCGTTCACTGTTTAGAAAGAGTGCAAACTGCGCCTTAAAGATGCTTTCACTTAAGAAAATAGTAGATTATTTCCCAAGGAAGCAAACAACTATTTTGAAGGCGAGAGTGTTTCTTTGAATTCAGAGCGGAGCGAGGGATTCAAAGTACGTCACTCGAGTTTAAAATAGTGTTGCTCCCGAGGTGGACACTCTACTTTTTATCACCTTACATGAAAAAATAAGTAAGTAAGTGCAACTTATGAATAAGAAGAGTACGTTTATTTATTTACGTACAATTTTGAGTACTTAAACAATTACGAACGAAAGCAGGATGCTTTTCACGCGTTTTTTATTTTTTCACAATCTTTTTTTTTAATTTGGCTCGCGCGTGTTTAACTTTATCATACACCCTGTTACTTCTTCATAAAATGTTCGTGATTGATCTCTTTGGTGATTGGAACTTTTACTAAGAATATCCACATTCCAAATTCAAATTTTAGTCCCTAGGAATTTAAGAGCTATTTTAGTCCCTGTTTACGAAGAATACACTAGCTCAAGGATTCCCAAACTTATTTTTACTGTGACGCCCTTGGGAATGTGCTCTTTTTTGGCGAAGATAGCCAAAAATAATATTACGTGTTAGTTAGTTGTAGTTCTAGTAGCCTATTAAGAAATTATCAGAAAAAAAACTCCAAATGGCATTTATCTATTTTATTAGAAAAAAAAAAAAAAAAACAAAAATATAAAAGAGATATGTAATTTAGTTTGTTGGCTGACTAATGAGAAGGATGTGCTTGCTTTTCAGAGCATAGCTTCTCAAAGCGGGGTTCAAGTTTAGATATTGCCACTCTCATTTCTTTCTCTAAATTTATTGTCGACCTCTACCTACTTGCAGTGCCGGATTATGACTACTTGATGCCCTAAGCAAATCCACGCCTGCAGGCTCTCCTATCCACTAGTCGCTTCGTAATTTTTCAAAACAACGACGAGCGATTTGTAAAGATTGGCGCACATCTCTAGCTAGAGTGACTTTTGGGTCTTGTAACATCTTGCTGATAAACAGCCTTGCCATTCATGTGCTAGCAAATACTGTTTCGATGCTGTTTCTGCCTTATGGTGCCCCGCGAGACGTGATGCGCTTAATTTGCTTATGGGCTAATGCGGCACTGCCTACTTGTTCTATATAACTGCAGAAAAACCTGTTTCGCACAAGTATGCTGTCGCGAATGGAAAAAGGACCCTCAATGCTGCAGATGGCATGATATTCGTGAGAAATCTAGCTCCAAAATTCAAGCAGTTTGTCTTTGTTGTACTGGAGATTGAGGCTGGAGTCACAGGACAATTCTATGGATTGTTCTTCTTCTGCTGACGAAAGTGTTGATGGTGAGGTCGCGCGACGCTCCTGGAATAGTGCCGCGGCGCCCCAGGGCGTCGCGATGCACAGTTAGGGCAGCCCTGCTAACTAGCTCTTTTTGAATAGATATGATAAAAAAGTACTTTTTCATTTCTCATGCTCGGAAAGTAGTGTTTGTTTGATCCGAATAGCGGGTGGAAGGCGCTGCTTCCCACCTTAGGGCGGGAACGACTCATAGTAATTGCTTCCCTCTCTAGGCCGGGAATGAATTTTAAAAATAGAACTTTTGCTTAGGTAGTCAGCTACGTTTTTTTTTAATAATTAAGAAAATTGCAGCAGTCTTCTGAGTTTATAAACAGCCAGTGTAAATTAAAAAAAAAAAACTTAGTAAGTGGGACGGCCCGCCGCGGCGGTGAACAGAATCTACCTACTTATGTGGCTGTGACGCGGTGTGTTCCCTAATTCAAATTTAAAAGAGACTATTAAATAAGTAGTTAGTATTCATGTTCATGTCATCAATAAATATTTTTGAAAACCTACTATTTTTTACTTTCCATATATTCGAAATGAAAAGTAGAGTGTTTAACGCGGGTGAAAGACATCAATTCCCACTCGGACTATAGCCGTCTAAATACCTCGTATGGGAATTGATTCCTTTCGACCCTTGCATAACAATCTACTATTTCACCAATAATATTTTTTGTCCCCAGTGTTGCTGCTCCTAACTTCAGCCAGACCTCAGGTGGTCACCCCAGCTGTCCCTGCCGCGGACCCGCAACAAAATCCTCTGTCCCTGCTGACCCTACCTCTACAGCTACCAATGAACTTACTTAATAGTTTAATGAAAGGATAATTTGAAATCTGTTGTTTTATTTTTATCATCACGCCCGAAGGGGGGCCCGTGGCTAAAGAGGGGCCCGTGGCTAAAGATGGGCCCGTGGCTAAATAATAACAGCCGCACAGGTACGTTAAGCTAAGCTTGCCGCGGTTGGCCTGTGGATGGGTGACCATCTTTACATACCGTGCCTCGGAAAGCACGTTAAGCCGTTGGTTCCGAGTCAGAAGCCCGAAAGTCTGACAACCAGTCTTACCAAGGGGTATCGTATTACCCAGTAACTGGGTTCTGGAGGTCAGATAGGCAGTCGCTCCATGTAAATACTGGTATTCAGCTGCATCCGGTTAGACTGGAAGCTGACCCCAACATAGTTGGGAAAAGGCAGGCAGATGATGATCATCACGCCCGAAGGGTGCACCCTGGTACAAAACTACCAGCTGTCATTGACCCAAAAAAAATCGCTAGCTAATTTAATTTGGCCTTGTATATCCTAAATCACACTAATAATAAAGGCGAAAGTTTGTGAGTGTGTGTTTATATGTTTGTTACTTCTTCACGCTCAAACGGCTGGACCAATTTTTATAAAATTTGGTATGGAGGTAGCTGACACCCTGGATTAACATATAGGCTTATATACTTTTTTTCCCGATATTCCCACAGGATCGAAACTTATGCGGGTGAAACCGCGGGGCGCAGCTAGTAATATAAATGCGAAAGCAAGTTTGTTTGTTACCTTTTCACTGCTAAACCACTGAACCGATCATCCTGAAATTTTGCATATACATTGTCAGGTTTACAGAAACGGACATACGACATTAGTTAAAGCAGATTCTCTCCTGCCATAAGCAGACAAAAATAGCGCTTAAGAGGAAATACGGTCGGAGAGACTTTTTGAGAAAGTCTAAGTAACAAGTCATAATTCGAGGTTTGACTCTCGCCTATTTTCTCCTCCAATATTGGACCAATTTAAAAGATTCGGGTCGAATACAAAACCTCCTTTTTTGAAGTCCGTTAAAAATATGTAAATACGTAGAATGATTTCAAGTTTAAGTGAGTCACACGTGATAAATCGTGGTTTAATCATGGACTTATTATATAATTCTATTAAAATAAGTCCATGGGTTTAATTGATTCCTCCCGGTATCGTAGTAAGGCACAAAATACGATTTTTCAGGAGAGGCCGACAAAGTTTTTTTTCGGACTAAATCGCCTATAACTTTTTTTGATAATAACCTTTTTCGGATCTGATTTAACACATAATCTTGTATTTTAGTGCTCTATCTACCTGTGTAACATTTATTTAAATAAATTAGCTATTTAAGAAAATAGACGTCCCTTACACCATCGTATTTTGTTAGTAATGTCCCTTACTGACCAAGTATCTTGTAGTCCTGTCCCTTACATTAAATTGGTCTCTACGTTGGATCTAATCTATAATGAAAAAATAGTGTAATGGTCTTGTTGAAAAAATGTATGAAGAATAATTCGTTGATTGGGAAGACCCTTAACTTATGTGAAGTGGATTGGCGGCGGTAATTACACCATTTCAAGTTGTTATATTGCATAGGTTTTCAGATTCATTGCTAATATGGGGCTCATTCGAAATTTGAATCCAAAAATCAGTAGGGTAAGGGACATTTTTTAAGCTAGAATTTTTTCATATACACCATTCGAAAGAGCGCAAAATTCTGAACAAAACTGTATACTCAACTCATTTTGGGTATTTTGTTCCTTACCTCAATTGAACCTACGGTCGACGATATAGGCTAGTGCAGATCACAGCCGGGAGGCAAATGATCCTGAAGTTTAAGATGGAACGACGCCTGGGAGGAATTTGAAAATTAAGTAGGTTTTTGAAGAAACGATTGCCGTCGCCTTACCTCAAGTCTGCCCCCGTAGTGTGTGATAGGGACAGCTGCAGCTCAGACCTAAATTATCACAATAATTTTGACGAGATCGACGTTTCGTATTCCCCTTTTTTCTCCTCGAAAACTGAGCCGATTCAACTATTTTTACATTAACATTTTAAGAAAGAGTATGTTTAGGTTTCTAATATTTTTTTTTTAACTTTCCTAATTTGTCTGGTAGTCCTCTAATCACGGCGGTAAAAATAGGGCACTTTTTGTAATTTTTAGGAGGTCATATTTTCTTTATTACTAAGTAGTTGCTGAAAAAAAGAAAATGACAGGGTCGTGTTTACAACAGACCTTGATTTTATGTAAAAAAAAATGCTCTAGAGGCATTATTCAGGAAGAAAAAAGGGGAATACATTTGTATGGAGAATCGCACGCCCTGTTCCCTCATAACGAAGTCGGGAAGTGGTGAATGCTTCTCTTCCTACAATTTGCTTCTCTCATTAGGTGGTAACACACCAACTTATGTACGTTCAAAAATAACGTTTCCATGATGTCATTCACCAGTAAATTGCAGACGCTATGTGGTGACTTTTGTAGGAAACCGTGGCTCGTGTTAGTATTTCGTATTTGATGCAGCAAAGAAGCCTTCAAATTTCATACCACGGAATAGAAAAACTATTCCGTGTTTCATACCATCGTTAGGATTTGTATTCAATTCCTTCACTGGACAAGAAAGTACCTCATTTTGTGGATGTTGCTTGGAAAACTATAATGGTAGCAAAATTCTCATTTCATTTCGGCATTTAGACCGCGTCTGTGAGAGAATATTCTGGAGATTTTTATCCCATTGTAAGGTAATACAGGTATCAGAATTTAAAAAGCTAACATTCTTAATGTAATAATATGTACAAGTCTATAAAAAGGAGGGAAACTAATCAAAGGGCATCAAGAGATTCGTCCGCATCGCTGTCAACAGGAAACGTGCCCAAAAGGCTGGCGGCATTGCCACGTTGTATGGCAAAGCTGATTCTTTGGCCAAAAATAGGCCAGCCCTCTGGTCACGTGAAGAGTCGACCAACCGCTTGGCGATGTCTCGAAATACTAAGTGGGTACTTGGGCTCCATGGCCCTTGTGTTTCAATCCCAAACGGCTCAAACATATGTTCCAAAGAGATTGGAGTATTTGCGCCGTTTGAGGTTTTCTGCACCTGCAGCAGCCGCCCCACCACAGCTCACCGTGCTTGGAAGGTGGGATGGCGCGAGAGTGTCGACACATGTTGCATGCCACACCAAAGGCCTACCAACCTTCCATAGTTAAATTATGTACAGGGTCAATTATAATTAGTTAGCGAAATTTTACGCACATGTTGGGTATCTATATCATCATGAATATTCACTGAATAGGCACTCGGGCCCCATGGCCCTAGAGTTTCAACCCCAAACGGCAGAAACATATATCAGAAAACTTGAGTACGACTGTCATCATCTGCCTGCCATTTTCCAACTATGTTGAGGTCGGCTCCCAGTCATACCGGATGCAGCTGAATACCAGTATGTTACATGGAGCGACCAGTTACTGGGTAACACGATAGCCTTAAGTCCCCAAACACGCATATTTCGTCAAAAAACGTCTATTTCTTCTTCATATCTTTATTTCCACTTAATAAACCAATTAAAAAAATAGAGTAAACTTCAGTAAAAATTTTCTTCGTGTGGCTTCTGTCAGAGTGGCGCAGCGTGGCGCCTTGAGTTGACCTAACTCACCTCAATCAGAACCTACATTGAATACACCTCAGAACCTATTAAAAACTAGGGCACCTAGCGAAAATCTGTTTTCTCCCATATTTTGTCTCCAATTAGTCGGAATCAGTCGCCAAGTCACAGAATTAATCGGGTCTTAGTTTAGGAGATATAATGAGTTCAATTAGTAAGGTATAGTCCAAGAGCTAGATCGAAGAGTTCACGAAAAATTGCCAAGAAAAAATATTTCCACCTTAAACCCTTTTAAACCAGTGACCGACAAATTCTGATATTTGGCGACTGATTCCGATTAATTTCTGAATAACTATAGGGTCTATAGGTCATAATATAATATGTAAAAAAATAAATACAAATTAATAAATAAGAAAGAAAAAACGAAAACTGTATTTCATTCCAAACCATGAATTTTAATTCGTTCCAAAACACATTTTAGTCACCAAATAATAATACCAAAAGAAACAAATTCAAAATCGAAAAACTAAAATTTCAAAACCACCAATTCTGTAACAATTTCGATTCTTATAACGCAGAGTCATTTAGTAGCATGGGCATGAGCAGGGACACGGTGGGGGTGGGGGGGGTTCCGGGCAGGGGGGCTGACATGGGCAGGGGGGTGGCGGCGGCGGGGGCTGCGGGCACGGGCACTGACAGGGGGTGTATACAGTTGCTGGTCCCGTGCATGGGGGGCTGGGTCTCCCGATGCAAATCGCTGGTGGGTTGATACACGGCTGACCAGCTTCTCCGAAGCACACAGTACTTCCGTCGCAGGTACTGTAGCAGCGCCAGGGAGCGGCAGCCGCGACGCTGATGAGTGCTAGAAACGAAGTAAAAGATAAAGAAAGAAATTAAAAAAAAAATAAAGAGTAATAAAATAATAAAGAGCATAATAAAGAGTATTCTATTCTATTCTATTAACAAAAACAACTAACAGTAAGTGAAGAATTGTTAAAAGTTAAAGATTTGGGGGTTTATTTATCAACGATGCTTAAAGTTAAGTAATGATTAGCGACTCGGTAGAGGAGACTTTTGAAAAAGTCTAAGTAAAAAGTCATAATTCGAGGTTTTGCTCTCGCCTATTTCCTTCTCCAATATTGGACCAATTTAAAAGATATTTCATAAAGAGATTATGAAGAATATGCACTGTGTCCCTATGTTTTTCTTTTTTCATTAACAGTTGTCAAATTTGTACACTAGTCCTCTGTTGACAGCGTAATTTTGAGCATTTTTTGAGGGTTCTAGTGATAATAACAATAATGTATCATCAAAAAGGAAAACATAGGGACACATAAAAGTAGTTAAATAGTTTTTATTTAATATTCCGTAAAAAAATATTGCTTTAAGGAAACAAAAAAAAGACAGCAAAATGAACTGGATGAGATGGCTAAAAACAGGGTGACTAGACAGACTACTGAGATAACGACTAATGAAGAAGAAAAAAAACCGCGTTAATGATTTCTGAAAAACAGTGCTATTTAGAGACTTCGTTTTATTTTCTCTGTAATCTTTACATAAACTTCTATCACATAGAATAATTTCAGATTTTTCTCTTTGCAAACGTCGGACATAAGGGGGGGAACGGTATTTTTTTTACATTTTTCATCAAAAGTCGAAAACATTGCGGCCTAAAAAAAAAAGAAAAAATGTTTGAGAATGTGCAAACTGCGCTTTTTCATATGATACCCCACATGCCCTAGTAGCCCGACTTCAAATTTTTCAAACCCCCTTTCAGTCCCAGTTGCAAAAAATATGTAACGTAAATTTTTATTTACGTATTTGCAAAATAGTTGAACAAACGTCATATAAAACTATTCCAAATTTCAAGTTGATAGCATTAGTAGTTCTTGAGATATCCAGCTGTGACAGACAGACAGACTTAGTCTCACCGTAAAGGTTCCGTTTTTACCATTTTGGTACGGAACCCTAAAAAGATATGTTGCGTCGACCACAAATAAATAGGCAGGAGAGCAGGAGCCAAGCCGCATTGGACCCGTGTGCGCTGTGGCGGATTAAGGTCATAGCCCACGTATCAAATCGGAAAGGGAACGGCACCGTATCGCCTTTCGCCTCGCCGTCAAACAGGCATCAACCTAACGTAAGCACGTAACCAAAGCGGATCAGAAGCTCTGATAGGTCGACTCGGCTAGCCGAGGCGAACGCCTCGCTTACGGCTCGCCGACCGCTGGTTGATGGTGCAGCAGGAAGGCCGGAGGGGTGAGAGGGGCAAGGGTGGACGAAGAGACGTAAGTTCGGGTACGGGGAGACGTAAGCGCGGGGATGACGAGCCGTAACGCACCGCACCGCGGTTCGTGAGCTTGTCCCGAGGCGAGGCGATTACGTTACGATTGTGCGTTGCAGTAGGGAGTTTCATACAAAGAATACTGAACGGCTCGAGTTGATACGGTGCCGATCCCTTTCCGGTTTCATACGTGTGCTATGACCTTTTTTCACGAGTTGCGATTAGATTACTTTAATATGGTTGCTAAGCAATTTTATACTGGTCGTAATGCGAATGGTGGTGGTGGTGGAGCTGATGGTGAAATACCAGGAGAACTTTTCAACAATTAACGTCCCTGCATCGGGACAGTCCACTTCCTACCGAAGAAAGGAGGCCTGTGTCCCAGCAGTGGGAACATTATATAGACAGATTTTAACTTACCAAGAACCACGAATGCCTGTAGACCCATTTTGACTTTCACTGCATAATTTGGATGTGATCACTCCTTATATACTTTCAAGATTAACATATTGTTAATCGGTCTGTTGGCTGTGAAAATTATCGAAGATAACGTTATACGTAACATCATGGTTGTTGTACGGAGGTAGGGTGAGCTGATAACATGTTGCTTCACGCTATTATTGCTCGAGGAGTAGGCTGAGGCTGTGATCTCTCGTGGGGTTCGCTTCAACAACATTCATTGTGTCATTTACGTTGTTGAGCAGACTAATTTTTCGAACATCTTCTATCTATATATATAAAAGAAGAAACTGACTGACTGACTGACTGACTGACATATCAACGTACAGCCGAAACTACTGGGTCTAGGAATGTGAAATTTTGCACACGGCTTCCTTTTATAATGTAGGGGAGCACTAAGAAGGGGTTTTTGGAAATTCAACCTTTAAGGGGGTGAAAAGGGGGGATTTCGTTTGTATGAAAAATCTTATTCCTTGAGTTAATAAACTTGAAACTTGGCACGAATACTTATCTAACTAAATGATTAAGTTTGGCATTTTTTGTTTTTCTTAACTACCCCCTAAAGGGGGATTGGGGGGTGTCAAAGTTTGTATGGAAGAATTTTAACGGGCTGTCCGATTAACTCGAAACTCAGTATTTATACTTAAGACCAAAAATAGAGAATAACGTGTATCAGGGTTTTTCGAAAATGTACCCCTAACGAGGTGAAAAGGGGTAGTTAATTTTACAGGGGAGGATTTTACTGCGTGGCTTGATTTACTCGAAAATTGGTATAAATAATCTTTGAGTCAAGTAATGAACACATCACAAACTATTTTTCGAAATTCCACCCCTGTGGGGGTGAAAAGCGGGGGATACAGTTTATATGAAAAATCTTATTCATTTGGTTAATAAACTTGAAACTTGGCACGAAAGTAAATTATGAAGATTGGCACTTTTTGTTTTTCTAAACTACCCCCTAAAAGGGGATTGGGGGGTGTCAAAATTTGTATGGATGAATTTTAACGTGCGGTCCGATTAACTCGAAACTCGGTATTTATACTTAAGACCAAAAATAAAGAATAACACGTATCAGAAGTTTTTCGAAAATCTACCCCTAACGGGGTGAAAAGGTGTAGTTAATTTTACAGGGGAGGATTTTACTGCGTGGCTTGATTAAGTCGAAAATTGGTATCAATAAATCTTTGAGTCAAGTAATGAACACATCCTAAACGATTTTTCGAAATTCCACCCCTGTGTGGGGGGGAAAAGCGAGGATACAGTTTATATGAAAAATCTTATTCATTTGGTAAATAAACTTGAAACTTGGCAATATTTGGCTCAGAATAAATAATGTCACTTTTAGTTTTAAAAATACCCTCACAGACGATTTAGGGGGTGACAAAGTTAATAGGTTAGAAAAATATGTAACCCGCTGTCGGATTAACTCTAAACTCGGTAAAAAAGTAGGTATGTGTTTTAGGGTTTTTCAAAACTCAACTCCTACCAAGGTGGAAAAGGGTAATAAAGTTTAAGGGGTGGATTGCTGGGAAATATAGTAGGAAATGCTGTATCCACTAGCAGGAATAGCGCCACCAGTGGTTCGCAGAGCACTGGCTCCAGCGAAAGACCCAAAATGGTCTCCGACACATGACCCTTTGCACGACAACATCCTTGTGCCACAAAGGCTGAAAAGCCGAAACAGTTTTTTAAAGTGTGTCGTCCCACTCACTGGTGAACCATGACAAGAAAGACTGAAGCTGTGGTGAGACAGTCCTTCCTTACCCAAATCGTTCGTCCCACCCGCTGAAGACCTCCTCCTGAAGACCTGGACATGAGTAACCTTGGGTAACCTGGAAGTCTTTAAACAGACTAAACCCAGGTTAGCTGAAGCAAGGAAAACCTGTTCAGGTGGAGATTCATAGACGACTCCGCCTTGGAGTGTAAATTTGGTGCTGTTCCACAAACGATGGGACACTTAATATCGTGTCCTGCGTGTCCTGTCAGCTGCACGTTACAGGAACTGATGGACGCTGGTGATGGCGCCAAACAAGTAGCCGAATTCTGGGCCGAGTCCATTTAGATTGCTATCGACACGCTAAGAAGAAGAAGGGGTGGATTTTACTGATTGCTTCCATTAACTCGAAAATGAGTAGGTATCGGTCTTTGAGTCAAGTTATGGACACGTCATCCCAAACGATTTTTCAAAAATCCACCCTTGTGGGGGTGAAAAGCGAGGATCCTGTTTATTTGAAAAATCTGATTCCTTTGATCTACAAACTTAAAAATTGGCCCGAATACTTATTAATCTAAATAAATGATAAAGATCATAAACATACATATTCGAAATTTTTAGAGGAAAGTACGAAATACACGCGGACGAAGTCGCGGGCAAAGTGCTAGTACCTATATAAAGCAATTGATTAGAAATATCCTTCAAAATGAATGTATGTTAGTATGTTACTCAATTACTGAGGGGCCCGTGGCTAAATAATAACAGCCGCACAGGTCGATCGATCAGGTTAAGCTACGGTTGCCGCGGTTGGTCTGTGGATGGGAGACCATCTTTACATACCGTGACTCGGAAAGCACTTTACGCCGTTGGTCCCGACTGTCATTCGTGGATCTTTGACAGTCGTTACGGATAGTCAGAAGCCCGAAAGTCTGACAACCAGTCTTACCAAGGGGTATCGTATTACCCAGTAACTGAGTTGTGGAGGCCAGACAGGCAGTCGCTCCATGTAAAATACTGGTACTCAGCTGCATCCGGCTAGACTGGAAGCCGACCCCAACATGGTTGGGAAAAGGCTAGGCAGATGATGAATTTATGCGTTGTAATATGCAATGAGCAGTAGTGAGTGGCCTAGTGCAGTTGACCAGTTGTCTCGGGCAAGCAGGCACTGAGGACGAAAAGGCTTGGGATTGAGCTGCTTCCATTTTTTGCATTTTTAATAAAAAAAAATCTATATACACATTGACATTATTGAATTTTATAAAACAATGACATTTGCTTACTTTGTAAAGTATTATATTATTTTAATTATTGTGAATGTGAGGACTATGTGGGTCATTGTTTCTGTTTTAATCATGATCTGGCAGTTTGAGTACCTCACGGAATAGATGCGGCCTACCCAAATGTCCTGACTTTAGTATTGTTCGTCGAATCGTTGAGCTCTTTAAGTTTTGAGTTGAGCTGCACGATTTCTGACAAGTGCGTGCACTGACTGGACAGGTCCTCTCAATCTGTGTGATTCTTTCCTCAAAAGACCATCTCAGACATCGATCTAAATTGTCTTTAAAAGAGACTGTGACCTCTGAGTTTGTTTCGGCCTTTCTTCTCAGAGTAGTCAGTTATGAAACGCCGACCTCATCTAGTTTAAAAAATATGATTGACGTGTAAAAGTGTTTGTGCAAACCTACTTACAAACAAAAATAAAATCATTTATCATTTTTCTTTGTGTAAATTATTTCATCACCACTGCTCTCAAAACGGTGAAGGAAAACATCGTGAGGAAACCGGCATGTCCTAGAACCAATAATTCGAAGACATGTGACATCCGTCAACCCGCACTGGCACCGGTGGTTTATGCCCACTCTTTCTCGCAGAGAGGAGGCTTGTGTCCCAGCAGTGGGAACATTATATACTACATGAGCTGGTTAAACTTGAAGCTGACCAAAAACATAGTCAAAGTCTTAGAACATATTCTCATTCATGTCCAAACTAAAACAACCGATTTCCCTCGCAAAAGTTAAAAAAAAAACAATTAAAGTTTATTTTATTGATGCTCAATCTAGCGAGAGGCGACGGTCAATTTGTGAGTTATAACAAACCTGGGATGCTTTTGGGTATAAAAGGTTCAAATCGTTGGTGGTTAATACACAAGGTTGTCAACCATGGGGCGTCTAACGGCATTGGGTATAATAGGTAATTATACATTTACTATTTAGCCATATATTAACATTATAACTTTAGTTGTTAACTCAATTTAACTTTCTGTGAAGTTGTGATTGCCTATAGCATCTTTATTATCATCATCTGCCTAGCCGGTTGGCTTCCAGTCTAACCGTGCAGCATCTATGCAGCTTAAAGCATCTGATGAGACATTTTCAGAAATAATTTGTAATTTTTTTACCATATAAAGCTAAATGAAGACTGTTACTCGACCAATCATAATTATTACAAAGAAAAAATAAACTGTGGTTTGAAACAATGTAATTGGAGTTTTGAAGTTACTGTTATACAAAAAAGGGTAAAGAGCTCATTGTTCATCAAAAATTCCGCATCGCTGTCAATGGGAAAAGTGCCCAAAAGACTGGCGGCATTACCCCGAAGGCAAAGTCAAAGTCATTTATTTCAAATAGGCACATTAAAGGCACTTTTGAACGTCAAAAATTACTATTAAAAAAAATTGATTCTAGTCGCCCATTCCAAAAGGTAGTTTTCGTATGGAAAAGAATGGACAAGAAACTCCACCGTTACTCTTTTAAAATGTTTTACAAAGTCTTGTATACATAATATAATTATATGTGAAGACGATGCACCTAGAATAATATTAGTGT
The DNA here is from genome assembly GCA_951800025.1 of Oligia strigilis. Lineage (NCBI taxonomy): Eukaryota > Metazoa > Arthropoda > Insecta > Lepidoptera > Noctuidae > Oligia > Oligia strigilis. The sequence continues at coordinate 1,718,256 of OX637569.1, forward strand.
ACCCGTTGGATGGCAACTTTGACCGGTCCGGTCCGGTCGAAGTGGAAGTGCTTGGGGGAGGCCTATGTCCAGCAGTGGACGTCTTTCGGCTGAAATGATGATGATGAATGATGTTGGATGGCAATGCTTAACTTGTTCTTTTGGGATATCGTACGAAAAGATAAGATTTTTAAGCCAAATGTGGTCATATTCTGGCAGGTTTTTGCCAGAAAGAAAACTTCTAGCATTTGAATTTTTTAAATTCTCAGTCAAAAACGTCTGACGACATCAGTGGCACAGTGATGACATCTACAAAGTTTCGTTCGCTGTACTTTTAATGATCTGCATCATAATCTACCCAACCCTGTGGAGGTCTGCTTCCATTCAAAGTAGAAGCGACTACCTATCTGACCTCCAGAACCTAGTTACTGGGTAACACGACACCCCTAGGCAAGACTGGTTGTCAGATTACCCGTAACGACTGTCAAAGATCTACGACTGACAGCCGGGACCAACGGCTTATGCGCGTTCCGGGGTACATAATGTTTTTTTTGTTTCCAGCATTGGTAGCTTCAGCGGCAGCGGCGCCAGCGCCCCAGTACTGCGGGTGCGTCCCGCCCCCCCCGCCGTGTCCGTGCCCGCCCCCGCCGCCGCCCTGCCCGCCCCCCGTACCTCCGCCATGCCCTTGCGACCCCTGCGCTCCTCCAGCTTGTAAGTACTTCTGACTGTCATCTTTTTTAATTGCCTTGTGTTTGACTGCCCCGTTGGTCTCGTGGTTACAAGGGCGACTGCTGAGCGTGCGGCCCGGCCGGTTCAATTCCCGGGTCGGGCAAGTTTTAGGAAATTTCTTATAACATCCTGGAGTTTGGATGTTGGGGGTATGATCCGTATGATACACCCCATGCCTCGAAAAGCACGTTAAGCCATTGGCCCTGCGCCTAATTTTTCTCCGGTCGTGTCAGATAGCCGTCCCATCGGACTATGAGAGTGAGGGAAAAGGGAGTGAACCTGTGTGTGCGCACACACGCCTGCACTACAACATCTCCCGCGCCGAAGGCTGGTCTTTGTTGAGATTGGCTGCCATGGTCGAATTACGACCTGGAGGACTATAATTACCTTTAAAACCGAAACGGCAATACTAGCCGAAGCCGACATGAATTTTTCCCTTAATTCCCAGTACCTCCGAGTTCGTTCACAAAGACCTCCACCAGCATCACTACTAAAGATTGTATTCCTTACAGCACCATGCGGCGATGGACCAGTCAAGGTGCTGCTGCAAAAGAACTGCGTGCCTGAACGTCTGAGGGCCGCCGGCTTCCAGGAGATCTCCGTCCCCGGAGGCACGTTCTTCATCAGCGCATCCCCCGACGTCATCATCCAGCCGCCCCCGATCCTGGTGCGACCACCTCAGCAGGCTGCCATCACTCCCCCGGCTCTGACTGTCCAGCCACCGACGCCACCACCAGTGACTCCTCCCCCGATCTGCGTGCGACCACCTCCTCTGCCGCCGATAACCCCTCCTCCAGTGCTGGCTCGTCCTGGACCAATTCCTTGCGTGCAGCCTCCTCCTCTAGTTGTGAGAGTGCCGAAGCCAGCAGCTATCCAGCCAGCGCCGATCAGTGTGACTCAACCACGTCCGGCACCGATCAACCCACCCCAGATCGTGGTGAGGCCACCTAAACCACAAACCATTCAGCCCCCTACCATCTGCGTATCGACCCAGTCGATCCAGGGTATCCAAGGGCAGTCGATCGGACCGTGTGGATGCGTGCAGCCGGCACCACCCTGCAACCCGTGTGCGAGCCCCTGTCCCTGCCCATGCGAGCCCCCGCCACCCCCACCATGCCCCTGCGAGCCCGCACCTTGCCCCTGCCCCTGCCCCTGTGAGCCACCACCGTGCTCGCCATGCTAAATAACAAAAATCAAGGACTTACTTTTATAACGACCCCATTTAATTCCCACTGCTTGAAATGATAACGACCCGCTGCAGTAACCCCTAGGTTAAAAGGAGAAAGCTAATACACCGTCGCCTGAGCAATTTCCATCTGAGGTAGTAATGTAGAAAGGTGTAGAAGACTAATAATTACCTCACACACTCCCTTTAGCCTTACAAGAACGTTGAACATTTGCAAGAACCACAGTATAAAGAAGAATAGCAGTGCAACAACTTTTCAGCTGGTATCAAATGGTCCTACTGGAACTTTTGTCCTATACTGGGGTCGTTTTTAGAGATAAGTTCCGTGTCTATTTTAGTATGCTTCAAAGATCTCTTAACTGGTTTCTTTACAATTGACTAAGGCATGTGATAACGGTACTTTAGAGGATAAACAATTACCCGTATGAGTTTCGAATGTGTGTCGTTTACAAATGTATACTATAAGTATCTATGTATTTTATTATCGAATTAATATACGCATATTATGTATTACAAGAGCTGTTTTTTATTTTCAAGAAATTATTTCAACACACTTAACTTATCTTGTTTTTTGTTATTTGTAACTTCATCATCATCATCAGCATTATTGTAGCGGTATCTACAACACCACACGCGAACATCGCGTCATACTGACATCACGCAAATCCTGCATCGCGCAAGCAGAGTTTACCGCGCAACTAGCATAGATACAACGGCCCGACATGAATCATCGGGCAGTTGCCCGTCAGACACAACACCAGTCTGGTCGGAGGATCCTCCCTTTTCTATAGAGTATGAGTGAACTTTACACCCTATTCCTCATACCTGTATATTATCTTCATCATTGTCATCATCATTTACATCATCGTTATCATCAGCATTATCATCATCATTATCAGTATCATCATCATTATCGTTATCATCATAATTATCATCAGCATAATCATCATCATTATCATCATCATCATCATAATCATCATCATCATTGTCATTATCATCATCATAATCATCATCATAATCATAATCATCATAATCATCATCATCATTGTCATAATCATCATCATCATAATCATCAGCATCATCATCATAATCATCATCATCATTGTCATTATCATCATCATAATCATCATCATAATCATAATCATCATAATCATCATCATCATTGTCATAATCATCATCATCATAATCATCATCATCATCATCATTGTCATAATCATCATCATCATCATAATCATCATCATCATAATCATCATCATCATCATCATAATCATCATCATCATTGTCATTATCATCATCATAATCATCATCATAATCATAATCATCATCATCATAATCATCATCATCATAATCATCATCATCATCGTCATAATCATCATATTCATTATCATAATCATCATCGACAGTACATCCAACCTCACACAATGCTGACGATAGGCATGTCTTGGCGCTTCCAGTCTAACCGGATGCGGCTGAATACCAGTACTTTTCACGGAGCTACTGCCTATCTGACCTCCACAACCCAGTTACTGTTTGTCAGACTTTCAGGCTTCTGACGATCTGTAACGACAGCAGACAAAGATATACGAATGTCGTCTTAACATGCTTTCCGAGGCACTGAGGGGGCTTGCGTCTTGGTATGTAAAGATGTTCACCCATCCACGACAAGCGTAGCTTAACCTGATCGATCGACTCGTGCGGCTGTTATAACTTAGCCACAGGCCCCTGTCTGGAAGTACTGATCTGACTATAAATAATCTTTGGTCCCGCTCACTGGCGAACCATCACAAGAGAGACTGAAGCTGTGGCGAGACAGTGCTTCCTTACCCAAACCGTTCGTTCTAAAATGTGGTGCTGTTCCACAAACGATGGGACATTTAATATCGTGTCCTGCGTGTCCTGTCAGCTGCACGTTACAGGAACCCATTTAGATTGCTATCGACACGTTAAGAAGAAGAAGTACCCTGGGATGTTGTATGGTATAGTGGGCTTCCACGCGAACGGAAGCTGCGGGTAGAAGCTCTCAAGCCTGTGTCCCAGCAGTGGAAACGTAATAAGCTGATTACCATAATCAGCCTATAATGTTCCCACTGCTGGACACAGGCCTCCTCTCTTCGAAAGCGAGTGGGCTATAATCTACCACGCGGGCTCAGTGCGGGTTGATAAAATTGTCACATGTCTTCGAATGTTTGGTTCTAGGACATGCCGGTTTCCTCACGATGTTTTCCTTCACCGTTTTGAGAGCAGTGGTGATGATATTATTTACGCAAAGTAAAGCGCCTGTCTGGGTTCGAACCCACGACCTGCAACTCGTAAGTGCTACTGGACTCTGTGGCATGCATCCTAGCTACAATTTTTTTTTATGACGTATTCATTCATAAGGTTCTGAGACGCCAAGATACTTTTGGAAAATGGGTGTAAGTACTGCAAGATTCAATATATTTTCGTCCGTTCCTCTTTTTTACCAGACTACACATTATCGCCATCTAGTTTATTAGGGTTCCGTACCCAAAGGGTAAAAACGGGACCCTATTACTAAGACTCCACTGTCCGTCTGTCACCAGGCTGTATCTCATGAATCGTGATAGCTAGACAGTTTCACAGATGATGTATTTCTGTTGCCGCTATAACAACAAATACTAAAAACAGAATTAAATAAATATTTAAGGGGGACTCCCATACAACAAACGTGTTTTTTTTGCCCTTTTGTGCTCGATATCAATAATGGCAACAGGTGGGCACTTGAAATATTCACAAAATACTCAGTTGTATTTTTACTTTAATAATAAATAATAAAATTAAAATAAAATAAATATTTAAGGGAAAAAAAAAACACGTTTGTTGTATGGGAGCCCATACAACAAACGTGTTTTTTTTTTTCGGTGTTTTTGCCTTGTATTACGGAACACTTCGTGTGCGAGTCCGACTCGCACTTAGTCGGTGTTTTTAGGGTTCCGTAGCCAAATGGCAAAAACGGAACCCTTATGGATTCGTCATGTCTGTCTGTCTGTCCGTCCGTATGTCACAGCCACTTTTTTCCGAAACTATAAGAACTATACTGTTGAAATTTGGTAAGTAGATGTATTCTGTGAACCGCATTAAGTTTTAAAAAAAAAAAATAGAAAAAAACAATAAATTTTGGGGGTTCCCCATACTTAGAACTGAAACTCAAAATTTTTTTTTAAAGATGATCACGCATCCACAAACCAACCGCGGCAAGCGTAGCTTAACCCGATCGATCGACCTGTGCGGCTATTATTATATAGCCACGGGCCCCTCGTGTATAAGTAGGTATACCAACTTTTGAAAGTATGGTTGTAACTTTACATCGTATGTTTTAAACTTTAAAGCTAAGTTTTAAAGAGAAATAAGTTAACATTTTCAGAAAGTCAAACTCAAAGCACAGTCTGTCTATAATGTTCCCACTGCTGGGACACAGGCCTCCTCTCTGTGGGAGTGGGCCGTAATCCACCACGCGGGCCTAGTGCGGGTTGGTAGATGTCACATATGTCTTCGAATGTTTGGTTCTAGGACATGCCGGTTTCGTCACGATGTTTTCCTTCACCGTTTTGAGAGCAGTGGTGATGAAATAATTTACGCAAAGTAAGGCGCCAGTCTGGGATAGAACCTACGACCTACAACTCATAAGTTACGGCCGATACCACTACGCCATCACTGCTTAAACTAGCATTGTATCTTACACTAATAAAACAGGAAAGATTTGTTTGTTTGTTACACTTGAAAGGCTCCGATACTACTGGACCGATTTGAAAAAATCTTTTTGTGTTGGATAGTCTATTTATCGAGGAAGGCTATCCATACTAATATTATAAATTCGAAGGTAACTCTGTCTGTCTGTATGTTATCTTTTCACGCCTAAACCACTGAACGGATTTCAATAAAATTTCGCAGAGAGATAGACTGCATCCCGGAGAAGGACATAGGATAGTTTTTATTGACATACCTCCCGGGCGAAGCCGCGGGCGGAAGCTAGTTACAGTTACCCATATTTGTAAACTAAATGTCTATTCTATTCTAATAAATATAGAGTCCTAGAGTGGCGAAGGGAGGCCTTTGCCCAGCAGTGGGACAGAACAGGCTAACCAAAAAAAAAGAGTGGCGACCGCGTACCGGAGGACGTAGCGTTGGAATGCCTCTAAGGTGGACCGATGACCTGGTGAAGGCTGCAGGAATCCGCTGGATGCGAGAAGCACAGAACCGGTCGAAGTGGAGGTGCTTTGGGAAGGCCTATGTCCAGCAGTGGACGTCTTTCGGCTGAAATGATGATGATAATGAAATTATAGTTCGTTTTTGGAGCTGCTGCGCCCCCGTGACTCTCTTTACTTTACGCCTCCCAATTGGGGCCACTATGAATCTTGACAGTATATTATGTAAATGATAAAATTGGTGACATAGGGTACTTCGATTGAGGAACTTTAAACAAGAACTGTTAGGCATCGTCCTAATAGAACGCGAATGCGCGATCATCGCGCGAGTAAGCGACGCGAACATCGCGTGTTCGCGCGATAGCAAAAACTGGGTGCCCAAATAGAGCGCGAATACGTGATCATCGCGCGAATTTCAGACGCGAGCGACCGTGGAGTACCTAGTTTGGCTTTGGCACGGTCGGTACCTAAGACACTAAACTTATTCGAATTCAATATGTTTGATAGCGCGTTCCTACGAACTAAGTTCGCGCGAATAGATTTTCAAACACTTGAGTCGCGCGACCGCGTCGTGCGATTGTCAGTTAGGACACCTATTCGAGTTCAATATGTTTGATCGCGCGTTTTTACGAGAAAAATTCGCGCGAACCTACGATGATCGCGCATTCGCGTTCTATTAGGACCACGGAAGAGTTAAATAAGGTTGGAAAGGCCCTCGCTGCAATTTTGTACTAGGACCAGTGTCGCCGCTTGACTCCCACTATTTTAATTTCTACACATACGCAATACTATGTTTACAAATATTTCGCACACAACCAAATCACACACACATAAATCTCAGGGCAGATATTTGTTCGCCCACTAGCAATAAGCTCCCGTAGGCATAGACACTCAAACACGCATAAATGCAATAAAAATTTTCATACACGCTAGTGCTTGACAAAGCCGATATTCTTTGTCGATAAATTATCTGATGAATTTATGGGGAAAAATGAAACATTAAATAAATATTAAGAAATTATTTTATTTTATTTTGATTAACTACAAATAATCACTGACCTTGGAATAAAACATATTTATTAATTAAGTAATTGGCGCTTGCTATTAATTGCGAACGAATTTAGTACTCGTCTTTGTCGGCATTCAGTTTCCTCTACCTGTCACGTTAATCCCTGGCGTTAGGTTCTTTAGGAAACCTAAAATTTATTGCATAATTCAAATTCCTCAATTTAATTTTACTAAAATAAAAGTTTTAAGAATATAAACGTAAATATTTAAATATAACAAAATAATACACATAATGCATAAACTTAAATAAAAAATCAGAGATTAGTCCCTTTATAACATTCGGTAGGATTCATTCAATGATTAATATAATATTTAATTTACCTACTCAAAATACGTCTAAATAAAAATATACAATCATTAATTAAATATAAAATAAACCAAAAATTATCTTTGTCAAACGTAAATATAGTCGAGAATTCTATCGATGATTTTATTTAACCACATGGTTACCTCACTATCGATAAACATGCGCCGTGCATCACAGCCAATCAGAGCAAAGGACGAAACGTCAACGGTTGAAGTGTAGAGGACGCAATGCATGCAGTACATTGTACGCGTACTTGGTCATTGTGTTGATTGAGCGAGTACACAGCGGGCAATGTATATTTTTTGTAAATTGTTGCAATAATGTTGTTAATGTTTGGTATTTCATAATGATCAGTATATTTTTATGTTTTTGACACATAATATTGTAATTAAATGTTATTTTGGACTTACCGATGGAAAGATATACCTCCTCGCTTTATACCTGAGGTCTGACTTTTTGTCTTACATGTTATAATTGCACAACACGGCATTATTAAGCAGAGTTCTGTTCTCCGAAGTATTCCGGCGCGCACTGAACGCGGTGAATGTATGAATCGGTCGAGTATGATTATCGAATCATACCTGTGGCGCGCTTGCCCCGCCCACATTACCATTCCAACCTTATTTAACTCTTCCGTGATTAGGACGATGCCTTAGACTATTTGGTGGGGTCATGTAACGAACCTGCGACCGCTCTAGTTCGATGCCCTTTGGCCCAGTTAAATAGTTAAACAGAATAATTGCTACAACTACCCAGCCAGGCTGATTGGTGACCGCAGTTTGTTGATATAAAATAATTATAATTATTTCTTTACTACTATATTTTAACCGACTGCAAAAAAGAAGGAGGTTCTCAGTTTTGATGTTTTTTTTCTTGTATTTTCGGGCATTTAAAAACAGATTTGCAAAATTATTTTTTTAATGGATAAGAACTCCTCCTTTTTTTGAAGTCGGTTAAAAATGGTTTACTTGGCCCTCGCTCAATCAGTTCTCAGTTACTGTACTACATGGGGGGAACCCACAAGACACACATGTTGTGGCTAGAGTGCTCAGAGAGAGCAGTTTTAAAAGTACTGGCAAAAAAACCTATTAGATTTCCGACCTTTGGGTGCATAATGGACAGTTAACTGTTAATCGTATCAAATCCCATTGGTGCAGGATTTTTCCGTAATTTTTTTTTTTTGTCTGTGCTAAAATACCAATCAATCCAATCCAAATCCAATCCCAATCTCTTTGATTATACCTACGTAGTGCAGCGAAGAAAAAAAGAAAAACACGGACTGTCTTCGCCATAGGATTAGGATTCATATAATGTTATACTTTTATGATTCTGCCAAAGTGGCCTTTTTAGGTCCCCAGATAGGCAGTCGCTCCATGTAAAATACCTACTGGTATTCAGCTGGATCACTAACTTTGTGAGGTCCTCATAGTGAGACAGTTGTTCGTCCTACAGATTTTAGGAAACATCTGCTTCTGCCTTACGACCTTCAGCCCCTAACAAAGAAGTGGTGTGCCAACAGAGTTAGGTTAGCGTTGTTGGTTAATCGCCACTTCAACCATCCCAACTTCACCAACCAACCTTCACCAACGCGTCATACTGAATCAACCTTCACCAACGCGTCATACTGACGTCACGCAAAATTCTGCATTACGCAAGCAGAGTTTACCGCGCAACTAGCATACGCATACGCATAGCAACAGCCCGACATGAAGATGAATCATCGGGCAGTTGCCCGCCAGACACAACACCCGTCTGGTAGGAGGGTCCTCCCTGTTCTATGGAAGTTGAGTGAACTTTACACCGTGTTCCTCATACCTCTATATGCTCATATCTGAATCAGAATCAGAAATAATTTATTTGCAAAGAACGTAAGTAACAAAACATGGTTTTGATGGTGTAAAAAAAAACAAATGGATCCAGTACATTCTACCGTATGGCATGCAACATTAATCAATAATAAATTGGAAGTTAATAACATAATTGTTAGGTAATGTTTTATGTCATCTTAAAAGTCAAATTCACCAGAAAAATAATAGTCATGCATGTATACAAAATAAGAAATATAGGTAGTAAAAATAAATTGAAATATTAATTGAGCAATGTCAGAAATAAATTGAAATATTAATTGAGCAATGTCTATGACATGGTGTTATCATTTAAAAATTCACTGACGGCGTAATAGTATTTTACAACTAGTAGTTTCGTTAATTTCTTTTTGAAAAAATGAGTTGTATCATTTGGTAATTTATTGTAAATAACTGGTCCCATATGCATAATATTCGTTCTTAATAATGCAGTTTTGAAGCTTCCTGTATGTAATAGACCTTTGTATTGGGATCTCAGTAATGTCGGTCTTGAAGAGTGACCTGAGTGACTTATCATTGTTTCAAAAAAGATGAAAGTTCTATTTAACAAATAATGCTACCTCCAGAAAATAAAGTGATGGAAAGGTTAAAAGTTTTAGGGATTTAAACATAGGCACACAGCTGTCAGTAGAATTTATGCCGGTCATTGATCTAATGCAATATTTTTGGGCTCTGAATACCCTTTCTCTTTCACTGCAATTTCCCCAAAATACTACTCCGTATCTTAAGACAGAGGCAACCAGACCATGGTAAGCTAGAATGATGGTGTCAATATTAACTTTTTTGGACAAGTTGTAGAGAATATAAGCTCCTCTACTTAATTTTTTGCAGACTTCTTCTGCCTGCTGTTTCCAAGATAATTGGCTGTCAATTACAATACCTAAGAATAGGCTATTTGACTGGTTTCTGATAAACATCTCAGATTATTTAATGGTGTCTAACGAGCCCACAAAAACCTATTACTTCAAATTGCATAATGTATTTCTTTTAAAAAATAGTAAATAAAAATGTACTGTTTAAATAAGCCGCCAAAACGCTATCTTTAACAATATGGCGTCGTGACGTCACGATTCACGTAAACAACCGTTGAAACGGTCGAGATACTAGACAAAAGTCATCTGTTCTGTCAACGATAGACAGAAATTTACTAAATCATGACGTCATCTTAAGTTCAACTAATCCAGACCGTTTTCGATTACGTGGCGCCCGATTTAAAAAGATGAAGTTTTTTCGGGATTTTTTTTATAAATAATACATTGTTATTTTTAGTAAAATTAATGCAAATCGATTTTAAAAGCGATAATCTATACGAGTGTCAATAATTATGACCTTATTTTTTACATTCTCAAATAGCCTATTTAGCAACATTTTTTGTCTTGTCAATATTTTGTCCATTGTATTCAATTTTTAAAGGTTCTGCTGTTGTCAGTGTTCCTCCATTATAAAAGTCATCACGTATGTCGTTGGTTATTAAAAAAGTTGGTTGTAAGAAGAAAAACAAAGGCACATTTTTTAACCGACTTCAAAAAAAGGAGGAGGTTCTCAGTTTATCGGAATCTTTTTTAATTTTTTTAATTATGTTCCCTAATTACTCGAGGACGGCTAGACCGATTTAAAAAAAAAAATTTTTGTTTATAAAGGTAATGATGATGATGATTTTATTTTTTGTAAGTAGGTTTGTACAAACACTTATAAACGTCAATCATGTTTTTTTTAAACTAGATGAAGTCGGCGTTTCCTATCTGACTACTCTGAGAAGAAAGGCCGAAACAAACTCAGAGGTCACAGTCTCTTCTATAGTCCAGACATAATCTTGGTCAGGTTATATGAAGACCATGTAGATCGATGTCTGAGGTGGTCTTTTGAGGAAAGAACCACACAGATTGAGAGGACCTGTCCAGTCAGTGCACGCATTTGTCAAAAATCGTGCAGCTCAACTTAAGACTTAAGGAGCTCAACGATTCGACGAACAATACCAAAGAAAGGACATTTGGGTAGGCCACATAAATAACTCAAACTGCCAGACCATGAAAAAAAAAACTAACAGAACAGAGAGAATAATAATAAAAAAATATATATGTAAAATGACCCACATCGTCTTCACATTCACAATGAAAAAATAATATAATACTTTACAAAGTAAGCAAATGTCATTGTTTAAAAAAAAATCATCAATGTCAATGTGTATATAAAAAAGAAAAAAATCATTCAAAATGCAGAAATTGGAAGCAGCTCAATCCCAAGCCTTTTTGTCCTCAATATAATCTTTAACGGTATAAAAGGCTTTCTGGCACAACTTACGTTTAATGAAAGATTTGAATTCATTAAGGCTTAGATCTTGAACGTGGCTTGGTAGTTTATTGTAAAAGCGTATACATTGGCATCTGAACGAGCCACCTATTTTCTTGAGCCTGGTTGTAGGTACAACATATTTGTGTTTGTTTCTAGTATTTATATTATGGATATCACTGTATTTTTTAAACAATTTTATATTTTTATGGGCATATTAAAGATTTTCATAAATGTACTGAGAAGGCACAGTCATTACATTAATCTCTTTAAATTTGTCTCTGAGAGAGTGTCTCGGACTTAATTTATAAATTGATCGAACAGCTCGCTTCTGCAAAACAAAGATAGTCTGAATATCGGCGGCATTTCCCCACAATAGAATACCGTACGACATTACACTATGAAAATAGCTAAAGTACACTAAACGAGCAGTCTCTATATCAGTTAAATTACGAATTTTTCTAACAGCGTATGCTGCAGAACTTAGCTTTTTTGACAATTTATCTATATGTGGACCCCAAGAATACTGTGTTGTCTTCAGGATTCAATTCCTCGCCCTTTATCAACACATTAGTTTTCACCTGCCTTACGTGGGGTAGCGTAAACTTAATGCATTTGGTTTTCTTCTCGTTTAGAAGCAAATTATTAACATTGAACCAGTGGACTACTTTCGAGATCGCGCTATTTACATCGTCAGTAACCAACTGCTGACGTTTAAGTTTAAACAAAAGAGAAGTGTCATCTGCAAACAACACTATATCATGATGATCCTTTATGAGGTACGGCAAGTCATTAATATAAATGAGAAACAAGAAAGGACCAAGAATTGAGCCCTGTGGGACTCCCATTGTTACTATAGATCCGGGTGATCTTTTTCCATTAACGTCAACGCTCTGAATCCTTTTACTCAAGTATGAAATAAGAAGATCCAGAGCAGTGTTTCGGATCCCGTAGTGGCGGAGTTTCCTGATTAACGTTTCGTGAAGAACGCAATCGAATCATCATCATCATTTCAGCCAAAAGACATCCACTGCTGGACATAGGACTCCCCATATCCTCCACGCAATCGAATGCCTTGGACAAATCACAAAAGATGCCCAAGGCATCGCATTTATCTTCCCATGCATTATAAATATGTCCTAATTGTTCCTAGTAGTTGAACGACCCCTTGTAAAACCAAACTGTTTGCTATGTAATAATTTATGTTTATTAGTATATGTTCGGCGCTAGATTCAAGTAGATTCCCTTGTACGTGTTCGTGAGATTCGTTCACTATTTTCAGCAAGGCGTTGTGAACGTTCGGCGCTAGATTCTGTGGCCCGTGATTACGACGCATACGCTCTCTGATTTGCGAGACGATCTGAATTTTCAGAAGATGATTCTCCAATACGTCGTATTTTTGCTAATCTCGCTTCGCGGAGCAACTTTTAGATAGTTGAGACGTTTTTTCCTAGGCATATCAAATCAAATCAAATCATTTTATTTCAGGTATACACCCATATAAAATTTAACCGGATTACATATTGTTGACTTTTTTTTATATCAGATAAAATAAGAATAGGTATGTACTTAGAGCTTTTGATAAATACTTACTATTGAAAAAGTGAGAGAATGCTATAAACAGTAAAAACCCACTTCCAAATTTAATTTTTAATAGTACAAAAATAGCAATCATGAGAATGTGTGTGATGGACGATGGTGTGTTGTGAGAGAGGGTGTGTGTGTTTGTGTGTTTGTGGAATGTCAAGTGTACATATGAAGATGACATGTTTGTGTTGGACAATTGATTTAGTAGGAGAGGATAAAAAGTTTTATTGTATTTTTTTTGGGTTGTTTGTTTTTGAGATTTTTATTTGCTTTATTTTATTTTTTATTGTTTTTGTTTGTTGTTTTATTTTTTTGAGATATTGTAATTTTCAAATTAAATATTGTATTTGTTTTTTGTTGTATTTTAGATTTTTTGTTTTTGTTTTATATTGTAGGTATTTGTTTTTTTTTGTATTTGTTTTTTTGTTTTATATTGTGTTTATTGAGTTTTATTTTGTTGTATTTTTTGTGTTGTATTGTTTAAGCATGTACTACTTAATTAATGTGATGATTATCAAAATATATCCAATAACAAAACGAAGTGTAAGTAGGTAAAATAAAATTGTTTTTAAAACCAAATGACTCTCTTATCTAACCGTCACGAATTTAAAAAGTCTAAATATTATATTTGAAAAAATCTTCAAGCAAAGCGGTTACAATTGTCAGTGTTGCAAAACTAAATAATTCCGAATTTAAAAATAATTTCGAATACCGTTACAAAACATTTATTTGAGGGTGACAATACTGATATATTTTTTAGACAAACATTCAATTGAAATTAAACTCTTAACTCAATTAAATAAGGTTGATTTTAGAATGTAGTGGGTTTTACAAATGGCGGTTTGTAGATTGAGATTTGCAGTAATGAAAGAGTATAAATGGGGATTTTTCTGAATGATTTTCATCAGACGATCGAAAAATGGCGAAGGGCAAAGTCATATGGTTATCGGGTAAATATATCGTTGTATATTTCCTTTTCTTTCGATTCTTTAGTTCTACTTCCCTCGATTTTAAAATATAATATAAAGTAAAAAAGTTAAAAAAATGGTTTACAAATTTTGACGGACAACTTACATACATGTATACTTAGATACGAACAGTGCAAGTTAAATAAAAGCTTGTAAAAGACAATAAGTACAAATTGAAAATTATCATTAATTTCGGAAGCCGTTGTCTGGTTCCATATTCTCGTTTTTTGCCGCCGACTTTAGAAATACAGACATACAGTACTAGCTGCACCCCGCGGTTTCACCCGCGGTGTCGATCCCGTGGGAATATCGGGATAAAAACTATCCTATGTCCGTCCCCGGGATGCAATCTATCTCTCTGCCAAATTTTATCGAAATCCGTTCAGTGGTTTAGGCGTGAAAAGGTAACTTAAAGACAGGTTACTTTCAAATTTATAATATTAGTATGGATTTGACCATGTATTCTTTCCCCACAGTTCTTTTCCTGGGTACTGCGCTGGGGCAGCCCTGCCCACAGCCGGAGCCTCAGTTGTGCCCCTGCCCGTGTCAACCCCAGCCTGCCCCACCCACCCCATGTGACGTGGATTCGGCTCAGCAAATAGGGCCGTGCAACCCCTGCGAGCCACCCGTCAACTATGTCTACGGACAGGCTCCTTCGGGTAAGTGAGAGAGAAGGAACGAATTGGTCACCGTTACTTCGGAAGTTGGCGGTGTGACACCCCCGTGCCTCGGAATAAGCCGGTAAGCCTCGGAAAGCACGTTAAGCCGTTGGTCCCAGCTGTCATTCGTGGATCTTTGACAGTGGTTACGGGTCGTCAGAAGCCCGAAATTCTGACAACCAGTCTTACCGAGAGGTTTCGTATTACCCAGTAGCTGGGTTGTGAAGGTCAGATAGGCAGTTGCTCCATGTAAAATACTGGTATTCAGCTGCATCCGGCTAGACTGGAAGCCGACCTCAACATAGTTTGGAAAAGGCAGGCAGATGATGATGTTATTTTGTTTTCCACAGGTTCCATCCTAATCAGACCAGGACAGATCAGGTTCCCGGCACCGCCCCCAATCGTGGTGCGCCCTGGTGAGATCAGGCTGCCCCAACCACCCGCAATATGGGTGAAGCCCGCCCCAGTGCAACCACCCACCCCAGCCCCGATAACGGTGCGACCACCGCCCGTACAGCCCCCGACCCCATCACCGTTCTACGTCAGAGTACCACCCGTGAACCCGCCCCAGCCGCCCCCACTGATCGTCCGACCTCAGCCCGTCGCTGTACCCAAACCTCCACCAATCAGGGTAAGCTAATTTATCATTGTATTTTTTTTTATTGCTATGAATGTGTCTGTTCTTGACTCGATCTCGCCTGATAGAAAGCGATGGATGAGGTCTATGATGGAACCAGCGTTACAAGTGGAAGGGAACACAGTCGCTGGCAGAGAGTTCCACACTTTGGGCGCATAATAATCGTGGAGGAGAAGCGCTGAGTATGACTGGTCGGGATATCAACCAAGTGTGGATGGAACGCTGCAGTACGTGTGGTTGTCTGGTAGTAAAAGGGTGAGGTCCGATAGGCAGTCGCTCCATGTAAAATACTGGTATTCAGCTGCATTCGGTTAGACTGGAAGCCAACCACAGCATTATGCAGGGACTAAAATGACGCATCACAAATCACATTGCCGTTATCTTCGTATTTTAGACAGCAAACTAAAAAAACATTGAGCAAAAAGTATTGCTGGGAGATAAAAAAATTAACAAAAAGTCGAAATTTAGAACTTCAATATCTCCGTAATCCCCCCACTCCCTCACACAGAGAGGAGGCCTGAGGCCCAGCAGTGGGAACGTTATAGATCAGCA
The DNA here is from genome assembly GCA_951800025.1 of Oligia strigilis. Classification (NCBI taxonomy): domain Eukaryota; kingdom Metazoa; phylum Arthropoda; class Insecta; order Lepidoptera; family Noctuidae; genus Oligia; species Oligia strigilis. The sequence continues at coordinate 1,734,245 of OX637569.1, forward strand.
GAAAAATATTCTGACCACAAAGTTCTAACATATCTTTTGTTTCCAGGTGCAACCTCCACCAGTACAGCCCCCCGTCCCCGGTGCCCTCGTCGTCAGACCCCCGAAGATCATCGTGCCTGCCCCCCCGACCATCTGCTTCCGCCCGAACCCACCCCAGAACTTCAGAACCCTCGGTGCCGCGACCATCTGCAGGGCTAACGGGCAAAATGACATCGGATCCTCACCTGGGGCGTCAATTTCATCGTGCTCGTCGTGTCCTTGCCCTCCCCCACCGTGCCCACCCCCCCCATGCCCATGCTCTTGCCCGCCACCACCATGCCCAGTCTGCCCTCCCCCCTGTCTATGCCCGTGCTGATAGCAATATAATATATATGTAGTTTTATGTATATATATGATTTAGTATACATTTGTAAGTGAATGAGCGTTCGAAATAAAGTACGGGTAATTTGTGCAGTTAAAAGTTTTTGTTTTATTTATTTTAATCATGTTGACCCATTGGTCCCGGCTGTCATTCGTAGATCTTTGAGTTTGACAGTCGTTACGGGTAGTCAGAAGTCCAAAACTGACAACCAGTCTTACCAAGGGGTGTCGTGTTTCCCTATAACTGGGTTGTGGAAGTCAGACAGGCAGTCGTTCCATATAAAAGACTGGTTTTCAGTTGCATGTAAGATCTGGTTAGATTGGAAGCCGACCCCAACATAGTTGGGAAAAGGGTAGGCAGTTTTTATATTTATTTTTTAAACAAGTGCCTATTTGGCTGGACCGGTTTTGACAGGACTCTCACTGGCAGATAGCTGATGCTATAAGGAGTAACTTAGGCTATTTTCATTTTAGAAAAAGTATTAGGTTTCCGCGAAAAAAAATAAAACCCGTAAAGTCCAATTTGTTTCGTTTCACAGCACAGCTAGTGTAAAACCAAAATGTGTTAAAAGTCACCGTAAGAAGAGGTAAAGACATGAATGAGATGGCATTCAAATATAGGAGCGCCATCTCTTTCTCCCGCTTCAGTTGATAGCTCTAAATACGCGCAGGTTCATTAGGACCCCACTGACCAAATAAAAATACAACAAGAGAGCCGCCGTAGTTCTATGACTCGCTTATGGGGATTACAGGACATAAAAGTTAAAAACGCAAGTTTTTTATTGCCTAAAAGTATATGATCGACTACAGTAAACAAAATCAAAAAAATATATGATATTCTTCAGGATACGACTAATTTGATACGACAGAAAAAAATCATGAAGATTCCTCTAAAACTTTCTTTCACAATAAAAACCATACTAATAGACATAAAATTTTGATCCTTCTGATTTTTTGTGGGGGAGTCCGTTTCTACGCAGGGGAGTCCGTTTCTACGCAGTGAAGTAGTACTCGGGGTGGATCTGCCCTAAATCCATCCACATTCGACACAGCCTAGCTGGGGGGTTTGTGTACACACGTCGACATGACGCATTCGCATTCGGGATACAGGTCATCGAATATGCCTGTTATCACACTCGTGGGGCTCGCACGGCGCCAAGGTTCAGCAAGAAACCGGTCGTCAGCCACTCATACGCATACGGCGCAACTTTCGCATTACGCAAAGCAAACAATCTCTTTGTCAGATAATTCTACAAGCAACATACTAAAGCAACTGAATGATTTTAAAGGATATTGCTAGTCCATTGCTTCTTATGTTTTAAAATGTTGTCTGCTCAACAAAATAAATAACGCAATGAATGTTGTTGAACTGTCAAATGAAAGCCTTTGCCAATGTTTTAATTTTTTAGTCCAAACAATAGATTTTTTGAAAATTGCTTCTTAATTTGCAACAAATTACCAGCGCGCGTTGTCATCGCTTTTCTCTTTCTTTTCTATGCAGTCTGACTTTGACTTTGACTTTAGGACAACAACTCACTACCCACTAAAGAATGAAATATGAAATTTTCAAGATGCACCTCAGTAGCGAAGGGTAAATTTTTGTAAGAGGTAAGCTGGAGTCTCTTCTTTAATGAGGAATCTTTAATGTGATTATATTATTTGTCTATAGAATACTGACTGTGCCATTTTTCAAAAATGAATGATTTTGAAGGATATTGCTAATCCATTGCTTCATATGTTCGAAAATGTTGTCTGCTCAACAACGTAAATAACGCAATGAATGTTGTTGAACTGTCAAATGAAAGCCGTTGCGCAATTACGTCGCAGGTTCCAGGTTAATACGTCAAGGAAAAATTAAACAAAAAAATCAAATACATACATTTTATTTGCCAATGAGAAATAGATCCATAATACATAATAATATTTTATAAAAATTTTGGAATAATACATTTACATTTTTTTTTCAATCCAGGCGTAATATTTCAAGACAAACGACGAAAATTCCAATAAAAATAAAATAAAATACTCTGTTAAGAAGAAAATTTACAAAATTTTTGGAAGAAAACTCTTTTACATTAATAGTTTAAAAAAAACATCAATTACAGCCTTTGCGCCGTAACTAATTCACGTGACACTTCAGAACCGCCACACATTTTGAAACTCACTCTAATTTTCAGTATTTATCACACAAAAAAATAAATTAGTCTGCTTGCAAATATCTCCAATACACCTGAAGTTTTTTTTTTTTAATTTGCTTCTCTTAATTTTAATCAAAAAGCCATGAAATGAGCTTGGTCGTTATACCCACTGCAGGTGTTCGTGGACATCGTCGGCGAAGCTCCAGAGATGCGAATGTTACTGTTGTAATAAGCCGACGAAGTGTTACTGTTTATAAAAAAGAACGGCCAAGACCAAGACCTAAGCCGCCAAGGCCTCCGGCGCCAAGGCCTCCGTATCCGAGGCCTCCGAGGCCGCCGTAGCCGAGTCCTCCTAATCCGCCCATGAGGCCATAACCGTACGACGGTAACGATTCACAGACGGTGGAGGTGCCTAAACCTCCGAGGCCGAGACCGAGACCGCCAAGGCCTCCAATTCCGCCAAGGCCTCCAATTCCGCCTAGACCGCCGAGACCGCCGTAACCACCGAGACCGCCATACCCACCAAGACCATAAGACGGTACTGATTCACAGACAGTAGACATTCCTCCGAGGCCTAGACCGATGCCTCCAAGACCGCCAATTCCCCCCAGTCCGCCGAGTCCAAGGCCACCAAGTCCCCCAATGCCACCAAGTCCCCCAAGGCCACCAAGTCCCCCAAGGCCACCGATTCCTCCGAGTCCTCCAAGGCCATAACCGTACGACGGTACCGATTCACAAACTGTGCTGACGCCACCTAGGCCTCCAAGCCCTAAACCGAGGCCTAATCCACCGTAACCTATATTCGGCATAGATTCGCAGACAGTTGTCCCTCCGATGCCGCCGAGTCCTCCAAGACCAAGGCCTCCAAGACCTCCGAGGCCTCCCAAACCGCCGAGGCCATAACCGTAAGATGGTACCGATTCACACACGGTGCCGACGCCGCCTAAACCTCCAAGGCCTAAACCGAGGCCTAATCCACCGTAACCCATATTCGGCATAGATTCGCAGACAGTTGTCCCTCCGATGCCGCCGAGTCCTCCAAGACCAAGGCCTCCGAGACCTCCGAAGCCTCCCAAACCGCCGAGGCCATAACCGCCGTAGGAAGGTACAGATTCACAGACGGTGCCGACGCCGCCTAATCCTCCAAGGCCGAGTCCGAGGCCGCCAAGACCGCCGAGGCCTCCGATTCCGCCGAGGTAGCCGAGGCCACCCAACCCGAGGGGTCCAGATTCACAGACTGTCGCGCCGAGTCCAGGCATGTAGTTGGGGCCCGACTCGCATACCGTGGTTTGCCCCAAGCCCAGGGGGTTGCAGCGGGCGACGCACAGGAAAGCTAAGAAAATAAAAACAACAAATTTGAAACAACAACGTTCTGTGTCTTTGAAAATCATTTGATGATGACATTAGCGGAATAACGTTTTATATAATTACTAGCTGCGCCCCGCGGTTTTACCCGCGTAAATGTCAATCCCGTGGGAATATCGGGATAAAAAGTAGCCTATATGTTAATCCAGGGTGTCAGCTACCTCCATACCAAATTTTAGCAACATTGGTCCAGCCGTTTGAGCGTGAAGAAGTAACAAACATATAAACACACACACACACCCCCCCTCACAAACTTTCGCCTTTATAATATTAGTGTGATGAATTGCTAAACGCCATTTTAGGTTTCCGGAGCCAAATGGCAAAAACGGAACCCAAACAAAGACCTAAGCCGTCAAGGCCTCCGTATCCGAGGCCTCCGAGGCCGCCAACTCAAAGCATTTATTTAAATTAAACCATTTACAGGCACTTTCGAACTGTCAGAGTCGGTCGGTTAGTCAGAAAGTTGAAGCTAGTTGCCCATTCCAAAATGTAGATCTCTATGGAGAAGAACGGGCAAGAAACTCCATGGACACTGTTTTTAATCAAGATATTTCAAAATCCTGGGTACATTATTACAGTATTTAAACAGTAAGTACCTCTACTTTGTCATGTCCATCTGTTGGTCCGTCCGAAATAAAAAGAAAACCACGGAACCCTTCACTGTATGTGACCCGACATGCATTTGGCCGGTTTTTAGGGTTCCGTACCCAAAGGATAAAAACAAGACCCTATTACTAAGACTCCACTGTCCGTCTGTCACCAGGCTGTATCTCATGAACCGTGATAGCAAGACAGTTGAAATTTTCACAGATGATGTATTTCTGTTGCCGCTATAACAACAAATACTAAAAACAGAATAAAATAAATATTTAAGGGGGGCTCCCATACAACAAACGTGTTTTTATCGGCATTTTTGCCATGTGGTACGGAACCCTTCGTGTGCGAGTCCGACTCGCACTTGGCTAGTTTTTAATAAGATTCGTGGTGCAAGTTGGCTTGATCTTAAGAACATAATATAATGTACCATATTTTGACAAATAAATGATTAAGATTTTTTATCACATTGCAATATTTTTAGTAGACGAGCTCGTGGCTAAATAATAACAGCCACACAGGTCGATCGATCAGGTTAAGCTACGCTTACCGCGGTTGGTCTGTGGATGTTTGACCATCTTTACATACCGAGACCCCTCCGTGCCTTGGAAAGCACGTTAAGCCGTTGGTCCCGGCTGTCATTCGTGGATCTTTGACAGTCGTTACGGGTAGTCAGAAGCCCGAAAGTCTGACAACCAGTGTTACCAAGTCGTATCGTATTACCCAGTAACTGGGTTGTGGAGTCAGATATGCAGTCGCTCCATGTAAAATACTGGTATTCAGCTGTATCCGGTTAGACTAGAAGCCGACCCCAACATAGTTAGGAAAAGGCGAGGCAGATGATGACGATGCAATACTTTTTAACAGGAAATCTATTAGTAAAATAATGATTTACTTACCAGCGAATACTAAAGCCTTGGATGCCATTTCTGTGCCTTTGACAGTCTGTGTCAAAAATCTAAAAACTTCCACTTTATATACCAAAAAAACTAATTTCTTTTATTATTAAAACTATCTTTCACGGCTTCATAGCTCTACCGTAACGGACGATCTTCGAAAAATATTTTGAGAAAATTGCATTTTAAAGTTACCTAATTAAAAAATGCTTTTGAAAACATTGCGTTAATTAAATTCCTCTAATGTATAAATATTACTAGTCACTTTGGATATTGATTCATAGTTATTCAAATGGTAAGATTCACTCATCAAAGTCAAAGTCAAATCATTTATTTCAAAAAGGCGCATTAGAGGCACTTTTGAACGTCAAAAAATAGAATTGATTTTCATCGCCCATTCCAAAAAGCTGAAAAAAACTCTATTTTAGTTTTTTTCAGCTTTTTGGAAATTGGATTGACTTACCAAGATAATTTTAGCCTGGAAACGTACCTGTTAACAAAATAAAACAATTAATTAATACAATTTGTACTGACAAACATTGAAAAGAGTTAGCTTACATGGGAATGATTGTATTAATAAAAAACCGGCCAAGTGCGAGTCGGACTCGCACACGAAGGGTTCCGTACCACAAGGCAAAAACGCCGATAAAAACACGTTTGTTGTATGGGAGCCCCCCTTAAATATTTATTTTATTTTAATTTTATTATTGAAGTAAAAATACAACTGAGTATTTTGTGAATATTTCAAGTGCCTACCTGTTGCCATTATTGATATCGAGCAAAAAAGGGCAAAAAAATCGCGTTTGTTGTATGGGAGCCCCCCTTAAATATTTATTTTATTTTGTTTTTAGTATTTGTTGTTATAGCGGCAACAGAACTACATAATTTGTGAAAATTTCAACTGTCTAGCTATCGCGATTCTTGAGATACAGCCTGGTGACAGACAGACGGACGGACGGACAGACAGCGAAGTCTTAGTAATAGGGTCCCGTTTTTACTAAAAAGAAAAAGACATACAGATGTTATTAATTGTATCGACTATAACGTATATAATACATATAAAATGCTTCAATGTACCTATAGTTCGATACTGAGATAGACTCATGATTGCACAAGTTTAAACCTTAGTGGTTTTTGGTGGCTTCATAAATCTTTCTCTGTATTCTTTTGTATATTTATGATAAACAAAAAATTAAAAAAAAAAGTCCCGGCTGGAACTTCACAGTACCTAGGTACGTAACCGTTCGGCGCGGAGATTGGATAACCTACTTTATCGCTCGGTGTCCAACTTTTAACCTTTTTTAAATATTTTTGGGACAAAATATAACATGGGGTAAAAATTATTGGAATCGATTCAGTTACTTATTCTAAACTATATTCAGGTTTCGCTTATACTAAAAATAACGTTGTATAATAGAAATGTCAACATTCATGGCCACAGCCACAGATCAATTTGATCTTAAATTACGGAGGTTTACAGAAAAGTATCCCAAGGTAACAAGGAACTACAAAATGTGTAGTTTTCGGACAAGACCGAAACCGCAGTCACTGTCGGACTGCATAGAAAAGAAAGAGAAGCGCGATGACACAACCCTGGTAATTTATTGCAAAATATGAAGCAATTATTTACTTACAAAAAATCAATTGTTGGGACTAAAAAACTAAAACACTAGTGTTTTAGTATGTTGCTTGTAGAATAATTTGACAAAAAATCAGAATGATTATAAGTATATTAGTATGGTTTTTATTTTAAAAAGAAAATTTTTAGAGGGATCTTCATGATTTTTTTCTATCGTATCAAATTAGTTGTATTATGTTTTCAACACACTATCTACCTAGCATATATCCTGAAGAATATATTGTTCCTGTAAGCCCATTGTTTTGTCTACCCCTTGCGTGATACTATAATTATTTGGTTATCATGTGACGTTTTAATAAATCCGAACTTATAAATATTGATACAATTCAACTATTAATACGAAATTAAGCATGAACACCATAACGATTGAAAATTAAACCTTTAGCGATAAAAAATAGAGTTGATATTTGTATAACTATACAAGTAAATGTTTTGGAAAGGGTTGCATGTATAAAAAGGTATTTTAATAAAGTTTTCAGTTTGATTCAAATCGCAATGAGTGCGCTACTATTAATTCTATTAGGTACGTATTTAATATTATTACTTCCTTGATAAAAAAACTAAACTAAAACTGGGTTGTGGAGGTCAGGGGGCCTAAAAAGGCCACTTTGGCAGAATCATGAAAGGATAACATTATGAATCATAATATGGCGAAGAAAGTCTGGGTTTTTCTTTTTATCGCTGCACTACGTAGGTATAATCAAAGAGATTGGGATTGGATTTGGATTGGATTGATTGGTATTTTAGCACAGACCAAAAAATATAACGGAAAAATTCTTCACCAATAGGATTTGATACGATTAACTTAACAGTTAACTGTCCATTAAGATTCATAATGTTATCCTTTTATGATTCTGCCAAAGTGGCCTTTTTAGGCCCCCAGATAGGCAGTCGCTACATGTAAAATACTGGTATTCAGGTGGATCCGGTTAGACTGGCGGACCCCTCCTGCCAACCTCAAAGAAGAAAAGGCATATTGAAACCATAATTATTTTGGCATGTATTTATTTTAGAACCTACAACAATCCCATTTTGCGCTCTTTAAAATATTATCTATTCAACACTCTATTATAATATTTTGGTGCTTCTTTTTATGATCGTTAAGAAAACCAGGAAGATCCATTAGATTATTTAGCACCGCATGGTATAAATATCACAATGGGAATTTTCCAGTTTCCGCTGACCAACTTTAACCTTTTGACGGCCACACGTTTAAAAATCAAAAACGTGCTCTCGGCGTCAAAGTCTGTCATGTAGTCGAACCGTGGCGTGCTGGGCACATTTTGGTTTGTCATCTATAGGTACGTGACTGTGACGGTCAAAAGGTTAAAACTTCAGATAATGATTAAAAAGACCAATAACTAAAAATGGTCCTCATCGTTTGACGTTCAAAAATTACTTTGACGTTCGCGCATTTAAATATTTTCCGGTACTTTTTCCAGGTATTCTTCTATATTCTGTAGCTGCTGTCCCAGGGTTTGGATTCGGAGTTGATACAGACAAGAAGCAGGTCTCGTTTAGGTACAACTTTATACCTAGGATACCTCCTAAGTTTACAGATCTACCTACTGTTTCTTTAAATTCGTAGTGGTCTAGCTGTGGTCGAAAAAGTGTTTTTCCCAGGGTTTGGGGGACTAAAAAGTGCTTTATGGGGATTTGGGGGCACATAAAAGTGTTCTTTTGTGAATTTGGGACCTTAAAAGTGACGTCATAAAGATCAATATTGTAAATTAAGGAATTATTACTTTGTAAGCTGAGTTGAGGAAGTATTATATCGTTTGGGCTTGAGCCAACTATGGTTATTCGTGAGCTTATCATTTAATTTTAAGACGCAATAAAACTGATGATAAATAGTTTTAAGTAAGTAATAAAATTCATTGTTCAATTTTATTGTCTTAGCCTTGTCTTTCCTTTTTGGCAACTGAGTCAATGTCGACCAATTGCCAGCTTCATGAGCCGTCGAACTTTTCTCTCTAATAGTTATTTGTTAATGTTAGTTTATCAGAAATAAAATGACAAGTTTTTATAGTTATCGTGGCTTGTTTTTTGTTTACATAAATACATATTTATTACTCTACTATAAAACGACACAGATATTTACAAAGTTATAATTATTATTACACACCAAACTATATTATATCATTGTGTACAGAAACTTGTCAAAAATGTAGGGAAATTAGAGGTAGGTATTTTTGAGAGATTGAGACAGATCAGGGGGCCTAAAAAGGCCACTTTGGCAGAATCATAAAAAAATAACATTATGAATTATAATGGACAGTTAACTGTTAAGTTAATCGTATCAAATCCAATTGGTGAAGCATTTTTGAGTTATTTTTTTTGTCTGGTGCTAAAGTACCAATCAATCCAATCCAAATCCAATCCCAATCCTTTTGATTATACCTACTACTACGTAGTGCAGCGAAAAAAAGATAAACACGGACTGTCTTCGCCATATTCTGATTCATAATGTTATCCTTTTATGATTCTCCAAAGTGGCCTTTTTAGACTGCGAACGTTCCTTCTTAAAATTACGAGAATTGCTCTTCTGAACGCTGCTTATTTGATTTCATCTTTCACAAGCCCCTGTAAGAATTTGTTTTCGAAAATCTTTCCTAAGCAATGGTCAGTAACAACAGTCAGTGGTCAGTGGTAATAGCTCCGATTTACGAGTTGTAGGTCGTAGGTTTGTTAAGTAATTAAATATCCCACCAAAAACATTTTCATATAAAATGTTGCCAAGACGAGACCACATATGGCTCGCACTGTCAAAAAGTTATCAGATCTCATGTAGAGCCAAGCTTCTGACTCTACACGCCCTAACTTCACAAACTCTACACCTTAGTCAAAGTAACTATAAGAACTATTGTATAACAGAAAAGTAATGAACAGTGAATCAATTTTTCACCTTACGCCCATGTGATGATGGTAGCGAAACGGCCAAGCCACATATTTTGACTAAGGTGTAGAGTTTGTGAATTTAGGGCGTGTAGAGTCAGAAGCTTGGCTCTACATGAGATCTAATATCTTTTTGACAGTGCGAGCCATATATGGTCTCGTCTTGGCAACATTTTACATGAAAATGTTTTTGGTGGGATTTCACATCTTTTTGAAAGTTGCTTATGAAATAAAAAAAAATATTGGGGGGGGGGTTTATTTACTGAAATTCCTGAAATACGTATTTTATTATTTATAACAAGGAGTCCCTATATCAATTTTCAGATCTCTAGTATCAAAATTTGCGGAAGTCTCGTACAAACTTCCATCCCTTATTTTAAGGGGTTGGAGGGTAAAAGTTCCAAGTGTTAGAGTTTTTTTGTTGTTTGTGTATTATTACTAGCTTACATACCAAATTTCAGCTTTCTAGGACTTCAGGAAGACCCTTAGAATATTGATGATCATCAGTGAGTCAGTGAGTCAGTGACGAAATCGGGGTATTTTAGGTATCAATAAAATCTAAAGTATAAGAGCTATGCAATTGAAACTTTATAGGTTTAATAAGTCAACCACTGACATCATATCCCGAAAATTTTGTTCATCTGGTATAATCCAAACCCAAGTTAAGAAGGTTCAAAAATACGACGAAGTGCTTCGATAAAAGGTAGGTAGTGCCCTTGCGCTTCGTTTGGCTCGTCTTGGCGGGGGCACTCCCGTGCCCCCAGATTGAGAATTAATGTAAATGTTTGACATGTAGATAAGATTCGGTAAATAAAATTAAAATTGAAATCGTTTTTAGTTTTTTTTTATGTCTAGTTTTCGGTGGAATTTCCCAACTATGTTGAGGTTGGCTTCCAGTCTAACCGGATGCAGCTGAATACCACTATTTTAGCAGAGTTTACCGCACGATTAACATATTATGTATACCTACAACAAAATTAACAAGAACCTATCAATTTACAAACTTACCCTGGAGATCAAGGAGAGTCTTGAGCCATGGCTACTGTCCCTCAATAACGACGAAACGGAGCAAATTATTATAACCCTTTCGTAAAATCAATTGTAGCCTATGAAAGGCACTCGACCTCACTCCGTACTCGTGATCCCAATCAACCTTTCCAGATCATTCAATTAAATTTACACTCACACACACACCCTCGCACACTCATACGCACACCACACGCAAACACAACAATTTATTATTATTATTTTTTGTATTAGGTACTTTGATTTAGATTACTTTTTATTTTATTTTTGATTGCATGTGTTTCTAATAGTATTTCCTCATGGAAGAGGGCACTGGCTCTTGTCATGAAACGTTTATTTTCTCTTGACTGTACTTACCTGTCAAAAAGAGCAAACCTAGATAATGTGGATAAGTCAGAGATTAAAACAGAAGACGAACTAGCAGGGGATCGAGGATTTCAGGGGATCAGACCGGAAAAAAACCTTGTAACACAGGTTACCTACCTTTTTTGTTTTTTTGTTTCCGGGGTGGAAAATCTTCATGGAAGTCCTTCGCGCTTGGTCGAACGGAGGGGTCTTTTTTTTTCGGATGTGTAATCAACTAATGGCCCCTCCCGCTCTGGGTGGAGCGGAAGGGAGTGTCAGACTCTTACTGACTAAAACCCACCCATGTTCCTTCCTCGGCCCTTTATGTTCCGGGCCAGCGGTAACCCTTTCGGACAATCCCGCTGAACCGGCAGGCTTCGGCCCTTAGGGAGTTTCTCTGCTGCTGACATCTCTTTGAAGCGCGCGTGAAACACGTACGCGCCGTCCGGCATCAGGCGAAGAGGTCTGTTAGACTCTTACTGACTAAAAACCACCCCGGTGTTCCATCTCACACCTACGCCGGGGGTCGCGGGAACGTAGGATCCTTCCGCAACCCCCGACTGGTGCCGGCCCGCCACTGCGGGCCTCCTCGGGTCAGGGGAGGAGTGAGGTGTTTGACTCCCCCCGCGACGTATATAAGAGGGGCGCACGTGGAACTCTACGCGCCGCCACCTCGGGTCCTGATGAGTGGGGGGCGACAGACGTCCCCGAGTCCGTCGCCCCTGGACCAATTTAGGGGGTCTGGAAGAGGGCGTTGTCCGCCCTCCGCCAACGCCCGTTACGCCTGCTGCGGGCCGGGTGAGTGGACGAGATCTCCCTCTCCCTTTCCACAGCCTCCTTCTGCGAGACTACTGTGTCGCAGAAGGAAACCCCCGCGTCCTAGGACTCTTCGCTGCCGACCATCGACTCGACCACGGCCGGCAGGGACAGGTCACTGCCTACTTCTGAGACAGGTTTACCACCTAGCACAAGTGTTAGGAACTTCACGCAATTTGTAACCATTTCCGTACGTAACAAAGATTATCACACTAATATTCTATAGGCGAAAGTTTGTGAGTGTGTTTATATGTTTGTTACTCCTTCACGCTCAAACGGCTGGACCAATTTTGATAAAATTTTGTATAGAGGTAGCTGACACCCTGGATTAACATATAGGCTTTTTATCCCGACATTCCCACGGGATCGACATTTACGCGGGTGAAACCGTGGGGCGCAGCTAGTTACTATATCATGTCACCGCCAACTAGCTTAATTAGCCATTTAGTTAACTGCCTAGTCTTTTAACTAAACGGCGCCGTTCAATTAGCGGCCTGAATGCTTAGAGCATCTAAGCCTGAATGATATTCAGCCAATGCGTCTAATACAACATTCAATGTACTGGCTGGCTGAAGCCCCTATCCCTTTTCAATGGCGGATGAGTGAACTTTACACCCTGTTCCTCATACCTCTGGCAGTAGAACAGGTAAAAGAGCCGAAAGTTCGCTCTATGTACAAGGTTTTACAGATTTCAGTCATGAATATAAACTACTTCAAACTACCTAAAAGTCAAAACTCGATATTATAAAAAGTTAGCGCGTCGCAAAGTTTGTCCAGGAAAATACAAAACAATTTACAAAGTTCAATCGATGCACCGAGATAGACCACATACCAAGTAACAGTTGAAATATATTTAAACGAACCTCTAATAATTTTGCGCTCTTAAAAATTTTATTGAACTGTCTAATATAATTATTGCGCTTCTTTTTTTCGAACCTCTTATTCATATGCCTAGCCTTTTCCCAACTATGTTGGAGTCGGCTTCCAGTCTAACCGGATGCAGCTGAATACTAATATTTTACATGGAGCGACTGCTTCTGACCACCACAACCCAGTTACTGGGTAATACGATACCCCTTGGTAAGACTGGTTGTCAAACTTTCGGGCTTCTGACTACCCGTAACGAATGTCAAAGATCCACGAATGACAGCCGGCCGGGACCAACGGCTTAACGTGCTTTCCGAGGCACGGATATTATTATTATTATTAAACAGAGCACAGGCTTTCCCTGTCTTTCCACTTCTCTCTGTTCAAAGCTGCTAAGGACCAGTTCTTGTTGAAGGAGTCCAGCTCATCCCGCCATCTCCGTCTGAGCCTGCCACGATGTCACTTGCCATTGAGAACACAAACTCAAAACTCAAAGCATTTATTTCAAATAAACCAATTACAGGCACTTTTGAATTGTCAAGGGGTCGGTCAGTCAGAAAGATGAAGCTAGTTGCCCATTCCAAAGCGTAGTAGGTTCCTATGGAGAAGAACGGGCAAGAAACTACATGGACATATGAGGAACAGGGTGTAAAGTTGACTCATACTCTATAGAAAAAGGAGGATCCTCCGACTGTGACGGACGGGTGACGGGGAGACGGGTGTTGTGTCTGGCGGGCCGATGATTCATGTCGGGCCGTTGCGTCTATGCTAGTTGCGCGGTAAACTCTGCTTGCGCGATGCAGGACTTGCATGACGTCAGTATGACGCGCTGTTCGCATGTTGCGTTGTAGATACCGCTACAGACACTTTAAAATCATAAGAGAGGGACCCATTGGGTCATAAGTTTGGCCCATTGGTCTTCTGATTTGGGGACTTTGGGGTCCTAAAAATACTACACTAACACTAATGCCTCGTGTTCACGGGTCGACACAGCGACGGGCCCAGCTTTGTATTGAAATGGGTGGAGCGCAATTCGCGCTTTGCCTTGCGTGTCAGTGACCTCACGTTTTGTACGGTTTCCATTGCGTGTTTACGAAATAACATGAAGTCTTGAAATAACCAATCTAAAGCGAAAGGTTATTGGTATCAGTTTGCATTTAGGTTGTTTAGAATCTACGTTCTGGCTTCGGCAGCGTTCTAATTAGACACTGTATAGCTGCGACGAACTTGTACCTACACTATGTAGCGCTCGCTTGGCTCTCGCGCTGTTGATCACAGTTTTAACCTAACGTAACCCATTTGATCGGGGTACCTTAGCTTAGTTCAATTGCGATAAACTGTGAGAAAAGGTCAGAAAGTGAAAAAGAGGTTCAATGATTTTAAAAACTAGCCAAGACTCGCACACTAAGGGTTCCGTACGAAAAAAAACACGTCTGTTGTATGGGAGCCCCCCTTAAATATTTATTTTATTTTGTTTTTAGTATATTTGTTGTTATAGTGGCAACAGAAATACATAATTTGTGAATTTCAACTGTCTAGCTATCGTGGTTCTTGAGATACAGCCTGGTGACAGACAGACGGACGGACGGACAGACCGTGAAATCTTAGTAATAGGGTCCCGTTTTTACCCTTTGAGTACGGAACCCTAAAGTGTCCATCATTAGAAGGTCAATAAGTTTATTAGCGGATCAGTTAAATATTACCAAAGTTAATTTCAAAACAGACAAAAGAATTTAGCGAGCGATAATTTCATATATTTTATGTAAAAATTACACACAAATTAAAATTAACTTAAAAACGAATTTGTATTATATAAACACACACACACTAACATACATTTATATATTATAAAACAAGAAGTATCTAAAATTTTATTTAAATATCAAATCTATAACAAAATCTAAAGTTGATTTTTATTACTAAATCAAACGAAACGATTGATTATTAAATACTAAACGTATTAAATACAATTTTGAACTCTATGGTCCTAAAAATAAAGTGCAATGTGGTTTGTACAAGTAATTTGTTCTGAAATTATATAAAACCGATTAGGAAAACATTGAATGCTTGTTTTTAGAAATGTAGACTGAAGATTAGATGTAAAAAATGGTTGTTTTAAGTGTATTTATTTTATTAATAATTTTCGGTAAGTAAAAAAATATAAAGCATAATTTTATTTTAAAAGAAATATATGCGTACCTACATAATCTGCATTCGGGATTTATTGATGGAAAAATAACTTTAATACCTACACAATAAAGTTCAGTTTACGCTACAACTTCAAACATTTTGACAAGGTTTTATTTAACTTTCAATGTAACTATATTTGTTCGGGTGGATTCTTGCAACTCAATTTTGAAGCAGATATCTTCAACCGATTGACCTAAAATTTTGCATACACGTTTAGTTTGGATGACAATGCATGGTTTGCTACGTGACGTCATTCTATATCCAACATGGCTGAACACCCAAGATGGCGGACTAGTATTTTTTAATTAATGCATTCCTACAATATTAATAATAATAATTTATATTTCAGACGGAATCCATATACTGTTAGTAACACAAAATACTTTTTAAAGCTATTGTTAGTACATACAAAAACAAAGCCACAGAAAGAAATAAAAATCAAAAAGTGGCACCGCACAGGAGTGCCAGGTTATGCCAAGCCCTGGACGCCACCACCCAGAATGTGGTCGCATCCAGTGCCGCCACATCGGCGAGTCCCATCGGCCAACGAACACGCTCAGAAGGCTGTTCAAGCTGGTCCGCATGCGCTTCATAAGAGACAATGATAATATTTTAGAGGTATGAGGAACAGGGTGTAAAGTTCACTCATCCTCCATAGAAAAGGGAGGATCCTCAGACCAGACGGGTGTTGTGTCTGGCGGGCAACTGCCCGATAATTCATCTCGGGCCGTTGTATCTATGCTAGTTGCGCGGTAAACTCTGCTTGCGAGATGCAGGATTTTGTGTGACGTCAGTATGACGCGTTGTTCTCATGTGGCGTTACAGATACCGCTACAATATTGTTTTTCTTCCCCAGAATCCTCAAAAATACTAAGCAATGCCTTCAACACCTACTGCACACTGCCCTGCCCTTTCACGGGACCGCCTCAACCGCCAAGTTCATGCGGAGCCATACAGCTGCCTCCAAGAAGACCAAGACCTATGGCCAGGTCTTCATTCTATGGTAACTGTTCTAGTTTTTTCTTTAGACTAATAATAAAGCTGTAGGTGTATCGTATTACCCAGTAACTAGGTTGTGGAGGTCAGATAGGCAGTCGCTCCATGTAAAATACTGGTATTCAGCAACCGGTTTTGGGAAAAAACTAGGCTGACAAAAAAAAAACAAAGTCCTAAACGAGGCCAAAAGGCTCCTATCGCAGCATTATGCTGCGACAGCCTTGGTATTTTCTTGAAAATGCTCATAACTTATTTACTTCTTTGTTCTTCTTCTTCAACAGTGGACACTGAAGTTTGACCACTTTTCGTTGTATTGACCATCCATAAGCCGTTAATAATAAGGTTGAAAAGTGGTCAACCGCCCTTGTCAGCGATCATGTCTAATGATCTGAAAAATTCTGTGAGAAGCTCTTCAGTTCATGAGAATAGTAGTTTTAATCATGGAGATTCCTTCCACAGACGCCTACACAGACTACGACGAAATCCCCGAAGAGTCGCTACCCCCACCGAGCATCAGGTCACGCCAGCAGCCAGCCAAGCCCGACCCACCACCACCACCGAAATCAAAGCCTAAACCACCGCCAGAAGACACGGAACCCACACCGAAGAAGAGGTGTTCTTCCCCGCCATCTTCTCCATCCATACAGCCTTCTAGAAGATTCTTTACTTCTTTATTCTCTATTCCCGGAGCTGTTGTAGATACTCTGATAGGTGGAGAAGTTACGTTGTAATTAAAGAGATTATTTTTAAGTACTAGGAACTCTTTAATTCGCCAAATTTTATGTGAACTCTTTAATTCGCCATTTAGAGACTTAAAGTAACCATCGTAAATTTTGCAGCTCAAAATGAGTCGAACGTTTGACGATTTCATATCACAGATGGACTCATTTGGCATTGAGTATGGTACAAACCGTTGTATAAAGCGTCCTGAACAACCATCAAAGCCAAGGCCACCGCCAGAAGAAGGTGTTCTTCCTCGCCGTCTTCTCCATCCATACACATACAGCCTTCTAAAAGATTCTTCATTTCTTTATTCTCTATTCCCGGAGCTGTTGTAGATACTTTGATACGTGGAAAAGTTACATTGTAATTAAAGAGATTATTTTTAAGTACTCTTTAATTCGCTAATTTTTACGTGAACTCTTTAATTCGCCAATTTTTACGTGAACACAGCGCTCCAAAATACAAATTACTGACGTTACCCAAAAAGCCGATAAGCTGAAATAGGACTGGGCTGGCCACGGCTGCCCAATGAGTTGTGAGCAAAAATTTAACTATTACGTTGAACCCTGTCACAGTCAGAAGACGTCGTGGCAGACCCCATAAAATACGGTGGGACAAGCTGGAGAAAACATACGACCAGTGGTCCACTTTAAGCCTAGATCAAAAGAGCTGGACGTCGTAGGTAGAGGCCTTTGCCCAACAGTGGGATGATGCAGGGTAACGTTAACAGTTAGGGTCCGTTCACACAGTCCGGCTCGGAAAGGAGATCCAATTTTTATCACGTTTAAAACAGAGTTTTGAGTCATTGTAATAAAGTTTATTTTTACATGTTACTTCTGTTATTATTGAGAATGCTTGAGAGCATAACGCGCTTAGTGTGAAATAATAAGAGGAGCCGACCGGCTGTCTCTGATGACGTACTCTTCCGCGCTCGCGCAGCCGAATGGCTCAGTTTGCATGCTCTTTCGCGCTCGCGCGGCCGACCGCCTCCGATTGCGTGCTCTTTCACGCTCTCGCGGCCGACCGCCTCCGATTGCGTGCTCTTTCATGCTCTCGCGGTCGACCGGCTCCGATTGCGTCCTCTCTCGCGTCGCGACCCGCATACGCCGGCAGCCGCAGCGCGCCGCAGGTATACCGCCCTTGTAGAGCACCCGCTCGGCTCCGAGCGCATCCGCCCGGCTCCGAATGCATCCGCTCAAAAACAGTGCTCTTCCAGCCGGTCCACGCGCGGACGTCGGGTGGACCACTCGGTGACAACTCGCTGCTCGCATGCTTGCCTTGCGTTGACTGCGCATTGCCAACGCGATAATGTTATACGCGACGCGAGGTCCACTGGTTGACCGCGCGACGTTTATTGGTGACAACGCGGCGTCCACCCGTGGCCAACCGGTCGACAACGAGTAAACGCCGTGCGACCTTTACTCTTATAGCCATCGACATATGACAACAGAATATTCAATATACAAGGTTATTTTAAGTTGGCTAGCTAAACTCCGCAGACACGATGGGTATCAACGACACAATCGGCGCGACTGAGTTTCGTCCCGCACCCCGCGCGGGATTCGCCTCAGTTTGGACAAAGCTTTAAAAATAAATAATAAAGAATCATAAAGAGAATTTTTGATGTTTCTTTTACATATTAAGTTACCTGTCATTTGAATAATTACCATCATTATAATAATACTACCTGCGCCCCGCGGTTTCACCCGCGTAAATGTTGATCCCGTGGGAATATCGGGATAAAAAGTAGTCTATATATGAATCCGGGGTGTCCGCTACCTCCATACAAAATTTTATCAAAATTGGTACAGCCGTTTGAGCGTGAAGAAGTAACAAACATATAAACACACACACTCACAAACTTTCGCTTTTATAATATTAGTGTGGTCATTGCGGTAATAATTTTATTATCTACTCAAAAAAAAATCTGTAGTAAACGCAGGATAGGAGTATCCTGCGTTTGCAAATTTATTTAGTTTCCAAAAATGTAAACAAATAAGTACCTATGTGTTTTTTAAAAAAGGTCTTTATAACTCACACATAAAGTTGTACAGGAATTGTTACAGGTTCAATTAAATACATGCCATTTTAAATAATAAAGAATCAAAAGGAATTATTTTTGTTGTTTATTTTACATATGTTAACTTACCCGTAATTTGAATAATTACCCCTATTTCATTGCGTGTTAATGTTTTAATTAAAAATACATTTACGAACGGTTTATAAATACTACTTGTCCACTGAAATTAATACGTTAATCTATTTCTAAGTACACTTTGCAAGTACGTAAACTAAATAAGAAACCGATTTCCTTTTTTTATTAATTTAGTCATTAATATTAATTTTAAACCTGACAAAATTGCCTGTGATTGGCGTAGATACATATTCTGCGTTTGCAGTTTCGATTCCAAATGTGTAAACAGAGGTGTGTCTTTGGAAAAATATCTTTATAAAATTTAGTTTGCGCTACAAGTTAACTTCTATATCATTTTTAAGATTTTTCAAAAGTACTATACTCCATTTATAATAGCATTAGAAAAAAGAGGCTCGCAGAAGCAGGAGTACGAAACCTTTTATTTTCAAGTTAAGTTCAAACGATTTTAATAAATAATGTGTGTTTTTTTGTAAGTAACAATGTATGGCATACAATAAAGCATATTCCATCCATCTACTCGTCACAATGCTTGGATAGGTACATAAAATGAAACAATTTTTAGTAACAATCAGTTTATTAAAAACAACTTTATCACAATGGCATGTCCTTATTATGTTTTTAACAAACCAAATAAATACGACACAAAACGCTACTTGACTGATGGTGACAAGTCATAATTTTAACTATAATAATTTAGAATGCCAGAGGATTAACAAAAATACACTTTCGCAAGCTAAATACCAACTATAAAAACATTTTCCAGAGACATAGAAGTGTGAGATGAGATTTATTGCTATTAAAGAAGAGAAAAAGTTTTGCCACCTTAATGATATAATGGAGATGATAGATGTTCCATTCTCAATTATTCATCATCCTCTGATGATGATGATGAAGAAGTTTCACCAACGTTAATAATAATTCTTTCTACAACATTATCCATTATACCATCAAGTTGGCAAAACCTTTCCTCTTCTTTAATTGTATGAGCAATGCAAGATTGCCATTTCTCTGCAGTTATGTTTATGAGTGCTTGCCGCTTCACTTCTTCTAATTTAAAACTTTTATTGTTTTGGGCTACATACCCCTTCATTTGAGCCCAAACTAATTCTATTGGGTTGAGCTCGCAGTGGTAAGGGGGGAGCTGCAATACTAATATATTTTTTTCTTTAGCCATCTCATCTACAGCAAACTTTTGGTACAAATGTTTTATTTGTTTCACTTTTTCTAATAAAGTGGCCCTAAAGTCTTTTTCCTCAAAAGGAATATTTTTGTTTTTTAGCCACTCTTGAATATCTGCCTTTCATGTGGCTGTAGTTGGCAGCTTCTCCACTTTCCTCGAATGATATGGCGCATTATCCATAACAATAACAGCACCATTCTCAATTTTTGACAATATTAATTTGAACCACTTTTCAAAATTGTGTGCATCCATTTCAGAATGGTACTCTCCATCACCCTTTTTGGCTTCAAATATTAATTCACCATCCATTAAAAACCCTTCTGTAGATCCTGTGAAATGAAATAAAAGCAAATCAATAATTGTGCACCGGTGGCATAGATTACTTGACTGCTGGAAATAGATCTCAACCTTTAAATAGCAACCGAAATTGACTGCATCATTACTGTCCTTGAACAGGTAAATCTACTACCATAAACCCATAATCTACCCATAAACATCTTTCTCCGAGGGGAGGCATTAAATTAAGACTTAATTTCAGTGACAACGGAGAGATTATTTTATTCATGATTTGTTATGTAGGTAACAATGGTAAAGTAATTTAAAAAAAATACATATAAATCAAGTTTTACCAATATGGCCAATGATAAGCCGCCTTCCTTTTCCAGTTAGCTTGCAGAATCTTGTCCAACGTTGGTAACTCATTATCAAAGAAAAAAGAATGAATTTTTCTTGGTATTGGGTGGATTTTCATTTTATGATTTATTTTGAAAATTTTTTGAGAAATTTTATTATTTTTTATTAGCTTGGTGGACAAATCAACGACGACTGAGGGGCCGCGCGGGGTAAGGCCCCCGGAATGCGTTCGGATACTTGAATTTAGTTCTTTTGATCGACAAAATTTATCAAACAAAAATCGCCGAAGTTAATGATGAAATCTTTGTGACAAAATTTTAAATGGATAAATAATAACATAAGGGGTAAATTCCGATGTAACTAATATAGTAATTGTTCAGTATACACTATAATTTTTACATATGGGGTGAAATTAAACAAAATTTAGGCAAGAACTTTGAGTATTCATGAGATCAATAAATGTAGTGTAGAAAATAACGGAGAGGTAAATGATTTCCAGGATAGTTTTTTGTAAGTTTAAATATTTTGTCATACTTATATTATGATTTTATTTATTACTAGTTACAAAAAAAAATACAAATTATAAACTGAAGTAAATTTTACGCAATGCTTAATGGATATTTAAGCCTTATTGTGGAAGAACAGCAAAAAATGCTATTTTGAAAATCTACCCTTAATTCCACTTAACGTAATATCATCATAATCATCAGATTTTGAGTATTTCCGTTGGCGAGGATGTGGCGATTGCAGGCGACCTTCTGTATTGTACTTTTTGAGTACATTATAGACTGTTCCACGAGATATGCCTATAAATTAAAATTAGTAATGTATGTTATTTTACCTTACAATGCATGTTACTTTCAAATTTTGTAAAAACTGTAAGTTTCCCGAGCAGAATAAAATAAAATACATTTATTTTTTAAGGTAATCATTTTATGATCCTTACCCGCAATTTCTGCAGTTTTGTTAATTAACTGCGTTCTATAAACAGGAGTACCTTCGGGCCCCCTTAACATCTTCATAAATATTTATCACTATTCTTTTTTCTGTAGAACGAAGCGGTGTTTGCTTTTTTCTATTTTTCTTAGGAGACAATATTTTAACATCGTGGTCTACTTTGGGGCCTCGTTTTTTTCGCTGCTGACACTGATCAGCGCTACTAGCAGTTCCAGAGCGCACATGTTGCGCTTGCAAGCCACTCGGGCCTGCACCGGGATCGTCCGTGTCCATAGTTCAACAAAACGTACCGCTTTGTACGAACAACACAAAACTAACACTAATAACGATAACAAAACAACAACAACAGAAAAACAGTAACAAATAACAAGTGAGTGAATGACAATTTGACAACTGCAGATTATTTACGCAATTTGACGTATGGACGGATGATATCATAAACCGACAAAATAAAAAAACACGTGCTGCCACCACTTAGAAGGGAATATGTAACATTTTAGATTTGGTAGGGTTATAGTGACATGAAAAACGTTCCGGGTCCTGTCCTCCCCTGCTTCTTTTAGATTTTAAACCTTGACACGACAATATTTTATGTAAAAACTAAATAATATTAAATGAAAGCCTTGTAATTTCAGAAGGTAGATAGGTTAAATAAGTACAAATAAGTGTGACAGCTGTTACTTAAATTTATTATATTTAACTCCACATCAATCTTGACTGTAATAATGTTTGTTGTACTTTTATTACAAAGTGTGCCCCTAAAAGAGTCTTTTTTAACTTCTGTCTAATGCTATTGTAAATGGAGTATAGTCATTCTGAAATCTGCATAATTTACACACGCATTTGTTTAAGGAAATAACAAATCTTTAACAAAACAAGGATATGAGTAAAAACAAGTGCGAGTCGGACTCGCACACGAAGGGTTCCGTACCACAAGTCAAAAACACCGAAAAAAAAAACAAGTTTGTTGTATGGGAGCCCCCCTTAAATATTTATTTTGTTTTTAGTAGGTATTTGTTGTTATAGCGGCAACAGAAATACCTACATAATTTGTGAAAATTTCAACTGTCTAGCTATTACGGTTCATAAGATACAGCCTGGTGACAGACAGACGGACGGACGGACAGACAGCGAAGTCTTAGTAATAGGGTCCCGTTTTTACCCTTTGGGTACGGAACCCTAAAAAAGAAAAGAAAATACATTTATTTGTGGTACTTAAACATGACGCACAGAACACAAACACAGAAAATGACAAGTTGGGGGAAAATATGCGTCACATCCACGCAAAACGGCGACCGCTCAGCATAATGCTACGACCCTATACGAGACAGAGCCCCAGCGCTGGTTTTCAGCGACATCATCTGCCTGCCTTTCCCCATGTTGGGGTCGGCTACCAGTCTGTGGTGTTCACTATAATCTCATAATAGGGCTTAGGGTTTAAAGTAAAACTACCAGATTATCAGTAAGTACATACACAACAACCCAACGGGGACGTCAAGTCACCACAGGGGGTAAACCACGGCGGTGGCGGCACGGTGGCGGCACGGTTGGCGCAGTTGTTAAGCGATTGACTGCTGCGCTGCGTGTCGCGGGTTCGATTCCCGCACGGAACAAATATTTGTACGACCTACAACTAGTTGTTCCGGGTCTGGCTGTTTGTGTATGTGACTTTAAATGTTCGTAAACGCACCCACAATACAGGAGAAATTCCAAGTGTGGGGCAACCTTTTTTAAAAAAAAATAAAACCTTTACCGTGACTGACCCGAGCAGTGTTGCCACTGAGTTGTGTGCATTTAACAGTACACCACACAGTCTAACCGGATGCAGCTGAATACCAGTATTTTACATATATGGAGCGACTGCCTATCTGACCTCCACAACCCAGTTACTGGGTAATACGATACCCCTTGGTAAGACTGGTTGTCAGACTTTCGGGCTTCTGACTACCCGTAACGACTGTCAAAGATCCACGAATGACAGCCGGGACCAACGGCGAGGCACGGAGGGGTCTTAGTATGTGAAGATGGTCACCCATCTACGGACCAACCGCGGCAAGCGTAACTTAACCTGATCGATCTACCCGTGCGGCTGTTATTACTTAGCCACAAGCGCCTCATCACTGCTCATCTGTCTTTACTAAATCATTAATGGGCAAAAAAAAAGTAAAACCATGAATTTCAGGTCTCCATAACTCAGAACTCAAATTGAAATAAAATTGCAACAATTAATCGTACAGAAAAGTTGGGTTATTACAACTTTTTAAATTACTTCGGCATTCACGGTTCTAGCCATCCCTCTGTGGAGTCGAAAGTAATTAAAAATATCTGAACAATTAATGATGTTTTATTGATTTTCAACTTTTTAACCGACTTCAAAAAGGACGAGTTTTATGTGTTTAAGTGGAAGTAACATTCAAAATCAAAGCATCATTCGAACTCAAACTCAAAGCATTTATTTCAATACATTAAACCAATTACAGGCACTTTTCAACTGTCAAACTCAAACTCACTTCTCGATTTCGTCCGCGTGTTTCTTGTGCACCCCGTCGCGCGTCGCTTCGTACCGCCTGCCCGCGCTAACTTTTGACTTTTACTGACTTTTGTATTTCTTTCTGCTCGACTCCTAAGGGTCATAGCGTGATGTTAAATAGCCTATAATAGCCTTCCTCAAGAATTGAGCTGTCAAATTAAAAAATATTTTTTCAAATCCGACTAGCGGTTTCAGAGATGAGCGCGTTGAAACAAACAAACTCTTCACCTTTATTATTAGTTTATATAATAAAAGATAGATACATAGATAAACCAATTACAGACTCTTTTGAATGGGGAGCCACACTCAAAGGTAATCGTAGATGGCGCTGCGATCAACGGTCCCTTTTTTACTTTCAGTGACAGGCGTAATAGAAAATATATCTTCTATATATATAAAATGATAAACTGACTGATTGTTGATATATCAACGCACAGTCTAAACCGCTGCTCCTAGAGACATGAAATTTGGAGGGTGTGTTCTTTGTGAAGAGTAGGTATCCACTAAGAAAGGGTTTTTCGAAATTCCACCCCTAAGAGGGTGAAATTTCACGCGGACGAAGTCGCGGACAGAAGCTAGTACTTAGATAAACCGATTACAGGCTCTTTTGAATGGGGAGCCACAATCAAAGGTAATCGTAGATGGCGCTGCTATCAAACGTCTCTTGTTTACTTTCTGTGACAGGCGTAATAGAAAATATATACATAGATAAACCGATTACAGGCTCTTTTGAACGGGGAGCCACACTCAAAGGTAATCGTAGATGGCGCTGCGATCAACCGTCCCTTGTTTACTTTCTGTGACAGGCGTAATAGAAAATATATACATAGATAAACCAATTACAGACTCTTTTGAATGGGGAGTCACACTCAAAGGTAATCGTAGATGGCGCTGCGATCAACGGTCCCTTTTTTACTTTCTGTGACAGGCGTAATAGAAAATATATACATAGATAAACCGATTACCTACAGGCTCTTTTGAACGGGGAGCCACACTCAAAGGTAATCGTAGATGGCGCTGCGATCAACGGTCCCTTTTTTACTTTCAGTGACAGGCGTAATAGAAAATATATACATAGATAAACCGATTACAGGCTCTTTTGAATGGGGAGCCACACTCAAAGGTAATCGTAGATGGCGCTGCGATCAACGGTCCCTTTTTTACTTTCAGTGACAGGCGTAATAGAAAATATATACAGTTGGCGCAGTGGTTAAGCGATTGACTGCTGCGCTGCATGTCGCGGGTTCGATTCCCGCACGGAACAAATATTTGTATGACCTACAAGTAGTTGTTCCGGGTCTGGCTGTTTGTGTACGTGAATTTAAATGTTTGTAAACGCACCCACAATACAGGAGAAATTCCTAGTGTGGGGCAACGTTTAAAAAAAAAAAAAAAAAAATTACAGGCTCTTTTGAACGGGGAGCCACACTCAAAGGTAAGCGTAGATGGCGCTGCGATCAACGGTCCCTTTTTTACTTTGACAGGAGTGTGTTGCGGTTTTCTTAGGTAACATTATGAAAAATAAAAAAATGTTTTGTAAAAAATGAGCTCTTTTCTTTAGTTTCCCGTATGTCATTACTTCCCAGAATTTGATCCTTATTAGGGACACTATCGAGTGGTGTAATAATACAGTGTGTTTTTTTTTTTATCAAAATCAACGGGTTCGATTCCTGGCTAGAAATATTGATTTTTCAAAAATCCAATGATGCAGTTTTAGTTTTCACCAAAATCGAGCACGCGACTCCTTTGAGTACTTTTCGCGATTCCTCATAGTTTCGGATTTGGCCATCCACGCCCACTTGGAGAATTATATATTTTTTGCAACAGGGACTGAAAAATTCGAAGTGAGGCTACTAGGGCATGTGGGGTATCATATGAAAGAGCGCAGTTTGCACATTCTCAAACATTTTTCTTTTTTTTTTTTAGGCCGCATAGTTTTCGACTTTTGATAAAAAAAAATTAAAAAAAATACTTCCCCTTATCTCCGAAGTTTGCAAAGAGAAAAATCTGAAATAATTCTATGTGATAGAAGTTTATGTAAAGATTACAGGAAAATAAAACGAAGTCTCTAAATAGCACACTTTTTCAGAAATCATCAACAAAGGTTACATTAGTTCCACTATCGGTCAAGAGATGGTGCTGACATAAAACTGCAATATTCTACACCGCAGTGCACAGTGTTAAAATTCTCTGACGAATATAGGCCTCGCGGATGAAAATTTTAAAACATATGATGGTATGGAACCCTCGGTGCGCGAGTCCGACTCGCTCTTGCCCGGTTTGTAGATTGGAATCGTACGATCGGAACTAGAACTTTGGTGCTGACTGCGACATCCAAGAGGACACTGCATACCAGTGTCCACCCTCTGATACATTCAAATATGTAAATGCTGATTCTCCTCGGCAGAGAGGCTGAATAGGATTATTTTAATAAGTGTCTAAGGGGTCGGTCATTCAGAAAGATGAAGGAGTCATGTTACCCAGTAACTGGGTTGTGGAGGTCAGATAGGTAGTCGCTCCATGTAACCTACTGGTATTCAGCTGCATCCAGTTAGACTGGAAGCTGACTCAAACATAGTTAGGAAAATGCTAGTTAAATTGATTTCCGTGGTCATTTGCGCAAAGCGCATGCGTCAACTTGACATTTAAAAACAATATAACCTTCAACCTTTACACGTTGCAGTTATGAAAACATTCGAAAACCATAGCCAAATATGCATAAACTGTGACATTGTTTGGAATTTCTTTTTTTTTTAAGTCCATAAACAACTTTAATTTTAACAAAAACAATGGATAAGAAACTGTGACTGATTTATTTTTATATTATTAATTACATCGCTTTAAAAGGAAAATATTTTTATTGTTTTGAAAACGTGTTTGAATTTACCCTAGCCAGTTGAATTTAGAGTTGGTTTGTAGTAGTCCACTTTTATTGATAAAAAGTAAAAGCACCACTTTTGAAAAAAACATTATTACTTATTTACGTTTTTTTTTGTCTAAAATAATACTTTATAGAGAAAAATATTCTCCTTTGCTTCATTTAAATACTTAAAAATTACATTTTTAACTATTTTCATAAACAAAAATATAAAAAAAAAATAGTAGCCCACCGGTATGGGGAACAGGGTCCAAGCTACCGGCGGTCAGGGCTCCAGAGAGAGGAACCTCCTGACAAAGCGAGCCGTGTCCGGAAGAAGGTACCGATTGTTCGTATGTTTTTTGTTACGTTTTCCCGCTTAAACGGCTGAACGGGTTTGGATGAAATTTGGCGTCCAAGCTACGGCGGTCAGGGCTCCAGAGAGAGGAGACTCCTGGCAAAGCGAGCCGTGTCCAGAAGTAGCTACCACCGATTGTTCGTATGTTTTTTGTTAAGTTTTCACGCTTAAACGGCTGAACGGATTTGGATGAAATTCGGATCATGGTTAGTCCATGACATGGATTAAAACATAGGATACTTTTTGTACCGATATTACTATGGGATCCGCGGGGCGCAGCTAGTTATAATTAAAACTTTTATTTCAAGTGTGTAAATGATAAGAAACAAATGAATTCTTTTAATTTAAAAGTGTTTTATTTTCAAAAGTGGTTCTATTTTATTTATCATTGTGTAGCTATACTCGCTGAAAGACAAATTCATTAAAGAGTGAAAAATATTTTTATTTTTTTCCATAAGTAGAAATTCTTTGGTGAGACTTCAAAGTTGAATTTGGTACAGAATGCAGTAGGTAATACGTGCTTATTACAAATCATACAAGCTAATGTAAGTATTTTATACCTATACCACATCCATTAAATAATTCGAAAGTATGTCTAAAAACTTATTAACGTCAATGCGTGTCGCTTATGTGTATGCACACTTAGGGTTTTTTTTTCTGTTTGGGAAATCATCAAATTAATGACCCCTCCCGCTCTGGGTGGAGCGGAAGGGAGTGTCAGTCTCTTACTGACTATAACCCACCCGTGTTCCTTCCTTAGCCCTTTATGTTCCGGGCCAGCAGTAACCCTTTCGGACAATCCCGCTGACCCGGCAGGCTTCGGCCCTAACGGGCCCCTTCCTCGATGCTGACATTTCTTTGAGGCGCGCGTGGAACACGTACACGCCGTCCGGCACGGGCCTGGTCCTGATCGGACGGTGAGCTACCAGTTGGTTACTTTAGTCCGGTTTTCTGCAGTGGAAACCGGTCTTCAACATAATTTGAATTGAGGATCTTGGGTTCGACATTCTACGTTCATCCAGAAGTATATTGGACACCTTCGTCGGCTCCGGGATCCGGGACTCTCAAAGTCCCTGGCGCCCATTTATTAATTATTATATTATTATTATTTAGTCAGTAAGAGTCTGACACTCCCTTCCGCACCACCCAGAGCGGGAGGGGTCATTTGATGATTTCCCATCCGCAAAACAAAAATGTAACCAACTGGTTCTTACAGAAACCATATTAAAAAAAAATATATATTCTAAGGGATAAAAAAAAACCGTCCCGCCTGCGCTATCGCTAGACGGACCCCGCCAGCCGCACACTCGACTCCGCAAGAGGCGAGCGGACTCGAGGAACGAGTCTCGCGATTCGTCTCGCCGCCAGGATCAGACGCTCCTCTAGATCCTGGCGGCGAGACGAATCTATAGAGGTATGAGGAACAGGGTGTAAAGTTCACTCATACTCTATAGAAAAAGGGAGAATCCTCCGACCAGACGGGTGTTGTGTCTGGCGGGCAACTGCCCAATGATTCATGTCGGGCCGTTGTATCTATGCTAGTTGCGCGGTAAACTCTGCTTGCGCGATGCAGGATTTGCGTGACGTCAATATGACGCGTTGTTCGCATGTGGCGTTGTACTCTCGAGGCGCCAGGATCTAGAGGAGCGTCTGTGGCCTTGCAGCCAACATCCCTGATGTGCTAAATTTAATCAAAATTGTAGCAAATCTAATAATCAATTGCTAAATCAACTCTCAACCGTGTTATCAACATCTTCTGAAAACACCACCTTTTTCTGAAAAAAATCTACTAGGTATTTTTACTTTCACTTTCAATCTCACAAGAGGTGCCTGGATATCGACATGTTTTATCTTAGAATTAAGTCGAGTTTAAAACATAGAATTAGTCGCGGCCATATTTTTAAACAATATTTGATTAATATGGTGCTAGCATTCACAGACAATGTATGTGTTTATCTAAAGTACTTCAATGTTTTCTGGGTAAGAAAAGTGCGTTATCTAACCACGAAAAGGTACAATTTTTTTATTATATATACCTACATATTTATTTACCTCAAAACTCAAAGCGTTTATTTAGAAAGAAATAAAGAAAAAAGTATTTATTGCGACTCGTACAGGCAGATCACAACCTAAACTAAACTAAACACAGTAAAATAAAAATCCAAGTTATATAAAAAAAAAGTACTTAATAAAAGGAAAATGAAACAAAGTCTTAAACGAGTCCAAAAGGCTCCTATCTCAGCATGATGCTGCGACATTTAAAAAATAAATGTCGCAGCGCTGCTGTGATGTCACGGGCAGTTACAGATATAAATAAATATTGGCAAATAAAATAAATTATTTTTTTAATCTGCGCTACGCGTAACCTCATTCATTGTCTATGCCTTGAGTGTCAGAGGCAGTAGGCACTCTCATTTCAATTAAACCAATGACATGCACTTTTGAATTGCCAAGGAGTCGGTCTGGACAAAAACGGAAAATATACTCAACGGACACTTTTATGTATTTTTTCATGGGAAAGGTTTATAAAAGTTTATTTTTCGACCTCCAAGTGGGCAAAATCTGCTATATTATGTAACATAACACACCTGTATTATTCCACTGGAAAAGTACAGTCATGAGCAAAAGTATGTATACACTTAGCTTTATGCAAAGTCGATTTTCTCCTTTATTTTTGAATGAAATATATTAGTAGGAACATATAGTATTTTTGAACCTAGGTACCTATATGTAAATAGTGTCGTATTTCAACGTTGCATTCGTTATTTGGTGAAAAAATCGCAATTTAAAGTTGGCAAGTGTTGACATATTGGTGCTCGTGACTGTACGCCCACATTTCGGCAGGAAGGTAGCCCGCGAAATTCAAATTTTCTTACGTTTTTTGCAATTTGCTGGTCAGTAGTAAGTTTTACGGTGATTAAAATATGATTCGCGACCATAACAAATATGTATTTACAGAATTATAATATGTGCTCCCAGAGCGTCTCCATATGATAGACATGGGCAACTAGCTTCATATTTTCTGACTGACCGACTTTTTGACAATTCAAAAGTACCTGTAAATGGTGTAATTGAAATAAATGCTTTGAGTTTGAGTTTGATAGGATAATGTTCAGTTATATAAATATTTATTTATTTTTTGCTTGTTTCAGGTAAAAGTCTAAATGCCAAATAAATGTGGAGCCCGATATGAAAACACTAACAACGGTCAAGGCTTGGATTTTAATATGTAAGTTTCTTTTTTCAAAAATTGGTCTGCCAAATTCTCTTTCTCTATCTCTCTCTGGTCCGTGGATGGGTGACCATCTTTACATATCAAGACCTCTCCGTGCCTCGATTTTAGATATTAAAAATAGATAGTTTTGTCCGAAGAAGACTTAGTATTTTTTTTTATTAGGTAAACTGTATTTTCAAATTTTTATTTGGCCCCTAGCTTACGTCTGAGGTCAAAATATTGACATACTTAATTTACTTAATTAATCAATTCAAAATAAAAAAAAATAAAAATAAATGTTTGTAAACGCACCCACGATACAGGAGAAATTCCTAGTGTGGGGCAACGTTTTTATAATAAAAAAAAAAAAAAAAAATCCTAAGAAAGTATGTCCGGATTCACTTGGAAAAAAAAAGATATGTGAGGAAATTTAATAAAAGGAAATATTTTACTTATTCTATAAAAACTTATTGACCTGCTAATCTTGGATCCTCTGTGACACAAACACTTCCACTAGATACTAAAATAAACATAGAAATCCGTATGCTAACTACAAGGTATCATTAATTAAAGTGACCTCAGAGATTTATAACAATTAATTGTCAAAATACACCTAATGACCGTTGAACACGCCATCACTGTGCTAATTAACAAGCTAAATGATTCATTGTTGCCAATTTCCTTGTTCACAAACTAAACAAAATTTAAGGTCAGTGCGTCTTTTTCTTTCTATTTCAATAAGAAAAAGACAGAAGATAAATTTTAGTTTAGTCCTTGTAATGATCGATAATTTAGTTCTTGAGTCCAATACTAGATGGCGTTACTAGGTCCATCGCAATAATTTTAAAGACATAATAATTGGACAACGGACAAGTGACGGTAGCGGTAAAATAAGAAAACCGGAGTGATGTCAATGTTGAAGGATAGAAATCCAACGGTCGCTCCGTAGTTATTTGCATAATTTCTGTAAAGTCACCATTATTCGGATATTACTATCTACAGAATAGACATACGCATAATAGTTGGTGCAATATTGTTGTGAATTTGTGTGCGAGTAACGGAAGTAACGGGGTAAGTGTTTGCGTCTATCTAACGAAGTGTAACTTGAGTAATTGGAGGTTTTGCAAGGCTGACTATTCTCATCTTGTCCTCAGCTTGCAGAAACGCCCCTTACCATTCAGGCACAAGTTCTTAAGGCTTCGACTGATAAAGCTACAAAAAACTTGACCCTTCGCGAATTAGGATTGACATATTCGCCACGGTTTACAAGAAACCAATTGGTCTCGAGCCATAGTACCAGGTTTGAAGTCACTCGTCGTGGGTTCGATCCCACCCTAAAGATTTTCTTCTGTTTTCAAGATATTTTTGTTTTATTTTTATTTTGTTTTTTTTGTTACTTTGTTTTATGTTTTTTTTAATTATTTATTGTTTTTTATTGTTTTCCTTTGTTTATGATTAAGGTGTTTTAGTAATTAGTTTGCGAAGAAACTTAAAGTCGTTAGTTGAGTAAATTTGTTGATGTTACCTATGTTTTTCTTTCTATAATCAGTTTACTTGGAACCCCGGTCATCACATTGGCGCCCACGGGTTAACTGAATGAAAGATAAACAAGGTGCATAACGGTTATGGTCATTCAGTGTAATTAAGGATATAATCTGGACAATCGTTGGTAACTAACATACCTTGTTAAAGTGATTTCGTAAGTTCTACAAGCCTAGTTGCATATCTGTGATTCGGAATAGAAACCTATCTAACGTGTTGTTTTAAAATTGCTATTGTTTATTGAAATTGTATTACTGTGTCTGATCATGGATGTTAATGCGCTGCATAAAGATGAACTTGAGTTTGAATTGGCTTGTCGAGGGATCTCGGACTGTAAGACCGTGGCGACTATGCGGAAATTTTTACGGGAAATTTTAGTTCGAGAGCAGTCGGGCGAGTCGACTATTTCCTTTCAGGTTCCTAAATCCTGCATTGATAACCCGAATAACGAAATATTGATTTGTGAAAAAAAATTATCGGCAATAACTTCACTTGTAACAGAATTATCGCACACTCCAGAACATTCGTTTTTTAGACGTATACACTCTCGTTTGACACACTTATCGAACCGTGCTAAACTTATTATGCCTTCTGAGTCTAGTGACATTGAGAAACACTTGACATTGCTGAAGAACATTCAGGATACCTTGTCGTCACTAAGGCAGCTTGAGCAAGAAGAAGGGGAGGAAGAAGATGTAATTTCCGAACATGATAAAGACATCTTACAGAAGTCGCTGGGCGAAGAGGCGATGCATATAATGGAACAATTGGAAAAGTGCCGAAACTCAGAAAAAACTTCCTTACCAAAGGGTGGTAACACGGAAATTCACCTGAATCGTGCCACAACTTCCGCTGTTACCAACGCTGACATACCACGAACAACCTTAGAGAGACCTAGTCTATCCTCACGGCATCCAGGCTTACAAAGGTCTTCCACATTTGATAATGGCTTCCACAAACGGAAGTTGGTTCCAGTTAAAGATTGGGGTGTCAAATTTAGTGGTAAGGGTACCGTAAGTGTGAACGCGTTCTTGGAAAGAATTGAGGAACTTAAAGAGGCGCGGAATGCTGCCGATGAAGACTTATTTCGATATGCCATAGACTTCTTCGAAGAAGAGGCATTAATATGGTTTAGGGCCAATAAAGGTGCAGTAGCAAATTGGGGTCAATTAGTGAGGCTACTGTTGGACACGTTTCAGCAACCGTATTACCAAGAGGAGCTATTGGAGGAGATTAAACGGAGAACCCAAAGCAACCAGGAAAGCATTTTGATTTATATAGCTATCATGCAGAATATGTTTAATCGACTACCCACTCCCATTCCTGAAACACAAAAATTGATAATACTTAGAAGGAATTTACAACCGTATTTTCAGAAAGCCATATGCCGAGACACTTTCGATTCAGTGAGCGAATTAACATCAGTTCTAAGGATTATTGAACGCACTAAGTTAAGCTGTGATAATTTCAAGGAACCTACTCAAAGTGATCAATCTCTGGAAAGAGATTTAGCATATAAGGGAAGTACTTCGAATATATCACGAAATGAAAACACGACTGAAGTGGCAGCCATAGATAATAAAGAAGTACTTCTAACAAAATGCTGGAACTGCAGAACTCCAGGACATCGTTTCAGGGATTGTAAATTGCCAAAACAAAGACTCTTCTGCTACAGATGTGGACGTTTCGGGAAAACGACAAATAAATGTTCATGCAATGCTTCCGATAAGGGAAACGACAATTCGGAGTCGATGCCAGCCGATCGAACCCCGAAAAACTAAGTCATTCTACCTCGGATGACTGGCAGCAATGGCTACATACAGTTTCGAGTTTTTTTAAAACAGGAAAGATCTGTAATATTAATAAGCACAGTCAAGACAATCGGTATTATGCTGAAATAAAAATTTTAAATCAGTCGTTTGTGGGATTATTGGATTCGGGAGCTACTGTCTCAGTGATTTCGCAGAGATTTGCAATGAAAATTATGAAATTGGGGTTCTCAGAACATAAAGTCGACAAAGAAATGATCTCAACGGCTGATGGCACCTACCATACAATGGATTCCATTGTTCATTTACCTATTGAGTTTACGGGAAAATACAATGTGGTAGATTTTTATATTATGGACTGCTTAAAACATGATATTATATTAGGTATGAATTTTTTTGAGTCATTTAATTTAGTAATAGGAGCAGGGAAACTGATTACTGACATTACGGAAATTAACGTCGCGCAACCAGTGATTTCGAGGGATGAACTTTCTGTTCAACAGAAAGAGCGCCTGGACAAATTGTTAGAGGAAATGGCAGCAGAGATTGGTAAAGGTTTAGGAAGAACATCGTTGATCAAGCATAGAATTGACACCGGGGACAGCTTGCCCATCAAACACAGACAGTACCCCTTAGCTCCTCCAATTATGGCAGAACTTGAAAAGGAAATCCAGGATATGCTGGACAATGATGTTATAGAACCCTCATTCAGTTCATGGCGTTCTCCTGTATTACTGGTGAAGAAATCATCAGGTAAGAATCGATTGTGTCTCGACAGTCGTCAGTTAAATAAGGTTACAGTAAAAGACTCTTATCCTTTGCCTAGGGTTACCACCATATTAGACAGTCTAAAAAATGCTCGGTTCCTGTCAACTATTGATCTACGATCAGCCTTCTGGCAAATTCCACTCGAAGAAACAAGCAAGGAAAAGACTGCTTTCGGACTCGCTGGAAAAGGACTTTATCAGTTCAAAGTCATGCCATTTGGACTAAGTAATGCATCTCAAACACAACAACGTTTGATGGATCGCCTGTTCACGCCGGAATTTGAAAGTAGAGTGTTCACTTACTTGGATGATATCGTCATATGTGACGACAGCTTTGACGGTCATTTATCGTCATTATCACATGTAAAAAATCAGCTTAAGGAAGCAGGACTAACGATCAATCTGGAGAAATGTGTATTTGCGAGATCATCTTTAAAATACTTAGGCTATATTGTAGACAAGGAAGGGTTACGTACAGACCCGGATAAAGTGAAAGCTATACTCGACTATCCCAGGCCAGCGACTTACACGGAGCTAAAGCGTTTTATTGGTCTGGCTAGTTGGTACAGGCGGTTTGTGGAAAATTTTGCAATTGTCGCAGCTCCACTACATGAATTAACTAAGGGAGGCAAGAAGACAAAACGCATAGTATGGAATAAAGAGGCTGAAGATTCTTTCTTAAATCTAAAGACTGCCCTGACTTCGACGCCAGTATTAAGAGTGCCAGACTTCACAAAACCTTTTTCTATTCAATGTGACGCTTCTAATAGGGGGACTGGGGGAGTTTTGTTTCAAATAGCCGATGACCTGGAGGCTCCCATTGCTTACACGAGCAGAAAACTGTCGGAAAGAGAATGCAAGTACTCAGCGTCTGAGCGAGAACTATTAAGTGTTCTGCATGCTGTAGAACAGTTTCGCCCATATGTTGAAGGGAATCATTTTAAGGTCATTACGGACCATAGTGCCCTTCAGTGGCTACACCGTAATAAGGACCCTCATGGGCGTTTGGCAAGGTGGGCTATGCGCTTGCAACAATTTGATTATGAAATAGTCCATCGCAAAGGTAAATATAACACGGTGCCGGATGCTTTATCTAGAGCGATTGAAGAAGAAATTAACCTAATAGAGATAAAACCAGAAGATAAAGATGAGTGGTATAAATCAAAGGAGGACTTGGTGCTGTCTGGGAAGAATGATTCGGATTGGGAAGTCAGTCAAGGACAACTGTGGAAATACATGAAATTAAAACAATTTCCCCATGAAAATGACAGTTGGAAACTTGTGATTCCAGAAAAGCTTCGTCAAGGAATCCTAAAGGAATGTCATGATGACCCCACAGCCGGTCACTTTGGTGTTA
This sequence comes from Oligia strigilis, assembly GCA_951800025.1. Lineage (NCBI taxonomy): Eukaryota > Metazoa > Arthropoda > Insecta > Lepidoptera > Noctuidae > Oligia > Oligia strigilis. The sequence goes on from OX637569.1 coordinate 1,770,414, forward strand.
AAAAATCGGTCAACCGCGCGAGACAGCAATATTTTTGGCCGACATTGATCCAGGATATGAAGAACTACGTACGGAAATGTGAAGTGTGTGCAAAATACAAGCACTCACAAAGTAGGCCATCTGGTTTAATGGGAAAGCAACGAGAGGTAACAGAACCCTTTCAAATAATATCTATGGACCTAATGGGGCCTTTTCCAAAATCTAAGCATGGCAATACTATGCTGCTAGTCATAACATGCTGGTTTAGCAAATTCTGTTTTCTATATCCACTCAGAAATGGAAAGTCATCAACTATAACTCAAATACTGGAGGAACAGATATTTTTAATGTTTGGAACCCCTAGTGTAATAGTTTGTGACAATGGAAAGCAATTTGTATCCAACCAGTTTAAGGATCTAGTTTCAGGGTACGGTGTAAAACTGTGGTATACCCCTTACTACCATCCTCAGGCCAACCCTACTGAGCGGGTAAACAAAGTCATTGGCTCGGCTATAGCCTCTTACGTTGAAGATAATCACAAAGAATGGGACAAATATATACCACACATAGGACATGCAATCAGAACATCGGTTCATGAAGTGACGGAAAAAACACCATCCTATTTGTTTTTTGGACGCGAGACGATGGTCCAGGGCATGAAACCCTATAGCTTTGAACCAGAGGAACCGATTACCTTCGACAAAGGGAAATTTGAAAGAAATATAGCCTTCAGGAGTAAGATTTATGACGAGGTTAGTGAAAGGATACGGCAGTCACATGAGACCAACAGCAAACAGTACAACAAGAGACGGCGCATATGTAACTATAAAGTCGGTGACCTGGTTTGGAAACGCACGAAACTCCTATCAAATGCTGATAAGGCTTTTATGTCAAAACTGGCCCCTAAGTTTGAAAAAGCAGTCATAGCAGAAAAGATATCAGGCGACGTTTACAGATTAAAGAGTTTCAGAGGCAAAGATTTAGGAAAATGGCATTCTTGTGACCTTAAACGTTTGGTTTGAATCCGGTTGGATTCTTTAGAGGAGAGGGGATATTGTAATGATCGATAATTTAGTTCTTGAGTCCAATACTAGATGGCGTTACTAGGTCCATCGCAATAATTTTAAAGACATAATAATTGGACAACGGACAAGTGACGGTAGCGGTAAAATAAGAAAACCGGAGTGATGTCAATGTTGAAGGATAGAAATCCAACGGTCGCTCCGTAGTTATTTGCATAATTTCTGTAAAGTCACCATTATTCGGATATTACTATCTACAGAATAGACATACGCATAATAGTTGGTGCAATATTGTTGTGAATTTGTGTGCGAGTAACGGAAGTAACGGGGTAAGTGTTTGCGTCTATCTAACGAAGTGTAACTTGAGTAATTGGAGGTTTTGCAAGGCTGACTATTCTCATCTTGTCCTCAGCTTGCAGAAACGCCCCTTACCATTCAGGCACAAGTTCTTAAGGCTTCGACTGATAAAGCTACAAAAAACTTGACCCTTCGCGAATTAGGATTGACATATTCGCCACGGTTTACAAGAAACCAATTGGTCTCGAGCCATAGTACCAGGTTTGAAGTCACTCGTCGTGGGTTCGATCCCACCCTAAAGATTTTCTTCTGTTTTCAAGATATTTTTGTTTTATTTTTATTTTGTTTTTTTTGTTACTTTGTTTTATGTTTTTTTTAATTATTTATTGTTTTTTATTGTTTTCCTTTGTTTATGATTAAGGTGTTTTAGTAATTAGTTTGCGAAGAAACTTAAAGTCGTTAGTTGAGTAAATTTGTTGATGTTACCTATGTTTTTCTTTCTATAATCAGTTTACTTGGAACCCCGGTCATCACATTGGCGCCCACGGGTTAACTGAATGAAAGATAAACAAGGTGCATAACGGTTATGGTCATTCAGTGTAATTAAGGATATAATCTGGACAATCGTTGGTAACTAACATACCTTGTTAAAGTGATTTCGTAAGTTCTACAAGCCTAGTTGCATATCTGTGATTCGGAATAGAAACCTATCTAACGTGTTGTTTTAAAATTGCTATTGTTTATTGAAATTGTATTACTGTGTCTGATCATGGATGTTAATGCGCTGCATAAAGATGAACTTGAGTTTGAATTGGCTTGTCGAGGGATCTCGGACTGTAAGACCGTGGCGACTATGCGGAAATTTTTACGGGAAATTTTAGTTCGAGAGCAGTCGGGCGAGTCGACTATTTCCTTTCAGGTTCCTAAATCCTGCATTGATAACCCGAATAACGAAATATTGATTTGTGAAAAAAAATTATCGGCAATAACTTCACTTGTAACAGAATTATCGCACACTCCAGAACATTCGTTTTTTAGACGTATACACTCTCGTTTGACACACTTATCGAACCGTGCTAAACTTATTATGCCTTCTGAGTCTAGTGACATTGAGAAACACTTGACATTGCTGAAGAACATTCAGGATACCTTGTCGTCACTAAGGCAGCTTGAGCAAGAAGAAGGGGAGGAAGAAGATGTAATTTCCGAACATGATAAAGACATCTTACAGAAGTCGCTGGGCGAAGAGGCGATGCATATAATGGAACAATTGGAAAAGTGCCGAAACTCAGAAAAAACTTCCTTACCAAAGGGTGGTAACACGGAAATTCACCTGAATCGTGCCACAACTTCCGCTGTTACCAACGCTGACATACCACGAACAACCTTAGAGAGACCTAGTCTATCCTCACGGCATCCAGGCTTACAAAGGTCTTCCACATTTGATAATGGCTTCCACAAACGGAAGTTGGTTCCAGTTAAAGATTGGGGTGTCAAATTTAGTGGTAAGGGTACCGTAAGTGTGAACGCGTTCTTGGAAAGAATTGAGGAACTTAAAGAGGCGCGGAATGCTGCCGATGAAGACTTATTTCGATATGCCATAGACTTCTTCGAAGAAGAGGCATTAATATGGTTTAGGGCCAATAAAGGTGCAGTAGCAAATTGGGGTCAATTAGTGAGGCTACTGTTGGACACGTTTCAGCAACCGTATTACCAAGAGGAGCTATTGGAGGAGATTAAACGGAGAACCCAAAGCAACCAGGAAAGCATTTTGATTTATATAGCTATCATGCAGAATATGTTTAATCGACTACCCACTCCCATTCCTGAAACACAAAAATTGATAATACTTAGAAGGAATTTACAACCGTATTTTCAGAAAGCCATATGCCGAGACACTTTCGATTCAGTGAGCGAATTAACATCAGTTCTAAGGATTATTGAACGCACTAAGTTAAGCTGTGATAATTTCAAGGAACCTACTCAAAGTGATCAATCTCTGGAAAGAGATTTAGCATATAAGGGAAGTACTTCGAATATATCACGAAATGAAAACACGACTGAAGTGGCAGCCATAGATAATAAAGAAGTACTTCTAACAAAATGCTGGAACTGCAGAACTCCAGGACATCGTTTCAGGGATTGTAAATTGCCAAAACAAAGACTCTTCTGCTACAGATGTGGACGTTTCGGGAAAACGACAAATAAATGTTCATGCAATGCTTCCGATAAGGGAAACGACAATTCGGAGTCGATGCCAGCCGATCGAACCCCGAAAAACTAAGTCATTCTACCTCGGATGACTGGCAGCAATGGCTACATACAGTTTCGAGTTTTTTTAAAACAGGAAAGATCTGTAATATTAATAAGCACAGTCAAGACAATCGGTATTATGCTGAAATAAAAATTTTAAATCAGTCGTTTGTGGGATTATTGGATTCGGGAGCTACTGTCTCAGTGATTTCGCAGAGATTTGCAATGAAAATTATGAAATTGGGGTTCTCAGAACATAAAGTCGACAAAGAAATGATCTCAACGGCTGATGGCACCTACCATACAATGGATTCCATTGTTCATTTACCTATTGAGTTTACGGGAAAATACAATGTGGTAGATTTTTATATTATGGACTGCTTAAAACATGATATTATATTAGGTATGAATTTTTTTGAGTCATTTAATTTAGTAATAGGAGCAGGGAAACTGATTACTGACATTACGGAAATTAACGTCGCGCAACCAGTGATTTCGAGGGATGAACTTTCTGTTCAACAGAAAGAGCGCCTGGACAAATTGTTAGAGGAAATGGCAGCAGAGATTGGTAAAGGTTTAGGAAGAACATCGTTGATCAAGCATAGAATTGACACCGGGGACAGCTTGCCCATCAAACACAGACAGTACCCCTTAGCTCCTCCAATTATGGCAGAACTTGAAAAGGAAATCCAGGATATGCTGGACAATGATGTTATAGAACCCTCATTCAGTTCATGGCGTTCTCCTGTATTACTGGTGAAGAAATCATCAGGTAAGAATCGATTGTGTCTCGACAGTCGTCAGTTAAATAAGGTTACAGTAAAAGACTCTTATCCTTTGCCTAGGGTTACCACCATATTAGACAGTCTAAAAAATGCTCGGTTCCTGTCAACTATTGATCTACGATCAGCCTTCTGGCAAATTCCACTCGAAGAAACAAGCAAGGAAAAGACTGCTTTCGGACTCGCTGGAAAAGGACTTTATCAGTTCAAAGTCATGCCATTTGGACTAAGTAATGCATCTCAAACACAACAACGTTTGATGGATCGCCTGTTCACGCCGGAATTTGAAAGTAGAGTGTTCACTTACTTGGATGATATCGTCATATGTGACGACAGCTTTGACGGTCATTTATCGTCATTATCACATGTAAAAAATCAGCTTAAGGAAGCAGGACTAACGATCAATCTGGAGAAATGTGTATTTGCGAGATCATCTTTAAAATACTTAGGCTATATTGTAGACAAGGAAGGGTTACGTACAGACCCGGATAAAGTGAAAGCTATACTCGACTATCCCAGGCCAGCGACTTACACGGAGCTAAAGCGTTTTATTGGTCTGGCTAGTTGGTACAGGCGGTTTGTGGAAAATTTTGCAATTGTCGCAGCTCCACTACATGAATTAACTAAGGGAGGCAAGAAGACAAAACGCATAGTATGGAATAAAGAGGCTGAAGATTCTTTCTTAAATCTAAAGACTGCCCTGACTTCGACGCCAGTATTAAGAGTGCCAGACTTCACAAAACCTTTTTCTATTCAATGTGACGCTTCTAATAGGGGGACTGGGGGAGTTTTGTTTCAAATAGCCGATGACCTGGAGGCTCCCATTGCTTACACGAGCAGAAAACTGTCGGAAAGAGAATGCAAGTACTCAGCGTCTGAGCGAGAACTATTAAGTGTTCTGCATGCTGTAGAACAGTTTCGCCCATATGTTGAAGGGAATCATTTTAAGGTCATTACGGACCATAGTGCCCTTCAGTGGCTACACCGTAATAAGGACCCTCATGGGCGTTTGGCAAGGTGGGCTATGCGCTTGCAACAATTTGATTATGAAATAGTCCATCGCAAAGGTAAATATAACACGGTGCCGGATGCTTTATCTAGAGCGATTGAAGAAGAAATTAACCTAATAGAGATAAAACCAGAAGATAAAGATGAGTGGTATAAATCAAAGGAGGACTTGGTGCTGTCTGGGAAGAATGATTCGGATTGGGAAGTCAGTCAAGGACAACTGTGGAAATACATGAAATTAAAACAATTTCCCCATGAAAATGACAGTTGGAAACTTGTGATTCCAGAAAAGCTTCGTCAAGGAATCCTAAAGGAATGTCATGATGACCCCACAGCCGGTCACTTTGGTGTTAAAAAATCGGTCAACCGCGCGAGACAGCAATATTTTTGGCCGACATTGATCCAGGATATGAAGAACTACGTACGGAAATGTGAAGTGTGTGCAAAATACAAGCACTCACAAAGTAGGCCATCTGGTTTAATGGGAAAGCAACGAGAGGTAACAGAACCCTTTCAAATAATATCTATGGACCTAATGGGGCCTTTTCCAAAATCTAAGCATGGCAATACTATGCTGCTAGTCATAACATGCTGGTTTAGCAAATTCTGTTTTCTATATCCACTCAGAAATGGAAAGTCATCAACTATAACTCAAATACTGGAGGAACAGATATTTTTAATGTTTGGAACCCCTAGTGTAATAGTTTGTGACAATGGAAAGCAATTTGTATCCAACCAGTTTAAGGATCTAGTTTCAGGGTACGGTGTAAAACTGTGGTATACCCCTTACTACCATCCTCAGGCCAACCCTACTGAGCGGGTAAACAAAGTCATTGGCTCGGCTATAGCCTCTTACGTTGAAGATAATCACAAAGAATGGGACAAATATATACCACACATAGGACATGCAATCAGAACATCGGTTCATGAAGTGACGGAAAAAACACCATCCTATTTGTTTTTTGGACGCGAGACGATGGTCCAGGGCATGAAACCCTATAGCTTTGAACCAGAGGAACCGATTACCTTCGACAAAGGGAAATTTGAAAGAAATATAGCCTTCAGGAGTAAGATTTATGACGAGGTTAGTGAAAGGATACGGCAGTCACATGAGACCAACAGCAAACAGTACAACAAGAGACGGCGCATATGTAACTATAAAGTCGGTGACCTGGTTTGGAAACGCACGAAACTCCTATCAAATGCTGATAAGGCTTTTATGTCAAAACTGGCCCCTAAGTTTGAAAAAGCAGTCATAGCAGAAAAGATATCAGGCGACGTTTACAGATTAAAGAGTTTCAGAGGCAAAGATTTAGGAAAATGGCATTCTTGTGACCTTAAACGTTTGGTTTGAATCCGGTTGGATTCTTTAGAGGAGAGGGGATATTGTAATGATCGATAATTTAGTTCTTGAGTCCAATACTAGATGGCGTTACTAGGTCCATCGCAATAATTTTAAAGACATAATAATTGGACAACGGACAAGTGACGGTAGCGGTAAAATAAGAAAACCGGAGTGATGTCAATGTTGAAGGATAGAAATCCAACGGTCGCTCCGTAGTTATTTGCATAATTTCTGTAAAGTCACCATTATTCGGATATTACTATCTACAGAATAGACATACGCATAATAGTTGGTGCAATATTGTTGTGAATTTGTGTGCGAGTAACGGAAGTAACGGGGTAAGTGTTTGCGTCTATCTAACGAAGTGTAACTTGAGTAATTGGAGGTTTTGCAAGGCTGACTATTCTCATCTTGTCCTCAGCTTGCAGAAACGCCCCTTACCATTCAGGCACAAGTTCTTAAGGCTTCGACTGATAAAGCTACAAAAAACTTGACCCTTCGCGAATTAGGATTGACATATTCGCCACGGTTTACAAGAAACCAATTGGTCTCGAGCCATAGTACCAGGTTTGAAGTCACTCGTCGTGGGTTCGATCCCACCCTAAAGATTTTCTTCTGTTTTCAAGATATTTTTGTTTTATTTTTATTTTGTTTTTTTTGTTACTTTGTTTTATGTTTTTTTTAATTATTTATTGTTTTTTATTGTTTTCCTTTGTTTATGATTAAGGTGTTTTAGTAATTAGTTTGCGAAGAAACTTAAAGTCGTTAGTTGAGTAAATTTGTTGATGTTACCTATGTTTTTCTTTCTATAATCAGTTTACTTGGAACCCCGGTCATCACATCCTGTCAAAAGAATCAGCGCCTGAAGTAAATTGACGTAATTTTAGTAGGCAAGTTTTTAATCACGTGTAAACTGGTATGGAGTAATGTCAGGCGCTCATTAATTTGACTGAACTAAAATTTATCTTATAGTCCAAGAGCTAGATCGAAGAGTTCACGAAAAACTCTTCGATCTAGCTCTTGGACTATACCCTACTAATCGAACTCATTATAACTTCTAAACTAAGACCCGATTAAATATGTGACTTGGCGACTGATTCCGACTAATTGGCGACAAAATATGAGAGAAAACAGATCTTCGCTAGGTGCCCTAGTTTTTGAGATATAAATGTGGCCCTGCTGGGGAGACTCTCTCCAGATCGGCCACCTATAAACCCTTATATCTTTTGAACCAGTGACCGACAAATTCTGATATTTGGCGACAAATTTCAATTTAGCGACAATTTTTTTGTGTTGTCAAAATTAAAATCCCTGATGGTGGCCCTCCCAGAGTCAGTCTGTGACACAATGTAGTTTTAAAATTGCAATCATGTAAAATCATGGTATTTTCCCCCGTTTTTCATTAATAACTAAGTGACAGTTCTTATCGATTTCCAAATCAACATCTAACTGTCAAATTCCGATCGTTCAAATCCGCCATCTTGGAATGTCATCCTCACTTTATATTCATCCCACGCCTTCACTTATTCAGAGTGAATTTAAAAAGAATGTCTTTTAGAAAGATGCCTTTAATATCCAGCATTATTTAATTGTTGAAAGTTTACAATGGGGTGTCTCGAGTTTATATTACCGACTTCTAAAGATGAGCTCTGCTTTTGTCGCATTTTATCTTTATTTGCACATCGAATTCTCCGAGATTTCTAGGCCGATTTACGCGATAATTTTGGTAATCAAAAATAAAAGTCATTTATTTAAATTAGCTTGAGAGTCAGCACTTTTAGAACGTCAAAATGACATAAGAGAGTCCCCCAAAACGGCCGCCCTTCACCACTTCCTAGTGCTTTCGCTGGGGAGAAGTGGCGCAACAAACTCCCCAGCAGAACAGCTGTCTGTCAGTTAGAAAAACTGACTTCTATACCTACAATAGTAAGTATGTAACGCCTAAAGAAGTTTTCACTTCAAAAATACTGTATTGGTATACAAAAGCCTCTGCGACGCCAAAAAGGCTCAGCAAAATACAAAAAAAAATTGGCTTGGTTAAAAAAATAATAAATAGGGTTCCTTACCCTTTGAAAAGGTAGTTATGAAATGTTAACCCACGAGCCCCTCAAAATAAAACAACAATCCAAGGAATACAGTCTAAACTCGCGTTAAATAAGTAAATAAATTAAAATATTAACAAGTACAAATAGCCATCTTGTAAAACACCTGAGCGTTGCTGAAGCGGCCATCTTGCGGATCGCTTTAATTTTGTTTATCCATCACGAAGGCTTAAGAATATTATTATAATAACGGGTTGGGAGTCTTATTATGATTTTCGAATGGTGAAGATTATATAATAATAAATGAAAATTACGATACGAATGATTCGAGAAACTTCCCCCCCCCCCCTCCTACCTTGAAAGATACCTCTAAAAACTTTTTTTTACAATAAAAACCGTACTAATTTACATACAATCATTATGATTTTTTGTCAGATTATTCTACAAAACATACTAAAGCACTAGTGTTTTAATTTTTTAGTCCAAACAATAGATTTTTTGTAAATAGATAACATAACCAGGCCGCATTATAAAAGCTGAGGCTACATAATAGCCTCTACAGTACCTACCAGAATTTTAATTTAATTTTTTAAACTCTGCTCCTTTATTTCGGTAATATTTTGCAAGAATGTTCTTTCTTTGTCATTGTTAGCTTTTTTGTCGTCAAGCAGCATTGTTTTGTCTTGACGGGTATAGATTACTTAGAGAAACTTAATTAGGTAAAGAAAAGAATTTATGAATCTACGTCATTCAAGTAACTTCATAAATCTTCCCCGTTAATGTTAATCGCGACTGCTGAGAGTGGAGTCCTGGGTTCGGTTCCCGGGACGAGCAAAGTGATAATGGTTTTTTCACTAGGAATTTCTTTCGGAGTTTGGAAGTCGGCGGTGTGATACCCCCGTGCCTCAGAAAGCACGTTAAGGCTACTCTTTCGAAAAAAGTTTAAAAACAGCGTGCAGATGAAGCAGCTTTTCTCCGGAACTTACAGAGAAATTACATCTGAAAAAATAGTTGGCAATCTACATGATATGAATCGTAATTTGGAGCCATAATTTTTCTATCGATATCACCTATTAAGAAAAAAAACCACGAAATCACCTCCAAATCGTTGACATGAAACCATTTTACTCCTTCATTTTTTATCAAAAGAATATAAAAAAAATATCTACTGCTTTGCAATACAAACGAAAATGATTGGTTTTGTTACTTTTTAAAAACATGTACATTTTTTAATATAATAAATTAAAAATGCGATCGTTTAAAGTCCGTGTCTATATCATCCCCGCACTCGTCCACGAATTCAGTGCGGGGCGCCTCGTGTTGCTAGGCAACGCGACGCCCAAATGCACAAGGTCGTTGGCATGAATACAAGCCTTAAGCCTTTGGCCCTGCGCCTGATCTGTGTCTGGTTGTGTCGGATTGCCCTCCTATCGGACTATGAGAGTGTGGGAAGAGACAGTGCACTGCACCTGTGTCTGCGCACACACGCTGCACTGTAATATCTCCCGCGACACATAAGGCACATAGGCCGAATTATGATAAAGTATTCGTAGTAAAGTACCAGTCGGATTTGAAGAAATATTTTTGTATTTGATAGCCCAATTCTTGAGGAAAGCTTGAAGCTTGGCTATTTAACATCACGATGAAGTTATTTAAAGTAAAGCGCCTGTCTGGGTTGGAACCGACGACCTCATGAGTCGGGACCGTTACCAACTGCTCTAGAATAATATAGAAAACCAATAATATAGCTTACATTCATTGCAGGTTCAATAATATCAGTATCAAACGCCACAGAGCACCCTTCGTCCCAGCACGACGTGTCACATCATGGAGACAGCACACCAAAGAACCTCCAGAATACCATTATACCTTTTGGAATACAGGTAATATAACATAGTATGTTATGTTATACATAAACTCAAGGGGCTCGTGGCTAAGTAATAACAGCCGCACAGGTCGATCGATCAGGTTAAGCTACGCTTGCCGCGGTTGCTCCGTGGATGGGTGACGTTTGAATTTACATACCGACACCCCTCCGTGCTTCGGAAAGCACGTTATGCCGTTGGTCCCGGCTGTCAATCGTGGATCTTTGACAGTCGTTACGGGTCGTCACGCATCACGGGATAAAAGTCACTATAATGTACTTCTAAGACTTCCCGTCCTGGCGTTTCCACTCACATCTGGTCAGGGTCTGATCAGTACTGTCAGAGTACGTCTTTAAAATTTTAGTTTAGAAGTAGTATTTCTTTTTTTTTTCATGAAGAGAGTGTGCTTAGATTGTTTGTTCATGTTGAGAGGACGAATGAAAGGCGACAACAATAGTCTGTTACGCAATTACCCCTGGTCCACTTTCCTCAAAACACCATTTCAGACATCAATTTACATGGTCTTCACATTGTCTGACTAAGATTTTGTGTGGACTTTAAAAGAGACTGTGACCTCTGAGTTTGTTTCGGCCTTTCTTCTGAGTAGTCAGATAGGAAATGCCGACCTCATCTAGCATCATCTCATCGTGTAAAAATAATTGCGATATCCTATATACAGAATAAATAATTTTATTTCATTTCATTTGAACTCTGTAAGAGCGAGTGTGTTTTAAATCCACTAAGCGGGCCCAGTGCAGATTGGTAGATGTCACAATATACCTTCGATTTTTTTCTACACAAATCCTCCCAATTGTTTACAGATACCAGAACATGTTCTATCAACACAAGATGTCGCCTGCATTTCAGCAGACTCCAACATCTTTGAAATAATGAACAAAGCTCAAGATTCCTGCAATGGTACGGACATGAGATGCACCTTCTACCATTTTGTGAACCATGGATATCAAAATATTGGTACCTTAGATATTGATAAAGAGCTATTTGATGATTTGTTAATGAAATTTGATAACTGGCTGTTAACTGCTGAAAATATTGAGAAAAATTATGAACCGTTGGATAGGAAAACAAAAGAAGATACTTTCTTAGATATAGCAAGTATTAACGTGAATGGTAGCTATAGTAATGAAGAGCAAATTGAAAATTCAACTAATGTCAGTGAAACAGAAGATGTACTTATTATAGGTAACGTAGATCATAATACCAACGACTCCGATGATGATAAATTAGTAAATACTCATCATATTAAAAATTTATATGACACACATCATAGAAATCATCATCATAAATCAAAAAACGGAAATCATGTCAAACTTGCTCCAGAGTATAATAATGACCATAAATATTTTGAGGTTTTTATATCAAAAGACAAAGAAACGGGAAAACCAAGAACAATATACGTTGAGGTTGACAAAGAAAAAAACCAATTTGTACTTTTAGATGAGGAAATTGATAAAAAACTTAATGGCATTAAGCCTATTAAAATTGAATTAGATGAACTCTCCGAAATTGCTGATACAGCTTTTAATAATATAGCCAAATCTTCAAATCATACACAACATATTTACAACTCAAATGATAACGATAGAGTTATGTCAAGCGATGTTAATACATATTCTGCAATGGATACAGATACAACCAACTTAGACAAAGATATACGCGAACCTACTCAAAATATTTTAAATCCGTCTATTTTTAATATAAATACTAATCAACCACTTATCCCGGACAACACGACAGGAAATATTATGAAAACTGTAAATGTCAGTAAGAATCTTGTAGCACCTAACAAATACACAAATCCGGCAAAATCTGATGTAGAATCGCAGATAGATAGTACAACAGATGAAATACCAAATGTTCATTTGGTATTACTAGAAAGTAGTAATAATGAAACAGATATATATCAGACAGGTTTTGATGAAGAGGCACCTCTTGATACTATAGAATTTAATGAAAATAATACTAACCTCGATCTCAAATTAGACAATATAGAATATTCTCCTGAAAATGTTATAGATAATTCTACAGAGAATTATGAGTTATCTACAGAACATGACAATGTAACTTTCTATGATGATTCTTTTATTCAACCAGAAGAAAACAATGTTAACAGTATCGATATTGATTTTGATGACACTCATGATATCTCATCATCTGAAACAACACATCTAAACGAACATTTTTCGCAAACTGAAAAGCATGTTCAAGGAAATAAGCTTAAATCGACTCCTACCATTTATACTGAACCTAAATTAACCCCATCGCCGACTACTGGGATGTCGGATTATAATAGCCCTCAGCTAGACGCAATTTCTTCTGAAAATCGCCAAGGATATATAGATCTAAAGGAGCATTCTCCAGCGCCTGGTATACCATTATCATCATACACTAATGTCCCTATAATGGGAAAAGACTTAGCAAAAGTAGTGGAAACAGACGATCATTTACAGTCATCTTTTCCAGTATATGCTACTTTAGATTATGCAGGTGCATCTCAAAAAACTCCTTTGGATTCTGACTTTGAACATCCAACTATATCTTCTTATAAATCTCCATCGGACTCTGATTTTGAACATCAAACTACTGGGCCTGAAATATTTCAGCATACATCCCCAATTTTCCCAACACCACGTATTGAATCTGCTGCACCTAATTTTCAATACACGTCCCCTGTTTTCCCATCACCTCCTGTTGAATGTGTTGTGAGGCTTAACAAAGGTTCTAAATATTCACCTCTCAATTTTGGCTTTAGCTGGCTACCTTCATTTTCACGTATTGAAGAGCTTCGATTGCCTTATGCTGTGAACGCTTCACCGCAAGAATCCATTTTGCAATTATCAATGCAGAAAAATAAACAGCTTACTGACAGTATTTGTCCAGAACCGTCATCTTTAGATCACACTATACCAGCTGAAGATCCAAGATTATTTCTCACTGTACCCCCGCTCAGTGTCGATGGTCAAAAACCATCCTTAACTGCTGTACCGTATCATCTAGAAGGAAATGTACCAATGCCACTAAAACACGTTCTGCCATCAACATTAGATTTACCAAAATCCTTTACTGATTCAGGTAGAATACCTACAACTTATGAATTAAGTGAAACTCCCTTATCAGTAAAACCCTACAGCCCTAAAGACTCAGTAAACTCGCCTTGTCCAATGCAACAAATTGAACCATTTTTACAGCCAACAAAACCTAACCCAATGGACTTTGGGTTAATCAAACATTCACCATTTGATAACAAGTCAAAAGAAACAATGATTCCATGTACAACTAATAGAAACAGATATCCTTACACTTCAACTCCTTGCTTCGCGAACCCATACTTAAGACCACCTCAAATCAGACCCCCGTATTTGGAACCACTACTGCCTGTAACTCTTTTACAACCAGCCTCTAAAATTTCGACATTAGATTCTTTACCAACATCTTTAGACCAAAGTTATCCTTATATAAATGGAGACTACCGGCAAGAAACAAATCAACCAATCTCTCTCCTACCAAACTCGCCATTTCCACCTTTAAGCCCATTGTTACTAGGGCCGGGTTTCGTATCAAATACATTACCTTGTCAAAATCTATGGAACAATATTCCAAATTTACCGTGTTCCATCTTACCTGACCAAAATATAAGAAACTATCCACCTATTGTTAGTAATTATGTAACTCCATCTGCTGTTCTTCAGCAAAATCAAATTCTAAAACCATCGCTATCAAAATCTGTTCCTTGTTCAGCCCTTGAACAGCCTTATCCAATTAAAAACGTTTTAGAAAAGACACCTCCAAGCCACATGCCATATTTAACACCAGTACAAATGGATTTAAACCCATCATTGGCTTTAGAACGTGATTTACAAAGTTTATCATTAAAATATGGTATACCTCTATCAAAAATCCTCAAGTCTTTAGAGACAGAAATCTCTGATGCTCATAGCAAAACTACTGGACCAACTGGCGAGTTACCTTATTCAAACTTACTCCATGACAGTTCTTCTACAAGTAAACCTACATCAACAAAAACAAATGCCGCTTTCGATGATGAAAACAGAATCGGTAATAGAGAGTCACTCTTAGAATCAGAACTTTCTAACCTAGTACCTTTAGAATCATCTCTTATTGGTCCTCACTTGGAACTAGAAAGCTCACTGATGCTAGAATCAAATGACTTCCAAGGAAACACAACTTCATATTCCAGTTTTAAAAATCAAACAACAAATGTAATACATGATACTCATGATAGTTCTCTGATTGGAGCACACTTATCAACCTCATCAACCAGCAATTATGTACTTAGTGATGAAAACCGAACAGCAAATGAGATGATACTATCAGAATCAGATATTTCTAACTCGATACTTTTAGATTCATCACTCACAGGCCCTCATTTAGAAATAGGAAGCCCACCAATAGTATTAGATTCTAATAATTCCCATTCAGACATTCTTGCATCACAAATCGAAGAACCAATGACGATACCGTCACAAATTGAACAAAAACTTAATCTAAATCGACCTGCAAACTTTCTAGACAGTTCTCTAATAGGTTCTCATTTACCATCATTATCTCCTGTTAGACCTTTACTAAGCAATGAAATTCAAAACATCAATGACATGATCCCACTGGAAACAGATCTGACTGACTTGACACCTTTAGACTCATCAGTCATACATACACAGGATGGTTTAGTAAACCAACTTGATCTGACAGGAATCTTACAGCATGAAGAAACAGGTGTAACATTATCCGCGGCTAATACCAGTCCTGATTTACATAAACCACTTGAATATCTGCCAACAAACTTAGCGCAAGAAGAGTTACTATTCAAGTCGGATTCTTCTGGATTGATACCGTTAGACTCCTCTCTTATTGGTCCTGAGCTTAAATTAGGAAGCTCGCCAATTATAACAGACTCTCTAGAAGATAAGACTGTACCACTTGTATCAAAAGACAGCATTGTAAAAATAGATAAAGTTGAAGAACTAGAAAATATAATCCTACCTCCATCATTATTACCGACATTACTAAAGAAAACAGTAAAAGCTGATACGAACCTTAATATCAATACCCAAGATACAAAATTGAATGAACAACTTGACGAACTATCAGTAGACACTAATATAGAACTCACATCATCATCACCACTTAAAGAAACAGACTTTAAAATTGTAGAACCAATTCCTGAATTACCATCACTTATAGATGAAAGCAAACCTCTACTAACAAAAGATTCTAAAACATTTAAACATAAATCAAAATCCTCGGACATTACTCATGTTATTGATTCTGAAACTATACTTGACAGCTCTTTAACAGGTACAAGTATACTTCACAAATTAGAAACACCAGAAATTTCCGCCTCAGATTCTTCAATTCATCTTGATAGCTCTATAATAGGTCCAAGCATAATACAGGAGATAGATTCTCGAGAGATATCACCTATCTTAGACTCTGAAAGCTCTTTAGCACCCACAACTCTAAATCAGAACAAAAAGCCTTCAGAAATTTTGACAGTCACCGATTCTTCAATTGAACTTCAAAGTTCTTTTAAAGATCTAGATAGTTCGTTAGAAGGCTCACATTCACATTTATTAACTGTACCTTTTTCTAGTGATGAAATTCAAATGATAAATAAAGAGTTACAGTCAAAATCAGATTCAGCTAATTTAGTTCCTTTGGATTCATCTCTCATAGGTCCTCACGTTGATTTTGAAAGTGAACTCGAACAGTCAGAAATCTCAAGATACCAAAAGCCAGAATCAGCTAATCCTGAGGTATCTGAAACAACAGAGTTTTTATCCTCTGACTCAGTAAAAGGAGTGTCACCTCTAGAACCAACTATTGTACCATCAGTTTGTGCATTTGATCTCGATGAATTATTATCAAAATTCACCAATGCAATTACAAAAGCTCAACTATCACCATCTGAGCTAAAACCATGTGACAAATTACTGTCATCAATAGCTAAAATATCATCGGATAATTATGTGCTACCATCTTGTAAAGACTTGCAAACGTTAACTTTGAACACTCTGTTAAATACTCCATTATCTTTACAAGATGAACTAGCTTCTGAGTTTTCTCCAATAACTCTGACTTACCCAGCACAGGAATTTTCGCCAGTGGAATCTATAGCAAATGGTCTCGGTTCAAATTATTTCCCAACTCCAACAACGATGGTTGAGTCACGACCTTACACCCAAGGAGTACCTCAAATACCTATCACACCTTATTCACAATTTGTTCAAATGAAACCGCTGACAGACCGTAACTGGCTAGGACCAACTAATATTCAAAATATTCTTCAAAGTTCACCTAGTTTTAGACCAGTACCGGGAAATACTCCCATACCTTTTAATTCTAATGTATTACCAGTAACATCAGAAGATTTGAAATCGTTATTAGATTTAGCTTCCTATAGTAAAATTTACTCTCCATTATCCATTCCTAATATGTATTCATCAGGAAACGCTATTGCACCATCATCAGAATGGACTAAATCATCATATGTTTTGCCGCCAAATAAATATATTCCTATACTTCCTAAAAAACACTCTTCTGTTCTTCCATTAGAGTGTACAATGGCTAACGTAGAATATAATCCAATTCAAGTTGATGATATAATGCCTCTTATAAATGAAAACAGCCTAGAGTTGTTGAAAGATATGTCTATATTGCCTTTTAGTCAATCTGCTTTACGGCCTAATATTCCAGTATTTGAAAAAGGAGAAATTGTTTCACCATCATTATTAAAAACCGTACCAATACTAGACTCAAACTTTATCCAAACAGGACCACTATTACCTGTTCCTATTACCAATCCATTGGTTCCATCATCAATCTACAATCCAAAAGTTCGCTTGAATAATCTGCAAGACTTACCCTACATGAAACAAACACCAAATATTATCTTGCCATGCAATTTACAACCTCATTCCAATACACCATTGCACTTACAATTCTCTGAAATAATCGGACCAGCACCGAATTTTGTAACATTACCTACTGAATCTTCGAAAGCGCTTTTAAAGCAATTACTGTCAATACCATGCCTAGAATCACCAATAATACTGCCTAGTTCATCATTGGATACAATGTTACAATTGCAAACAGCTTCAAATGAATTAAACAGTGTCCCAAGTAAATTACCTCCAGAATATTTCACACCGATATCTCCTATATATAAAACCATGTTATCAAATGCATTTACAAGTCCAATATTACCAATATATGCTAGTCCATTATCGGTATCTTTCGCTAAACCAATTTCACCACCAAGTACTAGTATACCATTAAATATACCCTATGTAGATAGCCTACTGACACTTATACCGCTCTCTATCAATCCTTGCACAGCTAAACCACTTACACCAAAGTATCCTAGTCCAGTTATGCCTTTAAAAATAACTCCATTATCAGACTTTCCACATCCACCAACAGTACCACACAATAGACCAATTCCATCAGTAAATCCTTATACGCCATCTCATACTTATTCTAGTCCATATTTACCTGTTGATCCTAGTCCAATTCCAACTGACACGAGTCCTGGTTCACCGAAAGCTATGGGTAAACTACCAGCAGCTATGACAAGTCCGATATCGCCAGTTGTCTATGAACCTTTATTATCACCATACGTTAGTCCCGTACCAAAATCATTAACTAATTTAGAATTACCAGCATATTCCAGTCCGTTGACACCAATTTTCCTAAGTAAATTGGCACCAACTTCTACTGGTTTATTATCACCTGGTCATCTCAGTCCAAAAAACAGTTATCCTTCTTTACCAGCCCCTATGAATACACAGAGACGACCTTCAAATTTTCTTACACCAGCTTCGCAAACTCCAATATCACCAGTGAGTTCCAGTTCACCAATTTCTAATGCATTGAACCCACTCTTAAATGCTAACCAATGGCTACAGATTAATTCAAATACACCTCTGCAAAGTTATCCTACACACGTTTCAAAACCATTACCTTCATCCTTTTCCAACTCACAAATACAGCAATATATACCTAGTGAACATGCATTAGAGTCCAATTTGCTAACTTCACCATTGATAGAAGATATACCTTCTTATGATGCTATAGAAGAAAGCGCTTACACATACAGTAATGATAAAGATGACAAATATTACGCAGAACCGAGTTTAAAATATCCCTTAGAATCTCTATCATATACTTTAGCACCAGAGGAAATAGCTGAAACTTTGCCTCCAGAAGATTTTATAAAACTAGAAGATCTTACTCCTTCTGCAACTGTGAATAATCGTGCTATTGAACCATCATTGCAAACAAAATCATACCAACATCATCTTCTCACACCATATACTCCAGTACACGGTAAACCTTTATCAAAACCACGTCCAGACCCACAACTATTGCTACCATCATCTTTTACAGAAAGTATTCCACAAAATATATATGATAATAAACCACTAGTGCCTTCATCAAATCCTCTAAATCACCCAGTCTCACTACCAACATCAATTTTGTCCAGCCCGTTACTGAAACCACTAACACCGTTAACTTTTGCACCGAACTTCCCTATAACGTCAGCTTTATTGCCTAGACCATGTATGGAAAGTCTATATAATAAATTACCGATGAATGAACAATTACAACCTCTGTCATTTTATCCGTATTATTCCACTCCGAGCCAAGACATGTCGTTACCATCCATCTACCCAACAGGGATAAGAAATATTTTAAGTCCACAAGTAACACCAGGTTTCTCGCAAGTCCCAACAAACACTCCTTTTGTGCCTGTTTCATCGCAAATGGGTTTACCAATATCACAACTACTAACCTCGCCTTATATTCTAGATAACTATATTCAATTACCATCAACACACTATGAACCTAAATCAAAGACACTTACATCTCAAGGTTCCTTAGTAAAACCATCGTCAAATCCACATTATAATCAATATGTTGAACCAATCATATCACATAATCCACCCTTAGCTATGCCAATCAGTCCTCAATATATCACACCTTTATCACCAACTGCAAGTTTGAAAAAACCACTAATTTCGCCTCAATACATGTCTTCAAAATTACCAGCCCCGACAACATTGCAAGACAGTTTACCATTGAAAGAAGCACCAATTCACTATCAACCATATATTCCACAAACAACTACACTGACCAGTTCAGCAAAAAGTATCTTCAATAGTCCTCCAGTCACTTCACCATACACTGTGTTACCATCTATTAATATGGTTGAACCTGTAAGTGCAGATCTCAGCAGACTATCGTCAAATTCTACACCACAGCATTCTTTACCATCATTATCTTTAGCCGTTTCAAAACACAGTCCCATTATTTCATATTCTAATCATCCCTCCAGGATTAGTCCACATATTTCAAAGCAAGCATTGACAAATCAAATTATACCTTCATCACTGTTTATGTCTTCAGATACAGGTTTACAAACTCCAGCAAATAAATTATCTTCTCCTTACAATATACCAAGATATAGCTCACCGTTACCTTTCTTAACAGACCCTTTAAACACAGTTCCTTATTACACGCCAATGGATACGACCGCTATCCAGCAAAATATTTTAAAACCAATATCATCGTTAACTAACATTCAATACACAGACCCTTTGTCATCTCAACCTCTACAGCCAACAGATTTTTACCAAATAAAACCAGTCTCTAACGTCCAATTTACTACCAAACCTCAGCCAGACTTATCACCAGTTCCAGCTCAATATGCTTCCCCATCTTCAGCACCAATATATACTTCTTTACCGTTAGAAACAGTCCCTTATCGACAAATAAATAAATTTAGCACACCTCAATATAGTCTTCCTAGTGCTCCTATAAATGATTCTCCAATCCATTCATCATCTTTAATAAGAAACCCATTCTTAAATCCAGACTTTAAACCTATTACAGAAGTACCATCATATCCCGCTCCAAAGAATATTATCTCATCATCAAAATTAACACCTTCTGAAAGTATCCTATTATCAAATCTAAGACCTTTAGATATTTCTCAAGGTCCTTTTGAATCATATTCTCCATTATCATCCTCGTATTTATTAAAACCTTTAGCAAAAAGATTGCCTCAAGAATCACGTCAATATCAACCTCACAAAATATCCAGTAACTCACAATATGTATCTCAATTACCAACTGAAAGTGTTCCAGAGTTATTACAATCCACTAGTCCGTTACTAAAAAAATCACTGGTAAAACCCTTATCGAAAAACTTCCAATACAATGCTCCCTTATTACCAATGCTTTTCTCTAACACAAATACAGCATTACCTGAAGACTTTCCAATAGAAGCTGTACCGTCTGTTATTAGCCCAGACATCGCTCTTTCAAATTACCTTCCATCCGATTCTAGTAATCATAAATATTCTGGTCCGTCATCACTAGCCTCAGAAATACCTGAAATTGTGACCCCAATAAATTCATCATCAATAACACCGTATAGTATCTTAAAATCACAATTTAACAAACATTTTAAATCACCAGTAACTACTCTGGCAAATATGCCTTTATATTCAAATTATGATATTCTAGATTCTCCACCAAAGCTTCCAGTAAGAGCAAATCTTATAAACACTGCTAAGCCTGTTGAAGTTTCAGCAACTTCAGCTCTAGAATCATCACCACTATCTCTGGATTCACTAGATACAGAAATGATACAAGAAATAGAACCATACGAACTCATGCCTGGTTTAAAAGATAGACTCCCAGCGTTACCAACAGGTTTAGACCAACAAAGACAGCTTCATACTGCTTCTATTTCCAAATATTTAGCAACACCCCAACCAACTAAAACATTGCCTTCATCAAAATACAAAACGTCAAGGCCAAGACCATCCTTCTCCATACCTTCGGTAATACCAGAGGAAGCTGAACTAATAGATACTACAGATTTTGGTTCCCTCTCACAAATTAAGTCTGAACCGTTAATCGCTGACTACATTCCATCTGATAGAGAAGCAACAAAACCCAACACGCCATCAAATATCGCAGAACCTGATATTCTACAATTATCCCCTTACACTACATTATTAAATACAGATTTCCTGTTTCCCACAAACAAAGAATTACCACCAAAATTACAAACACCACGTTATAGCAATCAAATACTACAACCATCACCAATCTACTTAAGTCCACAGGAGTATAAAGATTTAATCCAAGGTCCGTCGCCTTCTCAAGCATCATCATCTTCGCCTACTGTCTTATCAACCACCAACACTGAACCACAGCTGGTCACCAATCCGCTGACAGGACGACCAAGGCCACAGACACCATTTTACAACCCAATGTCAATAACACCTGAAAATTGGCTTCAGTCACCAACATTTGCAAAATCTTTACCTTTTCATGAAAAGCATACAACACCAGAGAAAGAAACCATACAAACTCTTCTAAACAAATATACACCTGCTAACAACATAACACCACAAGGAAACAACTATCCATATGAACCTAAATCTACAATACCTGAAGTGCCTTTAGAATTTGATTTTATAAAACCTGTAAATCCTTTGCTTAACGCAAAAGAACCTTATACAGAGCACATAGAAGATTTAAAATCAAATGAAGATAATTATAATGAACCTGATTTAGACAGTGTAAGTTTAGATGAAAAACAACCTAATAGTTTCGAAAGTAAATCATTTTCTAAAACTCTACCAGATATAATCAAAGGTTTGAGTATCCCTAATTACAATTTTAAAGCGCAAAGGCCTCAAAAATTATCAAAATTAGACCATTTCTATGCTAATAATCATATAGGAAAAGGTTCACAAGTGTATACCATTCCTTCTTATAATACTTTACCTTTCAGTTCTCCTATCGGTGTTAAAAGTCCCTCTACTGCAGTATCCCCAGAGATTTTAAAAGATTTCACTGACATATCTACTAAACATTTTGGATCTGTCCCTCAATTAGACACTATTTCCCTACCAAGTGAGTTTTACCCAGAAATGACAGAATCTCCTGAAAACATCCCAATCACGAACCCTCAAAAATACATAAATTCTTACTCAAAATATACTTCAGAAATGAAGTCCCCTGACAAAGCTATTGAAATAGCTGACACATTTGAAATTACTCCTATTTCGAATACTCCTTACAACAATATTGATGATATCAAATATTCAGGTTATAAGACATATCAAATACCTTCTTTTAAATCTCCTCAAACGCCGCACAATCTAGGAACACCAACTCGAATGTATAGTCCCTCTGTGATGACATATTCCACACCTATTCCAGCTGTCAAACCTTTGAAAGTTCATCGACCTCCTAGTCTTCCCAATTTTTATAGTCCTACTGACACTGAGCGTCTAATTTCTCAGTACCAAACACCAACAAAGATGGCAACACCACCTCAAACAAAATTAGGCCATGACTCCTTACAAAAAAGCCCAGAATTAAATGAATATAATCCTATAGAAGATATACCAATCAGTGTCGATAATATAAATGAAGATAATGAACTAAAAACAAGTTTAATCAATTATATAAATAAGAGACAAGACGTTAAAAATAATTTGATTAACAATAACGCTGAGTTAACAATACCTATAGGAAATGTAGCTATAACTAGAAAAGACCCTTACAATGCGAATACTATAGAAACAAATAATCCTTCTATAGGACTTAGAGTATGGAAATCAAACGTCAAAATAGCTGAAGCAGAATTAAAACTGAAATTCAAAGATTTGTCAGTAAATAATTTCATGCCTATAGTTAATAATTTAGATAAATATGATATGGAAGAGATTCGTAAGATAGTAAAAAGATATATTGATGAGAAATACGGGAGTCATATAGAAATAAATGAGCCTTATATTATTGATAATAGGTATACAATTATAAAAGATTTTGATCACAATGCTGTGGATAATAAATATAATTTGCTTTGGCCTACTAATTATGTATGAAAGTGACTGGCTTTAGGTGTTCCGTACCAAAAGGGTGACAACGGGACCCTATTCATGATGATATAGATACCCAACATGTGGGTAAAATTTCGCTAACTAATTCTATTTGACCCTGTACATAATTTAACTATGGAAGGTTGGTAGGCCTTTGGTGTGGCATGCAACATGTGTCGACACTCTCGCGCCATCCCACCTTCCAAGCACGGTGAGCTGTGCTGGGGCGGCTGCTGCAGGTGCAGAAAACCTCAAACGGCGCAAATACTCCAATCTCTTTGGAACTTATATGTTTGAGCCGTTTGGGGATGAAACACAAGGGCCATTTGTTTCGTAACTTTATGAGACTTTGATTTTTTTTAATAATTGCTTATTTTTAATGTTTGTTTACATTACGAAAATTAAAATAATTTTCATTCAAAATCGAAAGCGATGACCCTATTTTTTTATTTACCTAAAAAATAGCCCCATTCATACCGAATCGAATGACATATAATACATACCATTGTAGTTGGATCATTCGGTTCCCTACAAAATGGTTGAGCTAGATGGTGCTGATCCACGCGTCATGTTCGTGAACGGGCGCCGTCGGTTGAGACTGGTCATCTCTTAACTGCCAAGGCTTATTTTTAATCTTATGTCTTGAATTGTTTCTTCATTTCTGTCTTTTTTACATTGTTCTCACATATAGAAGCAACAAGAATAATGTACCCAGGATTTTGTAATATCTTGATTTAAAAGAGTGTCCATGGAGTTTCTTGCCCGTTCTTCTCCATAGAGATCTACGCTTTGGAATGGGCAACTCATGGACGTAATATATAGAGTTACTTCTATATATTACGTCCATGGGGCAACTAGCTTCAACTTTCTGACTAACTGACAGACTATTTAATTTTGACAATTCAAAAGTGCCTGTACAAGGTTTAATTGAAATAAATGATTTGAGTTTGAGTTTGAGTTTGAGTTGAGTAGTTTCAAAGTTTTTATAAACAATAACATTTATATCACGCGAGTATCGTATTGCGCACCCGTCATCGCCGTCATTTTTTTTTTTATGATTTTCAACTACAGATAACTTATTTCATAATGCCAATATAACCACACGGCATTTGGCACACATGTACTACATCTAACCACTCGACTAAAGAAAATGGAACGCAAGCTATACTCCCATAGACAAAATTACAAAAAAATAAATACTGAGGGGCTTGCTGTCACAGTTTTATTTTACGTGAGTTTTATCCAATAGACATTATGGCGTATTTTCGGTTGCGTTAGTTTAAGGCAGCGTACACGTTAGTGTATACATACCATACATGCATGACTATCCGGAAGATCCTTAAGACCAACATACACACAAATATTTCATTCGTTCAAAAAACTCTTAGATATAATACCCGTAATCAAGACGACCTAGAACTGAGAGTGAGAACCATGCACGGTAGGAAAACAATACAGTATGAAGGGGTTCGGCTTTACAATAAATTACCTAAAAAAGTCAGAGAGTGTACAAGCATACCAACATTTAAAAAAGGCCTAAGGAATTATCTATTAGATAGGTATATAAGTTTAGCTTTTTTATATTAGACACATAAGTTTAGCTTGAACTGTTTTGTATTTTATTTAGGGCTGATTTTTCAATGTAGATGGTTTTTATTCGTGGACTAAAATTGATGTCCGACAGTTTTTGTATGGAAGAACTGTCAAAAATTCAGAATTGTTTCTCCGATGAAATTATCTGGCGTTGGGGGAATCAGACCCTAGACATATTTGATATATTTTTTATAATTTTTTTTCTATGTTGAAACTATGGTGTTCAGTTTCTTGGATAGCTTGAACGTCGTAATGTAAACTACAACTTATTGTTAATTTAGTTAAGTTTCTCTTTAAGTGAACTGTAATTTGTTCTTTGAGAAATAAATGTCTTTAAACCGAATGCCGCCAGCCTTTTGAGCACGATTCCTGTTGACAGCGATGCGGACGAATTTTTTGATGCCCTTTGATTATTTCCCCTCCTTTTTATATACTTGTACATATTATTATTATTTTGCACTCAAATTATAATTATGTCATATCCATATGTATTTTATATACTATTTAAATATATTATTATTTTATTAAGATAACTTTAGTAGATCTTTGCGTGTTAGTTTAAAAAACAAAATATAAATTGTATAATATATAATTTTAAGTGTAATTTTAATAGTATAAATATAGAAAGATTCTTTGTTTAATGATTATTCCTTGATATGTTTATGTTATATAAGACTGAATGATTATATATGTGACATGAATGAAATTATCGTATTATTTTGAAAGTTCCATAAATATTAAAACCTGGACTTCATATAAATCTATATGTCGAATCCAGGTACAATTGGATTGTGATCATCAGACATACTTAGTGACAAGTCTAGTGTCAGATATACATTCGTGGGCGCAGAATTGGGATACGGGTAAACGAGAGAAATAGCTCCTCTAACTTCTACACAGTTTATTGCTACAGAGTCAATTACTGACACTACTGTACTAATTAATACTCTGAACTTAAAAGGAAACAATGAGCAGTTCCTAGGCCAGTAATGCCAGTATGTGTCCGATGTGTCGCGACCACGTCTAAACGATCACTGTAGCTCCATGGTCCGTAAGGTCCGCAACTCCGTATCGGACACCATACTCAATCCTAGACTCCACAGACGCTAAACAAAGGCGCCTGTGTCTCATATACTCATGAAAGATCCGATATATTATTATACAAAATTAAGCTGAAGAGTTTGTTTATTTTATTTGAACGCGTTTATCTCTGGAACTACCGATCCGATTTGAAAAATTCTTATAGCTTTTGATAGCCCGATTCTTGAGGAAGGCTATAGGCTATTTAACGTCACTCTATGACCCATAGGAGCCGAGCAGAAAGATAAAAGTCAGGAAGATTGCTAAGCCAAGCGAAGCGTGTTGGCGATTGACTGCTGCACTGCGCTGCGTGTCGCGGGTTCGATTCCTGCACGGAACAAATATTTGTATGACCTACAAGTAGTTGTTCCGGGTCTGGCTGTTTGTGTATGTGAGTTTAAATGTTTGTAAACGCACCCACGCTACAGGAGAAATTCTTAGTGTGGAGCAACGTTTATAAAAAAAATAGGAAATGGTCTACAAATCTACAGTCTACAAGGCCTACAACATTCTCACAACTCTCAGATAAACAGCCTATATTCAAATCCGAAGGCCAATTCGCGTAATTTAAAACGTTCAAAATCTAGACATCTCGGCGACAAACAAAATGTCAAAATCTTGTCAAAATGTAGAGAAATAGGCTATTTGACTGGTTTCTGACAAACATCTCAGATTATTTAATGGTGTCTAACGAGCCCACAAAAACCTATTACTTCAAATTGCATAATGTATTTCTTTAAAAAAATAGTAAATAAAAATTTACTGTTTAAATAAGCCGCCAAAACGCTATCTTTAACAATATGGCGTCGCGACGTCACGATTCACGTAAACAAACGTTGAAACGGTCGAGATACTAGACAAAAGTCATCTGTTCTGTCAACGATAAACAGAAATTTACTAAATCATGACGTCATCTTAAGTTCAGCCAATCCAGACCGTTTTCGATTACGTGGCGCCAGATTTAAAAAGATGAAGTTTTTTCGGGATTTTTTTTATAAAATAATAATACATTGTTTTGTAGTAAAATTAATATTGCAAATCGATTTTAAAAGCGATAATCTATACGAGTGTCAATAATTATGACCTTATTTTTTACATTGTCAAATAGCCTATTAGAGGTATTTTTTGACAGATTGAGACTGAAATCAGACTGTGAACGTTCACACACAGGGTGATATCCTCATCCCTTTTACACCAAAATAATAAACACAGAATATTCAAGCAATGTCCATTCCACTTAAAAGGGTCAGTATTGGTCTCAAACTTTTTACTTACTCACTTGTAAAATTGCTACATTCCTGTGGATGACCCTTTTGCAAACGGAGTTGTAGGGATCATTTACGGGTCTCAACCCCTAAAGGGGCTTATGGGGAACCGACAAGTGTATGGGGAAGCTTAAAAGTATACAAATTGTAAAAGGAAATCAATACAGGGACGTCAACACGCAAACTACAACCGTGACTGAATAAAATGAGCATTTATTTCAATTAAACCATTTACAGGCACTTCTGAATTGTCAAGAAGTCGGTCAGTCAGAAAATATGAAGCTAGTTGCCCATTCCAAAGAGTAGGTAAGTACCTATGGAGAAGAACGGGCAAGAAACTCCATGGACACTCTTTTAAATTACTTATATTTTTACAAAAATATTAGTTACATCATTAATGTTGAAGTTTTTAATTATATGTGAGAACGATGTAAAAAAGACGTACGCGTTAAAAGCGTCCAGAGTACAGCAAATAGTAACAAAACAACAATCCAAAAATAAAATAACTAAAAAAAGCATTAAAAAAAAATTAAACCGACTTCAAAAACTCAAAATTATGAAATAACTTTAATTTCATACACACGTTTTACGTTCGTAATTCTTCTTGTAACGGACACCTGTATGTTAGTATTGAGGAACAACGACTCTACATTTTCGTCTTTGTCAAGTCACCGCACCCCGGTGTTCCATAATTTTGACCACAAAAGGCAATGATATTATGAGTATTTACATTTACTTACTATATCATTGACAAAGGGTAAGTATTGCACTTTTGTGTGAAACAGCAGTTAATTTTTTTTAATCCGACAAAAAATTTTCAAGTCCTAGAGCCAATTAGTAGTGAGCCGTAATCCACAACCCGGGCCCAGTGCGGGTCAGTGATTCCATCACACTCACCGAGAGGAGGCCACGCACTAGAGATCAGCATAGCTATTCAAAACCACTCGGTACGCTTTCGTGTCGTATCGAACATCATTTGCCTAGCCTTTTCCCAACTATGTTGAGGTCGGCTTCCAGTCTAACCGGATGCAGCTGAATACCAGTATTTTACATGGAGCGACTGCCTATCTGACCTCCACAACCCAATTAGGTACTGGGTAATACGATACCCATTGATAAGACTGGTTGTCAGACTTTCGGGCTTCTGACTACCCGTAACGACTGTCAAAGATCCACGAATGACAGCCGGGACCAACGGCTTAACGTGCTTTCCGAGGCACGGAGGGGTCACGGTATGTAAAGATGGTCACCCATCCACAGACCTATCGCGGCAAGCGTAGTTTAACCTGAACGATCGACCTGTGCGGCTGTTATTATTTAGCCACGGGCCACTCCCCTGATTTACCTGGGGGCAAGGCAAATCAGGTTATCAAAATTATGTAATTTTCGATACGATAGCCTGTCGGAAGGTTGTCAATAGCTGTGCTGATTATATTAAGTATGTACTAGAAATTGTACATTGCTAACGGTAAAAAACCATTATTTTTTGGATGAAGAAACTTTTTTAAAAATGAGCGGGTTTTCCGAAGAGGAAAACAACATAACAGCCATTATTTTTAAACTGTAAACTTTTTGGTAACAAAAGAATTAAGTATTTTCCAAGGTAAAGTTTGTAAAAAATCTCTCCTTTCGTGAAGGGTTGTTTTTCAAAAAGTTTGTTTGGCAAGTAACTAACAAGACTAATTTACAAAACCTCACGCTTTTAATCCCAGAAGGGTTAGTCAAATGTGTATCTAACAATAATAAAGCGTTTACGCCGTACGGCATTTCATACAAACTTTCAAGCCCTTGTTTTTCGAAATGAATGAACCGATTTCAACGAAACTTCATACGCATAAGCAGGATACAAAGGTCTAAAAACTTAGTAAATAACATTTTCGAAATGTCTTGTTTAAAAAAAAGATAACTGGATATCTCTGTTTCTATGGAAAATTTAAAGTTGGTCTAATTTAGCTGTATTTGGCGAAAATGTTCTTAACTAACTTTTTAGACCTTTGTATCCTGCTTATGCGTATGAAGTTTAATTAAAATCGGTTAAGTAATTAATTTCTTTCTTCATATAAACTGATATTTCAAGTAACTTATTGCGGTCGATAACCCCACAAAAACCATCAATATATTAATTTATTTTTTGTTTTATCATCTTTAGATAGCGACTAGCTGTTCCCCGCGGTGTCACACGCTGCGCGGCTCCTAAGGGTCGTAGCGTGATGTTATATAGCCTATAGCCTTCCTCGATAAATGGACTACCCAACACTAAAAGAATCATTCAAATCGGACCAGTAGTTCCAGAGATTAGCGCGTTCAAACAAACAAACAAACAAACAAACTCTGCAGCTTTATAATATTAGTATAGATAAGTAGATACCT
The DNA here is from genome assembly GCA_951800025.1 of Oligia strigilis. Classification (NCBI taxonomy): domain Eukaryota; kingdom Metazoa; phylum Arthropoda; class Insecta; order Lepidoptera; family Noctuidae; genus Oligia; species Oligia strigilis. The sequence continues at coordinate 1,800,262 of OX637569.1, forward strand.
ACCTATCATGTCGGCGAAGTTTCCCTAGCTAATTTAATTTGACCCTTTCAAGAACAAGTTCCTCGATTTATTAATATTTTATGATAATACTTCTGATACCTACCCGGGCTTAGAAGATCGTCTCTCTAAGATCATGTATACTTACAAAGTTGTTGTAATATTTACACAAAACTTTGACAGTTGTTACCTTAGACTTTTTAGGGTTTCGTAGTTTTCGTCCTGTTTTAACCGGGTTCCGGATTTGGTTTTTAAAAAAGAAACCACTTTATGTTATAAAAAAACCGGGCAAGAGCGAGTCGGACTCGCGCACCGAGGGTTCCGTAACATCATATGTTTTTAAATTTTCATCGGCGAGGCCTATATTCATCAGAGAATTTTAACACTGCACTGCGGTGTAGAATATTGCAATTTTATGTCAGCGCCATCTCTTGACCGATAGTGGAACTAATGTAACTTTTGTTGATGATTTCTCAAAAAGTGTGTTATTTAGAGACTTCGTTTTATTTTTCCTGTAATCTTTATCTAAACTTCTATCACATAGATGGAGATAAGGGGGGGAACGGTATTTTTTTTTACATTTTTCATCAAAAGTCGAAAACTACCTATGCGACCTAAAAAAAAAAAGAAAAAATGCTTGAGAATGTGCAAACTGCGCTCTTTCATATGATACCTTACATGCCCTAGTAGCCCCACTTCGAATTTTTCAGACCCCCTTTCAGTCCTTGTTGCAAAAAATATACATATATTTCTATTTCTTTCTTATTTGCAAAATAGTTGGGCAAACGTCATCTAAAACTGTTTCAAATTTCAAGTTGATAGCATTAGTAATTCTTGAGATATCCAGCTGTGACAGACAGACAAACAGACAGAGACTTAGTCTCACCATAAGGGTTCCGTTTTACCATTTTGGTACGGAACCCTAAAAAAAGATCAATTCACCAAAAGAATCAGAGCTGCAATAAAATCAGGAAAGTTTGAATGTATCACGAAGAAACATCGAATTTAGAAGTTGAAAGTCGATCGACTTTCAATCACACAGACATCTCCGAACTTTTGTTTTATGTTAACTAAGGTAAAAAGGTTTATTTGGTGACATTAATCCCACGTTAGCATCATCATCTGCCAGCCTTTTCCCATATGTTGGAGTCGGCATCCAGTCTAACCGGATGCAGCTGAATATCAGTATTTTACATGGAGCGACTGCCTATCTGACCTCTACAAGCCAGTTACTGTGTAATACGATACCCCTTGGTAAGACTGGTTGTCAGACTTTCGGGCTTCTGACTACCCGTAACGACTGTCAAAGATCCACGAATGACAGCCGGGACCAACGGCTTAGCGTCAGCTCACACCGAGACGCGACGCGACGCGCAGTTTTCAAGATAGAAATACAATTACAGACCTTATCTACTACACAAAAAGGTACACGATTCAGTGAGCTACGCAGCGCTGAGCCGCGCCGCGCAGCGCGGCGCAGCGCGGCGTGGCTCGACGTAGTGTACCCTGCATTGTGTACATACCTTTTAGTGAAGTAGATAAGGTCTGTAATTGTATTTCTATTTTGAAAACTGCGCGTCGCGTCGCGTCTCGGTGTGAACTGACCCTTAACGTGCTTTCCGATGCACGGAGGGGTCGCGGTATGTGAAGATGATCATGACCCATCCACAGACCAACCGCGGCGAGAGTAGCTTAACCTGATCGATCGACCTGTGCGGCTGTTATTATTTAGCCACGGGCCCCTCAAATATCCACTATATATTTCCACTTTATGTCGGTGCAAATTAAATTGATTTCAGAATGACTACTATTGAAAGCCATAAAAATGTTCGAAGTTGTACCGCAAACTGAACTTTATGTGTAGGAATTAAAGTTGTTATTCCAAAAACCCATATTTGTTTACATGTTTGAAAATTAAATTGCGAACGCAGTATAGGTGTAACGGACGTCTCTCCCTGTCCCTATGGGTATACAGCACCTAATTGCACTATTCGTCGAACACACTATTCGTCGGAATCTGAACCATTTTGAAGCAAATTGCTAATCCATTGCTTCATAAGTTCGAAAAATTTGTCTGCTCAACACGTAAATAACGCAATGAATGTTGTTGAACTGTCAAAAAAAATGAAACCGATTCCGATTGATAATGTGTTACACAATTGCTGGTGTAATATTAAACCCTCCATAACACATGATATTTTCTGGGTATCTATGCGATCTCGTGCATGTTAGGGGTAGTTTAACACAGTGTCAACAAGGGTTTATATTCAATAGGCACTACGTTGCATGTTGCTGTAGTACATAACAATTATATTGATTTTTAACAACGACCTATGTAAGCTGAGAACTTCATACATTTATTATACAGGAAGATTTTTTTATCACCATCCAAATTTTACAGGGTGTTTTATCCATGAATATGAACAACTTTCACTATGGGACCAAATCAGAAATCACGAAAAAAAATCAGCTGTTTCATACCTTTGGTCAGGTAGGTATTGAACTTTTGTATTTAACAGCTGTTTTTTTTTTCGTGATTATAGAGTTGGTCCCATAGTGAAGGTTGTTCATATTCATGGATATAACAACCTGTAAAAATTTGGCTGGTGATAAAAAAATCTTCCTCTATTAAAAAAAAAATGTTTATTGAAAGAAAGAAAATACATTTATTAAGCACAGATTAAAAGACACACAATACACCAGATAGTCAGATAATAGTCGTACATCAGATAAAAACAAAAATAAAGATAAAAATAAAAATTGCAAAGTCCGATGTAAGAAAGCAGGATTGTGTGCCTCACGGTTGCGCCAAAAAGGCCCAGTTCAGCAAAAATGCCAGACAACTAGTGCCTGACGCTGGTTTTCAACTGGACCTGATGTGTGAGGTGACGGATGTAAATCATTGATCAACGAACCTGAAATCGCGAAAAAAAATCAGCTGTTCCCTACATTTATGTAACTCGTCAAAATGTAGGGAACAGCAGATTTTTTTTTCGTGATTTTAGGTTTGATCACATAGTAAAAGTTGTTCATAATAATGAGTACAATGACCACTTAAGAGGTTGTTAATGTTTTACCAATAACCCTGTATAAACTGTCAGACCTCAATTTTATTCTACGCATAAAAGCCTTTGGTAAAACCAGCCCTAGAGTACTGAGGGTCGTGCTTTCCGGAGTCCGAAGCCACAGTGTCAGCAGCATATGTAGCATGTCACCAGATGGCTATCAGTCACGCGAGCACTGCAAATGCTATCATATGCATGCACCTAGGGTTGCCAGGCGTCCGGATAAAGCCGGTCACAGTCAGGCTTTTTGGTTACGTGTCCGGCCAAATCAGACGGTGTCCCGCCTGTCCGGCTTTTGTTAGGCTTTTTAAATTTGTTATTATATTAGAATTTAACAATATTTTATGGTTATTAAACGTGTTTTAATTTGTTCTCCATTGCAAATTGCAATAGTTGTTACTGCTAAACTACTAATTAATGTAATGATTACTTAATAATAAAGAAGACTGATTCATTCAATTTGATTGTTGTTTCATTAAAATTTAAGAAGATTTTATGGTAAATGATAAAAAAGCCTTGTTTTACTTTAAACAAGCAAATTGTCGTGATAAACTAACACTAAAAAAATAAGGGTGTCCGGCTTTTTTACCCGAATGTCCGGCTAAACTGGTTGGTCTGTCCGGCTTTTCGGTTTTAAGACCTGGCAACCCTACATGCACCTCCTGCTATGATTACCTACCCTTTGACATTTTGTGATTGACGCGTCTGAGCTTACATAGCTGAGTAATAATTATAGTGTAGACGTTGAGTAGTTTAGGAATAGGCTAGAAGTTTATATATTTACTAGCTTCCGCCCGCCGCTTCGCCTCCGAGGTATGTCGATAAAAACTATCCCATGTCCTTCCCCGGGAAGCAATCTATCTCTCTGCCAAATTTTATCGAAATCCGTTCAGTGGTTTAGGCGTGAAAAGGTAATATACAGACAGTTAGACAGACAGAGTTACTTTCGAATTTATAATATTTGTATGGATAAATGTATTATCTACCTCGTTGGTCGAGGTCCTGGATCCGATTCCCAAGTCGATCATAGTAATACAGGATGTAAAGAACCTCCTTTTTTTTTAAAGACGGTTTATATAAAGTTTCGGCGTTATCAGCTGTTCCCTACATTTATGTTCGTATAACTCGTCAAAATGTAGGGAACCGTTGATTTTTTTTCGCGCTTTCAGGTTTGGTCCCGTAGTAAAAGTTGTTCATAATGATGAGTACAATGACCTCGTAAAAGGTTGTTAATGTTTTACCAATAACCTGCAATGTACTAACTGTTCGCCAGCTTTTCAATAGGCACTTAGTATACCATGACAACACTAACAAGAGACGGAATGATCTAGTATGCAAATCTAATGCTACCTCAAAACATGTCTTTGTAGAAAGATTTTTAACTTTCTTAGGCCCATTCCTGTACAATAGATTAAATAGAAAACTGAGTACCTATCTTTAAACTAAATTACTATAGCTGTAAAAAAATTATACTTAAATATTTATTAACCATCGACTATGCACAGACAGAAGACCTACTTATTATCTGCAAATAGAACTGCTAACATGCTATTTTACTTCTATTTACCTATGTTTTAATTTAGTATTTACGTTACGCATTGTTAATTTTCTAGCCTAAAGCACAGGTTCAATAGGTTGAACCTGTGCTTTAGGCTAGAAAATTAACAATGCGTTCAGGCAAATTAGCAACTATGAGCTATTTTTAATCTATATAAATAAAAAGAAAAGTCCTGACTGACTGACTGATTGACTGACTCATCAACGCCCAACCCAAACCCTTGGACCTAGAGAGCTGAAATTTTGCACAGAGGTTCCCTTTTGTAGACAAGGAATAAGGAAGGATTTTTCGAAATTCAACCCGAGGGGTGAATAGGGGAGGGTGAAATTTCACGGACGACGTCGTGGGCAGAAGCTAGTTTGTAAATAAAACTATCTGTGTGCAATCCATTTAGCTGTATTTACGCGAATCCGGAACAGACTGCCAGACAACACATAGGGTATTTTTAATCTCGGTAGTACGTTTCCGTGGGATATTTCCTGACACTTACCCGGGCAAAAGCTAGTCGAAGTCTAGAAAGAACTTACTGTAGTTTATCCTTAAAACTGGCCAAGTGCGAGTCGTACTCGCACACGAAGGGTTCCGTACCACAAGGCAAAAACACCGAAAAAACACGTTTGTTGTATGGGAGCCCCCCTTAATTTTTTTTTTATAGCGGCAACTGAAATACATAATTTGTGAAAATTTCAACTGTCTTGCCTTCGCGGTTCTTGAGATGTACAGCCTGGTGATAGACAGACGGACAGACAGCGAAGTCTCAGTAATAGGGTTCCGTTTTTACCCTTTGGGTACGGAACCCTAAAAAGCAGAATGTCTTTGTCTGACTGCACGTTCGTGCACTCAATTCTAGAATTGCATATCCGATTTACCTACGTGACATTTTAATTCATAGATATGTTTTCTGTGGCTCGGTTTTATAATTTACCTACTAGCTGACCCGACAGGCGTAGTCCTGTCCAAATTTCAATAATTCATAGAAAATGTACCTACTTTCAGTTTTCCGTAGATTTCGTTTTTCCTTTTGAGGTACGAAATCCAAAAAAAAAATGGTTGCCTGTAAAGTCGGTTTTACGGGCGAAGATTTTACGTGACAACGTCTTTTTCTCGGTAGAATATTTATTGATATGAATATAATTAAATTGCACAATAGGAACAAGGAATTAAATGAAAATAAGAACGTAACGTTACCGAGCGTTACACTTTTTCATAAGTGACTCCCAGCCGCAACCTAATTTAAGACGTTGTTGTCACGTCAAAATACAAATAAAAGAGAATTTCCCATTTCAATATGTATGTATAGACGCCGGCACATCAAACTACCCGAAACTGTCAAATTTTCCCAATCAACTTTGAACCATATACTTGATAGATAAAGTTGAAAATCTATTAAAGAAATTTCACAGATTGTAGTAGCTTGATGTGCTGGCGTCTGTACTTACTACATACTCAAGTCTACTTTAGATTGGCACAACGAGGATACAGTCACGAGCAAAAATATGTCAACACTTGGCAACTTTCACTTGCGATTCTTTCACGAAATAACGAATGCAACGTTGAAATACGACACTTTACATATACCTATGGGTTCAAGAATACTATGCTCGTAATAATATAAAATTTCATTCAATAATAAAGGAGAAAATCGCCTTTGAATAAAGCCAAGTGTATACACACTTATGCTCGTGACTGTACATACATAACCATACTAATCAGTCTGTTCCCACTGCTGGGACACAGGCCTCCTCTCTGTGAGAGGGAGTGGGCTGTAACCTTCCACGAGGGCCCATTACGGGTCGGTAGACGTCACATGCCTCTGAATTTTTGGTTCTAGGACATGCCGGTTTCCTCACGATGTTTTCCTTCACCGTTTCGAGAAAATTTTGTTTCTTACCGCGCCCTAATAGGTTGTTACCTACAAATTCGAAAAAAGTGTATTTAAGATAAAAGTTGCAGAAAATTGCATTAGCTTTCATTACGTAGAAGATATTTTTTCTCTACGACGCACCGTTCTGAAGATATTAACAAAAAACTCAAAAGTTAGAACTTTTATCCCCTCCCTCCCCCCACTCCGGCTCACCTCCTAGACGCGGGGACTTTTAGTATGTTTACTCCCTATGTGGGTCATTTCTTTTTTCTGTTTTCCTTCTTAGTTAGTTTTAATCATGATCTGACAGTTTGAGTAATTTACGCGGCCTACCCAAATGTCCTTTATTTGGTATTGTCCGTTGAATCGTTGAGCTCCTCAAGTTCTGAGTTGAGCTGCACGATTTTTGACAAATGCGTGCACTGATTGGACAGGTCCGCTCAATCTGTGTGGTTCTTTCCTCAAAAGACCATTTCAGACACCAATCTACATGGTCTTCACACGATCTGACCAAGATTTTGTCTGGACTAAAGAGACGGTGACCTCTGAGTTTGTTTCGGCCTTTCTTCTCAGAATAGTCAGATAGGAAACGCCGACTGCATCTAGTTTAAAAAAATATGATTGACATGTAAAAGTGTTTGTACATACAACCCTACTTACAAAAATAAAATAATTTATCATTATCATTTAGAACTAAAACCATGGCTCTGTAGGCAAGCATTCCATATGTGAGTACAGAGTATAATAGTTACCCACACAACCATGGATTCTACAACCACAGCTACTAGGTACACTCAGCGGCATCAGCCAACAAACGTCATGAGCCTAGTACCTACTCTGCATTCGCGATCTATTCGCCAAAAATTGTAAACAAACATGAGTCTATGGAAAAACAACTCCAAATCCCACACAATAAAGTTCAGTTTACGCCACAACTTCAAAATTTTTCAAAACTTCAAAAGTTTCTTTTTCAGTAGATAGTGCCCTGCCAGTCACTCTAAAATCAACCTAATTACCATTAAAATAAAGTTGACATCTATTTAACCTGAAATAATACTAATTAAAAATCAAAAATCATTTATCCCGAAGCACGCTGAACAACTTTCTGAAGAAATCGCACGCACTCTACACCTCCTTTTTGGGTCATTCGTTGAGTGGACTATAAGTCCACATCCCACGTAGCGGTGGACGGTGTACTTTACACAGGAACAACAGCGATAATGATTTTAATTTCCATCCACCGTATATCACTATGGAACCAGGTCCTAACCACCTCGCAGGATATATTATTACCGGTCACGCGAGCGGCGAGCCTAACTAACTAGGGCTGTCCTTTCAACTACTAGTAATTAATAGTAGATTATTTGCCAAGGGAGCAAACAACTGTTTTGAAGGCGAGGGATTCAAAGTACGTCCCTCGAGCTTAAAATAGTGTTTCTCCCGAGGTGGACACTCTACTTTTTATCACCCTCTATGAAAAAAGAAGTAAGCGCTACTTATTAATAGGAATAGTACGTTTATTTATTTACATACAATTACTTGAGGAAGTGCATAATCATTTTTTATAAAACTAAGTAAAATCCTAGTTTGAGTAAGCAATTACGATCGAAGGCAGAATGCTTTTCGCGCGTTTTTTATTTTTTCACAAACTTTTTTTTAATTTGGTATCGCGCGCGTTTTTCTTAATCGTAGAGCTTGTTACTTGTTGGAATGGAATGTATTATAGAATTGAACAGTTCAAACCTAACCTAACCCATTCAGTCGGGGTATCCTAGCTTAGTTACAGCGACCAACTGAGAGAAAAGCACAAAAAGTTAAAAAGAGGCTCAATTATTTAAAAAAGCGTGCATCATTAGAAACGCAAAAAGTTTTAAGATCATTAATTTAAAAACGTGTCCGTTATTAGGAGGTCAATAAGTTTTAGAGGATCAGATAAATAAAACGTTAATGAAAAAAAAAGTTTTTTTTTTCAATTTAATGTGGCAACCCTATCCAACCCCTCTTTAAACTGGGCCACAATCAAGCTAATTGTAAAAAGCGCCATCTACATTACTATTATCGTAACTACAAATAGAATTCATTCTTTATTTAGACACTAGCTGACCCGGCAAACGTTGTTTTGCCATATAAATTATTTCTAGCTGCCCGGCGCTACTTCGGTCGCGTAGTGTCCTACCCTACCCCTACCCCTACCCAGTGCCGTAATTAGCCTTTTATGCGCCCGGTGCGAGCTGCTATAACCGCGCCCTATTTTTTTTTTTTTTTTTCGGATGGGAAATCATCAAATGACCCTCCCGCTCTGGGTGGAGCGGAAGGGAGTGTCAGACTCTGCTCCCGCTGACCCGGCAGGCTTCGGTCCTAAGGGGCCCCTTCCTCGATGCTGACGTACGCGCCGTCCGGCATGGGCCTGGTCCTGATCGGACGGTGAGCTACCCATTACTGTCCGCCCGCAGGCCCGCGCTTACGGAGGCCAGGAGTCGTCACGCGGCGGGCTCCCGACGCCCAGAGCGTCTCCCGCGGCGGCTGGGACGGGAGGCTCTCTCCCTGAGCCGTCCCGCCACCTCCTTTGCTAGCATGACTGCTTCGCAGAAAGAGGTGACTGCCTCCCACTCCCTCTCACCCCGGACCATGGCTTGCACCAGGTTCAGACGCGAGAGGTCGCTGCCGCTGTCGATTGCCTCTACGGGGACACGGCGGTGCTCCGCCCAAGCGGGGCAGACCTCCACCGTGTCCTCTGGGCGATCCTGGCTATGGTGACACCCTGGCGTTTCCTCCCGCCTGATGATGTGCAGGAACCTCCCGAAACTTCCGTGTCCCTTGAGAACCTGCGTCAGGCGGTAGGTGAGGGCGCTGTGGCGCCTCTCTAGCCACTCCTCAAAGAGGGGTCTTATCGCCGCTATCGTGGCGTGCCCTGCGCTGGGTTGCGACAGTCGCTCTTTCCATGTCGCCATGAGATCACGCCGGAGATCCGTCCGCTCCGCCGCAATTTGCCGCGGAAGCGGATTTTCCCCCCGGCGTAGTGCCTCCGCGCGCCACTCATATAGGCGCGCGAGGACTATCGCCTCCAGATCCCATGGCGGCAAACCGGCAAGGAGGCTTGCCGCCTCGCCCGAGATCGTGCGGTAGGCCCGGATAAGCCTTACGGCTACCACCTTCTGGGGTGCGTTCAGGTAGTGGGCGGCTCGCCGCCGCAGTGAACGCGCCCACACCGGGGCCCCGTATAGGGCCATGGACCGCACGACCCCCGCGTAAAGCCTCCGGCAGGAAGCGTTTGGCCCCCTCAGGTTGGGCAAGAGCCACTTGAAAGCGGCTCCGGCCCGTTCCAGTTTGGGGGCTAAACGTCGGAAGTGCTCGACGAAGTTCCACCGGCTGTCGAGGACGAGACCCACGTATTTCATCGTCGTCTCGACGCCGATGTGAACCCCTCCTACCGTTAGTTGGGATCCCGATGGTGGCGCGTTCCAGGGCCCATGAAACGACATGGCCTCGGACTTGTGCAATGCCACCTCGAGACCCAACTGCCGGATCCACTCCACGACTATCGCAACCCCGCGTGTCATCGCGTCGGCCGCCACCTGATGCGACCTCCCCTGCGCCAGGACCAGCGTGTCGTCAGTGTAGCAAACCACGCTGACGCCATGAGGGAGGTCGGTCCGCAGCACCCAGTCGTAGCCGATGTCCCACAGGAACGGCCCCAGAACCGATCCCTGCGGGACACCGCACGACATCTCTCGCCGGTTCCACTCCCCGTTGCGACCGGGTTAGGTGATGGCTCTGTCCGTCAAATACGCCTCGACTATTCGACGGAGGTAGGTCGGCACCCGGTGATACCGGAGTGCCTCCAAAATGCAGCTCCAGGGCAGGGTGTTAAACGCGTTGGCGATGTCGAGTGACACCGCCACGACGACCCCACCCCGGGACACCGCGTCCCCCGTCGTGAGGGCTCTCACGCGTATGATGTCCACCATCGAGCGCCCCTTGCAGAAGCCAAACTGACTGTCCGCAAGATCCGGCCCCGTCTTCACCAGGTGCCCGGCGAGGCGGCCCGCAATCACTCTCTCAAAGAGCTGGGCCGGTATGCGGACGGAGAGTCCGCAGGGCGCCCTTGCTTCCGAATGAGGACCAGCTTCCCCGTCTTTCAACGGAGTGGAAACTGGCCTCTCTCCAAACATGCGCTTAAGAGCGCCTCCAGTCAAGGCCCGAGAACCCTCGAGGCCAGGACCCAGGCTTTACCTGGCAAGCCGTCGGGTCCTGGGGTAACATTTGCATTTATAAATTAGGTGAAAAAACGTTTATTCGAAAATTCGAATTCAGAAATTATTTTATCAATATTGAATTTTATATTGAATTTAATTTTAAATTTTTGTTGTGGGGTAAGATCGTAAGCTGGCGTCTGAACTTTCTCTCAAGTCGTGTCTCTTTACTCGCTTTTTACGCTTTTCAGGAAAATCGTCTTCGATATCACATTCTTCACAAACTTTTACAATTATTATTATAACGATCTCATCGTCTTTAATATTGGTATTATTATTTATTTGTAAGAAGAATAGGTATACGCGGACGACACGAATCCACACGTATAAATAAATAAATAATAGGTATTGTTAGTGGCCCAGGTCTGGTCATTTCTGCGCCCCTCCAGGGTCTGCGCCCTGTGCCTGGGCACCGCTGGCACCGCCCTATTTACGGCACTGCCCCTACCCCTACCCTACTCCTACCCTACTCCTACCCTACTCCTACACTACTCCTACCCACTCCTACACTACTCCTACCCTACTCCTACACTACTCCTACCCTACTCCTACACTACTCCTACCCACTCCTACACTACTCCTACCCTACTCCTACACTACTCCTACCCACTCCTACACTACTCCTACCTACATATCCGTGTGTGCGTAATAGTAGCAACCGGCGGCGTGCGTGTATGACCAGTAATAGTAGCAACCGGCGGCGTGCGTGTATGACCAGTAATAGTAGCAACCGGCGGCGTGCGTGTATGACCAGTAATAGTAGCAACCGGCGGCGTGCGTGTATGACCAGTAATAGTAGCAACCGGCGGCGTGCGTGTATGACCAGTAATAGTAGCAACCGGCGGCGTGCGTGTATGACCAGTAATAGTAGCAACCGGCGGCGTGCGTGTATGACCAGTAATAGTAGCAACCGGCGGCGTGCGTGTATGACCAGTAATAGTAGCAACCGGCGGCGTGCGTGTATGACCAGTAATAGTAGCAACCGGCGGCGTGCGTGTATGACCAGTAATAGTAGCAACCGGCGGCGTGCGTGTATGACCAGTAATAGTAGCAACCGGCGGCGTGCGTGTATGACCAGTAATAGTAGCAACCGGCGGCGTGCGTGTATGACCAGTAATAGTAGCAACCGGCGGCGTGCGTGTATGACCAGTAATAGTAGCAACCGGCGGCGTGCGTGTATGACCAGTAATAGTAGCAACCGGCGGCGTGCGTGTATGACCAGTAATAGTAGCAACCGGCGGCGTGCGTGTATGACCAGTAATAGTAGCAACCGGCGGCGTGCGTGTATGACCAGTAATAGTAGCAACCGGCGGCGTGCGTGTATGACCAGTAATAGTAGCAACCGGCGGCGTGCGTGTATGACCAGTAATAGTAGCAACCGGCGGCGTGCGTGTATGACCAGTAATAGTAGCAACCGGCGGCGTGCGTGTATGACCAGTAATAGTAGCAACCGGCGGCGTGCGTGTATGACCAGTAATAGTAGCAACCGGCGGCGTGCGTGTATGACCAGTAATAGTAGCAACCGGCGGCGTGCGTGTATGACCAGTAATAGTAGCAACCGGCGGCGTGCGTGTATGACCAGTAATAGTAGCAACCGGCGGCGTGCGTGTATGACCAGTAATAGTAGCAACCGGCGGCGTGCGTGTATGACCAGTAATAGTAGCAACCGGCGGCGTGCGTGTATGACCAGTAATAGTAGCAACCGGCGGCGTGCGTGTATGACCAGTAATAGTAGCAACCGGCGGCGTGCGTGTATGACCAGTAATAGTAGCAACCGGCGGCGTGCGTGTATGACCAGTAATAGTAGCAACCGGCGGCGTGCGTGTATGACCAGTAATAGTAGCAACCGGCGGCGTGCGTGTATGACCAGTAATTTTTTTTTTTTTTTTTCGTAATTGCGTAACACACTATCAATCTCAGTCTAAATCATTTTGAAGGATTTTGCTAATCCATTGCATTAAGTATATGTTCGAAAAACTGACCCACGAAGGGCTCCGTACCCCAAGGGAAAAACGCCGAAAAAAGACACGTTTGTTGTATTAGTTGTATAATAAATATTTATTTTATTCTGTTTTTAGTATTTGTTGTTAGAGCGGCAACAGAAATACATCATCTGTGAAAATTTCAACTGTCTAGCTATCACGGTTCATGAGATACAGCCTGGTGACAGACGGATAGTGGAGTCTTAGTAATAGGGTCCCATTTTTATCCTTTTTTTTTTCGCTATACCTACTCCGATAGTGTGTTACGCATTACTCCACAGATGTCTGAACGTAAACGAAGCAAAAGGAGTATGTAAGTATCGTAGCGGTGGCGTTCTGTAGTTTCTGCTTACCCTCATGGGAAGGAGGCGTGAGTGTATGTGCATTTTAAAACAAACCAATTCTGCTTTTAGAAAAAACAGTCCCCAGACTAGTTTCCAGTATTTCGTAGTTGTGTTTACAGACACAACATACAGAATTGAGGCAACAATCTGCAGGACGTAAGTATGCAAATGTTTGTTTTGTGAGAGTATCGAACCTACGACGACTCTTACCCGTAGTAATAGATAGGTAGGTATGCATCACTACTTTTTGTATTTACTAGCTGCGCCCCGCGGTTTTACCCGCGTAAGTGTCGATCCCATGGGAATATCGGGATAAAAAGTAGCCTATATTTTAATCCAGGGTCTCAGCTACCTCCATACAAATTTTTATCAAAATTGGTCTAGCCGTTTGAGCGTGAAGAAGTAACAAACATTTAACACATTTTCGCCTTTATAATATTAGTGTGATTTCACGCAGGGTTTCAGGACCACACCCATTGCCTTTCGGGTTCGTCATCGTGATCATGTGGGGGTCAATGGTCGGGGTCACCAATTTGTGGTTGCTCGGAGGGTGTGAGAAGAAATGACAGGCGTTTTTCCAAGTTGAAGATAGAAGTTACATTGAGAAAGTAAAGATTTGAAATATAAGAATAAACAAGCATAGTATGGCGAAGTATTAATTAAGTAACTAATAATTTACAACTAAAATATAAAATAATATAAAATTCTTCTCCATAGGTCTAAGTTTTGGAATGGGCAACTAGCTTCATATTTTCTGACTGACCGACTTCTTGACAATTCAAAAGTGCCTGTTAAGGGTTTAATTATTGAAATAAATGCTTTGAGTTTGAGTTTGAAAATGTGCTGGAAAAATTATGACAGATTTCTGACAGCTTCTCATTGAAAAAGTGTCATCGCGCCGCCTTGAAACGCAGAGACGAAGGTGCGAGCTAACGTTGCTCCAAAAGAGGTGCGTCGAATCCTCTGCGATGCAGTATAAAACTGATTTACATCCGTCACCTCACACAGCAGGTCCAGTTGAAAACCAGCGTCAGGCACTATAGTGCCTGAAAAGGCAGGCAGATAATAATGAAGATGAAGTAGACATAAATAAAATCATTTATAATATGGAAATCATGTTGTGCACGAGTAGGCAATAACATTGAAAATGTCAGTTAACTAATAATTTCAAATATCACCGGTAGAGGGCGCTGAATGTCAAGCTAATGAAAAATTTCAAATGTCAACATATCGTTGATTTTAGTAACATGCAATTTAGAAAAATTTTAGTACCTACACGTTACGACTTTCGGGGAGTTTATAGCACCACTTCTTCTCCCCAGCTAGCTGAAGCACTAGGAAGTGGTGAAGGGCGAGTGTGCCGGGGGACTGTCTTATGTCATTTTGACGTTCGAAAAAAGTGTTGGTTCCCAGCACAGATAGACATAGACCTAATATCGCAAGTATCACGATCTGTATGAAAACCAAGCGTGCCATTTTTACCGACTTTACAAAAAGGAGGAGGTACTATGTTCGTGTGTTTGTATGTTTTTTTGACGTGACAACGTCTTAAATTAGGTTGCGACTGGGAGTCACTTATGAAAAAGTGTAACGCTCGGTAACGTTACGATGAGTCACCGAACGAGAGAGAGGCCCGACGAATGCCTTGCGTCTCTCTCCCACTCAACTATGATCGGATGATCGGTCGTTGTCACGTAAAATCTTCGCCCGTAAAACCGACTTTACAGGCAACCATTTTTTTTTTTTTTTTTTATGTTTGTTCATCGAATACGCCGCCAATTGTCGACGGATTTTCAAAATTCTTTTTTTGTTCGAAAGTAGATAGTTCTGAGGTGGTCCCATTGTCACCAAGTTGGGATCTGATGATGGGATCTTAGAGAAATCGAGGGCAACCCTCAAATTTTATAGGCTCACTTATTGTTTTTCGCATATTTTATGAAGTATCTTGTGTATTTGTGTATGGTTGTCACCATCTCAGGTAGCTGGGCTGATGATGGAAGGTTCAACTCCTTAACAGTAAGAAGTTACTCGAACAGGCAAGGACTGTTTTTAGTAAATTGTTTTGATGTTTGATAGGGCATTTGCCACATTTGGTCTCATGATCATCAAGTCATGACCTGATGCTGCAGTCAGGATAGTCTGCAGAGTACCTAACTCCTCGACAACTAACAGCAGATATATCGTGTTTAGGCTCATTGAAAAGGGCTCGATGTGTGGATAAACGTACTGTTAATGAGGAACACCGAAGTACTTACAGACCTGATGCTGAAGCCAGGAGCACCAGAAAAAGTACAAACCTTGAAATTACAGCACCGTAGTCGTGTTTGGGCTCATTTAAAACAGGACTAAATTTTAGGTTCAATGCAATGTTGACATAAGTCTGGCCTGATGCTGCAGCCAGGATTATCAGCTAGGAGAGTGGAATACTAAGAGAACTCCTCAACAATTAACGTCCCTGCATCGGGAAAAGCAATATTTTGTAAAAGGTGATCAGCAGTTGACATTAGGCAACTTAGATAAATTACAAACTGACCCACTAAAAAGTAAAAAATAAAAACTTTTTTACAAAAAAAACAACCGACTTCCAAAAACACTATAAAGTGAAAAATAACTTTAATTTCGGAAGTCGGTGGCAAAAAACAAAAATACAAATCCAAAGACACCGACTTCCGAAATTAAAGTTATTTTTCACTTTATAGTGTTTTTTTTTACTACCTACTATGACGTCACAAGCACTATTTAGGGATGGGAAAACCAAATTGATTCAAAGACGCCGCAGCGTGCAGCACCCGTCTCGCCCCACCCCCGGGGCCTAGCGCCAGCGCTCACGCTCACCCAGCCAGCAGTACTCAGCAGGGTAATCTATCAGTAGCAATGGGTTTAATTTTGACAGTTCAAGTTCAAGACAGTTAGACTGGAAGCCGACCCCAACATAGTTGGGAAAAGGCAGGCAGATGATGATGATTGGAGATAAAAAATTCCTTAACTTTTTAGAAATGCTACTTTGCCATTTTAATGGAAGTGAATTGATGTCTAGGCTGCGCTTAAGAAATCCAAGGGACAGGAAACGATGAACTCATGAAAGGAGTTTTTCACAGATTTGCCTTATGTAAATCGTCCAATTTTCAAAAAAAAAAAAATTATAGCTCGGTTGACGTGTATGGTCAATGGTGGGGGCCAGAATAAAAAAAAACTGGCCAAGCGCGAGTCGGACTCGCACACGAAGGGTTCCGCACATCATCATCATCATTTCAGCCGAAAGACGTCCACTGCTGGATATAGGCCTCCCCCAAGCATTTCCACTTCGACCGGTTCTGTGCTTCTCGCATCCAACGGGTTCCTGCGGCCTTCACAAGGTCGTCGGTCCACCTTGTGGGAGGCCTTCCAACGCTACGTCTTCCGGTACGTGGTCGCCAAGGGTTCCGTACCACAAGGCAAAAACGACGAAAAAACACGTTTGTTGTATTTGTATGGGAGCCACCCTTAAATATTTATTTTATTATGTTTTTAGTATTTGTTGTTATAGCGGCAACAGAAATAAATCATCTGTGAAAATTTCAACTGTCTATCTATCACGGTTCATGAGATACAACCTGGTGACAGACGGACAGACGGACATTGGAGCCTTAGTAATAGGGTCCCGTTTTTACCCTTTGGGTACGGAACCCTATAAATGAGAACCTGCTCCTTTTATTGAAGTCGGTTAAAAAGACATTGATTAACAGAACTTTCCATAGGTAAAGACCTAATAAAGCGCAGGCGCACAAACTCAAGCCGTGCTTTGTGCAGCCCTGGTGTAGAAGGCTAAGCTATTAATACCTAATCACACTTTAGAAGGGTGTGATCCCAATTAGTAAGTACTTAATGAAAGCTTTGTTTAGTACAACAAGAGCTCCGCGTGAAGTCCTGAGTTCGAACCCCACGCGGTGAAGTATTGTTTTTGTGGTTATATTAATTTTGCAGAAAGCATTATAAAATACTAGCTATGCCCATGACTACGTTCGCGTGACTTAAAGATTTCATGGTTTTTTTTTGTGCGGGACTCTTATATTATTCTAAAATAAAAGTAGCCTCAGTTATTCCATATAACATCAGCTATCCGCCAGTGAAAGTCTCGTCAAAAACGGTCCAGCCGTTTCTGAGATTAGCCGGAACAAAAAGACGTCTGGGTGTTACTGTGATTTAGAAGAAATTTGGTACTTATACATAGATAGATTTGAGTCCCGGGAAAGGACATAGGATAGTTTTTATCCCGATATACCCACGGGATCGAAACTTAGGCGGGTGAAACCGCGGGGCGCTGCTAGTTTATAATATTAGTATATATATTTTAAATTATTCAACCCGGAACACATGTATGCTTGACGACACAAACAAGTATGGTGGCAGTACTTCCCCGGACAAACTGAACTGTTCCCAAGAAACTTTACTACTAAGTTTAAAGTAAGTAACAAAACTTAAACTCAAATCAAATCAAATCAAATCATTTATTTTTGCCAACATGGGTAGGGGTACAGATGTTACACTGAAACTTACCTCTTAAACTTTAATGCAGGCAGGAAACTTGAAATAGGTACCTGCAATAAAGAGATAAATAAATATAGTCAAGTCTTATATTTTATTCTAAGTAATCCCACCAAAAACATTTTCATGTAAAATGTTGCCAAGACGAGACCACATATTATGGCTCGCACTACCAAAAAGTTATCAGATCTCATGTAGAGCCAAGCTTCTAACTCTACACGCCCTAACTTCACAAACTCTACACCTTAGTCAAAATATGAGGCTTGGCCGTTTCGTTACTACAAGAACTATTGTATTACAGATAAGTAATTTTTATTTATTTATTTATTTATTTATTTGATTTACACGGCTTAACAAACCAATTACATAAATCAAAGTATATTAAGTACTAACATAAAACATAAACTAATAACAACAATTAAATACTATTATTCTCAGAAAAGTGTAGGCACATAACCATTAAATTGGCAAATTTATTAGCGAACAGATCGCAGTCCGGGTTGGCTTCCACGAGCTTATTTAGTGCGGTCAACACGCGCGGTACGGGAGACGCAGCACGGGCCACAGTCCGACACGAAGGCACGGCTAGCAGTCGATGTTTTCTGCCACAGAGATAATTATTCGGTGTGTAAAGTCGAATCAGCTCATTATGGATGTCAGGAGCATCCGTCATACCCTTCCATACTTTGAGCATAACGCCTACCTGGTCACATGCCCTTCTGGTCTCCAGCATATGATATCCCAGACATCCTAAGAGAAACTTGGTAGGATAGAGGTAGGGATAGTACCCGAGGGTTCTTCTGTAAAGAAAACGCAGGAATGCTTTTTGCACTTTTTCAAGAAGAAGTGCATACTTTGCTTCGTGCGGATTCCATACAGAAGAACTAGCTTCTAGCTTGGTTCGGACAAGTGTGCTGTATAAGAGCCTTATTACATGCTCGTTGCGAAAATCACGGGCATTCCGTAAAACAAACCCTAGCCTTTTAAAAGATTCTTTGGCAACTGTAGAAATATGATCATGAAAAGTAAGCTTCTGGTCAAATGTGACACCCAAGTCCTTCATGTTGGTTGATCTAGTTATTTTAGAACCGTTTATTTTGTATTCGAAATTAATTGGGTGTCGCATTCGACCAAAAGTCATTACATAGCATTTGGAAGAATTGAACTCCATTTTATTTTGAACTCCCCATTCATGTATGGCATTTATATCATTTTGCATAGCTTCGCAATCCGATACAGTGTTGACTGCACTATAAAGTTTGAGGTCATCTGCATAAAGAAGACACTCTGCAAATTTTGCAATGGATGGTAAGTCATTTACCATGAGTAGAAATAGTAAAGGCCCGAGTATTGACCCCTGACTTACACCAGAGCGTGTATGGTAGAGACGAGATACGTAGATACCCAGCCTTACAAATTGCTGACGGTCACGGAGATAGTCAGCTAAAAGTCTAAGTAAATTTGGACAGAAACCAATGGCGCTGAGTTTCCGAAGCAAGATATCGTTATTAACTCTGTCGAAAGCTTTACTAAAATCAAAATAAAGCACATCTACCTGTCGCTTCTTGTCAAGATGTTTTGATATGTACTCTGTAATTGTCAGCAGGTTGGTATCGACAGACCTCTTGCATCTAAAACCGTGCTGGCTGTTACTCAAATATTTTTCAACTTGGGAGTATATAGTATAGTTTATGAAGAACATTTTCGAATATCTTGGCTGGAGATGACAATATAGCGATAGGTCGATAACTTTCAACAGCTGATTTATTGGCAGTCTTAGGTATGGGCGTCACTCGCGAGATTTTCCAATGGTATGGATATATGCCTGTCTTTAATGACAAATTAAAAATGTGACATAGAGGAGCGCAAAATAGTTCTTTGAATTGTTTCAAAATATAAGGCGGAATACTGTCAGGTCCTATGGAACTTCTGAGTTTTAATTTGTCGATACCGTACTGCACATCATCAAGAGTAAATTGGAAAATATTTATGTAATTACTGTTGCAATTGGTTTTATGATTATTAACACATGCTGGATTTAATTGTGGTATTTCGGGTAGAAACATGCTTGCAAAGAATTTAGCAAAAGCTTCAGCAGCTGCTAATGAACAGTGAATAAATTTTTCACCTTACGCCCATGTGATGGTAGCGAAACGCCCAAGACTTCAGGAAGAACCTTAAGAATATGGATGATCATCAGTGAGTCAGTGAATCAGTGACGAAATCGGGGTATTTTAGATATCAATAAAATCTAAAGTATAAGAGCTATGCAATTGAAACTTCATAGGTTTAATAAGTCAACCACTGACATCATATCCCGAAAATTTTGTTTATCTGGTATAATCCAAACCCAAGTTAAGAAGGTTCAAAAATACGACGAAGTGCTTCGAGAAAAGGTATGTAGTGCCCTTGCGCTTCTCTTGCCTCGTCTTGGCGGGGGCACTACCGTGCCCCCTGATCAATCCAATCCAAATCCAATCCGGATCTCTTTGATTGTATGTACCATACGTAGTTTAGCGAAAAAAAGAAAAACGCGGACTGTCTTTGCCATAATATGATTCATAATGTTATCCTTTTATGATTCTGCCAAATCGGCCTTTTTAGGCCCCCTGAATCATTTTGAAGGATATTGCTAATCCAGTGCTTCATAAGGTGGAAAAATTTGTCCGCTCAACAACGTAAATAACGCAATGAATGTTGTTGAACTGTCAAAAAGATAAAATGATAAATGATTTATTTCTTTAGGTAGGTTTGTACTTTGTACAAACAATTTGACACGTCAATCATATTTTTTTTAAAGTAGATGAGGTCGGCGTTTCCTATCTGACTATTTTGAGAAGAAAGGCCGAAACCACGGAATAGACTATTCCGTGGCCGAAACAAACTCAGAGGTCACAGTCTCTTTTAAAGTCCAGACAAAATCTTGGTCAGATCGTGTGAAGACCATGTAGATTGGTGTCTGAAATGGTCTTTTGAGGAATGAACCACACAGATTGAGCGGACCTGACCAATCAGTGCACGCATTTGTCAAAAATCCTGCAGCTCAACTCAGAACTTGAGGAGCTCAATGATTCGACGAACAATACCAAAGAAAGGACATTTGGGTAGGCCGCGTAAATAATAATTAGTACTCACACTGCCAACTGAGAGAATGAAACCCTTTCCCACTAATAGTTTGTTACCTACGCAATAGGCTATTTGACTGGTTTCTGATAAACATCTCAGATTATTTAATGGTGTCTAACGAGCCCACAAAAACCTATTACTTCAAATTGCATAATGTATTTCTTTTAAACAATAGTAAATAAAAATGTACTGTTTAAATAAGCCGCCAAAACGCTATCTTTAACAATATGGCGTCGTGACGTCACGAATCACGAAACAAACGTTGAAACGGTCGAGATACTGACAAAAGTCATTGTTCTGTCAACGATAGACAGAAATTTACTAAATCATGACGCCATCTTAAGTTCAGCCAATCCAGACCGTTTTCGATTACGTGGCGCCAGATTTAAAAAGATGAAGTTTTTTCGGGATTTTTTTTATAAATAATACATTGTTTTGTAGTAAAATTAATGCAAATCGATTTTAAAAGCGATAATCTATACGAGTGTCAATAATAATGACCTTATTTTTTACATTGTCAAATAGCCTATTACCCCGCTGAAGTGGAAAAATATCAACTAACTTTTAGAGGCCAGTGTAAGTTTTCACGATGAGATTCTTACAGAATACTAGTTTAGATCTGCAGGACTCGTCTGCTCCACCGGCCATCGGTCCTTCGACAAACATGGCTAGCCCTCTGCCACTTCAGTTTGCTATCCTCATTATTAACACTAGTTATTATACAAACACAATAAAAATACTTCCCTTTGACTAAAAACTCATACTTAAAACCTATTTGCACTTTAAAATTGACACCACAAACAACCTCCAACCTTACCACCCTCAATATAAGTCACATATTTCTTTGAAACTGTTTAAACAACCCAATTTGCGAAACACGAAGCTTCTGCAAATGATTTCCGACTGTTCGTTACTAGTTTTTAAGGTGTGAATTCGGTTGTAGTTTACATCAATGGGGTTTAAAATACGGTATAACCTAATAAAGCATGGTTTTTGCTGTGATTTCCTTCTGACATACGTCATGGGGTGGCATGGGGGACCATCAAATGTCATTATGGGGTGTGCCTGTCAATCTAAAGCTTTTAAATGAAATAGGATGAGCAGAAATGTTGGTAGAGAACTTTTTGCTTGTAATTCAGGGGGCCTAAAAAGGCCACTTTGGCAGAATCATAAAAGGATAACATTATGAATGATAATATGGCGAAGAAAGTCTGGGTTTTTCTTTTTATCGCTGCACTACGTAGGTATAACCAAAGAGATTGGGATTGGATTTTGATTGGATTGATTGGTACTTTAGCACAGACAAAAAAAGAATTACTGACAAATCCTTCACCAATGGGATTTGATACGATTAATTTAACAGTTATCAGTCCATTATGATTCATAATGTTATCCTTTTATTCTTCTGCCAAAGTTGCCTTTTTAGGCCCCCTATTTGTGTCTTCCTCGTCGGTCTGGTGGTCGCAAGGGCTGCTGCTAAAAGTAGGGCTTTAGGTTCGATAATTAAGTGGGATAAAGTGTTAAATAATAAATGTGGCTAAATAATAACAGCCGCACAGGTCGATCGATCAGGCTAAGCTACGCTTACCGCGGTTGGTCTGTGGATGGGTGACCATTTTTACATACCAAGACCCCTCCGTGCCTCGGAAAGCACGTTAAGCCGTTGGTCCCGACTGTCATTCGTGGATCTTTGACAGTCGTTACGGGTAGATTTTATAGACGTATGTATGTATGTATCTATGTATGTATGTATGTTTGTCCACGCATTTCTCCGCAACTATTAATCGGATCGTGACTAGTTTTTTTTTATTGGCTTACATTTACTTCAACTTAGGGAACATTGCAAGTTCATCAAAATCGATTCAGTAAATTTCAAGATATGGACTAATACGTGTAAGTGTGACGGCCTGGCTTATTGATACGAGCTACGGGTGTAGTGTCAAAGAGAAAACATCTTAAAACCTTGGTCAAATTCTAGTGCAATATTTACAACAAAACTATTACCTACTTACCTATTACATACAAATATTCCAGGTTTTACTTAAAACTAAAAATAACGAAATAAAAAGTAATTTAAAAAAAATTAAACCGACTTCAAAAAGAAATTAACTCAAAATTATGAAACAACTTTAATTTCGGAAGTCGGTGGCAAAAAACTAAAACTATAAAATACAGATCCCAAAGACACCGACTTCCGAAATTAAAGTTATTTCATAATTTTGAGTTATTTCTTTTTGAAGTCGGTTTAATTTTTTTAAATTACTTTTTATTCTGTTTCTCTCTCAAATATTCGGCCCACCAATGTTCAAGACTACCCCATGCAAGTCCATCTTCCCTGATATAATACTACAAAAAGGTTTGATCCCCCTAGGCCCCTAGAGCGGGCGTTTTCCGAGCAAATTGCATTAGAGATCGACGATCCTAAATCAAATAGGGTTTGGTAAAAAGCTTTAGTTTATTGATAGTTTTTTTTTTCTTCTTGTAAGTATGTACGACCTCCGTGACCTTAAAATGGAATTCGTCACCACCGTCATTCAAAAATTTGCTGAAGCCCACGAACACAGACTTCACCGACATGTGCATGTCAAGGCAATTCAGCAGGGGCCCTAGTCTGCTATTTTTATAAATTCGTCATTCCAACACGATCCCATTGTCATTTTGCTAAAAGTTCGTAATCTGCTAAATTCATAATGGTCGATCATTGGCCGGTCAATGGCACAGAATGATAGGATACTCGTAACGAATTAAAAGCTATGACTGCACAATGACGTTGTAAGTGTAGGTCACTGATCAAAGGAACTGTAAAAATTTTAGCAGATTAACGCCTAAGTCAGTCATTCATTTGTACGAGATTACCATTCTATGCCATTTCTTTCAATGGAGTGTCAGTGGTTGACCATTGGAAAGTCACAATGACGCCATTATATTAGTAGATTACCAAACGTCTTGTCAAAATCAACAATTATGAAATCAATGATAGACCATTCTGATACTATTGTAATAGCAGACTTGCGGCCCACGGACTTAATGCGTAGGCTAAAGAGAACTAAACCATTTAAGTTAGTGTAGTATTTTATATAGTGAACTAGCAGCACCCCATGGTTTTACCCGCATAAGTGTTGATCCCGTGGGAATATCGGGATAAAAACTATCATGTCCTTCCCCAGGATGCAATCTATCTCTCTGCCATCGAAATTTTTATTTTTTTTCAATTTACAGTTCATGAATCATATCATCGTGAATTTTTGTAGATTTTTCAAGCCAGCAGTTTAGGTTGTAGAGGGGGGGGGGGCTACTGGAACAAAAATTTGCAAATTTAATATTTCGTAAATAGAACCCTAAAAAAAATATTTTACAAAATTTTATTTTACCATTTTGTCGGCGTAATTGATATAGGTACACAAATTACAGCTTTCTAGTATTAACGGTCTCTTAGCAAAACCTCGGACAGACAGACAGACAGACAGACGGACGGACATGACGAAACTATAAGGGTTCCTTGTAGGAACTACGGAACCCTAAAAAATCATCTATTCCCTACATTTTGACGAGTTATATAAGAACGTAGGGTACAGCTGATTTTTTTTCGCGATTTCAGGTTTGGTCCCATAGTAAAAGTTGTTCATAATGATGAGTACAATGACCTCTTAAGGGGTTGTTAATGTTTTACCAAAACCCTGTAGGTATATATAGATAGGTATTCCCTTTAGTGAGTGATTGCATACACCCTAATTTATAGTAAAAAAGGTTGGTAATCCATTGCTTAATTTAAAAAAATATCTGCTCAACAACGTAAATAACGCAATGAATGTGGTTGAAATGTCAAAAGAAAGTAAACAAACCCGGCAGGGTATTTGCGTAAAACACTATCAGTAGCAATGGCTGTCATTTTTGACAGTTCAACAACATTCATTGCGTTATTTAAATTGTTGATCAAACAACAGACAAAGACAGACAGTTGTTGGTTCATTGTTGATTGTTGTTGTTTGAATTGTTGTTGTTGTTGTTGTTTTTCACCAATATGAATATTGGGAAGCGTGTTACACAACTAAGGTACTTTATTCAAATTGAAAATGCTATTCAGATAGCGAGGGTGTTTTTATGACAAGAAAGGGTCTTCCGATTGTGAACTCACAAAATAAGGAATTATTTATAATCCTTGAGAAATATCGCAGCTCTTCGATTGAGGAGAATATCTGAAATACGTTGTCATTAAAAAACGATTAAATAATCATTTGGTACCTTTAATGCCTGCAGACAGGATTAATGAGAGACCCTTCTTAATAGATTTCGTCGTGTTTGTAACTTTGTAAGGCGAAACTGCCATGGTAATATACGAAAAAAAATATTGACACAATTAGTGGTTACTGAAATCAGCCTCTAAATTCCAGGACAGGACCCAGCACCTTATTCGAATTTTACTATAATTTTTAGGGTTCCGTACCGAAAGGGTAAAAACGAGACCCTATTATAAGTGCACTACACGTTCCATTCGTTGAAATGTCTGCAGGGCTTCTTGCCCTTGAACACCAAAATCTCTCTTGCTCAAACCCTCATTCAGCCCATTATTGATTACGCTGATGCCTGTTATTTGGATGCCACCGAGGAGCTTTTGAATAAACTTGAGCGTTTGCAAAATATCTGTATTCGTTTTGTTTTTAACCTTAAAAAGTATGATCACGTCTCCAACTTTCGCAAGATACTCAAGTGGCTCCCCATTCGACTTCGCAGGAACTCTCGGATATTGTGTCTATTATTCAATCTCCTTCACAATCCTAAAACACCATCCTATCTGCGGGAGCGTTTTTCCTACGCCCGTCCTTCAGATGCGCCTTGCAGGTCGCATCTTAAGAACCTTCTTAAGTCCCCTCCCCACTCCACTGACTTCTACTCCTACTCCTTCACAGTGCACGCGGTGCGGCTGTGGAATTCACTACCGCCTGAAATTAGGGACTGCCAATCTGTTGCAGTTTTTAAGAGAAGAGTAAAAGAACACTATCTTTCCACTTTATCATAGTTGTGTTTGTATTTATTATTCGATTACGTTATATTTATTAAAATTATAGTGATATTTATTTTAGAAATATGTATGTTTGTTTGTATGTATGTAAGTATATTCTCATTGTTTTAGATTTCATGTATTATTTTTGTCTCCTTCACTATTTCACACGCTGTCTACATCTCTCTATTAATTGTCCTATCGCAGGTATGCTGGAAGAGATTTCTTATGAAATAAGCATCACCTTTGTACCTATTTTTCTGTTCTGTTTTACTTGTCTGTTTATATGTGTGTACATAAATGGTTAAATAAATAATAAATAAATAAATACTAAGACTCCACTGCCCGTCTGTCTGTCACCAGGCTGTATCTCATGAACCGTGATAGCTAGACAGTTGAAATTTTCACAGATGATGTATTTCTGTTGCCGCTATAACAACAAATACTAAAAACTGGCCAAGTGCGAGTGGGACTCGCACACGACGGGTTCCGTACCACAAGGCAAAAACGCCGAAAAATATACGTTTGCTGTATGGGAGCCCCCTTAAATATTTAGTTTATTTTGTTCCTTCCTTAGCCCTTTATGTTCCGGGCCAGCGGTAACCCTTTCGGACAACCCGCTAAGAAAATTGCCCCATAAATGTACTCGTAATTCGTTAGTCTTGCAACAATTTCGTAGCATCCTCGTAGTAATCTCGTAGCCAACTCGTAGCACTGTGCTACAGAATTGTGATGTTTCGTAGCAGTGAAGCATACCAACTAACATTGTAGCAAAGAGGTACAATACGACTGAACTTCGCGCAGAAGGCTGCGCACGAACGTTTTTTAGGAACCAAATGGTGGCATGAGGTGAGTGTGAGTGAGAGAACATGCGCGAAAGTTCGCAAAGGCTATACTCAGGCCTGCCAAGTTACGTTGGACGTATTGTATGTATCTAAATACTTGAATGTGCCCTGGCGGCTGATAGTATGTCATGCTCACACAAATGTCTCGCTGACGGTGGCGCGTGTGTTGGATCATTTAGCTCCCTCCAAAATGGTTGAGCTGAATGGTGCTGATCTATGCGCCATGTTCGTGAACGGGCGCCGTCAGTTGGGGCTGGTCATCACTTAGCTTTAATTATTTTATTTTTGGATTGTTTTCTTACTATTTGCTGTACTCTGGACGCTTTTAACGCGCAAGTCTTTTTACATCGTTCTCACATACAATGCGTAACATAATGAACGCAAGACCTCATACACCCCAATTAGAGTATTGAGTTAAAAGCATAATACAATGATCAAAACAATTTTTTTTTAAAGGTAACTTATTTTATTAAGTAAATTGTGTTGTATCATTACTTTATGCATTCAAAATTGAGTCTTATTGCCTTGACATAAGATTTAATTTTCTTTGGCTCAATCGGCGATCAGTATGGCAAAATACATAATTTAAAAAAAAAAACCTATCTTAAATGTTACCGAAATTAATTCAGTAATCAATTTTGAACGAACTACTTTCAGGACTTGCGTTTATTCTGTTACACCTTGTATAGTTATAAATTCAACATTAATGATGTAACTAATATTTTTGTAAAAATATAATTTAAAAGAGTGTCCATGGAGTTTCTTGCCCATTCTTCTCCATAGGTACCTACGGTTTGAAATGGGCAACTAGCTTCATATTTTCTGACTGACCGACTTCTTGACAATTCAAAAGGGCCTGTAAACGGTTTAATTGAAATAAATGCTTTGAGTTTGAGTTTGAATATCTATACCAGATTTGAAGACATCAGCGTGCAACTTTGTAACGCTTGCTGCGCTACCCTGTAACCTTGAATTCAGCACATGATTGTAGACCTGCATAGATAGATAAACCACTAGCAGCGCCCCGGGGTTTTACCCGCGCCAGTTTCGATCACGTGGGAATATCGGGATAAATACTATCCTATGTCCTTTCCCGGAACTCAAACTATCTCTGTACCAAATTTCATCTGAATCGGTTCAGCGGTTTAAGCGTGAAGAGGTAACAGACAGACACACTTTCGCATTTATAATATTTAGTTTGGATAGTATGGAGTAGTATGGATTTATTTCCACATAAAAAACAGTACAACACACAAAAGTACAATCAGATGATAACCAATTATCTACATGAATATAATACAAAACAAGGTGCCGATATAAAAACAAAAAGAAAAAACACACTTATCGAAGTAAAACTGACATTATGAATTATGACAAATACTTAAAATCAAATTAAGGTGATATATTGAAAAAGATGTAGTTTTTCTATTTCGTGTAACAAGTAGTAACAACTTGTTAAGCATGTGGAATATTGATTTAACATTTTGGTTTATTAAATGCTCATTTGCGAGAAGGTCGACATTTCTCAAAAAATATCATTTTACAGGAGAGCAATTTTATAGTTTCTAGGTAAAATTATACATTAATCGTTGATTTTTTAGGTAACTTATTTAGACAAAATCGCTCATTTGATACAAGGTCGACAAAAATGTCGTTTTTACAGTAAAATTATCGAAAATTTTCAACACAACTTTATTAATAACAAAAAAATCAATGATATTATAAGTAAAAAATAATATCATTGTAAAAAATCATCAATTTTGAGATATGTTGATCTTGTAGCAAATAAGCGATATGTTTTATGACATCTTGGTCTAATATCATGTAAAAGAAATACACGATTCAATGATTTTTTCACGATACAAAAAAATTACAAAATTATATCTATTTTGTTTACTTTTATCGACATCACGGCGTAACGCTTACGAGTTATTCAAAGGAATTTACTTTAAAACATAGAGAATTATCATATCAAAGTTTACTCAAAGTAGTTTTAAATTTAATTCATTTATTTTGTTAAAAGGAGTAAATTCGTTTTGGCACATACGTCGTATTATTCCGAGCGCACGCACACTATAGCCATCTCTCTTCTTTTGCGTTTCAAAAGTAATTGCATCACATTCGCTCGCTTAGTAGATCAGTCGCTATGATTTATTTTCGAGGTAGCGCCATTATGGGGCTTACATGACCTAAAGCGCGGTCACTGTCGGATTACATAGAAAAGAAAGAGAAGCGCGATGACACAAAACTAGTAATTTATTGCAAAATATGAAGCAATTATCTATTTACAAAAAATTTATTGTTTGGACTTCAAAATTAAAACTCTAGTTCTTTTGTATGTTGTTTGTAGAATAATCTGACAAAAAATTTGAATGATTGTGTGTCATATTAGTATGGACGTTTTTATTGTAAAAACAAAGTTGTCAGAGGTATCTTCATGATTTTCTTCTATCGTATCAAATTAGTTGTATTATGTTTTCAACACACTACCTACCTAGCATATATCCTGAAGAATCCATACTAATATTATAAAATCGAAAGTAACTCGCTATCTGTCTGTATGTTACCTTTTCACGCCTAAACCACTGAACGGATTTCGATAAAATTTGACAGAGAGATAGATTGCATCCCGGGGAAGGACATAGGATAGTTTTTATCGACATACATGTATATAATTTTAAGTTAAATATCTTTAATACATCTTTCTAAGTTAGATTTCTACCACCAACCACCAATCTCATAAGGAAAAGTGCTTATGGTAGAAATCTAACTTAGAAAGATGTATTAATGATTCTAATGATTATAATTCTCTAAATATGTACCGGTCTGTTATTGTCGCGAATCATATTTTGATCAAGATACAACCTGACACTGACCTGCAAATTGCCAAAAACGTAAGAAAATATGAATTTCGCGGTACCACTACCCATACACCTTAATATTTCACAAACCGATCCCTACTGAATCGAAAAATGGTTTTCACAAACCCGCAATATTTTTGAAAGACCACGTACACTATGGGGTAGACGAGAAAAAAAAACATCCCCACTTTACGTGAAGGAGAAAAACAAAGAAAAATTTTTTTTTCAAGATTTTATTTTACCACTTTTTCGGCGTGATTAATATGTATATTGTAATATCTATGCCAAATTATAGTTTTCTATACTACGAGTCTTTGAGCTAAGCTGCGGACGGACGGACAGACGGACATGGCGAAACTATAAGAGTTCCTCGTTGACTACGGAACCCTAAAAAACACATAAATGACCTTTGAAAAGGTCAATCCTACCTGGTTTTAGACCTACAACTACCTACTTAGTTATTTGGAACCGTGGATTTAAAGGGTCCGCGAATGGATCAGTGTGATTGACAATGTAAGTAGATATTCATACGCACATTGTTTTTCATTTGTTTTTTTTTTCTTTATTTATCTACTAGCTGACCCGGCAAACGTTGTTTTGCTCCTACACTACTCCTACCCAACTCCTACCCTACTCCCACACTACTCCTACCCTACTCCTACCCTACTCCCACACTACTCCTACCCTACTCCTACACTACTCCTACCCTACTTCTACCCTACTCCTACCCTACTCCTACCCTACTCCTACCCTACTCCTACACTACTCCTACCCTACTCCTACACTACTCCTACAAAGTCAAAGTCAAAGTCAAAGCATTTATTTCAAATAGGCACATTAAAGGCACTTTTGAACGTCAAAAATTACGATAAATAAAATAGAATTGATTCTAGTCGCCCATTCGGAAGGGTAGTTTTCGTGTGGAGAAGAACGGGCAAGAAACTCCACCGTTACTCTTTTAAAAAGTTTTACAATATTTTGCATACATTCATTATATAATACTAATATGTGAAGACGATGCACCTACAATAAAATTACTATACCACAATAGGTAAAAGAATTAAAAATGAAACCATGATATATAAATTAATTAATTATCTGATAGATACATGGTGCTCACATATTTACAAACATGGTAAAAGTAAATGATTTTCATTTAAAATAATAAACAAAAAAAAAAAAAAAAATTATTCAAGTTGTCAGGGTCAATGTCAGGGTGTGAGTTAAAGAAAAATAATTACAGAATGTAATGAATGTCAAAAAATAAATAAATTATACAGTTAAATTAGCAACCAGTTTGATTTTGTCTAGACTCTAGATTGTCCTATGGAGCAGGACCAGCATGTTTCCAAGCATTCTTATCTTGGATATAATCTTCTAATTTATAGTATGCTTGTTTACAAAGTGTACGTTTAATGTGAGTTTTAAATTTTTTTTCATTTAATTGCAATATATCACAAGGTATTTTATTGTAACATTTAACACAGTACCCCATAAAAGATGTATGTACTTTGGCTAATCTGAAAAATGGTTGATATATTTTATCTTTATTTCTAGTGTTAAAATTATGTCTATCGCTTATTTTATTAAAAAGATGTAGATTTTTTCTTACATACATAATATTTTCATAGATGAATTGGCAAGGTACCGTCATAATATTAATCCTTTTAAAAAGTTCCCTGAGAGATTCGCGGCGACGTAGATTATAAATGGCTCTGACAGCTCTCTTTTGCAAAATAAAGATGGATTCAATGTCAGCAGCTCGACCCCATAGTAAAATGCCGTACGACATAATGCTGTGAAAGTAGCTAAAATAGACTAAACGCGCGGTTTCTACATCAGTTAACTGTCTTATCTTTCGAACAGCATAAGCGGCCGAGCTAAGCCGCCCCGCAAGAGATGTTATGTGAGGTCCCCATTGCAATTTCTCGTCTAGCGTGATTCCCAGAAAAACCGTTTGATCAACAAATTCCAGTTTTTCTCCATTCAGTATGATGTCACATTCGCTACTTCTAACATTAGGTAATTTGAATCTAATGCATTTGGTTTTCTTTTCATTTAGTACCAAATTATTTACCGAAAACCAATCTTGGACCTGAAGAATAGCGTTATTCACGTCGTCAAGTTTTTGTGCCCGTCTGTCTATCTTAAAGATCAATGAGGTGTCATCTGCAAATAACACCATCTTCGGTTGATTTTGAAGTAATTGGGGTAAATCATTAATGTAAACTAAAAAGAGGAATGGACCCAATATTGAACCTTGAGGAACGCCCATTGCTATTTCAGACCCCAATGAGTTTACGCCGTTTACTTGAACTTTGAGCTTTCTATCTTTTAGGTATGACCTTAGTAAATCAAGAGCTAAGTTCCTAATCCCATAGTGATCAAGTTTCAGCAGAAGTGTCTCATGGTTTACGCAATCGAACGCCTTGGAGAGGTCGCAAAAGATTCCAATGGCATCTTGTGCTTCTTCCCAGGCGTTAAAAATGTTCTTTATTAGGGTGACACCGGCGTCAGTGGTACAACGCCCTTTGGTGAAACCGTACTGTTGTTCATGAAAGATGGAATTTTTATTAAAGTGGCGTAACATTTGGTTGAGCATCAACTTTTCAAACACCTTACTGAGAACTGGCAGAATTGATACAGGCCTATAATTGTTAGGTTCTTTACTATCACCGGATTTGAACAAAGGAACTACTTTACTGTGTTTCATGAGATCCGGAAAGACTCCTTGGTCTACACTGATGTTAAATATGAAAGCTAAATAGGGCGCAATCGTTTCGATGATAGATCTACAAACTTTTACAGACATTCCCCAGAGATCTTCTGTTGGTTTAATTTTAAGATCTTTAAAAGCTTTTATAACAGCCTGGGGGTTTGTATGTTGAAACTTAAACTCCGAAGGGCATGCCTTAACATTCTTTCTAAGTAAGTTAGCAGAAAGCGCGGGTGAAGAATTTAAAGCTTCAGTAGTTTTAATGGGAATATTAGCAAAAAAGTTTTCGAATTCCTGAGCAATTTCTACATCTGAATTAATAATAATAATAATAATAATAATAATAATATTTATTTCTCAAAAAATGCATATACATTATTTCGATCTAAAAATGGCTTAAGTTAGTGTTCCAGAGTGAAAAACCCTGACTTCTAAACTAGGTTTATGTACCTGTATCTTAGAAGCCAGTGTCCCTTCAAAGTGATGTGCATATAGAAAATAGGACACACATTATCAATAATCCATTAAGGCAAGTTCAAGAGAAATAAAAATAATAAGAAAAAAAAAAAAAACAAACAGAATACAAGAAAAATAAAAAAAAATAAAATAAATGAAAGTGTTGTGTATGTTTCTAGTGTGTTTGTCTGGGGTTATGTGTGTGTGGTGTGTGTTTGAGGGTGAGTGTATGTTTGTGAAAGAGTGTGTGTGACTGTGAATATAAGTATGAGTGAGTGTGCGAGCGTGTGCAAGAGTATAATAATTATCATAATTTTTCTTTATTTTATACCTTAATTATTAATTTATATTTCTAAAATTACCCAACAGAAGATCCTCCGTATTGCGATAAGTTAGTTTTAGAAGATATTCCTGTAACTTAGATTTGAATTGATATTTAGTATCGGGATAAATTTTTAGTACTTTATTAAGCTGGTTATAGAGTTTCGTGCTGGTGACATAATAGTGTCTCTTGGCAAACGAAGTTCTATGCGACTCATGAGGAAAAACCGTGTGTTTAATTCTACCTGTTGGCTCTGAGGACGGACGAGTAGAGTGCTTACGGAGCATTGACTGAAGGACATACAGCTGCCTGACAGTTAACACTTTAGATTCAGCATATAGCTGTTCTGTGGAATATCTTAGCGGCCGAGAGAGCAGAACCTTCAGAACAGCTCTATGTGCTCGTTCTAGTCGGATAAAATGGTTCTCAGTAGCTCCACCCCAAATTGGAATACAATAAGCTAAGATCGATTTGCATAAAGCAAAATAAACCACCCTCAAAGTATCCATATCAGCAGACTTGCGTAATTTTTTGAAAACCCAAATCAGCTTGCGAGTTCTACCAGAAAGTGTGTTTAGGTGTTCATGCCAATTGAGATGTTGGTCGATATGTACGCCCAAATATTTGACACTAGTGGACTTAGAAATTGCAAGGCAGTCACAATTGGTGGAAGGCGTACATGTATGGGCTTTAAGAGTAAGGGATGGTGATGGGCATAAGTTTGACCTGATAGCAAATGGCATATAAACCGTTTTACTGACGTTTAGAGTGAGTAGGTTATTACTCAACCATTCCATTACCCGTGAAATTGCTTTCTCGGCACTCCGATAGCACTGGGCCCAGTCTACTCCATCTATAAGCAGGGAAGTATCATCGGCGTATGTAATGATTTTACAGTTTTGAAGGGGCAGCTTACAGAGATCATTTATATAGATAAGGAATAGAGTGGGACCCAATATGCTACCTTGAGGCACACCGTATGCAATGGGAAGCTCTTCACTCACATATTGCCCGATTTTAACCATTTGAGTGCGATTCCTCAGGTAGTCCCTAAAGATATCCAGCACCAAACCTCGAATTCCAATGCTCTCCATCTTATTCAGTAAGGCCGGCGCAGAAACGGTATCAAAGGCCTTGGATAAATCAAGAAAGACACCAAGACACTTTCGCTTGTTGTCAACAGTTCTAACTGCGTAGTCCGACAGAGCCATTATAGCATCTTCAGTACTCATTCCCTTCCGAAAACCAAATTGGTTGGGGGCTAAAATATTATTAACATCAAGGAAACTGACGAGACTCTTGTTTAAAATTCGTTCCAAGATCTTTGACATGGCAGAGAGAACTGAGATAGGTCTGTAGTTGTTTACGTCGTCTCTGCGGCCGGCCTTATGAACTGGGTGAACTACGGCTTTTTTAAAGACCACTGGGAAGACACCAGATGAAATGGCGAGATTACAGACATGCGTAATGATTGGGACCAATACACTTCTCGTGGACTTGATTATGTTAATAGGAATGCCATCCCAACCGGTAGCGGAGTCGGGCTTGAGACTCAGAATGATGTCTTCGACATCCATTTCTGTACACTCAAGGAGAACCATAGAGCCACTTGAATTCGTTGCCGATATTGAAGTCGCGGCAGACACAGGTTTTATTTGAGTAGCAAGGCTTTTGCCAATGCCAGCAAAGTAATGATTGACCTTATTAAGAGAGGACCCTGGAGAGTCAGAAAGATGTAACAGTTCAACAGGGGGAGGACAGTGTGAACGAAGGTCAGATACTTTTTTCACCACATCCCAAGTTGCTCTAATATTATTTTTAGCCTTAGAGAATTCTTCCCTTTCATACGCACGTTTAAGTTTCCTTAATAATGAGTTGCAGAAGTTACGGTATCGCGTATATGTTATTCTCAGAATTTCATTATTAGCAGATTTTTTTAATTTGACATGCATGCGGTCCCGGTTTCGGATACAACGTAGCAAGCCAGGTGTAATCCACGGCTTAAGGGATCTATGCTTCCTGGGGACTGTATATTCATGTGTGTTGTTCTTTATAATTGTAGAGAGACCTCCTATTAAGTCTTCCGCTGCTCTATTGGGATCCAAGACCATCAAGATAGGAGACCAGTCTTTTCCATTGATAGTTTCTACAACTGAATTGTGGTTAATTTTACATTTGGTACGGGGTAAATTACGATACTTATTATCAGTTTGCAAAAATAGTAGCAGAGGTTCATGATCAGTAATAGACGACTCAATGACAATAGCTGTGGCTGATAAATTCGTTTTTAAGAGGATGTGATCCAGACAGTTGGAGACACGTGTGGGGAACAGGTGAGCAGGGAGAAGTCCGTGCGAGGCAGCACATGATAAATACTCGTCCGAGTGTGTGTCGTTGTTGCCATTCTTGATGTCGATATTTATATCTCCAATCAAGACAACAGTCTGTGTGGAGGGCATGAGCACTTTATCCAGACTTTCAATGAAATTGTTGATGTTTTTATAGGAAGGAGAACGATACAGAGCAACAATTGAGACGCTGTCTATATTACAGATAAGACAATTAGCATCAACAAAATGGGGTTCTATAACATCATGTTTCATAGAAGATTTAATATATATAGCGCATCCGTCATTTTGATTGAAAGTATTTTTCGTAAAAAAGGAAGTATATCCATCTAAAGTTGGTAGGTGACTCGTTTTACTTAACCAACATTCAGACAAGACAATAACATCACACTGAAAATCCAGAAGTTCCATTAGCACAGAGATTTCGTCAAAGTTTTTAGTTATACTCCGAATATTGAGATGTAGTATTGTTAACCCTTTGTTCGGATTTTTAATATACCGCATGCAGCTTTCCGGTTTACATTTATAAGATTTAGCTACAGAAAGTGAGTCTAATTCATGGTCTATGCCACTAATGTTAGCCATTTGTTAAAAAATATAGGAATACCCAAAACGTGGCACAGTAAAAACAGAAGTTATAAAAATAAGGCATAAGATAAATAAGGCAAGTTAATGATGCGGGTGGTATAAGTTTATGAAAAATTGATTGAGATGTGATATAAATTATAACTATGCAATGAACGATATACGCAAGCACAGTAATTACAGGTCGCACAAGTGTTGAAAAAAGGGAAGACTTACGTGTGTAGTTGTGTGTGTGAGAATCTAAACTTCGGCAAAAAAATACACTATAAAAAATTAAGAAACTTAACATTAATATAATCATTATCAAGAGTCATTGATTCACATCCAATTCACGCAGGGACTGTTCCGTTTTAATAAGGATTTGTTTAGCGCCTTCAACTTTACGCAGAAATACGTTTCCATTATTAGTCCAGCAGAACTTGAATTCTTTCAGCTTAGCAAATTCCCTTGCAGCAAAGTACAGCCTTCTAGAACTCGGAGGAAGATATTCCGCAACATAAATTGGGCGTCGGTCCCCATCCATACCGATGTTCTTGGAACTCAAACGCTCTTCCTTAGGATATTTCTTGTTGAAGTCACGTACTGATGTGAGTAGTTGAGATTTGGTTTGGACGGTGGTAAATTCAGTGACAATCGGTCTACTAGTAGATCCCGGTTTGCCTGGAAGCCTGTATATGTCACGAATAAGCGTGGAATTTATGGGTACGTTCACTGCCGCTCCAACTTTAGTAATAATATCGGTCAATTCCGACACAGACTCCTTTTCTTTTAAATGCGGAACATTGCGTATCTCGACAGTAGATGATCGTGTTGATTGCTGGAGATCCTGAATTTTCGCTTCTAGAGTTTGAATGTGATCTCTGTACCCTTGTTTATCTTTTTGTAGGACATCAATCTGTTTCAACATGTCATCATATTGTTTGTTTATAAATCCGACAGTCTTCTCAATCTCTAAATCTCAAAATTGATGGGGCCATGTGCAGTCTCTAAATTAAATTCAGTATTACGCTGTTTTTTCCTACCTGTTTCATTATTTATTATTTGCCAGGTAGTTTTTATTTTATCATCGGCTGATTTGATTTTATTGCTAATATAAAGAGCTTTAGCGGTTTTGCATACACTTTTGAAAGTCTTAGAATATGTTGCAACATACTGATGAAAGCTTGTGTTATTCATATGTTGCTTCAGGCCATAAAGTTCAAAAAGGTTTTCCCTGCTTTTACGAATACCTGGAGTCGCCCAATCACTAAATAAAAACTTTGTGTAAATACTTTTAGTCTTTAGTGGGAAAGTGTCATTAAATTGCGTGTTTAATAGTGAAAAGAACTCGGCGTAGCACTCATTTGGGTCACATAGATTATTAAAACTCTGAACGCATAATTTACTAGCCAAAGAATTATTTAATTTCTCTAAATTTTTACGTGTAATTGGCCTAAACCTTATTAAACATTTTTGTAAAGGCACGTGGGAGCAAAATGTTATTGTTTGTCCACTGTGATCAGATGGCA
The DNA here is from genome assembly GCA_951800025.1 of Oligia strigilis. Taxonomy (NCBI): domain Eukaryota; kingdom Metazoa; phylum Arthropoda; class Insecta; order Lepidoptera; family Noctuidae; genus Oligia; species Oligia strigilis. The sequence goes on from OX637569.1 coordinate 1,837,615, forward strand.
ACTTATTTACAATTTCTTTGTGTAAATAATCACAGTTACAGAAAATATTATCTATACAAGTGGCAGAGGAAGCTGTCACACGGGTGGGTTCAATAAAAACATTTGACAAATCAAATGACCTAAAAAGACTTAATAATCTGATAGTATTCGAGTTATTTTCTAATAAATTAATATTAAAATCGCCACATATTATTATTGACTTACTACTAGCAGAAAGTTTCTTTAGCACATCTTCCATTACAGAATCAAACACAGCTAGATTCTGGTAACTTGGAGGTCTGTATACGCATACTACCACATGCTTATCAAGCTCAACACAGGACAATTCAATGGTGTGTTCAACTGACAGCCCAATGATGTCTTTTCGTTCCTTGGATTTAGTAGAATTTTTTACTAATATTAATGATCCGCCATGTATCATACGTGTACGGCTGAAATGGCTAACTACACAATAATTTTCATAGTTAATTGACATTACTTGATGGGCTTTTAACCAATGTTCTGTTAAACAAATGACATCAAACTTGGTATTTTCTAAAAACAATTCTATTTCCAGTAATTTAGAAGAGCAACCTTGGATATTTTGGTTAAATAATTTTAAAATATGTTGCCCTCCCTTTAGTTTTTTATTATTATTCTGAGTAATATTGCCAGAAGATACCTTTTTATTATTCTCTAATAGTAATTGGTTATTTGAAGGGGTAACTTCTGTTGTCTCACTATTTAGTTTAAAGCATTATCCGGAGTGACCTCCACAACTACGACTGACGTGTCTAGTGAGCCCGTATGAGTTCCAGCAGGAAGAGAATACCCCATCTGACTGGTAGTGGCCTCCAATGATGTTGGTATTATAGGTGGACCCTCCTTCGTGCTACATGATGATTCACAATTATTCATCACTATGTTGTTAGTATCACTAAACAACACAGACTCGTCCCTAATACTACAATTTGTTATATTAGCTATAACCCCATTAATATTATATGCTATCAACATAGCAATCATATGTCTACATTCCCAAGACAGAGATAAAGTTCTCTGAGTGAACATAAAACCACTAACAAACTTATTAGTGTCAAAAAACAATAATTTGTCACTATGATAACATGTCAGCATGTGAATAGTGTTATTCAATTTATATATATATTTATTTTCATCTTCTGATAGAGTATCAGAGTAAGGTAAAGCACACAACATTATCTTACCTATGTTTAAGTTTAATAAGGTGTTGACACCATTCACTATGTCCTTTCTGGTAATACCAGTACTTTTACCTAGTAGCAAAACCATTGTAGAATAATTGTCTAGGTTTGCGTTTGCAATTCTTTTAATCATTTGTTTATAACTTATGTTATGATAACTATGATTGGTAAAACTATGGCTAAGGTAATTAAATAATATTTTTCCAAAGCCTGAACCTAATTCGTCACTAAAGAAAATTGATTTATTATTCTGTGTACTAAAACAGGACTCTGCTGGAAGAGACAACACCGGTGGAGACAAGTCACTCTGAGGCTGAGGAGGTGGTGGTTGGTTGGCACAGCTGCATGTTAGATTATTAGTCAGAGACTCATAACTCTCAGCATTGCACTTCACCAATTCCAGTAGTTCCCCAGCCTCAAACAATCGCTCACTTAGTTGTTGTTGTGAAGTCTCATATTTCTCAAAAATATCCTTCAACAATTGCTCCTTGTGTAGTATATCATTATATAGGAGCTTTGTATCAATGTCATACTTTTCCCTACATTGATTTAACTCAACAGTACAACTATTTAAACTTTTAGAAAGTATAACACGTTCCTTTCTAAGGGAAATATTTAATTTTAAAAGATTTTGTTTTTTAATTGCTCTCTGTGACCGTTTAATTAGTTTTTTAATTTTAATATATTTCTTTAATTTATTGTGACTCATAACAATTGGACACAATGGTACGGTATCATCACCAGTCAAATCTATAACAGCTGGCTGACACATTGATTTTGACTTACTTCCTACAAGTTGATAAAATAAGTTATCGGTGTTAGCAACCTGTTCACTGACCTTGACAGACTCTGAGAGAGATAGGGCCTTATGGGCATCACGTAATTGCTGTTTAAGTTCTGAAATATGGTTCAAAGCCAGTTCATGGGTATCACTACACTCTTGAAATGTTGTCACTTGATGTTGTAGTTGACTATGCTGGTCGGTTAAGTCCATGTGTTGTATGTGTAGCTCAGCCAGCTCATTTTTGAGAAAGGTGTTCTTCGCGTTAATATTCTCCACTTCCACTTCGCTGTCTTCCCTTTCTTGGAGCAGTTGTTTACGTTCAGCTTCAGAAGCTTCAAGCTCCTTTAATGTAGCTTTCAGTTTTGCTTCCATCTCCTTGATTGTAGCTCTGCGGGTCATCATTTTGAATAATTGTCACTCACCTGGAATGTGTGAAATTATGCAGCTAAATGACAGTGCAAGAAAAGATGTTCTAATATGTGGATAAGTAGGAGGTAGTTGAGAGAAATAGTAAAAAGTAATTTGTTGAGAAATAGCTAAGGATTACATTTAAATTAAGTAAGTAAGTTAATTAGAATTAGATTGAAAAGTTAAACTGAAGAGATATAAAAACACTGCTTTCCTTGTAATTAACTTTAACTTTAAACTAGATATTACAATATAACTTGACTTTTGTGAAGAGTTTGAGACACATTACAGGCTATAATTAAGTATGTATACATATTTATAATAGTAAGAGCTCGTAATGAGCTTATTTTTGTACAGTAAACTATGTAGTGTTTATTGTCTGGGCGAATGTTTTCGTCATCGATTTTGCTTCCACCAATTGTCAAGCAAAAGGAGACATAAACCGTGCCAGTGTGTGATGGACGTAGCTCAGAGACCTGAGCAGTACTTCGTGATGTTCTGTGGTCTGTAAATATGAACTACAATCACATAAATAAAACAAAATACTCCCCGGGATCGATGATATTTTGAAATCCGTCACCGTTGGTGCGTTGAGTTGACAGCCGGTTTTAAATCCTTTTTGTACGAAGTTTTCGCGACAAAAAACACTTTATAATCACTGTATATAGTACTTAATAACTAGGTTCGACTATATTAGACTAATTTAACATAATACACACTACTCCTACCCTACTTCTACCCTACCCCTACCCTACCCTACTCCTACCCTACTCCTACACTACTCCTAACCTACTCCTACACTACTCCTACCCTACTCCTACACTACTCCTATACTACTCCTACCCTACTTCTACCCTACTCCTACCCTACTCCTACCCTACTCCTACTATAAAAAAAAAAAAATTAATAAATAAAAAAAAAGTATCCTATGTCCGTCTCCTGGTCCTAAGCTACCTCCCCACCAATTTTCAGCCAAATCGGTTCAGCCGTTCTCGAGTTATAAGTGGTGTAACTAACAGACTTTCTTTTATATATATAGATTTCACTTGGTAATGCGTGCTTAGAGGGGCCCGTGGCTAAATAATAACAGCCGCACAGGTCGATCGATCAGGTTAAGCTACGCTTGCCGCGGTTGGTCTGTGGATGGGTGAACATCTTTACATACCGAGAGATCGTTCGTCCCTGCTGTTATTCGTGGATCTTTGACAGTCGTTACGCTCGTCAGAAGCCCGAATGTCTGACAACCAGTTTTACTAAGGGGTTTCGTATTCTCTATATTCCCACGGGATCGACACTTATGCAGGTGAAACCGTGGAGCACAGTTAGTATAACATAACTTGCGAAACGTGGGTGTACAATAGACTTCCTACCTATTTCAGTAAGCACGCATTTGTCATCATCTGCCTGCCTTTTCCCAACTATAGTGAGGTCGGCTTCCAGTCTACCCGGATGCAGCTGAATACCAGTATTTTACATGGAGCGACTGCCTATCTGACCTCCACAATCCAGTTACTGGACAACACGACACCCCTTGATAAGACTGGTTGTCAGACTTTCGGGCTTCTGACGACCCGTAACGACTGCAAAAGATCCACGAATGACAGCCGGGACAGCTTCACGTGCTTTCCGAGTCACGAAGGAGTTTTGATATGTAAAAATGGTCATCCATCCGCAGACCAACCGCGGCGAGCGTAGCTTTACCCGATCGATCGTCCCGTGCGGCTGTTGTTACTGAGCCACACGCCGTTCATTCATATCTTATGAACTATGTTATAGAAAGTCAGATTTAAATAAAAAAACAAATGAAATATCTCCATTTTTTAAACAACTCCTTGAAAATAGACCTATTCTCCACTCCATCATCATAAATGAAATATCATCCCTTAATGTGTATTTTACAATTAATATTTTGCTAAATCCTTTTCTAAGTCTAATTAGGAACCTGCACACAAAATTTCAAGTTTCTAAGCTTTTCAATTCCAAAGACATCACGGTATTTCGTTTTAGTAAAGCCAGACATGCGCTGACTGAAAGAATTGCGTTCTGCCTGCTTATTATAACCAACCACATTGTCAGTTCGACATAGCACTATAAAGACCTATCAGTCACTTTGAAAATAACACTTTTACGCACATTTTTACGCAGAAAACTATGCCAAATAAACTCACCAGTATTTCAGAAGACAACACCCCAAAAATCCACTGAAAACTCCTTTAACTTCAGCTACGAATACCCACAGCCATCTTGGTGAAAATTTTCGCTAAATTCTCCAAAACCACACACGCAAACACACTGAAAAACACTAGTGCACACTCAGGTGTAACTCTACCATTTATTTTTACACAATTCTAGTCTTTATTACAGTTTTTTTAAAGGTTTTTTTCAGGATTTTCGCGAACAGGAACGCACGTTGTTCCCCCAACGCTTCCCGGCTACTACTGTCGGAGTGTCGGAGGTTCGATATTTTCAACCACGGAGCAATGTATTTAGGTGCACCTTTTGGATATGACATTTTGGTTATGTATAGTGCAATGTGGGGTAGTTTTTGATATATGTACATATATTTAATGGTTAATGTTTGTACGTGGCTAAATAATAACAGCCGCACAGGTCGATCGATCAGGTTAAGCTACGCTTGCCGCGGTTGGTCTGTAGATGGGTGACCATCTTTACATACAGAGACCCCTCCGTGCCTCGGAAAGCACGTTAAGCCGTCCCGGCTGTCATTCGTGGATCTTTGACAGTCGTTACGGGTAGTCAAAAGCTCGAAAGTCTGACAAGTGACAACCAGTCATATCAAGGGGTATCGTATTACCCAGTAACTGGGTTGTGGAGGTCAGATAGGCAGTCGCTTTATGTAAAATACTGGTATTCAGCTGCATCCGGTTAGACTGGAAGCCGACCCCAACATAGTTGGGAAAAAGCAGGCAGATGATGATGATATTTTTAATGAGTAATGAGTTTAGGTTAATTGGAATTGAGTTGATTGTAACTGTGTATTTGCTATACAGAAAATATGGATGCAATATGTTGATCAAATCATCCACCCACCTAGCCTTTTCACAACTATGTTGGAGTCGGCGACTTACGAGTTGTAAGTTGTAGATTCGAATCCAGGTAGAATACATACCATATCATAATATCTACCTTATAATTTTATTAATTTACAATAGCATATTTGTTTAACCTTTTGACCGCCACAGTCATGTATACTAGATGACAAACCAAAATGTGCCCAGCACGCCACGGTTCGACTACATGACAGACAGACGTCGAGGGCACGTTTTTGATTTTTTGACGTGTGGCCTTAAGGAAGCGTCAGTGTAGCCCGTGTTTTTTTTTCGTTTTTTGCAATTTGCAAGTCAGTTGTCATGTTGAAAGTTGATTAAAAAATGGTTTTTGCAATTTGCAGGTCAGCAGTTGTCATATTGAATGTTGATTAAAATATGGTTTTTGCAATTTGCAGGTCAGTTGTCATGTTCATTATAAAATATGATTCGAGACCGTAACAAATATAACTTTACAGAATTATAATCATTAAACTCATCAATACAACTCTCTAAGGTGCATATTGCCCTATTGATTGATATTTCATGCAATAGTCATTCAATAGGATGACAATAACATATTATTTGTTTAAAAAAACTTGTGACATCAAGTCATTTAAAGCTCTTAGGAAAGCCCATTATAATTTCCCCTGCCAAAGATAAAAAACTGGCCAAATGCGAGTCGGACTCGCACACGAAGGGTTCCGTACCACAAGGCAAAAACGCCGAAACAAAAACACGTTTGTTGTATGGGAGCCCCCCTTAAATATTTATTTTATTTTGTTTTTAGTATTTTTTGTTATAGCGGCAACAGAAATACATCATCTGTGAAAATTTCAACTGTCTAGCTATCACGGTTCATGAGATACAGCCTGGTGACAGACAGACGGACGGACGGACAGACAGCGAAGTCTTAGTAATAGGGTCCCGTTTTTACCCTTTGGGTACGGAACCTTAAAAAGACACCCCTTTTAAACCTATTCAAGGAAATAATACCACCTCCATTCCACCCCTTGTCAGACACCATGATCCATGTTAGAAAAGGACAGACAACGAGTGAGAGAGACAGCGAATCGGCGCGAGTTTCTTTAAGCAATATATTGTAATTGTTATTGTTTTTTTTTTCTATGAAGATAATAATTAGTAAGCCTTTTTTTTTAATTATATGGTTATTTATGTTTTGTTTTATTAATAAAGCTGGTTACATTGTTTTTCTGTAACATGAAATGACATGTATGTAAGTACAGTCACGAGCACTAATATGTCAACACTTGGCAACTTTCAATGTCGATTTTTTCGTGAAATAACGAATGCTTTACACAAACCTACGGGTTCGAAAATACTTTTCATTCAAAACTAAAGGAGAAAATCGTCTTTGAATAAATAAATAAATCATTTATTTTCATGTAACAAAGACGCATAGATACATACCTTAACCTAAGCATGCATAATAATATAGTAACAATTTTGTTAGTAAATAATATAGTAACAATTTTGTTAGTAAATAATATAGTAACAATTTTGTTAGTAAATAAAACTTAATAACTATGTTAGTATCACTTAGTTGCACTAAGTCTTTGTGCGTTCCGGTGGCACTTGTCCGCGAAAGCGAAAAAAAAAATAATAAAAAAAGCCAGCACAAAAAAAAAACAAAAAAAAATGAGAAAAAAAAAATAAAGCCAAGTGTATACATACACTTGGCTTGTGTATATGCTCTTGACTGTACATGGTCAAATTAAATTAGCTAGCCAAACTGCAGGATGATGGGTATCGTTATCTGAATAAGATAAAATCAAAATAAAAAAGATTTGATGATTTTTTCGTAGGGGTCAACGACCGCTGGTAGCTCTGGGACTGGAGTCATCATCTGCCCAGCCTTTTCCCAACTATGTTGTGGTCAGCTTCCAGTCTACCGGCTGCAGCTGAGTACCTACCAGTATTTTACATGGAGCGACTGCCTATCTGACCTCCACAAACCATTTACTGGGTAATACGAAACCCCTTAGTAAAACTGGTTGTCAGACTTTCGGGCTTCTGACGACCCGTAACGACTGTCAAAGATCCACGAATGACAGCCGGGACCAACGGCTTAACGTGCTTTCCGGTATGTAAAGATGGTTACCCATCTACGGACTAACCGCGGCAAGCGTAGCTTAACCTGATCGATCGACCTGTGCGGCTGTTATTACTAAACCACAAGCCCCTCTGCTCTGGAACTGCAGACAAAACTACGTATATACGAGTATATAAAAGAAAGTCGTGTTAGTTACACTATTTATTATAACTCAATAACGGCTGAACCGATTTGGCTGAAAATTGGTGGGGAGCTAGCTTAGAACCAGGAGACGGACATAGGATTGTTGACTGTTGACTGTTGACTGATTGATTGACTGAATGATTGTTTGACTGTTGTTCACAAACTAAACAGGACTAAACTAATATTTATCTTCTGTCCTTTTCTTAATGAAATAGAAAGAAAAAGATGCATGAACTTAAATTTAGTTTAGTTTTTGAACAGAATCGGTGGCACTATCTACCTAGCATAGGTACATCCTGAAGAATATCATATATTTTTCTAATCTTGTTTACTGTAGTCGATCATATTATAGTAGGTACTTTTATTGTTTCTAAAACTTGCGTTTTTTGTGTTTAGGTCCTGTAAGTCTATTAGCTTAATTATGTAAATTTATACTAGCAGCGCCCCGCGGTTTCACCCGCTTAAGTTTCGATCCCGTGGGAATATCGGGATAAAAACTATCCTATGTCCTTTCCCGGGACTCAAACTACCTCTATACTACATCTAAATCGGTTCAGCGGTTTAAGCGTGAAGAGGTAACAGACAGACAGACAGACACACTTTCGGATTTATAATATTAATACGGATTATATTCCGAAATAAATATTGACAAATAAAAAAAATATCTACATGTCAATAAGGTTTTATTTGAAAAAAAATCCGTAACAATGTTTTGCTACGGCGCTACGCCGTAGACAGTGCTACGTCATTCTTCGTAGACGGTCTACGGATCGCTACGATCATCCGCTATAGTAAAATGGTGGATTTGTAGTTTGTAAATTATGTTTTACGACACCATTCGACGAGCTCTTGTCACCGTCGGCTGCATTAGAACCGTAGACAGAGTAATCTATAGACTCATGGTATCCGTGTCACCGAAAGGGACAAAAAATTCCGGCAATCTTCATCATACTATCATTTTACAGCTTATTACACACGGGACCTGAAGTTGGACTTAGATAAATCCCAACTAATAATATAAATGCGAAAGTAAGTTTATTTGTTTGTTACCTTTTCACGCCTAAACCACTGAACCGGTCATCCTGAAATTTTGCTTATACGTTGTCAGGTGTATAGAAACGGACATAGGGTACCTTTCATCCCGAAAAAAAGTGCTGTTCCAGAGGAAAACAACAATAACGTTATTATGATAATAGATGGCGCCACGTGTCTTTCGAATCTAAAACAAGAGAATGTCTGTCGGGTCAGCTAGTATATTGTGAATATTCCACACGTTAGGCGCTAGATGGCGCAAAACAAAGCGTAGGAACGCGTAGAAATCAAAATGCTGTCGTCGTCAACGTAAAGGTGCTGCCATCTGCGGATGTTCGCGGAATCAATCAGGATGAAGAATTGATTTGGAAGAAAGAATAACGAGGTCTTGAGTTTTTGCCGGGAAATTTTGAGGCGGTTCTTTTTTGTAATCACACAGGATCAAGTTCCTAAGTAAATATAATAGTGTAAAATATCTCCAATTTTAATAAGAAGCCAAGTATTTCCCTTATTTGATATGTGTTCTTATTTAAATGTAATTAGATTAACGCTGTTATGGGCAATTTGTGTTTTATTTCTTGGGGATAGCTTTCCTACAGCTTACTGGAGTTTTATTTGAATTGTAGGTGATTAACTGGCTAAATTATATTGTTTTATGAGGTTCCAATATCTTTATCTTAATTATACCTATGTACACGCTAAGATGACCTAATTGAATACATATTTTAAACTGCTATCGTTGTTTATTTATTACAATTGTTTTAATAGGTGTTGTAGTGTATGCGGAAAGCATTGACATGTTTGACAAGTCAGTCACTTACCGGCCGTAGCCGACATCAGACGTCTCTGGATTCCGTTTATGCTACCTTACCTATGTATCTGTCAAAGTGTGTTTTATTAAGCATCCCAGCGAACATCACAAGTGGCGACGAGGATAAAAGTAAGTGCTGAAAACAGCTACCAAAAAAAAAAAAGAGGAAGAATGCAGGCTGAAAAATAATGCACGTTGATAGTTGTTTACGATCAGTTAAGCGACTATATTTCGATAAGGATCGTTAATAGTTGGATACTAAAGTAAAAACAGAACGTAGTCACGCTGTACCTACCTACCTACACGTAAATAAATCGTTACCAAGGTAAAAGGTTACATCTAATGATTGCTTTGTTACCTAAGTTTCGTATGATTAAGTTACGAAAAATAAATTCTGCTTCGATTGATGTAAACAACTTATAAGCGTAAATGCAATGATATTATAAAGGAAAGATACGCTACGTTCATACTGAGCGACGCCGACGTTCTGTATTGTTGCGTTGTTATTACAAAGTAGTTACTGCGATAGACAATGCGGAACGTATGACACAGAAAGAGATAGCTATATGTATTGTGTTGCTTGCTGCTATTAGCGGACTAAATGAAACTACAACAATATTGTCTAAATTTGCCTGCAACAATTTGCGCCCGCTAGTGCCATATCTACCCCTTGAATATAATATCATTGCGTATATGTTACAAAGGCCATGCAGTAAGTGTTGGTTACAAGTGTTACAACAAAACAAAGGGCTATGCCTGAATAGTACGCAATTATTTCAATGTGCTGGAATGCAAACAGTAAATTATTGTTATTGGGTAAGTGTTCTCATTTAAATAACAAGATAATTGAGTTATTTGCACGCTTCTTATTTAAAAAAAAAATAATAACCAATTATTATCATAAATCTTGGACATACTTAACTTTTCTGTTGTAAATAACCTACATACCCACCTATTGTAAAAATAAAACAAAATCATTGGATACTATTTTAATCAGGTCACTGGTTTTGCCAGGATCAATTGTTTACATTTCGACACAGAAATATCAAGGTCACGCAAATACTATTCTCAATACGACCATGCATAACGGATAAATGTGAGAAAAGACCGGGAAATGTTAGTGTAAGCATCAATAATGGCTTCAATCAATCAACTCAGCCTATCGCAGTCCATTACATACTGCCAACCAGTTAATAAACCTAATATGTTAATAGATAAAGGTTATTATCAGTCAATTTCCATAATAATAGTAAAGTAACGCTACTGAATAAAGTTATTCAGTATATTTAGTTAGTCATACTTACACATAAGTCAAAGGTCATGCTGAATCCGAAATGGTCTAAAGGCCACGCATATACTAACAGGTACCTTATGGCTACGCAGTAGTGTTACTGTTATCTATATAAAAGATAAAAGGCCACGCAAATACTAACAAGTACCTTATGGCTACGCATACTGTTATCTATATAAAAGATAAAAGGCCACGCATACGAGTCTCAAAATCCTGTTACAGGTCGCCCCAAAAAAATGACTCACGCAATAAGTACTTACAAAAATATAATAGGGCATGCAGTTGTAATACTGTTACTGATTTTCAGTAAAAGCCACGCAAAAATAAGAGTCAATACATTTTAATGCAAGCTGCAAAATGACTCATGCATCATCCACACTTCCCAACTAAGACCATTTTGATTGCGAAGGCGATCCGACATCTGTCGGCACTAGTTGGAGGAAATGGAAGAGGGCACTTGAAATTTATGAAACGAGCTACTCTTCTCCATGTTGGGAGAATTACCCAAACGAATGTATTCATTGTAATACCTATTAAACATAAGGGTGAATATCCCCACAGCAAATTTTACGTGTCCACGTTGAGAATCGAGGTGTTAAATGATAGGATGTTTCTTATTTTTTTTTATAGTGAACTACGTAACTTGGTTCAATTAGGGCCACATTTTTTTTTTTATAATTGTGTATTTAAATAATCAGGAAAAAAAAATCGCCTTGTAATTCAAGTTAGGTGGCTTGTCCCAGTTCCATTTTTTGATATAATTGCATTCACCAAAGTAACAATTTGCTATACAATAAAAAATAAACAAGTTCGTTAGTGTGTGCTTATGACACATTATCTAAAAACAATTAACTGTATTAGAAAATCTAATTTAAAAGCACAGGATACTCGATCAAAGTTTGTCCAAGCAAAAATCAAAATTTTGGTGGCACATATTCAACATACTATAAAATGAAGTTTCGTGCGTGTGCGATCAATCGCGTTTTATTATTTCACATCTCTCAGTCATGCACCGGCACTTGCGTGTAACAGGTGTGTGATTAGTGCTCTGATTTTCCGCCAAAAACGTAAGTATCATCTTGGGTGGCACGGGGGACAAGAATTGTTCAATTTTTGGTGGATCGATTTGCTGTTAATTTTAAAGTGTTTTAATATTAAGGTACACATTATAGGTAGTGATTTGGGTTACGCATAAATCAGTGATATTAAATAAATTGTAACTTAAAATCCCTATTTTTAAAGATTTTTTTTATATCTGGTTTCAATGTTGGTGGCTCAATTTTGGTGGTTTTGGTGGCGTTTTCACGACACCAAAATTGAAAACTAGCCACCAAGTTTTAAGTATATACTGTAAGTATTGTTTGTACCTATAAAGCCAGTTTTTAAGTTGCAAGTCAGTTTGATTAGCAAATAAATAAATATTATGTACCTACTTGGCAGTACCTAAGTGGTCTATTATTATAAGGACCTAGCTTCATATTTTTAGAATGCCAAAACAGACCACCGAAGAGAGGCTGCTTAAAAAGAGAATGGCAGAAAGAAGAATAATAGTAAATAATAACAATAATAATAATGCAGTCATGCATGTAAAGCGAGGGGAGATTATGGAATCCGAGGGAATTCAACTCTCCGATTCCATAAGCCTCAGATCCCTCTCCTCATCCGAAAGCTATACTGCTGTACTCTTTCGGCATACTCAAATGGACTCAGACCAAACTCGACGCCCTGGATAGAAGAGTCCGTACACTACTGACCGCAAACCGGATGCATCACCCACGATCATCGGTGATGAGACTGTATATCCCGCGGAAGTGTGGGGGTCGAGGCTTTTTAAATGCGAAGACCCTCCACAACCGCGAGGTGTGCAGTCTCAGGGAATATTTTTTAAAAGCCGAAGTGGGTATGCACCGTGATGTGGTTGCAGTGGACAAGGGACAATTACCCCGCTCTCCATGGCTAAAGAGAACTGGCGCAAACCTGTAGTACTTTCTACTGATGACCGCAAGAAGGTATGGCAAAGCAAGGAGCTTCACGGGCGCTTCTATCGGGCTCTTCATGAGCCCGGTGTAGACTTCTTAGCGTCCGTATCCTGGCTACGTTTTGGTGACCTTTTCGGGGAAACTGAAGGTTTTGTCTGTGCAATTATGGACGAAGTTATCTTAACGAATAACTACCGGAGACATATTATGAAGGACGGGACGGTTGACGTGTGTCGGGCATGCCATTGTCCGGGTGAGTTTATCAGACATATTATATCTGGTTGTTCTCGTCTGGCTAACGGCGAGTACTTGCACAGACATAACCAAGTAGCTAGGATTATTCACCAGCAACTTGCTTTGAAATATAAACTTGTGGATTCGGAGATACCGTACTACAAGTATGTGCCCGATCCAGTTCTTGAAAATGTACTGGGATCGGTCTATCATTACTGACAGGACTATTGTTGCCAATAAACCTGATATAATGGTGATAGACGAGATAATGATTGTCGATGTTACCATTCCATGTGACGGGAACCTCGTGAAAGCTGAGAAAGAGAAGCAAATTAAATATCTCGACTTAGCACACGAGGTTGTTGACATGTGGAATGTGAGCTCGGCTATCATTGTGCCGATTGTCGTATCGGCCAATGGACTGATGGCCGAAAGCCTCGATTAACATCTATCGAGGCTCTTGTTAGGCGGTTGGGTCAAGGGCCTGATTCAGAAGGCAGTACTCCTCGATACGGCTCGCATTGTGAGGAGGTTCCTGTCTCTGGAGCCCTAACCACCGGTAGCTTGGACCCTGCTCCCGACACCGGCAGATCGCTATTTTTTTATATTTTTAAATGTTTTTTATACTTATTTTATATTTTAGAAATATTTAAAAATACAATAAAATAAGATTATGTAAATGAATAAAGGAAATAATACATTTTATTTGACATAAAAAGGTAAGTACACAAATACAGAGTGACAATTTAAGTATGCGAATATCCTGGTCCAAAATAAATGACCAATGACCCCCGTGCTAGGCAAAACCTGTGTTACAGGGGTCAAGAAGAAAAGCAAGAATAAAGAGCAATCCCGAACAGGCTGAAATAATATTTCCCGAGATATCCACCTTACACATTGTTTCAGATTCACCTTCTAATCCAATTTTGGTGCCACTGATTTTCAATTTTGGTGGGCACTTTCGATTTTGGTGGGCGATTTTCAATTTTGGTGGCCACATTAGACTTTGAACTAAAATATCTCAAAAAGTTATCGAGATATTCTCAGACCTCTTGAAGATCCTTCCAGCTTGGACTTTCTATTATTATACCAGGTCATTATTTTTCACGAAAACTGAAGAAAAAAATTCGCCACCAAAATTGAACAAAAAATCACTTTGTTGATATTGACCCATAAACAATGCAAAAAAAAAAAAATGGGTTATTAGGTACTTGATGGTAGTAAAAAGTCTCATATTGTAGACCCGTTCCACATAGGAAAATTTCCTGCGTGTAGGAATAAGTAACTAATGAGTAATACTGATAATGCTTAACATGTGTACCTGAGTTCTAGGGTGACATAAATACCGATCTAAATTTAGATCGGTATCAACAGACTATGGGAAAGACAAAAGCTATGTAATTGTTACTATAATTAGGTACTAGTACCTACCAACCAGTTAAAATAATAAGTATACATACTTTGAAATAAAATAGGGGCAAAGTGAAAATAAAAAGTCACAATAACAGTAAACTGCTGTTTGATGTTATTGCAATGATTAATTATTAATAATATAATAACAACAGAAAGCTGCCATCTTAAACACCTGCAGAATAGTTAGGAAATTCATACAGTTAGAGGAAGAAAACACTCTAATACACACCATACGCTGCATTTACTTGACTTTAGCCCGTAAATGTAGCTAAAACCAGCCTAAGAGGTGAGAAAAAAAAAGACACTAAAAATAATAATACTAATGTTTATTTCCAGTAAAATGTTCATAAAGGTTACAAGTACAGTAATATGGTACAACATAAAGTGCATTGAGTATTATCTCCTGGCACCCAAACTAGGTTATAGCCTGTGACTTGGGGACCAGTGATTCCATAAGGGTAGATAGATGAACAAAATGTTTAGTAAAACTGTTTTCACCTGTAACATGAATTAGTATGACATAATATTTTCTTATGATATGATGAATCGGTAAATCAATTTTGTTTGAGAAGAGAAGTTCCCTTCTTCTGTTGGAGTTTTGTGGTACTATCAAAGGTCACTAAGTTACAGGTGCCATGTATCATTATGTGAAACCAAGACAATAATGTACTTATAACAATAAAGATTGCTTACCTATTCAAACATAGGTACAGGCGTGATGTGGTTATGAGATTATAATTCTTATTTAAGTATCACAAAGTTGATAATACTGCCTTAGGTGAGGTCCTGTTACTAGTATTACAATGGTCTGTGTGAAAGTATTGATACCTTCAGTATGAGATTGGCACCATCTTTTGTAGGTATTGTTTGTCACATTAGAAGTCAGTCTATATTGATGGAAGATTAGTTAAAACTCAAATTAAAATATATTTATTTGTACACATAGATATACCATACTGGCCCATGATGGGAAAAAATATGTCACTATGTGCTGCCTTGCCAGGCGTACAAGTATTGCTTACGCAGTAGGTAGTAGGGGTACAAGTAGGCCTAAATAATAACAGCCGCACAGGTCGTCTGATCAGGTTAAGCTATGCTTGCCGCGGTTGGTCTGTGGATGGGTGACCATCTTTACATACCGAGACTCCTCCGTGCCTCGGAAAGCACGTTAAGCCGTTGGTCCCGGATGTCATTCGTGGATCTTTGACAGTCGTCACGGGTAGAAGCCCGAAAATCTGACAACCAGTCTTGCCAAGGGGTACCTATTGTATTACCCAGTGGCTGGGTTCTGGAGGTCAGGTGGGCAGTCGCCCCATATGAAATACTGTTATTCGGCTGCATCCGTAAGAAAGTTGGTTAGGATGCAGCTTTAAAATAAAAAAAAAATAAATAAAATTCATTTAATTCAGGCAAGACCCATATGAAATTAAAATATTACAATGCCTACTACCACAGAATAAAATTTCAATGCATAGAAATAAAACAAATTAACGAATACAAAATTAAAAAGGTAATGGAATTAAAATTAAGATAATAATGTCAATGTCAATTAAAACTAAGTGCACTGGCTATACATGTCTGCTACAGCATTTCCTAATGGAGGGGCAGTCAATTCGCTCAGCGATCATCACCAGGACAACCCAGTATTCTAGAACATGATACGATTATAAATTATTTTGATGATTCAATGTTATGGTAATTAACTAACCAACAGGCAAAATTACAACTTTTGTCAGACTAAACTTCTTGAACTACCTACCGGAAATGTTGTCAAGTAGTACCTAATAGGTATTGAAGTGGTTAAAAGTACCTAATGATACTACTAAATTAACAATAACCCTAAATAAAAAAATAAAAAAAATCGCATTGACTCATAAATATCTTCTAAATCTATTATTGTTCAATCGGTAAAAAAAAAAAAAAAAAAAAAAAAAATTAAAGGAAGAATAATCACAGAAATAGGTACATACGCGCTGGTGGTAATTCCGTGGACTACTCAATAAAATACCATATTAGACTCCAAAATATATTGTGCATCCGCACAGGCAAACGATCAGAATTACAAGCACGTTTATGAATGTGACATCTGTCTAGAAAAATTATTCTATAAATACTGGGACACATATACAAACTCCATGATGTGTATTAGGCACATGCCAACATCATTGTTGTCATTAAGTTAATACCAACACTGGCCCTTGAACCAATCTAAACTCAGGTAAATCACATTACACACATTGAACACTATAAATAAATCTAAGCATAGACACATCCGCTGTTTAAAAATAATAAAACATTACAACAGCAAAAACATAGCAAAAGTATAAATTTGTTAAAGTATCCGTCACATATAAACAGCAAATATTCAAAACTATGTGATAGGGATCTCAAACAAATTATACTTCTGCAAGTATACCTTACCTACTGCTTAGAACCATTATATTATCTATTTAACGATATAAATAAACGATGTTTGGAGATGGCTTAGTACTGGAATACTAAGTTACTGTAGTACCTAGTTATATCGAAATATGGAAAGCTCTTTAGTACTGTTTGGATGATCTAATCAACTGAGTAATTAGAAGTCTCAGTATATTCGAATTCAGACTCTCAGATAATTATCAATTTTGGGAACACAAAACTTAATGTCATACCTTCATGATAAGGTTCAAATTCCATGGCAATTGTTGGGACCATAATATAGAAATACAAGCGTTGAATCTAAAGGTAGGTTCGTGAATATGGAAAGAAACGAAGTAAGATATATATTAGGTAGGAGGTGTAAGGACACAACCACAATGACAGATGTAAAATAATAGAAGATCTCAATAATTATTGTTTACTAAACAAGTTAAGTTGTGTCAGATCAGTGTGATTTAAATTCAACGACTCACCTACCACCTATAAAAACAGCGACGGAAACAAATTCAAATTCACTTATTTCGTGAACACAGGGTACATACAAAAGGTGTTATAAATACATAAGATCCGAGCTGTGCCCCGCCAAAAGGCATACAAAATATCAAAGGTTCCATAATGTCATGTGGAAAAAAACATACAACAATACTCAAAATTATTTAGTATGTCTTAACATGAGCTTATATTGGATTAAGTTAAAAAGTATAATTAAAATTTGTCATTTAAATATTGTCAAAAGAATAATACACCTTGCTATTTAACAGTTTGAACAGACAAGATCACTCACCATGTCACACGTAGGCACATACACATAATAATAGCATTTAATTTCAGCACAACCGTGGTGATGGTCTAGCCCGACTAAGTTCGTGGGTTTGAAACCAGGCAGGCATTTTGTGTATTTTCACTCATCACCACTGTTCATCAACGGTGAAGGAAAACACCGTGAGGAAACCGGCATGTCTGAGAACCAATACTTCGAAGACATGTGATTCATTAAATTGGACGCAATGGGCATCCATTAAATTGGACGCATTTGGACATCCATTATATGGCGAAGGAAAACATCATGAGGAAACCGGAAAACATCATGAGGAAACCATATGTAACACTCCATTAAATTGGATTTATCAAAGCGAAAGTTCTAGGAAAATCATCTACTTTTACAATATTTGTAAATATGTGAGCACGATGTATCTATCACAGAATTGAGTGCATCGTCTTCACATATAATTAAATATTATGTTTATAAGAACTTGTAAAACATTTTAAAAGAGTAACGATGGAGTTTCTTGCCCATTCTTCTCCATACGAAAACTACCTTTTCGAATGGGCGATTAGAATCAATTCAACATTTCAATTTAATAAAAATAAAGGAGGGATGTAGTGTATGCGGAAAGCATTGACATGTTTGACAAGTCAGTCACTTACCGGCCGTAGCCGACATCAGACGTCTCTGGATTCCGTTTATGCTACCTTACCTATGTATCTGTCAAAGTGTGTTTTATTAAGCATCCCAGCGAACATCACAGGTGTAACAATAAATATTATACAGGGTTATTGGTAAAACATTAACAACCTCTTCAGAGGTCATTGTACTCATCATTATGAACAACTTTTACTGCACCTACAACTATGGGACCAAACCTGAAATCGCGAAAAAAAGATCAGCTGTCCCTGCATTTTGACACAAAATACAGAGAGTACAGAAGGCAATCACATGTAAATGTACAATCATGCACAATTTTGCGTTGAAATTTCTGTGAACATGCTGTGCGCCCCGTCCCCGCGCCCGCGCCGCAGTTCCGTATACATCTGTCTGTGTACACTGGCTAACGTCGAACGAAACAAAAACATATTGTCACTTTTTCACACGCGCGGCGTAATTAGGTACGTATGACCTTGGTTGGTTCCTTATAGCACAGTATAAAGATATACAGTATAATACAGTATTTCGACTTCATACAAACGGACGAAACGCGAGCTATACCTACGCGCCTCGACCTCGGCATGCGCTTGGCATGCAGACAGTCGCGACTGTGCCGCAGTGACGAACGGACGGTGTGTTGTTTTTTTTAACAATAACCGCGCAAAATAAATTGAAGTACATATTTAATATGACGAGTAGGATATATTGTGCTGTTTTTGGTTGCATGAATTCGTCAATAACGCATCCAGAGATAACTTTTTTTAGATTACCTGGAAACTCTGAAAGGTAAGACTATAAAATAATTTTACTTACTAGTAGGTAGGTACATAATGTGTGTCTTTTTAATGGATAAGTATTTCCTTTTATCTCCCGAAAAAAAAGATGTCTGGATTAATAAATAAAGTGAATAGAATAAAGGAAAGTGATAGACACGAGTGAAATAGGTAGTTATAGGCGGTTCATGAATCATTATACCACAGTATAAAGATTATACAGTATTTCGACTTCATACAAACGGACGAAACGCGAGCTATACCTACGCGCCTCGACCTCGGCATGCGCTTGGCATGCAGACAGTCGCGACTGTGGCGCAGTGACGAACGGACGGTGTGTTGTTTTTTTAACAATAACCGCGCAAAATAAATTGAATTACATATTTAATATGACGAGTAGGATATATTGTGCTGTTTTTGGTTGCATGAATTCGTCAATAACGCATCCAGAGATAACTTTTTTTAGATTACCTGGAAACTCTGAAAGGTAAGACTATAAAATAATTTTACTTACTAGTAGGTAGGTACATAATGTGTGACTTTTTAATGGATACTTAAGTATTTCCTTTTATCTCCCGAAAAAAAAGATGTCTGGATTAATAAATAAAGTGAATAGAGTAAAGGAAAGTGATAGACACGAGTGAAATAGGTAGTTATAGGCGGTTCATGAATCATTATACGGTAGGTACGCTTGTGTTATAAAACCTCGGGGCATGTGTGTTTTGTTTTGTTAGTTTGTAAATTTCAAAGTAAAGACGTGGTTTTTATTATTAATATTTATGTACACACAGTAAAATACAATAACAAAACTAAATGGAAACACAAAGTAGGCAAATGTAATTAAAATGCTGGAGGCGGGCAGCCCTATCGCATGTTTACGTACCGCGCGGCTGTAGGCATTTATTTCAAGGTTACGGCCGAGATACAATACTGTATGATCTTTATACTGTGATTATACGGTAGGTACGCTTGTGTTAAAACCTCGGGGCATGTGTGTTTTGTTTTGTTAGTTTGTAAAATTCAAAGTAAAGACGTGGTTTTTATTATTAATATTTATGTACACACAGTAAAATACAATAACAAAACTAAATGGAAACACAAAGTAGGCAAATGTAATTAAAATGCTGGAGGCGGGCAGCCCTATCGCATGTTTACGTACCGCGCGGCTGTAGGCATTTATTTCAAGGTTACGGCCGAGTTACCATACTGTATGATCTTTATACTGTGGCTGTGGCTTAGAGCAGCGGATAGCGTGGCCACACATGAGACAAAAACTAACTTAAATAACATTGGCTACTTATGTAGCTGCCTTGAAAAAACGGGCACGCACTGAGAGACGGAAATAGTATACCTTTATCCTTTTCTGTTACTTATAATAACTCAATACTTTATCCCTTTCTTGTGGAAATGAAATGGCGCTACCCGCCGTCTATACCTTTCTTTGTCTAAGGTTGGTTCATACCATTGCTAAAATTCACATTTCCATAACAAGGACCGCTAGCGGGTAGTGTTGTGTATTGGATTAGTAAACACGCAGGTTTGGGTTCCAATCTCGAGATGAAACTTTCATTTATCTTTTCAACAATAATCTTATCTGTTTTTATTATTATTCGATAAATTAATACACGAGAATAATAATGTAATATTTATTTTATTTTATTTACACAAAGTAAATTGCCTCACGACCTCCAACTCGGAAGTCGGGGCAGATACCATTGAACCAACTCAGCTCTTGAGATGATTATGTCAAGGAAAAATAAAATAAAAACATCGTCATTTGGGAGCAGTTAATAGACAATTACATAATTATGCCGCTAACAATTACCAGGGAAGCTACATGTGCAGAATTAATTGTTGCCAAACTTCCTTGTCTTACACAGAATAAGACATGTTTGATGTGGATTTTGAACTTTCCATAGCCAAGTTCTACAACCGACTTTTGCAACTTGTTATTTATTTATCCATTTATTTCAGGCATCAATGCCCATATAAACACATACAATACAATATTAAATATAACTAAAAGCTGGAACAAAAGCGGATACTATTTATAAGAAATTACTTGCTAGTTTTAGTTAATCTAAATTACAGTTCGCGTCAAATAACTTTGCCGCTCTGAAGTAGGCAAAGCCTAGCCTAGGCCTAGCTTCAGAGCGGCAAAGTTATTTGACGCGAACTGTAGGTAGGTACCTACCTATCACAATTTCATGTCTACTAGTGTATAGGAAATCGCTTCTAATTTTGAAAATCCCTCAAAATTTTTGCGAACTTACAAAATACTTTCTAAGATATAAAGAGAAGGCACAGTCAGTACATCAATTTCTTTGAATTTGTTTCTAAGAGACTCGCGAGGAGTCATGTTAAAATCGTTGTTCTTCTAAACCACGCAACGGATTTTGATGTGGTTTTCGACCACCATGTAGAGAATTTATGGCGAAGGTGTACCAGGCCACTCAGAAAGAAAGATAGTATTGTGAATTTTTTTTTTATAATTTTTATGCTTTTGCAATTTAACTGGCTACTTGGTGTCAATTCCTTTACGGAACCAAAGAAGCATCAACGCTGAATGGTATACTACCAAATCCTTGGCAGAAGTTTTCTCTGTTGTGAGCAACAAGCGACCAAACACAGGGCTCCGCGGGCTACTGCCCACCACGACAACGCGCCTTCGCACACTGCGCTCAAAACGAGGGACTTACTGGACAGCACGCCGGTCAAACTCCTGGGTCACCCTTCTTACAGCCCCGACCTAGCACCGTGTGACTTCTTTTAATTCCCGAAAATACAAAAAATCAGCTCAAAAGGATACAATTTTCGTCGCCGGAAGACGCGCTGTCAGCGTTCGAGCAGGCTGTAAACGACGTGTCGACCTGCGGCGGACTGGAAAAAGTGTTTCGATAACTGGTTCAGACGCATGAAAGTTTGTATAGAGGTTAGTGGAGTACTTTGAAAAGATTTAATAAAAAAATATTTACCTACAGAATTTTTAATTTTTATTTTCGCAAAACTTTCGATGTGTCCCACGTATGTGCACCTATTTTAAATGATAAAACTTACATAGAATAAAGAAATGTCGATGTTTTGTCAATTAGCCGTGCGAAGCAGGGGCAGGTCGCTACGTATTGTTGCCGGAGAGTAACATTCCGCCATTATTTCGTTTCAAATTTAAAAAACAGAAGAAAAAGTGCGATTGCCAGAGTGTGTTCGAATAATTATGATTTCTCCCAGGAACCTTATCACTAAAACGACGTTGACATTCATCACACATCTAAGAGTGTCATACTGAATTTCAACAGTTATTTCGACGCGGTCCCAATTTTGAAAAACAATAGTTCGACTACTCATTGCTTCGACAGAACATATTATATTCGACTAGCGATATTTTCTGTGTATTATTTATTTATTCATTTATTTCAGGCGACGCAGGCTCATAGACATATAGATACTTTAACATAAACATACATATTTTTATTATAAAATAGTGTTTCACTTCACTAGCTTGTTCTTGTGCTGTTCTGTGGTACTTATGTGTTGTGTGCAGTGTGACCATATGTGGCAGGATCCTGCCTTTTTGGCAGGTTTAGCCCTTTATTTTACTCTCTGGCACTTTTGTTTGACGTTTTAGAAATCTGGCAGTATTTGGCAGTATTAGCAATATAAGCTGACAGATTTGGCAGTATAGCCGCTACAGCCCACAAAAAGAGTAGGATGCAGTATCGAGAAAGGAAAAAAAAGTAAGTAGGAATTTTAAAATGCCTATGGCAACACTGGCAATGCAAAGACCTTTGGTTTGGGATTTCCCATAACATCTCTAGTTGGATTTGTAGTTCCTTCCATTGTAAACCATTAAGTGCTGAGCAAAATGTTTATAATAATATAATATCTTTGTGTGTGTGTCAGCTGTTTCTTATTAGTCGGACTAAATAAACATGTCGCCTCTATTTTACATGTTAAACAGGGCATTAGTGAATATGGTGACTGCGTTTCATTCCAGCCAACTAAAGAAATGATTAAACAAATGACAAAAGCGATGTATAAAGAAAGTGATCAAGAAGAATACGATGCTAATACGAATGTATAATTTAATTCAGTTCACTTTTAGACTTTAAGATCAATTATTTTAAATAAAACTCAAAAAAATAATGTGTCTATTTATTTTAAATTTTTAAATTATATTGGCATTATTTTGGCATTTTGTGCCTTCGATTTTGGCAGGATTTGTCAGCTTTCTTGCCTAAGTGGGGCAGGATCTCTAATTTAAAGTTGGTCACACTGGTTGTGTGTTGTCGATATGTTCTGTCGGACATTAGTCCGACAGAACATATCGAAAAACACCACTTCGACAGAACCCTTCTTCGATATGCACTTGTTCGGCAGATCTCAAATGTTTTGTACCAGTGTGCATTAGAATGTGTTTTTAAATAACTGCCTTGACTAAAACAACGCCCACAAATATCACACTTGTAAGGTTTTTCACCTGTGTTTACGAATATGTTTTGTTAAATTGCTCTTCTCATTAAAAGTACGTTGACATACATCACACTTTTATGGTGTTTCACCAGTGTGTAATCGAATATGACTTGTTAAATTACTCTTCTGCTTAAAAGTACGTTGACATAGAATAGAATAGAATAGAATAGAATACTCTTTATTATGTATACCATATAAATTACAGACATAATTATAGAAACTGACATACATCACACTTATAAGGTCTTTCACCTGTGTGTATGCGAATATGGATTTTTAACGAACTCTTTTGCCTAAAATTACGTTGACATACATCACACTTAAAAGGTTTTTCACCAGTGTGGATACGAATATGGCCTTCTAAATGTTTCTTTGCATTGAAACTTCATTGACCCCCCTCCGCCTCGACGCCGGTGCGAGTTGACGTGTTTGTAAACGCTCCGCAGTCTTTATTCATAAAAAGTGGTCTAAAACTATTTTTTTCAATCTAAATCTTTTGTGTGTAGTGAAAAACTAACTTTTAAACCAAACTATGTAATAGAATACCCATACTCAAAGTGACTCCAACAAAAGTGAGAAAAAAACGATTCAAAATAGTCGTTAAAAGTGAACTTCTTTAGTGTGTTGACATTGTGTTACGAGTGCGCGAGCGACCTTCAAAGTGAAAGCAAGGTTACTCTACTAACATTGTCACCTTAGTATTGGCATCAGTTGACCTATTTGAATATCTATCCTTGTGACACGCTTGGTTCCGCGGCGTTCGTGTGGACTGACATGTAATAGAGTGCCAGTTCGAATCCAACACAGGACAGCTCTTTTTGGATGTTCATTTATATGATTTTCTACAATCACAACATTTATTTAAGGTTATATAGAAAAATAACATAATTTATCAAAGAACTTTATATTTATAAACCGCAAGAGGTTCAATGGCGGTGCCACGCTCTCCCCCGAACACACAGCTGAATCCTCCAACCAATATCATACATTACAGCTCGGACTCAGCCCTTAATAATATGTCGAATACCGCAGACCCGACTGACAATTATTTCAACATTACCAAGCGCCAGAAACGCACTTTTGATAACATCATGGAACCATCTGGCCACTCATCAGAAATAAAAACAATGCTCGATCAAATCAGGGACCAACAAGACACCAAGTTCGAACTATTAAATAATGCCCTAGCTACCATAATTACCCAAAACCAGGATATACAGAGATCAGTCGAAACGTTAACCCTTAAGCACGACGACCTTGTAGCTAAAATAAATCTGCTGGAACAGGAAAATAAGGAGTACAAGAAGCGAGTGCTGACTCTGGAAAATACCCTGGAACAACTGGATAAGAATGCACATAGTTCAACAATTGAAATTCAAAACATGCCTAAACAGGAAAACGAAAATAAGAAAGTGCTAATCGACGCAATCAAACAGCTCGGTTCGACGTTAGCCCTTGAAACACCTATACACCAGTCCGAGATTAGGGACATTTTTCGCTCCAAGTCAGAAGTAGTATCTGTGGATTTCAGCACTGCTCTCAGAAAGGAATCACTTATTTCGAAATATAAGACATACAATAAATGCAGACGCGAAAACAAACAGCCGCAATTGAACTCGGAGCATATTAAATTACCGGGAACGCCATGTACATTATACATTTCAGAGTACTTAACAGCTAAGGCGAGATATCTTTTCTACATTGCGCGTTCAAACGTTAAAAACAAAAAGCTCCTTGCGGCCTGGACTTCATACGGGAAAGTTTATGTTAAGAAAGAAGAGGACTCGACACCAGTTCGCATTGATGAAGAAACTAAACTTCACAATCTTACTATGTGACTAGCTGCGGTTCAATACACTTGTTTTTATTTTGTTGCCCTAGCATGCTTTTCTCTAGTATTTTTAATTGCATTAGCTGTTTGTATTAGCTTCATGCCCACGTTTACATTATTAAGTTTTCATTGTTATTGCAGAATTACACACACACATATTCCTCATCACGCTCATCCTTCACTCAACTCAAGACACACGTTATTCAAGCGAGTCGAAACCCTTTGCTATGGTGTTTATCCTAGCCCTCTATCTCCTGCCCTATGTCTAATCTTTGCATATAAAGCTACTAAAGTTCCAGAACTGAGTTTATTCGACTTCACATTCAGCATTACGTCACGCTTCAGGCGTGACTGTATTTTTCCTATTGTACAATCAAATGACTACTACTATGCAAACCATTAACGAAATGAACTCTGATCTGGACGCTATTCAAGTAGCTAGAACTATAGCCTGTGACATAGAAAATGCAAAGAATCTTATAAATGTCAATAAAAACACTATAAATATCCTATCTCAAAATATTCGTAGCATTAACTGTAATATGCCCAGTTTCGTTACGCTTCTCCAAAGATCTGAAATACCCTGGGATATTTTAGTACTTACAGAATGCTGGCTCCCGTCTGCGAAGTTCATCCCTTCTCTCGACAACTACAATCATATAGCGACCACCTCACACAAAACTCAAAATGAAGGAGTTGTCGTCTACTATAACAAGCTTCTTAATGTAATATCTGAAGAACCCACAGTTACTGACGCTAATTGCCTTGTATTGAAACTGGATTGAGATACTTGCATCGTAGGAGTGTATCGCCCACCTAGTCAAACAAACACTGTAAAATTTATCGACTCAATTAACACGCTATTAAATAATCTAAAAACTTTTAAAAACATTTTCTTTTGTGGCGATATAAATATCAATATAATTCCAAACAGTTCCGACAAACGATCATACGACTACCTTAACAGCTTAGCTAGCCATGGCTTGCTCCCGGCTCATACTCTGCCAACGCATGGGTTAACATGTCTAGACCACATGATGGTGAAAACTAAAATGGACGCTTGCTGTTTTATTTTCGAAACATCTATCACTGACCACGAGAGTGTAGCTATTAGTTGTAAACCTAAAACGCGTCTGAAGTATCTTAATAAAACATATTGCTCGGTTAACTTCGACAATCTGGACAAAATAATACAAAACATGGATTATCAGCCTATCCTTGACTGTCAAGACGCTAACGTATCAACCGATCTTCTCGTGGCTCACCTATCTTCAGCAATAAAAAATAATACCAGCATAGCTAAAACTTCAAAAAGAAAACTAATAACAAAACCGTGGGTAACTAGTGGACTTCTTCGCTGCATGAGAAACCGGGATAGCTTGCACAAAAAATACAAACGTAACCCTGACGACGAGACACTAAACTTGACATACAAGCGCTATAGAAATTTTTGCTCCTCGCTGCTTAAAAAAGCAAAAAAGAGATATGAAAAACAGGAAATTGAAAATGCAAAGGGTAACAAAAAACAGCTGTGGGAGGTCATTAAAAAAATTAGCGGGTCTGACAGGAGGGCAGACTTCTCGTCATCCCTCTTGTCTTCTAATAGCCCCGAGGCGGACATAAACGACGTCAACAGCTTCTTTGTGAGCGTTGGAGCAAAGTTGGCAAATAAAATCGCCGCTTCAAATTCAACAACACCCTGCCACACCAATGATTACACATCTGTAACTCCTCCTTTAAACTCGCTTGTCCTTCTTCCTACCGATGAACAAGAAATTTGTAACCTCATTAGAGGCCTGAAGGAAAATTGTGCAGTGGGAATCGATCAGATTAGCAGCAAAATCATTAAGAGATACGCAAACTACCTCTCTTCTCCCATTAATCATATCTGCAATCTCTCAATCTCAACGGGGGTTTTTCCCCAAGCTTTTAAAATATATGATCAAACGAACTTCCAAGTGAAGTTCGATCATTATTATGATGAGTTGCTTCATTTGAAGATATGATTATAACAATGTAGTTTCCCTACTTACTTGGTAACTTCGCACATATTTTAAAGATTTTTTAAAACTATTAGGTGACGTAATTCCGGTCTGACTGCACCTCGGTTGACACTTTGACGTGTAGCTCATTTTTTAGAGTCATGAGTATGATATAAAACTTTCTCTATATCTGGGAATCTTCAAGCGTCAGGGAGGGAGGGTGATCATATTATCTTCAAATGAAGCAACTCATCATAATAATGATCGAACTTCACTTGGAAGTTCGTTTGATCATATATTATAACTCGTTGCTTCATTTTTCAGATATGATTATAACAATGTAGATGTTAAGAGTCAGAAAGTTTTGAAATGGAAAACAATAAGGTTTTAAACATTATGGTTTTATTTACCTATAGACAAATCAGCCTTATAGTTATACTTATGTTTCCGTAATGGTACGTTACATTTATATTTACTTATTTCGAATTAACTTCAACGAGCTAAACATAAAGATCTTATCGATCACATGAACATAACATAAATAAACATTTCTGTAGTGTAATATAATCTTATAATAGGTACCTATAGTTAATAGGAATTAATAATCAGTCTGTATGTCTAATCGTAAGCAAACAGATTTGGCAAATTCGCCTTCGTTTATAACGCACCTATTATAAAAACGAGCAAATGAATTAGATGAACTAATAGTCCACCCTGCGCTTTTGCGAATGGTTTCTATATTAACTCCTGGCTAAGCTTGCGGCCGAGGTTGACGCGAGCCGTGTACTGTGCGCGGCGAATACACTGGTATCAATGCCGCTTTCTGACAAGACTTGTTTGATCCATCTACTGATGGTTTGCGTGGTACCGGGTTTTTGTGGCCGTTTGTACGTCAACAACAGATTGTTTGTACTCTCAGGTCTTATGTTTTTAGTTATAGAAATATAACCTGAGAGCACCGTAGCTGGACATATACGCGTATTTTTCCTGAAGTATGGCAAGAACAATATTGGCTGGTCTCTGCCGGGTGCGGATGTCTTTATGATGTCTGTTATGACGATTTTTATGCCGCTATCAGAGAAAAGTATGTTCTCGAGCTTAATTAAAGACAGCGTTTGTACCCTGTGAGCTGTACAAATTGCAAGTAGGATCACCAGTTTTTTTTTTTTTTTTTTTTTCGTGTTAGAACTCACTATTAGGGAACCATGTTGAGACATGGTTTAAAACCAATTGGGGATTCCAGGCGGTGGAGTACTTGGGTTTTATGGGTCTTAATTTATAAACAACGTCGGAAACTATAAGGCTTTGCAATAGTGGGAACCATGGCTGTGATGGCCAGTTGGGATAAACTAGTAAGCCATGTGCATTTGTCATCAATAATTTTTCTAAGGCATTTTAATACCAGGGAAAATGGTGGAAAAGCGTAGAAGAAATGGCTCTGCCAGTCCATCGTAAATGCGTCTACGGATGCTGCGTCAGGGTCTTGTTTCCGTGAGATGAATGTGGTACACTTCGCATTATCGCGGGACGCGAATAAGTCTATTTCAGGTTGACCAAAATATTTTATAATGTCTTGGAATGCTTCATCGGAAAGTGACCATTCAGTATCCGGATTGACTACTCTAGACGCGGCGTCTGCCCGGTTTTCTTTGGAATTTACGTATGATAGGTATATGACCTATAGGTTGCGCTGTTCACAACATTTCCAAAGGGACCTAGCCAAGTCGTTTAAGTGGGGGTATTGAATACCCCCATACGATTTACATAACTGATCGCAGTGGTGTTGTCCATGCGCAGTAATATTGTTTATTTTATTTATTTATTGGTTGCATCACTGGCGAAGGATTTCAAACCTAGAAAGGCTGCCATCAGCTCTAAGTAATTGATATGACAATAATTTTCTGAAGACTTCCATTTGCCATGTACTTGAGCGTTGTTGCAAACAGAACCCCAGCCTGACATCGACGCGTCGGTATAGATTTCGATGTCAAAATTTGGCTGTCGCATAAAGTTGCGTGCTGTATTAACATTTGATAGCCACCAGTTCAGATCCTCTAATATAATATTAGGTAGGTTAATTTTAGCTTCGTAATTATTATTATGCTTAAGTAACGCTAGAAACTTCTGGCGTTCTAAAATCTTAGTGTATACCCAAGCGTATTTAAGGGCTGGGCTAGTGGCGACTAGAATACCGATAAAGCGAGCTAATTCGCGGATGGAACATGGCTGTAATTTAGTGAATTTTGTTACTAATTCGATGATGTTACGTCGCTTATCGACTGGCAATTGTATAGGTACTGAGATACCTGGTATCGTAACAAAATCCTAAGTACTTGCAGAATTGTCGCGGTTTTAACATACTTTTATCGTAATTGACAACAAACCCTAGAAACTCGAGTAGTTTCAAAGTTTCATTTACGTTATTATGACCATTCTCGTAAGTATTTCCAATGCATAAAATGTCATCTAAATAACAAACTGACTGAAAACCGTGATGTCTGAGGTAAGTTATGACTTCCTTCATAACCTTAGTGAATACCCGTGGGGCAACGGATAAGCCAAACGCCAACGGCATGCAATTAAAGCCATATGTTCTTAGCGAATTATTGGGCTGAAATTGATAAATATTTACGGTCGGAATGCCTAATGCCTAAGAGGAAATACGCATCCTTTAAGTCGATGGTAGCAAGGTATCCATCGCGTGGTATCAATTTGCATGCTGTTCGGTAATCCTCCATTTTTAAAATGTTCGCTCTTGATTACGAGAGCTTGTTTAAGGTTTTTAGGTTTAATATAAAGCGTTTATCGCCGTTAGGTTTTAGTGTGAGGAATATTTTAGAAATAAATTGATCTTTAGTCACATTGCACTCTGAGATAGCCCCTAAAGATTTGAGTTTCATAACGGCTTTCATCATATCTGATTTCTCAGTATTTGATAGGTTGTTTTTAGGTATTATTGATTGTCGTACATGTGTATGAAAGGGTATTGGATAACCATTTTTTAACCAATCAAGAACAACATTGTTATTTTTAGCCATCGGTCATAAAATTGGATAAGTCTAACCGCATGTACCTGCGTTAACGGTGACGCTGAGCGGGAGCCCGAGGTTTGTCCTGCGAGGCCGGGTGTTGTGGCGGCTGTGCTGACATCGTGTACGGACAGCGATTCCCTGCCGTCGTCATCGGCCTCCTGTATGCACCCCGCCCCCCCCTCTTGTTCGCTGGGTATCGAGGAGGCAGGTTCCAGTTTCCCGGGTAGGACTGGCGGGTATTAGGAAGTTGAGGCGAATTTGAAACTTTTGCGGTCTTTTTTATGGAAAGGCCTTGCTTTTCAATGGCCTTGGCGGCTTTAATTTTTTCTGATAAGAACGAGCCAAACAGTGATTTATCCCGTTCGGACTCGTTGATGATATTTATGAATGCCTTGTCCAAGCTAGGTGTGATTAATTTCACTCTAGCCTTGATGGCGGTGATTCCCGCACTAGCTGTTGTTGAGACGCTGTAAGTGTCTTGTCGCGGTTGCGAACCATGT
The DNA here is from genome assembly GCA_951800025.1 of Oligia strigilis. Lineage (NCBI taxonomy): Eukaryota > Metazoa > Arthropoda > Insecta > Lepidoptera > Noctuidae > Oligia > Oligia strigilis. The sequence continues at coordinate 1,868,508 of OX637569.1, forward strand.
CCGGTACCGCCGCCGAGATTTCAGCATTCAACTTGGGTGCTTGAAGGAGCCTACAATTGTCTGGCACAAGGTACTCTTTCAGTACCTTGTCCTTGTTTTCTTTAGGCATTCCTTTCCTTAGCAAAGGAAGCCACAACTGCGATAGATTATCGTGAATGTTATCGCCGTAGTCAGGCGAATCTGATGTGGATTCACCGAGTGGCGACAGTAGATCAGGATCTAACAGTCTAACTCAGGTTCCATGCTACCAGTAGTTGCCTCAGGGGGACAGGGTTCCGCCTGGGCATAGTGTTGGTTAGGAATGTCGCCAGATTCCGATTCCACGTCTTGTGGTACGTCGGTTGGCACGGGTACTGGCTACATAATAGCTTCATTATCATTGCCTGGGACCACATCAGGATCTTCGCTACCTAAAATTACAATTTGTAATTAAGGTTGTGAAGATAACAATTCTGAGGGTAGTGTAAGAAATAAAATTTCTTAATTGATTTTGCACGTTAACGTTACATCTGATTTAGATTGTACGTATTTTCTGTGCTTGTTTGTCATCGTTAAAGACTCGCAGTCAATCCCGATGCAATATTAAAGAATAAAATTTCTTAATTGATTTTGCACGTTAACGTTACATCTGTTTTAGATTGTACGTATTTTCTGTGCTTGTTTGTCATCGTTAAAGACTCGCAGTCAATCCCGATGCAATATTAAAGAATAAAATTTCTTAATTGATTTTGCACGTTAACGTTACATCTGTTTTAGATTGTACGTATTTTCTGTGCTTGTTTGTCATCGTTAAAGACTCGCAGTCAATCCCGATGCAATATTAAAGAATAAAATTTCTTAATTGATTTTGCACGTTAACGTTACATCTGTTTTAGATTGTACGTATTTTCTGTGCTTGTTTGTCATCGTTAAAGACTCGCAGTCAATCCCGATGCAATATTAAAGAATAAAATTTCTTAATTGATTTTGCACGTTAACGTTACATCTGTTTTAGATTGTACGTATTTTCTGTGCTTGTTTGTCATCGTTAAAGACTCGCAGTCAATCCCGATGCACTATTAAAGTTTAACTTTTATAATTTAGTTTTGAACAATGTCAAAGTTATTGACTCGCAGTCAATCCCAGAGCATTTACAAAACTGATATTTTCACTATTCACTTCTAGATCACCAAAGAATAAAGTATACTTTGCTTACCTTCATCATCCGATGACGATTGTAACGGTCTTTGTTTTTCTTCAATTTTTCTAATTTTCCTAGCGTAGTGATCAATTTTTGATTGCGCGCTTCTTTTTGGCATGATGCTTAAGGGCGCGTGCGATAGCTACCGCGCACGAAAAAGGAATGAGCTACACGTCAAAGTGTCAACCGAGGTGCAGTCAGACCGGAATTACGTCACCTAATAGTTTTAAAAAATCTTTAAAATATGTGCGAAGTTACCAAGTAAGTAGGGAAACTACATTGTTATAATCATATCTGAAAAATGAAGCAACGAGTTATAATAGCTGTTATCAAGCCCATCCATAAGGCTGGAAAAAAAGACTGTGTCAATAACTACCGGCCCATCTCCATACTACCTGCTCTGTCTAAGATATTGGAACGCGTTATAAATCAACGTCTGGTTAAGTTCTTGGAAACAAATAATCTCCTTTCATCTTCACAATTTGGTTTTAGAACTGGCAAAAGTACCAATGATGCAGTTCACGAGTTGGTAAACTCTATTGTGCTTAGCTTGGATGACAGAAAGAGATGCCTTACGGTGTTCCTCGACCTCGCAAAGGCGTTTGACACAGTCTCTATTCCGCACCTTCTAAAAAAGCTTGAGCGGCTCGGTATCAGAGGAATCTCCCTGAAACTGATGGAGGACTATCTTACTGGTAGGAAACAACGAGTAAGAATAAATGACTTGCTCAGTGACGAGCTATCAATCAATTTTGGTGTACCACAGGGTAGTATAATTGGCCCAACACTATTCCTGGTGTACATTAATGACCTCTGCCAACTTTCTCTTCTAAAAGGAAAGATCATTACCTTTGCGGACGACACTGCACTGTTCTTTAGTGGTGACGGATGGGAGGAGGTTTTTGATGTTGCACAACTGGGTCTAAATCGTGTGAGTAACTGGCTGCAAGACAATGTTTTGACTCTGAATGTCTCTAAAACAAAGTATATAGCATTTGCTCAAAGATCTAACTTACTCCCACCCTCAACTCTAACGATTACTGCTCACACCTGTGGCATTGAAAATGCCCAGTGCTCTTGCTCTTCCCTTGAAATGACTGAGGATATTAAATACCTCGGAGTCACTATAGACCAATGTCTCTCCTTTAAACCACACATAGAAACCCTCGTGACCAGGTTACGAAAAGTGATCTACATTTTCAAAACCCTAAGACACTCGGCCGATCGAAAGACTGTTAAGATGGTCTATGGCGCATTATGCCAATCACTTATTGATTACTGCATTACATCTTGGGGAGGTGCCGCAAAAACACACCTCATCGAAGTTGAAAGGGCACAGCGTGCTATACTCAAGGTTGGAGCTGGTCTCCCCTTTCGTTTTCCGACTACTGACCTATACAAAGAATGGGACACTCTCACTGTCAGACAAACATTCATATTACTTACACTACTTAAGAAACATTCGCAATTGCAGTTTGACGCTAAGCTACTCGAAGACAACCGACGAATGGGTAGGGTATGTCCCACGGCTCAATTCAAATCCACACTCCCTAAAAGATTCCATTGCTTCCTTGGGTATTATCTTTACAATAAATTGAATAAATTACTAAACCTATATCCAAAAACTCGATCAAGCTGTATTAAAGAAATTAAAAAATACTTAAAAACCCTAGACTATCATAAAACTGAGAATCTTTTGACCGTTCTAAAATAAAACTAAATTTGATCAACCCCACACAAACATAGCTGTTCCTCGCCTCCTTGAAAAACAACTCTCGTTGCACTCACTCCACAAAAGTCACCTTCACTCACACACTGCACATCTGAATTACTCACATTCGTCTCCTACTTGTCTAACACTTCACACAAGTTGAACACTCACTCACACACCATCTCACAACTCGATTCAACAACTTCTGCAGAATTATAGGTAGGTATTTTATAATTGTTATTAGTTTATTACTTCATCTTTTATTTGTGTTATGCATATTGTTTAACACTTGCTTGATTTCTGCTTTTGTTATGCATATTTTTAAATTCGACTCTTACACGGTACCTCTATAAAAGCTAATTCTAGCCGTGGAAGGGGCCTGGTGACCTGTAACACAGGTTTTTCCAAAAAACCTATATCAGGCACCAGTCTCTCACAAAGGTGGAATACAGCTGAGACATTTTATTTGTACCTTTAACTTTAAGTCAGCTTTGTGAAGAGAGAATAAATGAAGTTATTATTATTATTTATTATTATTATTGATATATATCACATTTATAAGGTTTTTCACCAGCATGTATTAGAATATGTCTTTTTAAACTACTGACTTGACGAAAACGACACCCACAAATATCACACTTGTAAGGTGTTTCACCTGTGTGTATACGAATGCCTTTTTAAGTTACTTGCGTCACTAAAACTACGTTGACATACATTACACTTGTAAGGTTTTTCGCCCAGTGTGTATACGAATATGTCTGTTGAAATTACTGACTAGACAAAAACGATGCCCACAAATATCACACTTGTAAGGTGTTTCACCTGTGTGTATACGAATGCCTTTTTAAGTTACTTGCGTCACTAAAACTACGTTGACATACATTACACTTGTAAGGTTTTTCGCCCAGTGTGTATACGAATATGTCTGTTGAAATTACTGACTAGACAAAAACGACACCCACAAATATCACACTTGTAAGGTGTTTCACCTGTGTGTATACGAATGCCTTTTTAAGTTACTTGCGTCACTAAAACTACGTTGACATACATTACACTTGTAAGGTTTTTCGCCCAGTGTGTATACGAATATGTCTGTTGAAATTACTGACTAGACAAAAACGATGCCCACAAATATCACATTTGTAAGGTTTTTCACCTGTGTGCATACGAATATGTCTGTTGAAATTACTGACTAGACAAAAACGATGCCCACAAATATCACATTTGTAAGGTTTTTCACCTGTGTGCATACGAATATGTTTTTTTAAATCACCATTAGCATTAAAACTACGCTGACATACATCACACTTGTAAGGTTTTTCACCAGTGTGTAATCGAATATGATTTGTTAAATTACTTTTCCTATTAAAACTACGTTGACATACATCACACTTGTAAGGTGTTTCACCAGTGTGTATACGAATATGTCTGTTTAAATGACCGACTTGACAAAAACGATGCCCACAAATATCACACGTGTAAGGTTTTTCACCTGTGTGTATAAGAATATGTTTTTTTAAACTACTGACTTGATTAAAACGATGCCCACAAATATCACACTTGTAAGGTTTTTCACCTGTGTGTATACGAATATGGGTTTTTAAAGAACCCTTTTGACTAAAACTACGCTGACAAAGATCACATTTATAACGTTTTTCACCAGTGTGCATACGAATATGTTTTTTTAAATCACCATTAGCACTAAAACTACGCTGACATACATCACACTTATATGGTGTGTCACCAGTGTGTAATCGAATATGATTTGTTAAATAACTTTTCGTACTAAAACTACGTTGACATAAATCACACTTGTAAGGTTTTTCACCTGTGTGTATACGAATATGGGTTTTTAAAGAACCCTTTTGACTAAAACTACGCTGACAAACATCACATTTATAACGTTTTTCACCAGTGTGGATACGAACATGTTTTGTTAAAGCACCCTTTTCACTACAACTACGCTGATCACATTTGTAAGGCTCTTTAAAATAAGTGCCAGGTTCGGACATACGTTTTTGAGCTGTTCGGATAACTTTCGAGTCTGATTTGTATTTTCTCACTTGCTTGGCTGTTATTGCATCTTTTTCTTTTGTTCTTCGTGTGTCTAGTTTTCGTTTCTTCGCAACAGTCGCCCCTGTGAAAATAAATTTCGTTAGTACAATGTTAGAAGAAGATTGACATGCACACGAATCAAAATAATAGCGGATTGCATAATTTACACTAGAACCAAACAGTAGGAATTTCTGGTGATATTGAATAATAAATACACCAGGGACATGAAGAACAATATTTTACTGACATTTTTGGTCTGTTCCAAAAATATCTGGTAAAAAGTTAAATTATTGAATTGAATTTATTTATTTTGTGAACATAGGTGATTACAGGTGTTTTTCAATATACATGTCAAGTGCACAAACCATGTTCCGCCGATAGGCATACAAAATCCAAGTTAAAGTTATAGTAAACTTAACAGGTATTAAACATTAAAACAAAAAAGAATACATGCAGTCGTTATAAACGAATTAAAAATGTCAGAAAGAAAAAAAAAACATTAATAAGCATGTCAAGTTATAAAATTGTCATAATAATATAAGGAAAATGTCATGAAAATGTCAAAAGATTTCAAAAACACAGTTATACATTATAAAAAAAGAGAAACATAAAAAATATATAATAATAGCGGATTGCATAATTTACACTAGAACCAAACAGTAGGAATTTCTGGTGATATTGAATAATAAATACACCAGGGACATGAAGAACAATATTTTACTGACATTTTTGGTCTGTTCCAAAAATATCTGGTAAAAAGTTAAATTATTGAATTGAATTTATTTATTTTGTGAACATAGGTGATTACAGGTGTTTTTCAATATACATGTCAAGTGCACAAACCATGTTCCGCCGATAGGCATACAAAATCCAAGTTAAAGTTATAGTAAACTTAACAGGTATTAAACATTAAAACAAAAAAGAATACATGCAGTCGTTATAAACGAATTAAAAATGTCAGAAAGAAAAAAAAAACATTAATAAGCATGTCAAGTTATAAAATTGTCATAATAATATAAGGAAAATGTCATGAAAATGTCAAAAGATTTCAAAAACACAGTTATACATTATAAAAAAAGAGAAACATAAAAAATATATAATAATAGCGGATTGCATAATTTACACTAGAACCAAACAGTAGGAATTTCTGGTGATATTGAATAATAAATACACCAGGGACATGAAGAACAATATTTTACTGACATTTTTGGTCTGTTCCAAAAATATCTGGTAAAAAGTTAAATTATTGAATTGAATTTATTTATTTTGTGAACATAGGTGATTACAGGTGTTTTTCAATATACATGTCAAGTGCACAAACCATGTTCCGCCGATAGGCATACAAAATCCAAGTTAAAGTTATAGTAAACTTAACAGGTATTAAACATTAAAACAAAAAAGAATACATGCAGTCGTTATAAACGAATTAAAAATGTCAGAAAGAAAAAAAAAACATTAATAAGCATGTCAAGTTATAAAATTGTCATAATAATATAAGGAAAATGTCATGAAAATGTCAAAAGATTTCAAAAACACAGTTATACATTATAAAAAAAGAGAAACATAAAAAATATATAATAATAGCGGATTGCATAATTTACACTAGAACCAAACAGTAGGAATTTCTGGTGATATTGAATAATAAATACACCAGGGACATGAAGAACAATATTTTACTGACATTTTTGGTCTGTTCCAAAAATATCTGGTAAAAAGTTAAATTAAAAATTTAAAAACCCCCGACTCAAACAAAAACCTCTAAAAACTAAAATAATAATATATATTGGCCCTTTAAGTTTAATATAATTTGTAGGAAATATGTTGATCCAAGCCAAGCGTCTTCGCGTCGACGGACGGCAGTTAACAGAAGCTCTAGAGTATACTTTCAGTATTGCTGGGTATAAGCCTCATCTGTTTGGCGTTTTCATTAGCCCTCCCCCGACACGCGAGGACGCTTGGATCAAAATATTTCCTACAACTTATATTAAACTTAAAGGGCCAATAGTTTTTAGAGGTTTTTGTTTGAGTCGGACTTTTAAAGTGATTTAATTTAACTTTTATTTCTTGCTTTTTAATCTTTACTTATAATATTATATTACTAGTAAACATGCTTCGATCGACAGGTGACTCGCCGAAATCTGCGCAGCTGTACGTATTTTTACCACAGTGAAGCTAGTTACTCGTGGTCGTTGGCGTTATTCCTCTGTTTTTTCCCTGAATAGATAATGATGCTAGTCCAAATATTTTGGCTAAATTATATATTCTTTTTCTACAACGAATATAATTAGCAAAAAACCAAAACATATATTAGTGGAAGATACAAAACTGTTTTTTTTAAACTTTAGACATTTTTATTCTGAGTCCACACTCGATCGATCGGTTTACTAGCAGTTCATTAAGAGTTTCATTATGTAGCACCCTGGTCAGTTATCAGGTAAAATGAACAAGACTCGTTGAGATAATTACATTTAGTGAGCCCACATTCGAGGGGTTTACTAATAGCTATTCAACAGTTCCGTTATCTAGCGTCCAGGTCTATTCATCTGACCAGCTCGATTGTACCATATTATTTTGTTATCATCGGAACGCATACATTTACTATTCAAGTATTCCGTTATCTACCGTCCAGGTCCGTTCTACGGATTATCGCCATAACTTTTTTCACACAACGTTTTGATAAGAACCGCCATAGTAGTTATTGCTCTTTATTAAAATAAAAATGCCTATCTAATGACATATGTGTGGTTGTTACTGGCCGTGGGGACCATTTTGTCCGGACCTCCTTTATTTCTCTTTTCTAATCCTTCATCAGCCCCTGGTCACCATCTAGGTATCTATAACCTATTCATTGAGACCATTCCAAGGAGCCCAAACACGATACCTCTGCTGTAAGTTAAGGGAGTTGGGTATCCTGCAAATTCCAGGTGATGTTGCAGCAGCAGTTCGAGGTTACTATGTTTATCTACTATCATTGAAGTAACGAAATGCAAATGACTCAATCAGACTTGTGAAAGTTGCTCACATCAATTCATCAACTAGAAAAGAGCTGATAATCTTCAAACGGCTGAACCGATTTTCTTGAATCATAGCTAACAACACTCTCGATCAAGTCGCCTTTCAAACAAAAAAAATCAAAATCGGTTCAGCCGTTTGGGAGCTACGATGGCACAGACAGACACACAGATACACAGACACACAGTATACACACGTCAAACTTACAACACCCCTATGTTTTTGTCGGGGGTTAAAAACGAGATCGAAATGAGGGCTGCTTGTGGTGTCTGGTCAACTTGCTGACCATGGTTTTGTTATTGTTAAGTATCCGAAATGAACAGTTTATTTATTTAACTACAATTGTGAATACAGTCCTATGGATAGAATTCAACATTGCACATGTAAGTAGTATGGCCTTTAGGTAACGCACAAACCACTTCCTATCAGGTGAACCATTGGCCTGTTTGCTTACCGATAGATTAACCAACTAAAACTTACTTGTTGTCTCCCTGGCTCTTCGTTTCTTCTTGGATACTTCTTGTTCTTCTACCACTACAGTTTTAAACTCCATTAAAGGTACATCATCTTCTAAATCTGATTCGGAATGGTGTGGTGGTATAGCTGCTACATCTAGACAGCTATTGTTTAAATTTTCCGGTTCTAGCTCTGTAAGTAAATAAAAACAGAGTATTAGGTTGGGCATACTGCAAGTTTCTGGATCTGGCCGCTTACAATAAAATAATGAAAAAACAATTTTATTATGGAATTCGAAAATGGAACTCTTTGGGAACATGTTACTTTTTAATTTGCGAGACTGTTATTTGTTTTTTCATTGTGACGTCCTTTCGAAAATTGTGTGTCGCTATCAAAATGAATTTAACTCGTGAACATTTTCGTTCGATGATTTTTTATGATTTTTGTTGTGGCTTAAGGCTACTCTTTCGAAAAAAGCTTAAAAACAGCGTGCAGATGAAGCAGCTTTTCTCCGGAACTTACAGAGAAATTACATCTGAAAAAATAGTTGGTAATCTACATGATATGAATCGTAATTTGGTTTAGCCATAATTTTTCTATCGATATCACCTATTAAGAAAAAAAAACCACCAAATCACCTCCAAATGGTTGAGATGAAACCATTTTACTCCTTAATTTTTTATCAAAAGAATATAAAAAAAATATCTAGTGCTTTGCAATACAAACGAAAATGATTTGGTTTTGTTACTTTTTAAAAACATGTATATTTTTTAATATAATAAATTAAAAATGCGATCGTTTAAAGTCCGTGTCTATATCATCCCCGCACTCGTCCACGAATTCAGTGCGGGGCGCCTCGTGTTGCTAGGCAACGCGTTGGCATGCGGGTGCATGCGGGTGGCGGAGTGGCGCGGAGAGGGGTAGTTAGCTCCGCCCAAATGCACAAGGTCGTTGGCATGAATACAAGCCTTAAGTCAACAAGAGAATTGCCAGAGACTTCAATTGGCATTTGGTGATGAAGCACCATGTCGAAGCTCTGTGTATTCGTGGTTTGGAGAATTTAGACGTGGACGTGATCATCTCCATGACGAGGTACGTGAAGGTCGGCCGGATGTGCATCTGAAGGTTCAAAAGCTTTGCACTCGATGGATACCGCATGACTTAACGGAGAACCAGAAACGACTGCGTGTCCAGTGGTACCGTAAAATGATAAAAAAAGTTTAACGGAGGACAGTCACTGGCTGTGTATAATATCGGGACAGGTGACGAATCCTGGGTGTACTGCTTTGAACCCGAAAGAAAAAGCCAGTCTGCAAAGTGGGTATTTCCTTTTGAAGATTTGCCGAAGAGTTAAGAAAAGTCAAAGCATTGGTAAAAAAATGGTTGCTTCTTTTTCGGCAAATCATGACATTACACTACAGTATCGCTTGAAGATCAAAGGGCAGTGACTACAGATTGGTACGTCAACACTTGCTTGACCAGAGTCTTAGAAAAAGGTCGCGAAAAGCGTCCTCGAAGCAATGTCCTCCTTCAGCACGATAACACATCCTCACATTCCGCTAAGGTAACAGAAGGCTATTTGAAGGCTTCAAATTTGGAACTGATGACCCATCCGCCTTACAGCCCGGACCTCAGTATCCAGAAACATTCAGTATGCCCTAAGTACTTGTTTATCTATACTAATATACTAATTATACTAATACTAATCTATACTAATATTATAAAGCTGCAGAGTTTGTTTGTTTGTTTGAACGCGCTAATCTCTGGAACTACTGGTCCGATTTGAATGATTATTTTAGTGTTGGGTAGTCCATTTATCGAGGAAGGCTATAGGCTATTTTTTTTTTATCAAAATTAGGGATCCGTAATAAAATTGCTATTTTGTATCATGCTTAAAATATAAAGCATTAAGCATTAAGCAAGTGATTGCCTTATAGCAACTTTGAACACCACTCTAATAACAAAGCTGAAGAGTTTGTTTGTTTGAACGCGATAATCTCTGGAACTACCGGTCAGATTTGAAAAAAATCTATTTACATTTGATAGCCCAATTCTTGAGGAAGGCTATAGGCTATTTAACATCACGCTATGACTCTTAGGAGCCGAGCAAAAAGAAAAAAACTCAGAGTCATAGACTAAAGTATAGTGAACGGTAAGCGAATACGAAGTGTTGCGACGCGACGGGGTGGGGGTACAAGAAATTTCACGCGGACGAAGTCGCGGGCAGAAGCTAGTTATTAATATAATTATGTCTTATTTCACAACATAATGTTGTTACCATTATGTTGAATTAATGTTAACACTGCCAAACATATGAAGCAGTTCAAAACGGGTTTTTAATCAATACGAAACATGTCTTAATGTGTTTTTTGATATTATTTAGTGATAATATTACTTTAGTTCTTAAAAACATACCATCACTTTGATGTTCCTCCTTTGGCTCAATAAGAGCATATAATCTCTCACAAGCGGCTGGCAATTCTTCTTTAACAACAATACTTTCTGTTTGATCAACATCAACTATATTTATGTTCACTGTTGGACATTTAATAAACCCACTGTAAAACTCAAAGTGGTCTTGGTTTATTAAAGGATTGGGCTGTAAAAAGATGATGATTATAGTATTATTAAAACATGCTGGTGATCACAGTCCCACACAAGCACAAACCTTATCCATTATACTAAAGTCACTCAGAAGAGCCTCCGCAAGTGAGGATAGTAAAGGGTGGGCGTTTTGGGGGACTGTCTTTTGTAATTTTGACGTTCGAAAAGTGCTGATTCTCAGCCTAGTTTAAATAAATGACTTTTGATTTTGAAGCTCCAATGCACCCTGGAAAGATGGCCATGCTACCAACCTCACTGACCACTGTACAAGGTATTGTTACATAGCTTGCACTGACATGAGAGAGGGCCAATATCAAACAGCCACATACATGTTTCTTTCAGAAGTTGTAGCAGTATTATGTGGAGTATTTACTTGTAATAATTTGTAAAACCTCCAATTGACAATAGCATACATATAGACATTCAACACTAGATGGTATGCTTAATCTATATAATATATATAATTCAAAGTCCTGACTGACTGATATATCAACACACAGCCTAAACCGCTGGTTCTAGAGACATGAAATTTGGAGGTGAGTAGGTGTCCACTAAGAAAGGTTTTTCAAAATTCCATTCCTAAGAGGGTGAATAGGGGGAGGGTGAAAGTTCACGCGGACGAATTCGAGGGCAGCAGCTAGTCAGCCTATGTTGCCACTACTGGGACACAGGCCTTCTCTGAGTGAGAGGGAGTGGGCCATATTCCACCATGCGAGCCCATTGCGGGTTGATGTATGTCATAAGTCTTTAAATTGTTTAGTTCTGGGACATGCTGGTTCCCTTTCAATGTTTTCCTTCACCATTTTGAGAACCATGGTGATGAAATAAAATACACAAAGTAAATTGCCTGCCTGGGTTCCAACAAACAACCTATAACTCATAAAATAGGGACCAACACCACTGTGCCGCTACTACTCTCATGGTATGGTTGGAGAGAAATCCAGACACAAAAGATAAAATTAGAAGTTATGAAAATAAATGGCTGCAGAACAATACCTCACCTCATAATCCTCAGTGATCATATGAGCGAACCGCTCTTCGGCTTCCTGACATTGTCTCAGTAATCGGTAGCATTGCTTTAGTTTAGTGCTGCAGATGAAGCAAGCAAGAATCGGTCTACTGTCTTCAGTTACAAACTGCAACAAAATTTGTATTACACTATATTGTTTTTATAAAGAAAATACTTCTATTTTATATAGTATTAATGCTCTCCAAGCCAACCGTTGGTGGTCCTTAATGCTTTCACTGTGCATCTCACAGATAAGGCACAAGCACTGATTGCCACTCATGCTCAAGGCAATTTGCAATTTAATGTACATATTTATTTGTAGTCCATGTTTCCTCATGCTGTTTTATGTGGCAATAGAGCATGAATCTTCGTGTAGGAGAGGCATTCAAAACCTATCAGGTTATTTACCTCTTATCAAAAATATCAACTTACTGGAATATCAGTCAGCTTCTCATATAGTTCGTGCAAGTTCCTGTTGACCACTATATACATGCGGACATTGTCCGCTAAACATATTCTACACATTGGCAGTTTTTCCATCTTTTAACTCAAAAAGTAATAAGGATAGGATAATGAGATCCACTAGGCATTTATCCACTAGGGAGGCTTGTGTTTTATTTACGTTTGGAACGTAGCAGGTGGCGTAATGTAGTTTCTGTCTACGACCTGTGGGATGGGAAGAAGGCGTAAGTTTATGTATGTTTGATAGTTTAGTTACTTCACAAAAAGCAGGAAACCATAATAATATTGTGTTTGTGATTTGTGACAGCTGCTTGTTTTGTTAATTTTGTTTGCACAGAACATAAATACTGTCAACACAACTCTCTAAGAATGACTATTTCATGAAATCTTGACATTTGGGGAACTAACTTAACAAGTTGTATCACTGATTCTAATGATTATAATTCTGTAAATACATCTTTGTTACGACCGCAAATCATATTTTAATCAACGTACAACTTAATACTGACCAGCAAATCGCAAAAAACGTAAGAAAATTTGAATTTCGCGGGTCACCTTAGCGCTTCCCCCTTAATTTCATTTTTTTTGAAGTCGTTTTAATTTTTTTTAATTACTTTTTCAAGGGTCGGGTCGTGGACTCGTGGTGCGTTAAGCTTATCAATAACGCCGGTACCATTTATTTTTTTTTTACTTTGCGACTTGAAAATTTAATAGAATAGAATAATTTATTTCAGATTAAAATCCATATCTTGTTAGTATATATTAGCAACAATATTAGCTTACAACTATGTTAGTATTGTTAGTACTTATATTTATGTAGACTACTACCTATTTATATGAAACCATTCACTACCCTTACCCAGTGTTTTTGAATGGGCAGTCGAAACGAGCAGCAATGACTTTCAGAATGCCATTCTTAGCATCCCGCAGACGCTGCAGCAAAGAAGCCGATTTTTTGCGAATGATGGCCTTGAAGCCATCCGTGTGAGCATCTGCAAACATCCCGGAGGCACTGCAGCGCCACGGTAGCCTTAACAACATTCTGAAAGCATTGTTATATTGAACCCGCAGGGTGTCATAAGATCGTCGCATATAGCTCACCCACAGGCCACTCGAGTAAAAAGATTGACAATGGCGACGATTCTGTTGTTCACAAACTAAACTAAATTTAAGTTCATGCATCTTTTTCTTTCTATTTCATTATGAAAAGGACAGAAGATAAATGTTAGTTTAGTCCCAAAGAGTATAATAATATTGGTTTAGTCCTGTCAAATTAAGATACTCCATAGACAATTTAGACGAGATTAAAAAAATGGCTATTAAAAATACGTCAATTTACGTCAGGCGCTGACTAATTTGACAGGACCAATCATTACTATACTCTATGGACAGGACTAAACTAATATTTATCTTCTGTCCTTTTCTTAACGAAATAGAAATAAAAAGATGCCTGAACTTAAATTTCGTTTAGTTTGTGACACAACAGAATCGGCGCCAATACGCTCTAAAGAGCGTTATCTTTACTTGAGTTGTACGGACGCCAGCACATCAAGTTACTACAATCTGTCAGATTTCTTTAATAGATTTTCGACTTTATTGCTAAAACATAAGGTTCAAGGTTGATTGGAAAAATCTGACAGTTTCGGGTAGGTTGACCTGCTGGCGTCTGTACAACGAGTGAACCTGCGAGCAAGCATGTTACTTCTCACCGCCAACGCCCTGCGTTCCCGCTCTATATCTTCGTCATCCTTGAGGTCATCCGTCACAGTATGCCCCAGATATTTAAATTTGTCAACCAGCTTTAGTGACGCCATTGAGGAATACTGCAGGCACATGGGCAGGTCGATGTTTTCCTGCTTTAAAATCAACAGCTCGCTCTTTTTGGTATTGTATTTTAGTCCATGTGCTTCTGCATATTGCTCGCAGATATACAGTAGTTTCCTCAATGCGTTTATCGAGGGACCCAGCAGCACCATGTCAGTTGCATAACTAATACTGTTGACACAGGTGAAAAATCGTTACATCTTACTATGACCTTTTATAAAACATATCGGTAGAAATACCGAAAAATCGGTAGGTTCGAGACCATTGGTCATCTGTCCGATTTAGAATACAATTTAGTGTAGTGTAATCACTAGCGTCCGACTTCCTAGTTAGAGTGTTCCTATTGTAGTTAGCTTTCCTTAAAGTTGGATAGTGTAATCAGCGCTTAATTCGGAAAGCGGCCAATATTATCAGGGTGCGTTCCGAGTTGGCGCGATAACGATGTCCCGTAAACCGTCATAGATGACGTCATGACATGCGCCATCTTGCGATAACGCCGACCATGCCCTAGAATAATAATTATCACCTTGAGCGCTGTCAAAAATGACAGTATCCCGAGGTTATGCCCTAAAGGGGTCAATACATACAGCATTATATTGTAGTCTTTGGGGTCAGTGAACCGTGGCATTTTCGAAATTGTGCTTCTGTTCTGGCAGTTCTGGCTGACACATAGATATTAATAAAAAAAATACTAAATGGGCTGACAGCAAGGAACATAATTATTTACTCTACAGCATTATATTGTAGTCTTGGCTCTATACTATCAGTCGCCACAATTCCTTGTTAGATAGTATATTTCTTGAATCCTTGGTCGCCACCTAGCCAAAGAAGAAGAAATGTGGTGTTTTGTTTATACAAAGAATTATTGTAATAATATCGTCAGTCTATCAAAAAGTACTTTGTGATTGTAGCCGTTAAATTGTACGCAACGCAACTGTGTTTTTCTCTAATATACCAGTCTATCAAAAAGTACTCTGTGAATATACTTAGTGGATATTAATATCATCTAATACTTTTTGAGTTAAACGATGGAAAAACTGCCAATGTGTAGAATATGTTTAGCGGAGAATGTCCGCATGTATATAGTGGTCAACAGGAACTTGCACAAACTATATGAGAAGCTGACTGATATTCCAGTAAGTTGATATTTTTATTGAGTTATGCATTGACTTATATATTACTAGAGTAAATCATTGGAGTTATGTAAATTAATTAATTTATTTATAAATTTATTTATTAACACTTTATGCACAAGTAAAAGAAATACTGTACAAAAACGGACTTAATGCCTGAGGCATTTTCTACCAGTCATCCATAAATAACCTGATAGGTTTTAAATGCCTCTCCTACACGAAGTTTCAGGCTCTATTGCCACATAAAACAGCATGAGTAAACATGGACTTAAAATAAATATGTACATTAAATTGCAAATTGCCTTGAGCATGAGTGGCAATCAGTGCTCGTGCCTTCTCTATGAGATGCACAGTGAAAGCATTAAGGACCACCAACTGTTGGCTTGGAGAGCATTACTATATAAAATAGAAGTATTTTCTTCATAAAAACAAAATAGTGTAATACAAATTTTGTTGCAGTTTGTAACTGAAGACAGTAGACCGATTCTTGCTTGCTTCATCTGCAGCACTAAACTAAAGCAATGCTACCGATTACTGAGACAATGTCAGGAAGCCGAAGAGTTATTTGCTCAGATGATCAATGAGGATTATAAGGTGAGCCATTTATTTTCATAATTTCTAATTTTACTTTTGTGTCTGGACTTCTCTCCAACCATGCCATGAGAGCAGTGGCGGCACAGTGGTTTTGGTCCCTTATTTAAGAGTTATATTCATCACCACGGTTCTCAAAATGGTGAAGGAAAACATTGTAAGGGAACCGGCATGTCCCAGAACTAAACAATTTAAAGACTTATGACATACTTCAACCTGCAATGGGCCTGCGTGGTGGAATATGGCCCACTCCCTCTCACTCAGAGGAGGCCTGTGTCCCAGTAGTGGCAACATAGGCTGACTAGCTTCTGCTCGCGACTTCGTCCGTGTGAACCTTGACCCTCCCCCCATTCACCCTCTTAGGAGTGGAATTTTGAAAAACCCTTTCGTAGTGGACGCCTACTCTTCAACACATCCTCCAAATTTCATGTCTCTACGACCAGCGGTTTAGCCTGTGCGTTGGTATATCAGTTGGTCAGGACTTTGAATTTTATATATATAGATTATGCATAACATCTAGTGTTGAATGTCTATATGTATGCTATTGTCAATTCGAGGTTTTACAAATTATTACAAGTAAATACTCCACATAATACTGCTACAACTTCTGAAAGAAACATGTATGTGGCTGTTTGATATTGGCCCTCTCTCATGTCAGTGCAAGCTATGTAACAATACCTTGTACAGTGGTCAGTGAGGTTGGTA
Source organism: Oligia strigilis (assembly GCA_951800025.1). NCBI lineage: Eukaryota > Metazoa > Arthropoda > Insecta > Lepidoptera > Noctuidae > Oligia > Oligia strigilis. The sequence goes on from OX637569.1 coordinate 1,885,250, forward strand.
GAATAGCCATCTTTCCCAGGTGCATTGGATCTTCTTCACTATCCTCACTTGCGGAGGCTCTTTTGAGTGACTTTAGTATAATGGAAAGGGTTTGTGCTTGTGTGGGACTGTGATCACCAGCATGTTTTAATAATACTATAATCATCATCTTTTTACAGCCCAAACCTTTAATAAACCAAGACCACTTTGAGTTTTACAGTGGGTTTATTAAATCTCCAACAGAGAACATAAATATAGTTGATGTTGTTCAAACAAAAAGTGTTGCTGTTAAAGAAGAATTGCCAGCCGCTTGTGAGAGATTATATGCTCTTATTGAGCCAAAGGAGGAACATCAAAGTGATGGTATGTTTTTAAGAACTAAAGTAATGTTATCACTAAATAATATCTTAACAATTTTTTTTGTATTGATTCAAAACTATTTTGAACTACTTCATATTTTTGGCAGTGTTAACTTTAATTCAACATAATGGTGACCACATTATGTTGTGAAATAAAACTTTAATAATAAACAAGTACTTAGGTTAACCTAGACTTACAAAACATTGTTTTTCAAAGTATATTCCCTCGCAATTAATGCATTTTTGCATTCGCTGAAACCATTATACAAGGCAGTTGGACCAGTCTTCCTTAGGGACCTCTTCAATGGCTTCATGGAACGCATTCGCCGCCGATTCTGGGCTCGTATAACGTGTGCCTCTAAGTTTGCCTTTAATTTTTTGAAACAAAAAGAAGTCGCAGGGTGCGAGGTCCGGACTGTAAGGCGGATGCGTCATCAGTTCCACATTTGAAGCCTTCAAATAGGCTTCTGTTACCTTAGCGGAATGTGAGGATGCGTTATCGTGCTGAAGGAGGACATTGCTTCGAGGACGCTTTTCGCGAACTTTTTCTAAGACTGGGCAAGCAAGGGTTGACGTACCAATCTGCAGTCACTGCCCTTTGATCTTCAAGCGATACTGTAGTGTAATGTCATGATTTGCAGAAAAAAGAAGCAATATTTTTTTTACCAATGCTTCGACTTTTCTTAACTCGTCGGCAAATCTTCAAAAGGAAAGACCCACTCTGCCGACTGGCTTTTTTCTTTTGGGTTCAAAGCAGTACACCCAGGAATCCCAGGATTCGTCACCTGTCACGATATTATAGACCACAGAACACTATTACTCATAGTTATAGACAGCCAATAACTGTCCTCCGTTAAACGTTTTTATCAATTTACGCAGTCGTTTCTGGTTCTCCGTTAAGTCATGCGGTATCCATCGAGTGCAAAGCTTCCGAACCTTCAGATGCACATGTAAAATGTTTTGCACTTGGCTCATTCCAATGCCTAACAAAGCACGAATTTGCTGGCAAGAATTTTTTTTACCGACTTCAAAAAAGGAGGAGGTTTCTCAATTTGACCGTATAATATATTTTTTTTTATGTGTGTTCGCGGATAACTTCGTCGTTTATGAACCGATTTTGATTATTCTTTTTTCGTTGGAAAGGAGATATGCCAAGGGTGGTCCCATGATAAGGAAACCAGGATCTGATGATGGTATCCCAGTGAAATCGAGGGGAACATTCGATAATCGTAGGAGCGACTAGTGCGTTTGTTAATTTTTTCATTAGGTATTTTAAAGCACTACAATTTAATGAAGGTCTGGAGTCGATCTGATGATGGAGCCGAAAGACAGCCGAGGGGACTCCTCAACGATTTACAGCAGTTAGGTACCTTGTGTTTGGGCTTGATTAATTTGTATTGATGTGAACTTTACACCTACATGGTTGTGACTGTCATTCGGGGTCTGATGATGAAGACGAAGGACAGTTAAGGGAACTCCTCAACAGTTTACAGTAGCTACCTTGTGTTTGGAATTAATTCATTTATATTGATGAGAACTGTAATGGCAAAGGAAACATTTCATGTGATAAATAAATAAAAACTTTGCACCCATATATGTTATAAGTGCCATTACAGGTCTGATGATGGAGACCATAGACAGTCGAGGGAATTCCTTAACGATTTACAGCAGTTACCTTTTGTTGGGCTTACTTCATACGGTTCAATATGCCAAAATGTTCAGTTCGTACAAAAATAATACCTAATTAAGATTGTAGTTTTACATAGGACGACCTCTACCTAGTACCTACTAGTCATGCTGATGCGTCAATTTGAAACCGAATTTAAGTTGAGTAATCGCGTCATTTCTAGCAATGCTCTTCCGTCGTGTGGCCTACTCAATAAAGTAACTTGTGCATTTGCTCTCGGAAATCATCATTTGGTAAAGTGGAGCTGATGATGAAGACCACAGATGGCCATCGGAACTACTCAATGACAAATATTTCACGGGTTCTGATTCGATTACTTTAATATGGTTGCTAAGCAATTTATGCTCGTTACAATGCGTATGGTGAGTGGTTGTTGAGGAGTTCTCCTGGCTCTTACCAGGAGAACTCCTCAACAATAAACGTCCCAGGATCGGGAAAAGCAATATTTTGTAACATGTGATGAGCAGTTGACATTAGGCTATTGTAACTTAGATAAAAAAAGCTTGTAATTACAAAGTGACCCACTAAAAAGTGAAAAATAAAAACTTTTTACAAAAAAAAAACAACCGACTTCCAAAAAATACACTACAAATTGAAAAATAACTTTAATTTCGGTTTTTTTTGTCAGTTTCAATAAGTGGTCGTACGGTGTCAATATTAGATTCTGTAACCGCAGTCGCCGGCCGACCTTCACGTACCTCGTCATAGAGATGATCACGTCCACGTCTAAATGCTCCAAACCACCAAATACTCTTGTCTTATTTTATTTACTTACAGAGCTAGAACCGAAAAATTTAAACAATAGCTGTCTAGATGTAGCAGATATACCAGCACACCATTCCGAATCATATTTAGAACATGATGTACCTTTAATGGAGTTTAAAACTGTAGTGGTAGAAGAACAAGAAGTATCCAATAAGAAACAAAGAGCCAGGGAGACAACAAGTAAGTTTAAGTTGGTTAATCTATCGGTAAGCAAACAGGCCAATGGTTCACCTGATAGGAAGTGGTTTGTGCGTTACCTAAAGGCCATACTACTTACATGTGCAATGTTGAATTCTATCCATAGGACTGTATCTCGAATTCACAAATGTAAATGTTTATGTATTCACAATTGTATTTAAATAAATAAACTGTTCATTTCGGATACTTAACAATAACAAAACCATGGTCTGCAAGTTGACCAGACACCACAAGCAGCACTAATTTCAATCTTGTTTTTAACCCCCCGACAAAAACATAGGGGCGTTGTAAGTTTGACGTGTGTATACTGTGTGTCTGTCTGTGCCATTGTAGCTCCCAAACGGCTGAACCAATGATTTCAAAAGTAAAACCGTCCTTTTAGGGCCTTTCCTGGCCCTAAAAACGGTATTTTAGGGCCAGCGCGATGGTGCCATTAATGCCATTTAGTCGCGCGGTTAGCCCGGTCCTTACGCTAGTAATATATTATGTCAATGGGCTGAACTGATTTGTTTTTTTTTTTTTGTTTGAATGGCAACTTGATCGAGAGTGTTCTTAGCTATTGTTACGAGCTTCGGGTTCGTGACAATAAAAACTGCCGATTTAATAACCAAAAATAACAATTTATTTTACAACACTAATTACAACTCAAAACACTAATTAAAAGAACACAATCACACTACTGATCACTCTTAATTCGCACTTGAAGATCGCTTAGATGTTTTCGCTCTTGTCGCTTTATCCAAACTGTGTCGGTCGTCGCGCATCCCGGCCTTATATAGTGCCGCAGATAGTTCGAGAACCTTCCATTGTAGAAACATCTAGAATGTTCGAGTACTTACCGGCCCCGACCGACTAGGTGTCGATAGTTCGAGAAAGTTCTACAAAGTTCTAGTATCGAATTTTCTAGAACGATCGTGACTCGACTAGTTCTGCTACTCGATACTAGATGGCGCTAGTGGTAACTAATGTCAACATGTACTAGGCATTAATTGTGGCGCGCAACACTGCCCCCTCCTAAGACATGCTCGTCCCGAGCATTATCAGCCCCATAATAACGCGCCAGTCGGTCCACATGGACGATCTTAGGAGTACCTCTTGCACCTTTCTGTATCCGGTAGGTTACGTCATTGATCTTTGTCACAATCCGGTACGGTCCGTCCCATTTAGCTTGAAGCTTAGGAGATTTCCCTTTGCTGCGGACTGGATTGTGCAACCACACTAGTGAACCTTCGTCGAACCCTTTATTGTTAATTTTGCGGTCATAACGGGTTTTCATCTTTTCAGACATTTGCTGGCCCGATTGTCTGACGTGCTCATAAATGTCATTCATTTTGTTCCGCAAGTCATTCGCATAATCGGTTATACTGCGAGGGGCATCAGGTGGTATTCCGGTGATCAGGTCTGCAGGCAGCCGTAATTCTCTTCCAAAGTTTGCTAAAGCTGGTGTCACCGATGTACTTTCGTGAACAGCGCTTCGATATGACAACAAAAACGGTTGTATGTGCTTGTCCCAATCTCGTTGCCGATTTTCCACAACTTTGGCTAGGTACCTCTCCAATGTCTGATTAAATCGTTCCACCATTCCATCCGACTGTGGGTGGTAAGAAGTTGTTCTGGTTTTATGAGTACCCATAACTCGACAAGTTTCTTGGAATATTTGTGACTCAAAATTCCTTCCTTGATCACTGTGAATCTCTAAAGGTACTCCAAAACGACAGAAGACTTCCTGAACTAATTTATCTGCAACTGTCGAAGCTTCTTGATTTGGAATGGCGAAGACTTCCGGCCACTTGGTGAAGTAATCCATCACAACCATGAAATACTTGTTGCCACTTTCACTTACCGGAAACGGCCCCGCAACGTCAAGGGCTATCCTCTCCCATGGTGCACCAACATTGTACAATTTCAATGCACCTCTACTGCGAGTCTGAGGTCCCTTTACAGCTGCACAACTTGTACATTTGCGACACCAGTCCTCGACATCGTCCCGACAGTGGACCCAGTAAAACCGTTCTCGTATTTTCAGTAGAGTCCGTTTTACTCCCAGATGACCTCCTGAACAACCATTATGGTACAGCTGTAGAACATCCGGTACTTGAGCTTTAGGGACAACCATTTGCAAATGACAGCTGTCTCCCCGAGCATTTTCCCATTTACGGCACAGGACTCCATCCTGAATCACCAAGCTGTCCCATTGCGCCCAATAGCTTTTTGTGATCGAACTCATCGCTGAGACGTTACTCCACCTGGGCTTAGGAGCTCTGGCCTTCATCCACTCCAGAATCGGCTTGATGTCCGAATCTTCCTGCTGTGCACGTTGTAGGCTTTCCTTCCACTCGTTGCTGAGGTCTGTCTTGAGCATCCTCACAGGTACGACTTCTTTACTTTCTTGCCTAGTACAATGCTTGCAGTCTTCAGGACAAGGTCTTCTTGACAATGCATCTGCGTTGCCATGTGATTTCCCGCTGCGATGTTCGACCACAAAGTCGTATTCCTGCAGTAGCTCAATCCATCTCGCAACTTGTCCTTCTGGATTTTTGAACTGCAATAGCCATTTCAGTGCAGCATGGTCAGTTCGTACGTGGAATTTCCGCCCCAGAAGATATTTGCTAAAATGCTGCAATGTCTTTACCACAGCAAGCAATTCCCGTCTCGTGACACAATAGTTCTTTTCCGGCTTTGACAGCGACTTGCTGAAGTACGCTATCACAACCTCTTGATCACCATTCCGTTGAGACAAAACACCGCCAAGTCCTATGTCACTTGCGTCTGTGTCAATTATAAATTCCTTGCCCGCATCAGGGTACCCCAAAATAGGTGTTTTGCACAGACGGTCCTTTAGCTCCTGGAATGCGATGTCGCAACTTTCATCCCAGCAGAAATGTTGCTTCTCTTCGGTTAGCTTATGCAGTGGTTTGGCTATGTCTGCAAAGTTCTTGACAAATCGCCGATAATAGGAGCACAAACCCAAAAATGCTCTGACTTGCGTCTTGTCTTTTGGAACTGGCCAATCCTTGACAGCGGCGATTTTCTCTGGATCCGTGCGGATACCTTCTTCAGACACTACATATCCCAAAAAGCTAACCTGTCGTTTGAATAGTGAACACTTCTTCGGACTTAACTTGAGGTTGGCACTCTGGATCTTCATGAGCACGCGTTCCAGGTTTTGAAGATGTTCTTCAAACGTGCGGCCTACGATGATGATGTCATCCAAGTAGACCAAACAGGCATCGCCAATTAGTCCAGTAAGTACAAGTTCCATCAACCTTTCAAAAGTTGCCGGAGCATTGCACAATCCAAACGGCATAACTTTAAATTGCCACAGACCCTTTCCTGTCGAGAATGCAGTTTTCTCCTTGTCCTTAGGGTCAATTTCGACTTGCCAGTAGCCACTTTTCAGGTCCAGCGTGCTGAACCACTTTACTCCAGTAAGCATGTCCAGCGTGTCATCAATTCTTGGCAAAGGATAGCTGTCCTTTTTTGTAACGTCGTTCAGACGACGATAGTCAACACAAAACCGCATGCTGCCGTCCTTCTTTCTTACCAGCACTACAGGTGAACACCATGGACTAGATGAAGGTTCAATGACACCATCCTTCACCATTCCCTCAATCATGGTTTCCACTTCCTTTTCACGTGCTACCGGCAATCTCCTTGGCCGCTGACGGATAGGCAATTCTTCTCCTGTGTTTATTTTGTGTTGAACTAAACCAGTCTTCCCGATGTCAGCATCGTTTGACGAGAAAACATTGGCGTACTTGAGTAACATCTTCTTCGCCTTGACCATTTCATTTTGGGACAGAGCGCTGCGGCAGTCTTCTAAAAGTGTGGTCACTTTCGTTTGTGCATCCTTGCTGAGGGTCCCAGTCGATAGATATTGGCATCGACGCAACCAATCCACTTCCTCGCAAGTACCAAGTAGTGTGCCTTTTTCTATAATCTGTTCCTGATCACAAAGGTTCAGCACACGTACCCCTGAGATGTCGGTGGCTCTGACCAAAGTTCGTGCCACTTTCCATGGAAGGTCATTGTCTACCCTTTCCACGAGTACACAACGATGAGTTTGCCTAGGATTCCGAGGAAGACTAACTGGCACAATTGTTTCCGATCTCGGCGGAAGAACAATCTTCTTAAGGCTGTACACATTCCCTGGTAACGCCCCTTCCACGAAAAGTTCCTCTTGTCCACATTTCAAAACGCCTTGCTTGACGTCAATCTCGCAACAATTCTTCCTCATAAAGTCAAGGCCCAGGATGCAATCGTCCATTATATCGGCCACGATGACATTATGCAGGTAGATTCTGTTGCCTAGCTTCAACTCCATCTTCTTCTCTCCATAGACGGGTATGCGTTGACCGGTGGCTGTTACCAAATTAATGCGTTCTCGGTTGTATGCGGAGTCCCCAAGGGACCGACTTGTAAGTTGGGAACTGACAACCGTGCGAGAAGCTCCAGTATCTATGGTCAGCTTACACGGCGTTCCGTTGACCTCGCCCTTGATGATTAGGCTGTTCCCGTCATGGGTTTGTGTGATCGAAACCCTTGGGGCTCTTTGAACATCAGCCAGCACCCGCCCCGCAGTCCTGGCTATTACTCGTTTCCCTGCTGCTGTTGCTGGGCGGTGCTGTTAGCCGCACTGCCCTCTGGAGATCGGCCGTCTTCTCTTTCTGCAGTTCGCTTAGGGCAACTGGATCGAAGGTGGCCCCTTTCCCCACAGCCGTAGCACCTTGGGCTGTATCCTTTATTGCGGTCGCGAACTGTAGCCGCTGCAACCTCCCTGACGCGATGGGAACGATGATCCTGCCGCACAGCTTCCACCTCCAGTGCGTGGGCCAAGGCGTCCTTAAGCGTCCCGTGGTGCCCGAGCCTCACAGCAGCTCTCACTTCAAGGTCGCGGATGCCGTCGATGAATGCCTGCACCAGGTTTCCATCAATAAGCGCAGGTACGGACTGGTAAGCTTTACGAACCAGCTTCTCCACTTCAAGGGCCCACTGCTGCAGGTTTTCATTACTGCGTTGCACGCGATCCTTGAGCTGCGCACGAAACACGTGTTCCAGGTGAGCGTCGCCATACCGAGCCTCCAATGCCTCAAGGAGCTGCTCGTAAGTCACTTCCTTACCGAGAGCTTCCAGAACAGTTAAGGCCTGGTCGCGCAGGCCTAGGGTGAGGGCAGTCATGGCCTGACTTTTATTCCACCCGTTCGCCTTCATGACGGCCTCAAACTGGATTTTGTAGGCCGACCAGGAAGAAGTTCCATCGAACGGTGGCACTTTGAATCCACGTAGCGAAGGTGTTGTAGCTACGGGAGCTGCGATTCCATCACCAAGTTTGAGGTAATCCAGCGTTTTCTTCACATCAGCCATCACGGTTAGCTTCACGTCAGCCATCACGTTGTCAACCCGATTATTTACTTGGTCGATACGGGTTTCAGCTTCCGACAGGCGGTTGTCATATTGAGCAACCTTATCCTTCACCTCCTTCATGTCTTTCCCGAAGGTAGCGTGAAGGTCCTTCATAAGGAGCATCTGTTCTTCCTGGCGGCGCGCCTGCTCCTCCTGTTGTCGGGCCTGTTCCTCCTTATCACGCTGGAGCTGTTCTTCCAGCCGACGAGCCTGTTCCTCCTGTCGACGAGCCTGTTCCTCCTGTCGACGGGCCTGTTCCTCCTTATCACGCTGGAGCTGTTCTTCCAGCCGACGAGCCTGTTCCTCCTGTCGACGAGCCTGTTCCTCCTGTCGACGGGCCTGTTCCTCCTTATCCCGCTGGAGCTGTTCCTCCAACCGACGAGCCTGTTCCTCCTGTCGGCGGGCCTGCTCCTGCAGCATCATCATCAGAGCAGCCAAATCTGGTGCTGATGATGCTGGGGCAGCTGTGGACGGGCCGGCCTCCGAGGTCGGTAGCTGGCCTTCCGACCTCTGTGGCGTTGCTCCACCGAATCTCCTCTGGTCCGTCTCTTGCTGCCGTTGACTCCGGGTACGGGTACCCTCCGTGTCGTCTTTGGGCAAAACCGGCATAATCCTTGCTTCTGACACCAATTGTTACGAGCTTCGGGTTCGTGACAATAAAAACTGCCGATTTAATAACCAAAAATAACAATTTATTTTACAACACTAATTACAACTCAAAACACTAATTAAAAGAACACAATCACACTACTGATCACTCTTAATTCGCACTTGAAGATCGCTTAGATGTTTTCGCTCTTGTCGCTTTATCCAAACTGTGTCGGTCGTCGCGCATCCCGGCCTTATATAGTGCCGCAGATAGTTCGAGAACCTTCCATTGTAGAAACATCTAGAATGTTCGAGTACTTACCGGCCCCGACCGACTAGGTGTCGATAGTTCGAGAAAGTTCTACAAAGTTCTAGTATCGAATTTTCTAGAACGATCGTGACTCGACTAGTTCTGCTACTCGATACTAGATGGCGCTAGTGGTAACTAATGTCAACATGTACTAGGCATTAATTGTGGCGCGCAACACTATGATTCAAGAAAATCGGCTGAACCGATTTTCGCGTCGGCAGACGGTAATGAAAACGCCAAACATGAGGCTTATACCCAGCAATAATGAATGTATGCTATTGTAGAAAAGAAAACATACCTGCTGTTAACTGCCGTCCGCCGACGCGGCGACGTGAAGACGCTTGGATCAAAATATTTCTTACAACTTACATAAACTTAAAGGGCCAATAATTTTAGTTTTTAGAGGTTTTTGTTTGAGTCGGGGGTTTTTATTTTAACTGTTTAATTTAACCTTTTACCAGATATTTTTGGAACAGATCATAAATGTTAGTACGATATTGTTCTTCGTGTCCCTGGTAATATCACCAGAAATTCCTACTTTTTGTTTCTAGTGTAAATCATGCAATCCGCTATTATTTTGATTCGTGTGCATGTCAATCTTCTTCCAACATTGTCCTAAGGTCCTAACCAAATTTATTATCACAGGGGTGACCGTTGCGAAGAAACGAAAACTAGACACACGAAGAACAAAAGAAAAAGATGCAATAACAGCCCGGCAAGTGAGTCAAGACAAATCAGACTCGAAAGTTATCCGAACAACTCAAAACCGTATGTCCAAACCTGGCACTTATTTTAAAGATCCTAAAGGTGCGTACAGACTAGATGTAACATATTATATAACTTGTGTTTTATAACACGTCCACATTATGTAACCTTGTTAACATTGCAACATAAAACATTACTTTACACATTAGAATAACAATGCAATATAACAATGTTATATAACCATTGTCGTTTGTCGTTCTTCTCTTCAGTGCTATCCACAATGTCGACACGAGAGGATGTTTTGCTGGCAGCGGCAGCGAATGTTGTATTTTTAAATAACAAAAGAAAAACAAAAAAACGTAGATGCTGGGTTCGCCCTAGTTTATTGACCAGAGGGAAATACTGTAGCGAAACTATGGTGAATAACCTTATTCATGAAAATACGCTCTATGGAGAATTACGTGACAACAACGGGAATATTAAAAACTTTCTACGAATATTTAATTGATAATGTGGGCCCTAAAATAAAAAAGGAAGATACTGTATTCAGAAATTCCATATCAGTTACAGAACGTTTAGCCATCACATTGCGATTTATAGCCAGTGGGGATTCATATCAAAGCCTTGAGTATGTATTTAAAGTATCAAAACAGAGTATTTCTTCAATCGTACCAGAAGTGTGCACAGCAATAATAGACTCATTAAAACACGGGCATGGGCGACTAGAATCATTTCTATTTATTTTTTTTTTTTGACGTTCAAAAGTGCCTTTAATGTGCCTATTTGAAATAAATGATTTGACTTTGACTTTGACGAAATAATGGTAAGTACTTATTTCTTTATTAAAAACATGTTTGTTTTACAAAAAATCTGGATACTTTGAGGTAGTTAAACATCGATAAAAATTATGAATTATTTATTATCATTGCCTTGTGATTGTTGTACATTTAACAATTATGTCGTAATCTAGCGACACCAGAGTTGACAGATGTCAAAGTCAGCCATTATTTTTTTCTGTGTGTGATAGAAATTACTAAACTATATCGTCGTAATTTCTCACAGTATTTGTCATTTAGGTACCTACCTACTTAATTCTAAAATATTATCATACCTAAATAGATTTTTTTTGCCTCTGAAATGCCCGCTTCGTTTGTAGAGCGAAGCGAACCTTATTTTTATCTCTTAAAAATAATAGCAACTCGAATCCAAACCATTTTGTAGAAATTTCTTCTGCTCCTGCCCCCGATCGAGGCTTTTTTAGTTCTCTTTGAAACTGTCCAATTATGCTTCGCATCTTCTTTTCAACAACACTTTTTTCTGTATCGAACTTACTAGCCAAATCCATCCATGCGTCATGTTTTTGTTGCGATCCTTAAAAAGTTCACTTGTCGAATCCCACAATTCTCTTTTTTCTTTAAAGTGCTCAATCAGTAATGCAGTGTTCTCTTTGGTCCACTCCATCCATATTAAAAACCACAAAAAATTAACACGTCTACACCCGTCAAAGTCTATTTAAACACTGCCACCACCCCGCCACCCGCCGCTGCGCCCGAGCGTTTGAGTACACGTGAAACATTGTTGTACATATCAATAACATGTTATTATACATGTTTTATAACATTCAGTGTCCACATTATCTGAAACATGTAGCAATGTTGATGTTGCGTTTGTTGTTGTTGTTAACATGTTATGTTATATAGTCTGTACGCACCTTTACAAATGTAATCAGCGTAGCTTTAGTGAAAAGGGTGGTTTAACAAAATATTTTCGAGTACACATGACTGGTGACACACCTTATAAGTGTTATGTATGTCATGTACAGTCAACAAAGGAGTTAAGTATACAGGAGCGTCAGATATAGTTGAAGTTTACTAAGAAACCGATGGATGTTCTGGACTGAAATTTAATGTAATAAATGAGCTGTTTGTTTTCTATTAATAAACTAAAATTTTATTCGAGAATATCCATCGGTTTCTTAGTAAACTTCAACAATATCCGACGCTCCTGTATACTTAACTCCTTTGTTGACTGTACCTACCTACGTAATTTTACTAAAAAGTGTTCTTTAAAAAACCATATTCGTATCTATACGCACAGGTGAAAACCCTTACAAGTGTGATATTTGTGGGCATCAATTTAGTCGAGTCAGTAATTTAAACAAACATATTCGTATACACACTGGTGAAAAACCTCACAAGTGTAATGTATGTCAGCGTAGTCTTAGTGATAATGGTTCTTTAAAAAAACATATTCGTATACACACAGATGAAAAACCTTACAAGTGTGATATTTGTGGGTGTCGTTTTCGTCAAGTCAGTAGTTTAAAAAGACATATTCTAATACACACTGGTGAAAAACCTTATAAATGTGATATATCTCAATGTAGTTTCAATGCAAAGAAAAATTTAAAAGACCATATTCGTATACACACTGGTGAAAAACCTTATAAATGTGATGTATGTCAGCGTACTTTTAATCAGAAAACTCATTTAACATATCATATTCGATTACATATAAGTTTATTCTATGTAAGTTTTATCATTTAAAATAGGTGCACATACGTGGGACACTCAAAAAGATTTGCGAAAATAAAAATAAATATTCTTTATGTAAATATATTTTTATTAAATCTTTTCAAAGTACTCCCTACTAGCCTCTCTACCTACAAAGTTTCATGCGTCTGAACCAGTTTTCGAAACACTTTTTCCAGTCCGCAGCAGACACCTCGTTTACAGCCAGGGCCTCAAGTCTGCTATTACAATAGTGTCAGAATGGTCGAACATTGATTTCATAATTGTTGATTTTGACAAGTTTGGTAATCTACTAATACAGGTTGAAATTGAAAACATGCGACAAGCCGAAATGGGAGATTGTACTCATCATTATGCGTACAATCTCCCATTTCATTTTCGTATAATGGCGTCATTATGACTTTCCAGTGGTCAACCACTGACACTCCATTGAAAGAAATGGCATAGAATGGTAATCTCGTACATAATGACAAATGAATGACTGACTTAGGCGGTAATCTATAAATTTTGACAGTTCCTTTGATCAGTGACCTACCATTAGAACGTCATTGTAGATATAGGGTGACTGGTAATTAGTGACCGATACTTAAACACGTGATTTTACTCATCATTATGAACAACTTTTCATATGGGACCAAACCTGAAATTGTGAAAAAAAAACAGCTGTTCTCTACATTTTGACGAGTTAGACGAACATAAATGTAGGGAACAGCTGATTTTTTTTTCGCGATTTCAGGTTTGGTCCAATAGTAAAAGTTGTTCATAATGATGAGTAAAATCACGTGTTTAAGTATCGGTCACTAATTACCAGTCACCCTATATAGTTATTATACTCTTTGGTCATTGCTTTTAACCTTTTGAACGCCAGAGCAGAAACGCACGCGCGTGCCCTCCACGCCAAGCCACAATTTTAAATATTTAAGGTATACAAATTAAAACACACAAAAGTAATGATTTAATTGTTTTGATTTAATTTCGTGATAAAGTGCACCGCATTTTTTGTCACATATTTGTGTCGCTGGCGTACAGGGCACGCGCTTGCTTGTCACGTATATGTGACAACAATGGCGTTCAAAAGGTTAATTCGACACGACGAGTATCGTGTTTGTGGAAAATGACAATGTATTCACTACGAGTAAATATTCTCGAGCTAGCCAACGCAGTGGATGATAGAGAAATAAGATGGGCGGAATGCAGAAGACGTCGTCGAGCCCGTCGCTTGGCGAGAATGAACACGAACCCCTTTATTGATATTCCCGAGGCGGAATTTGTAAAAACGTTTCGACTTGGAAAGGACTCAGTAAGGGGGTTAATTGGAGAACTCATTCCCCTTATGGCCACACCGCGTCGAAACGATAGCGTATCGGCAGAAATGAAGGTGAGAAAACTGAATTTGACATTGATTTATTATTCTTTAGATAGAAACACAAAATACAGTTCGCGTCAAATAACTTTGCCCGCGCTCTGAAGTAGGCAACAAGTCACTGCGCAGTAGTTAATCCTATGAATACAACAGCAGCGCGGATTGGCGCGGCTAGGAAAGCGCCTAGCTTCAGAGCGGCAAAGTTATTTGACGCGAACTGTAAGTAGATTAACCTTTTGACCGCCACACGTCAAAAAATCAAAAATGTGCCCTCGGCGTCAGTCTGTCATGTAGTCGAACCGTGGCGTGCTGGGCACATTTTGGTTTGTCATCTATACATGACTGTCGCGGTCAAAAGGTTATTGTTATGTTTTTTATTGCAGATTCTAATAGCACTTGCATTTTATGCATCAGGATCTTACCAAAATTTGATTGGACAGAGTACCCTCCTTAATGTTTCACAAATTACTGTATCAAGAGCAATTAATGAAGTAACAGAGGCAATAAATAAAATATACCACAAATATATTAAATGGCCTACACGATGTGATGAAAGGAATATTATAAAGGCTAAGTGAGAAATGAAATATACCCTGATTGTTTTGTTTGTATTGCCTGTTAAACATAACCAGAATTATTTAGTTACTAAATACTTTTCAGGTTCTATCATAAATTTGAATTTCCTGGCGTCCTGGGTTGTATTGATGGGACACATGTAGCAATATTAAGGCCGCACATACACGAGGAACAGTATTATAACAGAAAGGGCTTCCATTCCCTTAATATCATGATAGTAAGTATTCGGTAGAAAGTAGAAATGTCTACCTTTTTTAGGGTTCCGTACCCAAAGGGTAAAAACGGAACCCTATTACTAAGACTTCGCTGTCTGTCCGTCCGTCCGTCCGTCTGTCTGTCACCAGGCTGTATCTCAAGAACCGCGGTAGCTAGACAGTTGAAATTTTCACAAATTATGTATATCTGTTACCGCTATAACAACAAATACTAAAAACAGAATAAAATAAATATTTAAGGGGGGCTCCCATACAACAAACGCGATTGTTTTGCCCTTTTTTGCTCGATATCAATAATGGCAACAGGTGAAATATTCACAAAATACTCAGTTGTACTGTTGTTTTACTTTAATAATACTTAAATAATAAAATTAAAATAAAATAAATATTAAGGGGGGCTCCCATACAACAAACGTGTTTTTTTCGGCGTTTTTGCCTTGTGGTACGGAACCCTTCGTGTGCGAGTCCGACTCGCACTTGGCCAGTTTTTTTTTTCTCGGGGGTAAACCTTCAAAGGGCACCCGACCTCCGCGGAGGGAGGTCGGGGAGTGTGGGATTTTTACCTCACTAAAACCACCCCGGTGATCGCCATCAGCACATAGGGGTGGTCCCGGTTCCTTTTAAAATACCAATTCTGGAACCCCCCCCCCCCCGTGCAGCGCCTGTAAGGCATGTCTACCTTATACAATAATAACTATATGTATTTATTATTTAATTCATTTACAGATTTGCGATGCTGATTTAAATATTTTATGTGTGGACGCAAGCAACCCAGGCTCCGCTCATGATTGCACTGTATGGCAGAGTCATCCACTCAGTCACCACTTACAACAAATTACAGAAAATACTAATGAACAAGTATTTTTATTAGGTACCTACCTATTACAATATTTATTGATGAATTTTATGACCTTTCTTTTGTTTTCTGTTTTCCTTCTTAGTTAGTTTTAATCATGATCTGGCAGTTTGAGTAATTTACACGACCTCCCCAAATGTCCTTTCTTTGGTATTGTTCGTCGAATCGTTGAGCTCCTCAAGTTCTGAGTTGAGCTGCACGATTTTTGACAAATGCGTGCACCGATTGGACAGATCCGCTCAATCTGTGTGGTTCTTTCCTCAAAAAACCATTTCAGACACCAATCTAACATGGTCTTCACACGATCTGACCAAGATTTTGTCTGGACTTTTAAAGAGACTGTGACCTCTGAGTTTGTTTCGGCCTTTCTTCTCAGAATATTCAGATAGGAAACGCCGACCTCATCTAGTTTAAAAAATGTAATTGACGTGTAAAAGTGTTTGTACAAACCTACTTACAGAAAATAAATCATTTATCATGTTCATGTGTTAATGTTTATTGGAAAAATAATTATAATTTGCAGGTGACAGCGGGTACCCACTAAGTAAAACAATGATCACTCCAATCCTCAATACTGTAGAAGGGACACCACAACATAATTATTCTGTGAAACATGTGACCGCACACAATACAGTGGAGCGTTGCATCGGCGTATTGAAAACACGTTTCAGGTAAAGAGCATTTCTAGGTAATTGTTTTACATAGGTACCCAATAACAGTGACTATTTTTATATTGAATGATTTCTTATTTTAGAAATTTAGATGCAATAGTTCTTGTATACATATACGTCAAGAACAGTTATATAAATGTTAAACTCAAACTCAAAGCATTTATTTCAATTAAACCTTGTACAGGCACTTTTGAATTGTCAAAATTAAATAATCTGTCAGTTAGTCAGAAAGTTGAAGCTAGTTGCCCATTCCAAAGCGTAGATCTCTATGGAGAAGAACGGGCAAGAAACTCCATGGACACTCTTTTAAATCAAGATATTACAAAATCCTGGGTACATTATTCTTGTTGCTTCTATATGTGAGAACAATGTAAAAAAGACACAAATGAAGAAACAATTCAAGACATAAGATTAAAAAATAAGCCTTGGCAGTTAAGAGCCTATACTACCTCAAATGGCTTAGCATGATCCTCCGTTATGTCGAAAATACTGCAGCATTAATTTTGAAATAAATATATGCTAAAGTTGGGGATTAATGTAAGGTCTTATGTTAGACGAAAACACGATTCCATAAAATTTTCTCGATAGAAAAAAATTCCAAAGTTACCTCCAAACCGAACAATAAACCGCTGGTATTCAAAAAATACTTCAAATTCGATCATGTAACTGTGCATACTAACTGAACTAACTATAAAGCAGGTCTTATGTTAGTTAGTTTTTTTGAATTACCTTTATTTTCAACGTAAAAAGCAAATACCTAAACTATTGGCGCTGCCTTCCGCCCAGCACCGCACCCTGTCTCGCTCTCACACAGTCCGCGAGCAGTATCGTGCGAGCGAGATAAAGAGTGACTTTTAGCTGGGGTTAGGCTCTTAAGACGTTTAGTTAAATGGGGTTGTATACAGGATGTTAATGAATTAACCCAAAACCTCTTAAGAGGTCATTGTACTCATCATTATGAACAACTTTTACTATGGGACCAAACCAGAATAGAATAGAAATACTCTTTATTATGTACACCAAATAAATTACAGACATAAAAATAGAAACTGTACATAGGGTGACACAATGGGCGGTCTTATCGCTAAAAGCGATCTTTTAAAGACAACCTTTGGATGGATTAAAAAGGGGAAGGACAGACAAATACTGTAGGTAGTCAGACAGACAAATATTTTGACGAGTTATACGAACATAAATGTAGGGAACAGCCGATTTTTTTTTCGCGATTTCCGGTTTGGTCCCGTAGTAAAAGTTGTTCATAATGATGTCAATCTTTTACCAATAACCCTGTATAAGTAAATTGATTTTTCGCAGGTGTTTGCTAGCAGCACGCGCTTTACATTATAATCCAACAACTGCAGGGAAGATTGTAAATGCATGTTGCATATTGCACAATATTGCAAACGTGGCAAGAGCACCATTGCCACTTGATGAAGTTTATGCAGAAGCACTTTGCTTGCAGCAGGTATGTGATTTCTATTCTACTAGGTATTTTGGAATATACTTAATGAAGTTGGAATTTTAAAGAATACTGCTATGTTAAAAAATCAACATTTAAATAACTCTTTAATTCTCCTAAACTAAATATTTATTTAATAATATTAAACTTGACTTTGAAGCCAATTGAAAAATCTGAAACCACACTAATATTATAAAAGCGAAAGTTTGTGAGTGTGTGTGTGTGTTTATATGTTTGTAACTTCTTCACGCTCAAACGGCTGGACCAATTTTGAAAAAAAATTGGTATGGAGGTAGCTGACACCCTGGATTAACATATAGGCTACTTTTTGTCCCGATATTCCCACGGGGCCGACATTTACGCGGGTAAAACCGCGGGGCGCAGCTAGTAAAAACAATAATAGTCATATCATTACTAAACTAATCAGTCTTTTAATTTAGGAGGAAAATAATGATGCAGCACCTAATAATCAAGACCATGGAAGGGTGAATCGGGATCTTCTTGAAGGTCGCGCACTGCAGCAGGCTCTTGTTGACAGACTGTTTAGAAATACATAAATTAAATTAGCAGGTATGTAATGTAATCCCACCTCACAGCAAAAGAGTGGAACTCTTTAGAGACTCTCTCTTTTTCTCTCTTTTTGACTCTTTTCTCTCTCTTTTTTTCTTTTCTCTTTTTATTTCTCTTTTTCTCTGTTTCTTTCTGTCTTTTTTTTCTCTTGAGTATTCTATTCTTCTATTCTCTTTACCTGCGTCTGTGTTTCCGAGCTCATACAACCCGAATCTCTTCAAAGTAAGAGTGAACATGCTTCTTCTGGGTAAGCTCACTCCATCGTCGACTTTGTCTCTGTCACCTCTGACCTAGACAGAGTCAAGAGCAAACCTATTTCAAATAATTAAAAAAAACCTCAATATTCTAATGAAGTACGAAAATGCTCTAATTTTATTATTAAAATGATTTAACTCTTTGTTACAGATCCACAGTATTGCACAAAATATGATTTTAAATAAATTAATACTCTTTTTTTTAAACACTCGTTTCATTTAATCATTTATCATTCAAGCCATTTGGAATCCACTGCTGGACATAGGCTCCTCCTAAAATAGATTTCATTTAGCTTTTACAATTAATTACCCCCCTCCCCCTGGTCAGCAAAGGTAAGCAAAGCTCTCACCCACCATGCTTACGTAAACATGGTACATGCATTTTTCAATGTGTTCTGGTTTCTTTATTGATTCATGTGCAGCAGTTCCCAAGCAAGTCCCAGTAGAATCCCTGAAAATGCGTTTCGTTTTCAAGCATAGCCAAATAGTGTTGCCTTAATTATTTGTTCAAATCAAAATCGACGAAATTTTGTAGAAAATCCGAAAAAGCAAAAAAAAATTACTGCTGACGTAATCACCTTTCAGACCCCCCCATCCCCCATGTCATCAAAAATAAGCAAAGCAAAGACCCCCGCGCCCCCCTGTAGTGCTTACGTAATACTTGAATGGCCCCTTGCCTACTTCAAAACTTTAGTCAGACTCTGAATTTTAAGACATTATGATTCTGCGGAGTTTCTGTGAAAACAAAATTAACTTTAAGTATTACAAAAGTTGCAACTTCGTATAAAGTATGACCAGCAGATTCCGAAGCTTCTTTCACATGTGCCGAAAATGCATCCGTTATAGTTTTAGGTGATGAGAGGAGCTAAAACTAATACAAATGAAGTGTGGTCCTGGGTTCGATTCCCAGTTCGGGCAGTGTTAACGGGTTTTGCCATTAGGATTGTGTAACCTAGTGCTTAGTAGGGTCACTATCGGAAAGACCTTTTCGCTGAAAGACAATTCACGTTGCATGACATGAAAGCAAGTTACCTAGATAGCTGAAAGA
Organism: Oligia strigilis; assembly: GCA_951800025.1. Lineage (NCBI taxonomy): Eukaryota > Metazoa > Arthropoda > Insecta > Lepidoptera > Noctuidae > Oligia > Oligia strigilis. The sequence goes on from OX637569.1 coordinate 1,904,787, forward strand.
CAATTCAGCTACATGACATAAAAGCAGAGTGCTCAGTCAGCAGAGAGTCAACTCAGCTGGACGACATAAAAGCAGAATGAGCTAGTAGCAAAACGTCTGGAATTGCAAATAGTCCGTATGATTAGAATACCTTATTAGCTGGAAGTCAAATTAGTAGGATGACAAAAACTCAGAATGAGCTAGTAGCGAAAACGTCTGGAAAAGAAAATAGTCTGAATCGTATGTCAACTACCCCTCTCTATCAGAATGACATTTTCGCTGAAAGACAATTCACGCTGGATGACATGAAAGCAAGGTGCCCAGATAGCCGAAAGACATTTTCGCCCATTGTACCGGCAACTGGCAACTTTACCATGGGAATTCTGATAGAGACCCGATGGGTTGACTGTCACTCTACTCATAGTCATCCAAGTGTAGATGAATTATTATCAGAGTTAAATGAAACTGTAATGTTTATTTTTCCGTAAAATATTTTATTTTTGACACTACCTACAAACAAAACTACTCGTTATATTGAAACAAAACAAATAGACCACAGATTTTTATGACACCAATGATAAAATAGTGATTTAAGAGTAAACTAGTCGCGAGCTCGAACTCACTGGTGGTCATGGCCAAAAAGCACGCTGTCTCACCTGGCGTCGTGTCTGACAGAACTAGTATCAGTGATAGCAGTTAGACGCTAGTCTACACGAACAACGTCTAGTTCTCACGCACAGAAACACCGTTCCGAACTGATAGGCGTGTAAAAAAATTCGAAAAGTGCTTCGGAAAATCGAGTTTTATGAAAAAACTACTGCATAAATCAATTACAAATAAAGTTTATTGAACTCTTCGATAACTGAGCTTTGTCGGTACGGACTTGGTTTTGAAGATTTTACAGTTCGGTTGGAGTGTAGCCTTAGGGGCACTATGGCGCGAGGACAGAAAATTTTACGAAAATTCTTTTTTTTTTTCGGAAATCGGAATTTTTTTTTTGCAGTTTCGGGTTAACCTTGACCATAGAAACTATTTAGGGTCTGAGAAGCATGGCCCTACGACGCACCGTTTCCGAATTGTGGGCCTCCGAATTTTATTCTATTTTATATAAAACGCTATATTTCCAAACTGGTGGCTCGGAAAGAAATTGCTGCTCTAGTCGAAAACCATGAGATGGTGTAAAAAGATGGGTTTTTTTACACCATGTAAAAAAACCCGAGAAATATTGAGAAAAAAAAAAATTGCAAGAATTTTCTCTCGGTCGATCTTTCAGCTTGAGTATTCTTAGGGGCAGAGGACTTAGTAAAATTTTCGGAGATATTTTTGTAACAGATTTCTGTCATTTTTTTTTTGCAGCACCTTATTAACCTTGTCCATAGAGACCATTTAGGTTCTGAGAAGCATGGCCCTACGACGCACCGTTTCCGAATTGTGGGCAGCTAGTATAAAATAAAATATATTTCGGAGGCCCACAATTCGGAAACGGTGCGTCGTAGTGCCATGCTTCTCAGAACCTAAATGGTCTCTATGGACAAGGTTAATAAGGTGCTGCAAAAAAAATGGCAGAAATCTGTTAAAAAAAATTTTAGGATACTCGAATGCAAAATATGGTACTACAAAATATTGTTTGACAACAATAATGATTGTTGTCAAACAATCATATATCAACAAAGTCTGCATCGGGCATTTAGCGTTCATGTCTGTTTAGTAACTATGGTATTTTAATTAAGATCCAGACGTTTTTCTACTAAGGCGTTTAGCGTTCATGTCTATTATGTAACTATGGCATTTTAAAATCCAGACGTTTTACTACTAAGGCGTTTTGCATTCATGTCTATTTAGTAACTATGGTGTTTTAATATCAACACGATTTGCTACTAGAGTATTTTGAATTACGACATTTTAAGATCCAGACGTTTTGCTACTAAGGCGTTTAGCGTTAATGTCTATTTAGTAACCATGGCGATTTAATATTAAGACGTTCAGGCGATGTGGTCATTTTGCAACGTGGATATTCTGATAGTGACCCGCTTAGTATAGTATAGAGTTACAATCAAGATGTCAAATTCTGGCCAATGTACCTACTACTACTGATGGATGTGAGCCTACACCTAACAGTTACTTTACTCTTTGCACCTAACACAAGCTTTTAAGCTTAGCTGGAGACCCGTTATATTCATTTTTATTGTATTGTATTTAATGCTCCCTAATACTTAGGCTGGGCGCATACTCTCGGTTTCCTGATTAGGAATTCAGATTCGGAATTCCGTGAGATTAGCGCAGACGTTCGGTTTTTTGTATTAGGAATTTATACCAGACACCAGAGTCAGTTCGAATAGAGACGTTTCTGTGAAAGCACAAATGGACGACGAGGATGAATTGATTGCTATTGCACTTTTACTGGCGCTAGACATGAAGAAGAAGAGAAAACGTCGTTACTGGGTACATCCGTTGAACACTCAGAGATTAACGGACAGTCAATACTATCTCAAAAGAGCAAAGTTACGAGCACACCCAGAAGAATTCTTCAAATATTACAGGATGTCCATAAAATCTTTGATGAGCTTCATAACGGCATACGAGATAAAATAAAAAAGCAAAGTACTTGCATGGTCTCACACATTTTGTTCTAGCAAAATCGTAAGAACACGCACGTCCATTCGCCACTTCGTTCGTGTGCGGCGAACGATACGAAATGTACAGACGCCAGCACATCAAGTTACTACAATCCGTCAGATTTTTTAAATAGATTTTCGACTTTATTGCTAAAGCATAAGGTTCAAGGTTGATTGGGAAAATCTGACAGTTTCGGGTAGGTTGACCTGCTGGCGTCTGTACGTGAGCACTGCGTTCGGGGTGACGGACGTCATTAGGTTTTTTTCCGTTCTTACGTTACGACCCGTCCGCACGGAATAAATTCCGAAACGAACGTTAGGTTTTTTTCCGTTCGGAAATAGTAAGGACGTGTGCGCCTTGTTGAACATTTTGTATGTAAATGAAGCATTCAGGTTTCCGAATCTGAATTCCTGATCCGGAAACCGAATCAGGAAACCGAGCGTATGCGCCCAGCCTTGTCTATGTCTATGTTAAGGGTTTGGTTTCCGCACTTAGTCCTTCAGTGGACCATTGTGCGTGGGCCATGGCGGCCGTCGGTGGTTATTCCAACCAGCCCACCTCCCTCCAGAAGCTGATCAAATCTCCTGGTCTGTTGAGAACATCTGTGTACGATCTGGGTGTCCCGAGGGTTTCTGACCTTATCTGGGTGACGCCTGTGCACTCAAAGAGCACATGCGCAATGGTTTCATCAGCCTCCATGCAAGCCCTGCACAGAGGACTGTCTGTTATGCCTAATGTGTAAAAGTGTTTATTTAGTGAGCAGTGTCCCGTGATGGTCCCCGTCACCAGGCGCAGGCCTTTCCTGTCCAGTCGTAGTAGGCGCCTGGTTAGCCTGCCATTCAATGACGGCATGGCTTCTTTGGACTGCCTGCAGAAGATTAGCATGGCCCCTGCGCCCAGCCTTATTGTGGGTATGTTTGTGATGATGATGACACAATGAGTAGAAGTTCCGATTTTGGGTGAAACCATTTCATAAAGGTGAATTACCTGTAAATCAACAGTAATTAGTAATTACCTTTTTTTGCACACAGTGGCCTATTAGGTCCACCCACAGATATAGATAGACATAGATAACGCAAGTATCACGATCTGTATGAAAACCAAGCGTGCCATTTTTTGACTACCTACTATGACGTCACAAGCACTATTTAGTGATGGGAAAATCAAATCGATTTAAGGATTAGCCGCGTGCGTCACCCGTCTCGCCCCACACCCCGCCTAGCGCCAGCGCTCACCCAGCCCAGCAGTACGTTGAGTGTTCGTAGGGAGAGGATGCGTGTTCGAGCGCTCGCGTTCCGTCAACGTGCTAGTTTTTGGATACATTTGCCATAATTTCAAGTAAGTTTATCAGTATAAACACGTAAAATAATATTCGATTGAAACACCTTCAATGTAATTCTAGTGTTTACAAAAAGCAACGGGAGTCTACCCTTTTTCATCTCTTTCTCTCACTCAAAGATTTGCTGGGTGAAAACTCAATTTTGAATAAAGTTCGCCTTTGTATATACCATTTTTCAATTACTGTACGAATAATAGTATTCGTAGTTTAGTAAGAATTATTAGAATTGTTTAAATCGATTTATTAATCGATTTTGAGACAGAGTAATGAGACAGACAGAGGAATGAGATATACAGAGGAATGAGATAAACAGAGAAAAAAAATACCTAATCATCTTAGTAGGCAGTTAGGGATTTATATTTTTGCAAAATTGTTAGTATTTCTCTAATTTTCTTGTAATTGTTGTAGACTGTCGTCGCCGTCGACTGTGTGCCGTCGCCTCAATCCATTTTTCTTTCAAATTGGGTTCATGTGGAAAACTTAAATAATCACGAAACATTACGATTATTTATTAAAATTGTCTATATATTAAGTACCTATAAAATACAAAATCATTCCTCTGTTTCCAAAATCGATTCTTGAGAATCGATTGGTGTTGCATAGCATGAACAGCACTAATCGCTAAAATGGACAGAAAAATGATAAAAGCGCCTGTACTACGAAACCGAAGCTATATATACGATAGTATCACTTGTTTCGATATCCATCATCTGTAAAACAAAACATCGCATCAACCGCTCCAAGTAAAAGCAGCAATGTAATACGAATATGCATCTTACTTTTGACGACCTATGTTTTTCTCAAATTTAGTATTACCAGATATGACTGTGCGTATTAGATTCAAATAATTGATTTTAAAATTTATTACGCATAATATTAATCACAAAATGACTTACCGATGGAAGGAAACGTTTACTTTATTTTTTCTCACCAGAATTGAACTGTTTTTACAATTTATAACAGCACAATTAACCATTTTAAGTTTTTTAACTGACGTCCGACTAGCGCGGCCACACCGATGCGACTGAGCGCGAAAGTGGCGGCTTATGATTCTGCATCATAAGCTGGGCACGCGAAGTAGTTGCTTTTGCGTTATCTATGTCTATCTATATCTGTGGGTCCACCATTTTTTCTGTGGTGGAGCTCAGTCGATCAATGGCCACAGCTAAATTGTTGATGGCCTGAGCATGTTTTAATGTCGCCTCGGCGTTCCTGGCTTCAATAGCGTGCAGCTTCGAGAGACCCACGACACAGGAGAAATTCCTAGTGTGGGGCAAAGTTTAAAAAAAAAAAAAAAAAATATGTTACTTAGCTCATAATATTTCCGTATGGCATGGGATATGACCAGCCTATCCTATCCTTGTCTGTAAATGTTTTGTTCTCATTCTGATGAGAAAAGAACACGATAAGTATACCTACTCGGATTTTTTACTGTTTTCAGGGTACTTTCTTGAATACCCTGGAACTTTAAATAAATGCTATACTTCTTGCTGCAGTCTTCATCAGAGTCAGAAGAAGTATCCACTGATGCTCAATCGTCAGGGGGCTCCGCTTTTTTCCGCTTCTTGCTTCCCCCCATCTTCAAATCACTATTTACAACTATTAACACTAACTATAGGTTTAATATTTCTAATTCTTCCCAAAATATACTATACAAAGAAATATACAGTATTAATGTTTTATTAGAAAACGATTTCAATTTTGGCGCCTTGTTCATTTCAAGGTTTCCGCGCTTTTTTTACGTGAGCGCTGTGACCACAGATCACTATACTCTAAATTCGGAATGCGGCCTAAAACACAATTGTCAAATTGTCAATGTCAACTGTCAAGCCTCCCTCGTTATTTGTACGCTTCAACGCAACATTTATTTATTAATATCTTATTATCTGATACTTTTTGAGTTAAAAGATGGAAAAACTGCCAATGTGTAGAATATGTTTAGCGGAAAATGTCCGCATGTATAAAGTGGTCAACAGGAAATTGCACGAACTTTATGAGAAGCTGACTAATATTCCAGTAAGTTGATCTTTTTAATAAGAGTTAGGTAAACAACCTGATAGGTTTTGAATGCCTCTCCTACACGAAGATTCAGGCTCTATTGCCACTGAAAACAACATGAGGAAACATGGACTTCTGCCTTGAGCATGAGTCTCAATCAATGCTCGTGCCTTCTCTGTAAGATGCACAGTAAAAGCATTAAGGACCACCAACTGTTGGCTTGGAGAGCATTACTATATAAAATAGAAGTATTTTCTTCATAAAAACAAAATAGTGTAATTCAAATTTGGTTGCAGTTTGTAACTGAAGACAGTAGACCGATTCTTGCTTGCTTCATCTGCAGCACTAAACTAAAGCAATGCTACCGATTACTGAGACAATGTCAGGAAGCCGAAGAGTTGTTCGCTCAGATGATCAATGAGGATTATGAGGTGAGGTATTGTTCTGCAGCCATTTATTTTCATGATCTTTTGTGTCTGGATTTCTCTCCAACTATACCACGAGTGTAGTGGCCGCACAGTGGTGTTGGTCCCTATTTAATGAGTTGTGAGTTTGATGGAACACAGGCAGGCACTTTGTGTATTTTATTTCATCACCACTGTTCTCAAAACCATGAATGAAAACATTGTGAGGAAACCGGAATGTCCCAGAACTAACACAAGTCCATTGCGTGTTGATGGATGTCATAAGTCTTTAAATTGTTTTAAAGACTTCTGACATCCATCAACACGCAATGGACTTGTGTGGTGGAATTTGGCCCACTCCCTCTCACTGAGAGGAGGCCTGTGTCCCAGTAGTAAGATGATGATGATGATGATGATGGGACTCCCTTTTCCGCACCTAGACTCTCTTTCGGTCCGTTGTGCGTGGGGATTCTGGCTAACAGAGCCAGCCTAGTAGTAAGTAGTAAGAACATTATAGGCTGATTATCCGTCTAGTGTTGAATGTCTATACGTATGCTTTTGTCAATTGGAGGTTTTACATTTAAATACTCCACATAATTCTGCTACAACTTCGAAAGAAACATGTTTTGGCTGTTTGATATTGGTCCTCTCTCATGTCAGTGCAAGCTATGTAACAATACCTTGTACAGTGGTCAGTGAGGTTGGTACACTGACCAGTATTATACAAGTACGCTGGACTGCATACTATCAATGACAGAATGAAGACATTTGATTTTCGCCATTTTGGCGCTGGGATAAGTATATCCTTCGATAAAAAAAATCTTTTATGAACTTTATCAATCACTAGCTTCCGCCCGCGACTTCGTACGCGGATCCTGTTGCTTATACCACCGACAACGGGGTCGTCAAAATCGAAGATCTGAAACGTCTGATGTCGAATTCTAAGAGCCCGGGGACGGGAAAACAGCGTGATGCGCGAGACGATTCGAGACTTTTCAGATCTTTCATTTTTGTAAGTCAACAGGAAATGCCCATCAGACTAAACAACTTTTGCTAAGACGTCATTCCTATATGTTATAGTGTCGCTGGGCTTTGGAGTTCCACAACAGGTGTTCCAGATCTTCAAATTTATTCTCACAGCAGAAAATGCTCTTCACATGGAATATTTTTTGCTATGGCACCATTTTTCTATCTCTCATACTTTAGCTGATCTGTTGTGGTTCTGCATAAGGTGTTCCATTTTCCAAAATAAATTAGTGATAGTTTGTTGATTTACAGAAACACTCAAAAGATGCGTCTCATACTGTACATACTATAGCTTAGATCCTCAATCATTATAACCACTGAGAGTAATTTATATTACTTAAGAGAAAAATATCTAATCACCCCTGTTATTTTTATGGTTAATTTTTAAAGTAATAGAATAATTGCTCTGCATAGGTTAACCGAAAATTCATTAGGTAGGTCGCGGTCAGATCGCAAGCTATAAGCTAGTGGATAGTGTCTATGTGTAGTATAATGAAAAAGGTTTGTGCTTGTGTGGGACTGTGATCACCAGCATGTTTTAAAAATATAATCATCATCTTTTTACAGCCCAATCCTTTAATAAACCAAGACCACTTTGAGTTTTACAGTGGGTTTATTAAATCTCCAACAGAGAACATAAGTATAGTTGATGTTGTTCAAACAGAAAGCATTGCTGTTAAAGAAGAATTGCCAGCCGTTTGTGAAAGTTTTTATGTTATTATTGAGCCAAAGGAAGAACATCAAAGTGATGGTATGTTTTTAAGAACTAAAGTAATATTATCACTAAATAATATCTCAAAACACAATAAGACATGATCTAATTTTTTCGTATTGATTAAAAACTGTTTTGAACTACTTCATACTTTTGGCAGTGATAACTTTAATTCAACATAATGGTAACCACATTATGTTGTGAAATAAAACATATAATATAATAATAATAATATTTATTTGCAAAAAACATGATATTAAAGGATGTTACAATACAAGATGAGAACAAACTTGTTTTGCTTAATATTAAAGCATGCAAAATTATAGTAAGTATCAACAAGTATCAGTTTATGCTCGAGAAAATCTTTAACACTATAAAAACTATGTTTATATTAATAATAAACAAGTAACACTCTTGTCTCTTTATTTACTTACAGAGCTAGAACCGGAAAATTTTAACAATAGCTGTCTAGATGTAGCAGATTTACCACCACAACATTCCGAATCAGATTTAGAAGATGATGTACCTTTAATGGAGTTTAAAACTGAAGTGGTAGAAGAACAAGAAGTATCCAAGAAGAAACGAAGAGCCAGGGAGACAATAAGTAAGTTTTAGTTGGTTAATATATTGTACAACTAGATATGGAACTTGAGGCAGTTTTTGAGCACATTTATGATCCGTACGATGTCCAATGTCCAAGAGAAGCTCCGCACCACTCTGTAGCGCTCTCGTAGACTCCCACGAACTCTGCTAAATTCTGTCAAGGGCGCCTGGTGCTGGCGTCCCAAATTATCAAACGAATGACTGACGTACTTCCGACACATTCAACTATTTAAATACTTTAAACACAAAACTTAACTGTAGAATACATCATTTAAATCGCTGGTATACTTACAGGTGTCACCAGAACTTCCTCCTTTTCAGTCATGCAAATAATAATAATTAAGGCGAAAGCGCCAGGGCAGCCCGCGAAATTCAATTTTTTTTAGGTTTTTTGCAATTTGCTGGTCAGTATTAAGTTGTACGTTGATTAAAATATGATTCGCGGCCGTAACAAATATGTATTTACAGAATTATAATCATTAAAGTCATCAACACAACTCTCTAAGACCATGTAATCCCCAAGAGAAGAAGATCTTGACATTTGGGGATTACATGGTCTTAGAGAGTTGTGTTTATGACTTTAATTAGGTACTATAATTCTGTAAATACATATTTGTTACGACCGCGAATCATATTTTAATCAACGTACAACTTAAACTTACCTCCAAACCGAACAATAAACCGCTGGTATTCAAAAAATACTTCAAATTAGGTCATGAAACTTTGCATACTAACTGAACTAACTATAAAGCAGGTCTTATGTTAGTTTTTTTTTAATTACCTTTATTTTCACCGTAAAAAGCAAATACCTAAACTATTGGCGCTGCCTCCCGCCCAGCACCGCACTCTGTCTCGCTGTCACATAGTCCGCGAGCAGTATCGTGCGAGCGAGATAAAGAGTGACTTTTAGCTGAGGTAGTATAGGCTCTTTAAACTAGCATATTTTTAATTTTTAAAACGTGTTTAAGTTTTTTGAATTAAATAAATAAATATTTATTATTCATTATTATTGTTCAGTCAATATATTGATCCATTTATCTTGGATCGGACAGTTTGTGCGGGAAGCAATCATCCTGAGGATGCTATTGCTAGTGTCTCTCACTCGTCTTAATAAAGAAGCAACTTTTTTAGGGTTCCGTAGCCAAATGGCAAAAACGGAACCCTTATGGATTCGTCATGTCTGTCTGTCTGTCCGTCCGTATGTCGCAGCCACTTTTTTCCGAAACTATAAGAACTACACAGTTGAAACTTGGTAAGTAGATGTATTCTGTGAACCGCATTAAGATTTTCACAAAAAAAATAGAAAAAACCAATAAATTATGGGGGTTCCCCATACTTAGAACTGAAACTCAATTTTTTTTTTTCATCAAACCCGTACGTGTGAGGTATTATGGATAGGTCTTCAAAAATGATATTGAGGTTTCTAATATCATTTTTTTTCTAAACTGAATAGTTTGCGCGAGAGACACTTCCAAAGTGCTAAAATGTGTGTCCCCCCCCCCTGTAACTTCTAAAATAAGAGAATGATAAAACTAAAAAAAATATATGATGTACATTATCATGTAAACTTCCACCGAAAATTGGATTGAACGAGATCTAGTAAGTAGCTCGCCGGTGAAAATTTAAAAACATGATGGTACGGAACCCTCGGTGCGCGAGTCCGACTCGCTCTTGCCCGGTTTTCTTTTCGTATTCGCTTGATAGCCATCCGTTCGAGCTTCTGCAATCATTAGCGACGCACTGCAATATAGGCAGCCGCATCAGCATCCTGAAGATGTTGTTATATTGAACGCGCAGGACACAGGCCGCCTGACGGGTATGATTTACCCATAGACTGCTCGCGTAAAACGATTGACAGTATGCTTTAACCTTTTAACCGCTTACGCCGCCGGATTAATCTGACAAATATTTTCGTGCCCATTTCGCCAAAGTCGTATATTTACGACCAAAACCACAGCTCATTTAATCTGCTTTTTTATTTAATTAAGCTGTATTCTATCAGGTATTTATTTTTCGATTTACTGTGCCGGGCCCTGGGGGCACGACAACTGACATGCAGTCGGGCGGTTAAAAGGTTTAAACAAAGTGATTTTTACTGGAATGTAACAGCGAGCGAATCTACGGGCAATCATGTTCCCTCGAACCGCCAATGCCCTGCGCTCGCCAGATCCGCGTCATCGGACAAATCATCCGTCACAATGTGCCCTAAATACATAAAACTGGTCACTCTCTGCAGTTCCTCACCGTACAGATTGAAAAGCAGAACTTTGCGTTTCACTATATTATACGTCAGTCCATGTTCCACATATTGCTAACATTTTACGAATAGCACCCACCAATGGTCCCAGCAGCACCATATCGTCCGCGTAGCTAATATTATTGACGCATACACTATCGCTATGACAAACGGTATTGAGTGCTGCTGAGCTCACCTATAAGGTCGTTTATGTACAAGTTAAATAACAAAGGAGAGGTCTCTAACGCGGCACTCCATGCCATATGGCTCGGACAAGGCTCTTGCCCATCTCATCTGGTTCCGCTGGCCGCGTTACCAATCTTGCAACAGTGATATAACTTCTACCGGTACCCCCGTCCTGCCCAGTTTGTCGCAATAGCGCTGTTATTTTGATTCGTGTGCAAGTCAATCTCCTAACATTGTACTTACCAGATTTATAATCACAGGGACGACCGTTGCGAAGAAACCGAAACTAGACACACAAAGAAGAAAACCAGAAGTATCAATATCAACCGAGCAAATGAAAAAAGAAAAATCAGACTCTAAAGTTCTCCAGACAACTCGAAAACGTACCTTCAAACCTGGCACTTATTTCAAAGAGCCTTACAAATGTGATCAGCGTAATTTAAATCAAGTAAAAAAAGATGTACAACATACTCGTACACAAATTGGTGAAAAAACCAAATGTGGTGTATGTCATCGTAGTTTTAGCCGCAAGTGTGACTTAAAGAATCATATTCGTACACACACTGGTGAAAAGCCTTACAAGTGTGATGTATGTCAGCTTAGTTTTAGTGTAAGGAGTACATTAACTAGACATATTCGTATACATACAGCTGAAAAACCTTATAAGTGTGATATATGTCAACATACTTTTAATCAGAAGGATAATTTAACAAAACATATACGTATTCACACTGGTGAAAAACCTTACAAGTGTAATGTATGTCAGCGTAGTTTTAGTCAAGCAAATGACTTGACAAAACATATTCGTATACATACTGCTGAAAAACCTTATAAGTGTGAAATATGTCAACGTACTTTTATTCAGAAGGGTAATTTAACAACACATATTCGTAAACACACTGGTGAAAAACCTTATAAGTGTAATATATGTCCGCGTAGTTATAGTGAAAAGAGTAGTTTAACAACACATATTCGTATTCACACTGGTGAAAAACCTTTTAGGTGTAATATATGTCAGCGTAATTATAGTGATAAGAGTAGTTTAACAAAACATATTCGTATACATACTGCTGAAAAACCTTTTAAGTGTGATATATGTCAACATACTTTTAATCAGAAGGGTAATTTAACAACACATATTCGTATTCACACTGGTGAAAAACCTTATAAGTGTAATATATGTCAGCGTAGTTACAGTGATAAGAGTAGTTTAACAAAACATATTAGTCGTACACATACTACTAAAAAACCTTATTAGTGTGATATTATGTCAACATACTTTTATTCAGAAGAGTAATTAAACATCACATTCGTATTCACACTGGTGAAAAACCTTATAAGTGTAATATAATGTCAGCGTAGTTATAGTGAAAGAGTAGTTTAACAAAACATATTCACACTCATTGAGCTAAATAACTAGAGAAGCAAACCTCATTAAAATGTGTCAAAAAAATTTAACCACTATTTAAACGCGACGACGTAGCTTTGAAACCACTACACATTTAAAATTAAACATAATATATCTGTCTCACTTACACAAGTCGCAAGAATAAAGGCTCTTACACACCGGCGCGACTTGTCGCGCGACGTGTCGCCTGGCGATTCTGCGATATTATCGCGCCGCAACACCTTTCACACAAGCGCGACGCGAATCGCGGCGCGACACCATACTAAATGAACATTTAGTATGGTGTCGCGGCGATATCGCGGCTACACGGTGTAGCGCTACTCGTCGCGCCGCGACGGTGTAGCGCTACTCGTCGCGCCGCGACGGTGTCGCGGCGCGACAAGTCGCCCCTGTGTGAAGTGTCGCGCGCGTTTCCATAGAAATTGTTCTATGGATATATATCGCAGAATCGCGTCGCACTGTCGCGTCGCGCCTGTGTGTAAGAGCCTTTATACCGTCGCTTAGATTAGACAAAAACGGCAATATAAACATGCAATGGCGGGATGGGGTTGCCTAGGCATGTGAAATTTTACCCAATTTATGCCATAAAAAACGCAAAAAAAAAAAACATTGAACGTTATGAACGTTATTTTTGAATTATGTATTTAAAAACAATTATTTTTATGTTTCAATGTTATTTTTTTGTTACACATTGTCACACATTTAGTTTTATCAAATATTTTAAATCACTTATTCTGTAAATTAAAAACTCCCACATAATGTGGGAAACTAAAACTAAGTTTTTAGTGGTAACACTGAACCTAATTTACAAAATTCTACATTTTATTTATTTTTATTGCGTTTTCACGTAGATATAAACACAGAAATAATAAACTTACGTGTGGAAAATAATTTCGGTTAATTTAATCGCACTCCCACTACGCATTTACCCATTTTGGCGGTAATTTTTGGTCGCGTGTCAGTCGGTTGACTTCGGTTGGCGTCACACAGAGCACTGAACTGACATTAGCAACATCCCAGTGGCAACGCCTTGGCGCGGTAATTACTAATATCAATGGATGTAAACCTTACAAGTGTTTTGTATATCAACTTAGTTTTAGTAAAAAGGCTAATTTAAGAAAACATTTCGTATGCACACTGGCGACCATGTGTCAGTGTATATGTTACGGCTAATAGCCGAAGTGCGGCTACCCCTAGTTTTAGCCGGGTAGAACTAGGGGCATCCTACCTAGGTCGACGAAGCCCCGCTTCGCGGGGCTCCTATTTCTGTGTAAAGGCAGGCCTCCTTCACTCGGCCGTACCTACAGCGATAAATGCCTACACTTTCGCGTGGCGTCGCGGCCACTCCGCCAGTCGGTTGTCACCACGGCACACAAACTTAGAACAAAAAATTTCAACCATATACTCTATGGTTGGAAGAAAAGAACATGACAGGTCTCCTCGCCCCCTTCTATCAGTCTTCACCCCTCTTACACCCGGTGCCAAAACTATAGACAATAATACAAATGTCACTGTCAAATTAAGGAGGTTGACGGCTGTTACTGCATTCTTCTAGAAGTCAGCTCAGCAGGTCTCTCCAATAAAAGATGTTGTTTTTTGATATTTATGTTTTCTATATATTCATAATTAATAGTTACAAGATTTTGTTTCTAGCTTCGTAATGACCGTGATGTTCGTTCGAGTGTCGCCGGCAAAAAGGGAAGAGTATGGCGGTCAGTGTGTTTCCGGCGTACGCGCACTGACGTTTCGTTCGGAAACTTATTTGTGTGCCAAAGGGCTTAGTGCTTGAACATGCCCCCGGCCTTGGAAGCACTCGCGTCCAACATCGTGTCAGCATCTTCATCAAACAGAGGACAAATTCGAGGAAATGCGCGTCTGATGACCCCATTGGAAGTTTGGATGTCAGCTACTCGGCACACCCCATCTTTTCCTGGCAGTGTGGCTATGATGCGTCCTAATCTCCATTTCAGTGGCGGAGTGTTGTCCTCTTTGATAACCACCAGAGTATTAGGCTGAAGATCAGTCTTGTTCTCCTTCCATTTTGTTCTTACTTGCATTTCTGAGATTACTCCTTGCTCCATCGAGACCAAAAATGTTGTCTGATCTGCTCTAGTCGTTGGTAGCGTGTTAGTCGACGGACAGGAACTTCGGTCAGCTGTTCAGTGGCAGGCGCTGTCAGGAGACGACCAACCAAAAAATGGGCCGGACTCAACGGAAGAAAATCATTAGGATCTGTCGACATGGGACTAATAGGACGGGAATTGAGGATGGCTTCAACCTGATAAAATACCGTGCTAAACTCTTCGAAAGTTAAGTGTGCATTACCGACTACGCGTGACAAGTGATGCTTGCACGATTTTACTCCAGCCTCCCAAAGTCCACCAAAATGAGGAGCATACGGTGGGATAAAAGAAAATTTAATGTCCTGACTAGTCGCATAATCAATTAAATTTGCAGAACAATTTGATAAAAAATTTGAAAATTCATTGGCAAGACCTACAAAATTCCTACCATTATCGGAAATAATTTCAGCAAATTCTCAGTTATCATCAAAGTTCGGTGGACAACCGAAGCCTGTTAGTCACTGACCATGAAAAAGATAGCCAATAGCCCTGTGGTTTGCCACGCCTAGAAATAAATCGCTTTAACGCCAGTAAATAAGCCTCAGAACTAAGGTCACTAACCAATTCCAAATGTATAGCACGAGTTACTAAGCAAACAAATAAGCATATGTAGCCTTTTAGTAACTTTGAGCCCCTGCCTTTACGGTTCAATACGTACACTGGCCCAGCGTAGTCCACACCACTACGTATAAATGGAAAACCTGGAGTGATTCTCTCCTGCGGTAAGTTGCCCATAATAGGCGATACAGGTTTACCTCTCAAACGTGCACAAGTTACGCAGTCATGTACAGATGCCAGCAGGTCAACCTACCCGAAACCAGGCCTCCGTCACTCCATGTACTTGCGCGCTATAAGTGCCTACCGCCCAGCCGAGCGGTCTCGGTCCGCCGGCGGATCAAATTCAGTGCGGTTTTCGCAAGCGAAGCGCGCGCACGCCGTTCAATTTTAATAGTGCTGTTCGTTCGTACGCGTATTACGATGCCGTGTGGTGCGTTATGTGCTGTAGATGGGTGTAAATCAAGCAAAAGAAGGGATAAACACTTAACATTAACATATTCACAGTTCTCAATAACATAGATAAAAAGTTATGTTAATTTAATTTTATCGAAGAGGCAGCCCTGCGATTACTGTGGAATCGCGCGGTGCGAAGCAATCACTGCTGTACGCTTGAGCATTTAGGCGCATTTTAGCATACAGTGGTTGTTGACGCGAGGGAGTAGGCAATTATCGTAATAGGTATTGGAAATTTTCTACTGAGTGAAGTATCTGTTACGTAGTAACTATTCAGTAATCTGTGCCGAAACTGTCAGATTTTCCCAATCAACCTTGAACCTTATGCTTTAGCATTAAAGTCGAAAATCTATTAAAGAAATCTGACAGATTGTAGTAACTTGATGTGCTGGCGTTTGTACAGTGCGCTTGGCCAGATTCCGCGTATGTTCCCAGTCGCCACCGGCGGCGACTGGGAAGTCATTGCCCCCACTTCAGTTTCGCTGTACATTCTACATCGTAGAGAATAAAAGGATGAGACAACTTATCGTAAACCTGCCTCTAATCTTTTTATCTTTTTTTTTTTTTCTTTCTTTTTTTTGTTTTTTTTTTTTCTTTTCTTTTTTCTTTTTCTTTTAGTCCGCCTCTGTACATTTATGTGCTTGAAGTATTAAATAAATAAATAATAATAATCTTTAAAAAAAAGACTAAGTGCATTGAAATATTTTTTTATTTTGATTTCGATATCAATAAACTTGTTAAAATTAAACATTTAAACTGGTATTTTGTATCACAGATAATCAGACTCTTAAAGACAGTAATTAAATTAGGAAAGTAATACATAGTAATCATTTCTTAGTAAATACGTATTATAAACAAGGCTGTAAATATTCATAGTTTTTTTTTATATTATGG
This sequence comes from Oligia strigilis, assembly GCA_951800025.1. Lineage (NCBI taxonomy): Eukaryota > Metazoa > Arthropoda > Insecta > Lepidoptera > Noctuidae > Oligia > Oligia strigilis. Next base: position 1,921,322 of record OX637569.1, read on the forward strand.
TCAATTATAAAAATAAATAATAAAAATATTATAACAAAAATATTCCAGAACCTTTGAATATTTTTGTTACTGTTGTTATTTTGATTACTATGTATTACTTTCCTAATTTAATTACTGTCTTTATATGTGTATATATTTCAATGCACTTAGTCTTTTTTTTTAAAGATTATTATTATTTATTTATTTAATACTTCAAGCACATAAATGTACAGAGGCGGACTAAAAGAAAAAAAAAAGAAAAAAAAACGAAAAAGAAAGAGAAATAAAAAGATTAGAGGCAGGTTTACGATAAGTTGTCTCGTCCTTTTATTCTCTACGATGGAGAAAGCAATATACAGCGAAACTGAAGTGGGGGCAATGACATCCCGGTCGCCGCCGGTGGCGACTGGGAATTTTTATTCCCATTTGCCTCCGGTGGCAATCCCCGCGGGGGCGACTGGGAACATACGAGATTCCGGCCCTCTATTGGCCAGTGTGACTCGCGTATATTGTATAGCAGCGCTTGTGGCGCAGCGTGCTGCAGTAGTTTGTGCTCGCTGCCGCTGCGGAACAGTAAAACTGAAAACCAATGTTTTGATGCTATTAAATAAGGGTGTTTTTATTAAAGCTAAAATCAGATGAACTCTTTAACCTACCTCCAACTCGTAAAGTTTTGTCAGTATCAATAAATAGGTTAAACTTGCTCAAACTATGCTTACCTACCCTTTATACTTTGACTATTCCATAATAATTTATATTCGTCTGCAAAAGACTGTTGCTGACTCAACCTTATTAATAAAATGTCAGCTTCTCTTACCCTGCGTTCCGAGATGGGAAATAATCGATGTGAGGGTGCTTAAACCCGTACCGAATTAGCGTGAGCGCGATAACGACGTTCCGTGAATCGTCATAGATGACGTCATGACATGCGCCATCTTGCGATAACGCCGACCATGCCCTAGAATAATATCACCGTGAGCGCTGTCAAAAATGACAGTGTGTGTGAGAGGATGTGTCAGTGTGTGTTTTGTTTTGATTTGCATCTTATCATAAAATATTAAACTAACGTGGCATTTTCGAAACTGTGCTTCTGGCTGATAGTCGCCACCTAACCAAAGAAGAAGAAATGTGGTGTTTATACAAAGAAATACTGTAATAATATCGTTTTTACATTGAGTAAGCACTGTGAGCGCGCTCACGGGCGTTCCGAATTGTTGACAGCTCTCTGCTGTCATAATCGTGATATCTAAATCGGAACGCCATGTGAGATGATGTGAGCGCTGTGAGTGATTATAGCTAATTCGGAAAGCGCCCTTAGTTCAGCTACAGTCAGAGGTCCACGATAAATATCATTCCTATGGCGTATGTTGTGAATAAAACGCAATACATACGCACATGCCCGTTTCATACGATTGTATTGGGAAAATCTTTCAAAGGGAAATACTGATATTTCTGTTGTGGTAAGGAATAATTGAACAGCCTTTACGTTTTGTCCTGTGGTTTTGTCTCAGGCAACTGCGCGCAGAGCTCGCGCGCGAGCAAATGAAAATACAGCCTGGAATAAATCCATTGCACGAAACATCCAAAGATGAATTGAACGCAAATTAGAATAGGTACTCTTACTATGTACACCATATAAATTACAGACTTATGAGATGCTTATGAGAAACTACTCGTACTATAACAAAACTGAATACTGAATTATTTTTTGTTGTTTTTTTATGTTAATAAGTACCTTTAAATTTTTTGGAGACTTAATAAAACTTGCTCAAGATTATAATTGTTTTAATTTTGCCATAAATGTTCTTTGTTGTCTAATTTTCTATTTTTATAAAATTCTTAATGTAACCTCAACTTTATAGTTTTTTGCTACCTACCATTTTGTGTCACAGTAGAGTTTTCTGTGCAGCTTTTGTGTCACTTCACCCATATACGGTTTGAAACAGTGGTTTCAAACCTAAGTTTAAAACAATGTAGACAGTGGTTTGAAACCAAATTTCGTATGACCTTTTAACGTCCTTGGTAGAAAGGCCTGCGTTGCAAACCAGTGGCAGAAGAAGATGTTGGTTTTAAACCGTGTAGCAGGCATCTCGCAACAACAACTTCAGGGTCACCTTGGTTTGTAGACTGGTTTCAAACCGTGTATATGTGCTTAAGTTTCATCTTTACGTAACGGCGTTAAATATTGACCAAAAAGTTTATATTAGGCATATTACCACAAAGTGCATGCCCAAAAACAAAAATAACTAAACTCGGATTACTATCTTAAAGAAAAGGCCTAACTTAAAGGCCCCGTAACCAGACCTTAAAGTGCCCAAAAAACCAGTAAAATCTGTCTAACTTATGTCAAACTCTGATGATGTCTGACAACTTGACAAGCTTTAACAAGAAAATGTTAGAGTAAGATTCTCGCCACAGTGTGCTTTTGGGTAACACGTGTGTTCGAATTTTTTTGCTGTTTTTCTGTGTTATTGTGTTTATTGTGACTTGTTATTGTGGGTGTTTGTGTTTTGTCTAGTAGTTGCCTGCCATCAGGTTTGTTTACTGTTTGTTTTTTAACGATATTGGTCACGATTATCCATATTCAAGATGAATATGGATAAAAATAAACCCCCAGACCCTCCTGATGATATATCCACTACCCCCCCATCCGGATTTTCTTCATACAACCTAAGTCCCACCCCCAACCCATTAAGCCAGTTTGCAGATGTAGTCTGTAATCTGGACTCACAAATTCTTCCATCCCAGACTAACATTCGTAAACGCCCCGGTAATGAAGAGGATATACTTAATCGTCCTACCAAACAACCGCGAACCCATGTTGGCCGTCTTAGGTACTTAGTAACAGATAAAGGCCCTTTCATTGTCCATGTTTCCCGTCAGGAAACCCAAGCTAATTCTGGTACTACCTTACACCCGGTTACATTTGGGCGCTTTTTGGCAAATCAGAAAATATCAAATATTATTGCAGTCAAGCGAGTTGGTAGAAACCGTGTGTCAGTGGAGTTTGCATCCCCGCAGGATGCAAACGCTTTTATATCTAATAACATTCTAGCCACAAATTTGTATGATGCTGTTATTCCATCCTTTAATATAACCCGTATGGGTGTTGTAAGTGGAATTCCTACTGACTTCTCAGAAGAGGAAGTGCTATCATACTTAAAAGTACCAGTAGGCTGTGGTCCAATAATAAAAGTTAGGCGATTAAACAGAAAGTTGCACAAAGATGGTTTAACTGAATACAGGCCCACAGAAACTTGTGTCATTACGTTTGATGGCCAAGTTTTACCAAAACGAATTTTCTGTTTTTATACTGCTCTTGTTGTAGAACAGTATGTCTATCCCACTATTCAATGCCGCAAGTGTTGCCGATTTGGTCACGTAGAATCTCTTTGTCGTTCCAAACCCCGTTGCAGCAAGTGTGGCAATGATCACCCTGGTGATGGTTGCAGCATTGCTGAGAGCGAAGCTTTCTGCGTGTTGTGCTCTGGGGGTCACTTTGCAAATAGCAGGGCTTGTCCGGAGTACAGCAGGCAGAAGACTATTAAAACAATTATGGCTGAGAAAGTGATCTCATATTCTGAAGCAAGTAAAACTGTTCCCATTTCTACTCGTAGCTATGCAGACATTACTAAATCACAGACTCAATCATACAGAAAAACTGTGTTCCTAAAGCCAAAGACCCATGCTCCCCTTTCTCCCTCTTATGATAAAACAGCTCATCAGCAGCTCACTAGCACTCCTCAACCTTCTCAGCCTAATGGCTGTGCTCTCAATAGTCAACTAGCAGAATCTCCTGAAAACTTATCTTCAATAATTGAACTTCTTAGTAAACTCTTGGTAACTTTAATGTCTTCATCTAATAAAACTCAATTACCGTCCAACGTTGCTACTACACTTATCAACTCTCTTTCATCTTATAATAATGCCTCGGTGCGTGTTCCTTCAGTGGAATGTGAGGAGCGTGTTTCATAAGAAGCATGAGCTCACATTCCTATTGAACAAATACAAACCCTTAGCTTGTTCCCTCGCTGAGACTTGGCTAGTTCCGAGTCTTAGTTTCCGTTTACCTACTTTTAATGTTCTCAGATGTGACCGATCTGATGGCTATGGCGGGTCGGCTCTCTGCGTGAACAATCGTGTTCCACTTGCGGCTGTATCTTTGCCTTCTCTAGGTGATGATATTAGCATCGTGGCTGGTAGGGTAGAGGGTATAACCCTCCTATCTGTCTATATTGCTCACCCTCACCAAAGTTTCCTTCCAATCTTGAAGCGTACCTTGGAAAACATAGAAGGCCCTATACTTGTTATGGGGGACTTCAATTGCCATCACTTTAGGTGGGGTTCTGAACGTTGCGACTCTTTTGGGGAAGGTTTAGTTGAAATCTTGGATGACCTTAACCTGTGTATCCTAAACAATGGTTGCCCAACCCGTAGGTCTCTTCCTGGACAGCATAAGAGTTGTGTTGACCTCACATTTTGCACACTGGATATCGCAGCGTCGTGTCATTGGGAGTGTACCAGTTTGTCACATGGCAGTGACCACTATCCAATTATAATATCCCTGGCTGATAAAACATATTTAGAAAAGTCGAGCCCTCCACTCTTGAGGTATAATCTGTCTAATCCTGATTGGGCAAAGTATTCCACATTATTGGAGGACAAAATTGACTCACTACCAAATTTAGTTTCTGGTGATTTTGATTCCCTTAGTCCCCTCCATGTGTCAAACTGTTATAATAACCTCATTTCGGCCATAACAGCTAGTGCAGACTCGTGCTTCCCTGTCAAAAACTCAGCACGGGGGCGGATCCCTCCTCCACCATGGTGGGATCAGGAATGCACATCAGCTATAAGGGAAAGGGATGATGCTGAAAGGATGTATAATGGGGCGATGATTAGCGATAACTTAATAGCATTTAACAGGACCCTTGCTAAATCTAGAAGATTGCTTCGAAGGAAGAAACGCGCTGGTTGGGCTGACTTTTGTGGTTCTCTGTCCCCTTCCACTCCTTTATCAGTTGTATGGAAGAAGATCAACCGTTTTAGATCTGGATGTTCCCCTTCAATCTCTGCTCCCATCCCTCGAGAGACCGCTGAGCAGTTCTTTGATAAACTGGCTCCTCCGTATGTACCATCGGAAACAGAACATAGCCAGCCGTCTTTCATTCCTTCACAGGATCCTTTAGATGCACCATTTTCTATGCAGGAGCTTAACTCAGTTTTAAAACACGTTCATGACTCTGCCCCCGGTATAGACGGTATTGTCTATTCCTTTATGTCACACGCAGGTCATAGAGCAAAAAACTATTTTTTAAACATTTTAAATTTTTGTTACACTAATGGTTGGGTACCCGATCAGTGGAAAACTCAAATCATCATACCTATTTTGAAACCTGGCAAACACACTGATGACCCAAACAGCTTCAGACCAATCGCTTTGTCATCAGTCCTTGCAAAAATATTAGAACACCTAGTGAAGAATCGACTAGAGTATTTAGTAGAATCTAGAGACGTACTTCCTGGGTCTCAATTCGGTTTTAGAAAGGGACTCAGTACCATGGATAGTGTAGGGGTTTTGGTGTCAGATATACGCTCATCGTTTTCGAAAAATGAATCCGTGGTCGCTGCCTTTTTAGACATTTCCTCTGCATATGATAATGTCCTTCTTCCCATTCTCAGGCAAAAACTGCAACAGCTGAGTATACCGGACAGAATGGTACAGTGCATATGTAGTCTACTCATGTCTAGGTCTTTGGTTTTGAGAGTGCCGGGTGAAGAATTTGACGCCAGGATGTCATGGAAGGGTCTACCACAGGGCTCAGTTCTTAGTCCTTTACTGTACAACATATATACAGCTGACATCGGTTCATGTCTTAATAACAACTGTCAAATTCTTCAGTATGCTGACGACTTGGCTCTATATGTCACAAATAAATCTATTAGCGACGCTGCAACATCTCTCTGCGTGTCCCTGGACTCTCTAAACCAATGGCTAAATTCCCACGGTCTGAGTTTGTCTGCCCCAAAAAGTGCCGTAGTTGTGTTTTCTCGCAGGAGGCTGATACCACAAGTTTCGGTGGGCATCCAAGGGCGTTGTATACCGGTTTCTTCAAAAGTAAAATTTTTAGGCGTTCTCTTAGATTCCAAATTGAGTGGGTTACATCATTTAAATTACTTAGTTAACAGATGCGAGAGAACTATTCCCATATTAAAGGCGCTTGCCGGTGTCTGGTGGGGTGCACATCCTTACTCCATGAAACTGGTATACAATGCCCTAATCCGGAGTGTTCTGGACTACGGATCTTTTCTTTTAATTCCCTGCAACAAAGGTGCTTTAGCAAGGTTGGACAGAATTCAGGCTAAGTGTCTACGGATCATATCGGGGTGTATGAAGTCCTCACCAATTAATGCATTGCAAGTAGAGTTCGCAGAACCACCGTTGGCCTTGAGAAGGCAGTATCTAGCGTCGAGATTTTGGGCTAGAGTCATTTCCAAATCCTCCCACCCTCTTGTCCAAAAAGTGGATGACCTGGATGCCGCATGCCGAAGTTCCAATTATTGGAACCATAAAGAAGTCCCTCTGATTTTAAATTCCTTCCGTTGTTATCAAAATTTAGATTCCCCCATTACTCAGTTTCCGAAACTCCCTATTTTCAGTTTTGATTATGAAGTTATATGTTTTAAACCAGATATTTTCTACAATATTGGCATTTCGAAAAAGTCACCTTCGGCAGACTCTATTTTCAATGCGGCGGTTGGTGAGCGATGGTGCAATTTCGAGAGATTTTTTACGGACGCCTCTAAATTATCAGATGCAAGTTGCACTGGTGCTGCGGTATACTACCAAAACTCTAAAATCGTTTTGAAATTCAGATGCCCCGTACAATCATCGGTGTTTACGGGTGAGTGTGTGGCCATTTTAGAAGCATGCTTATTCATAGAAGCCCATAGCATAAGTTTTGGTGTCATCTTTACAGACTCACTTAGTTGCTTGCAAGCTTTGGAGCAGAGTCCTTTCAAGAGTAAACTGCACAGTCCAATTATATTACAAATTAAGAAGTCTCTTTTTTCTTGTACCAAGAATCACAAAACCGTTCACTTGGTTTGGATTCCAAGTCATTGTGGCATAAGAGGAAACGAGTACGTAGATGCTCTTGCTAAGGATGCTGTTACGTCCCAAGCCGTTGACCTTAAGCATTTTCAATGTCAGGGCTACGATCTGCTGAACCTTCCAAAAAAGAGCTTGCTATCCTCATGGCAGGTGCAGTGGCAAAACTCAAGCAAACGGAAAGGTGCTTTTTATCACGCAATTCAACCTAATATTACTCCCAAGCCTTGGTTTTACCCATATAAAAAGATTTCCAAAAAAGTAGTTTCTGTTATTTGCCGTCTCCGCATAGGTCATTGTTGTTCCCCGGTATTTCTTAACAAAATACGGGTCAGAGACACATCTCTCTGCGAATGTGGATTGGATGAAGGTACTTTGGAGCACATCTTTTTTAACTGCTCCAATAATAACCCAGCCCATGACTTGTATAGCCTTCTCCCTAAATTAAAGATCCCTGTCCCAACTAACTTTCCATCCCTACTAACATATTCTTCCCCAAAGCTTCTTGAAGCTTTGATGTTTTTTATCCGGGTCAATGACATTAAATTATGATGATTTCTGTGTTTTCATTTAAGTAGATATATATAATATTTAATAATATAACTAACAATATTTTTTGTTTGTTTCAGTGTATCTACTAATATTTGTCAACAAGTTTCACATTAAATTCAACTATTTACCATGGAAATAGTATTTGATGTAGAATTTTAATTTTATTTTTTATTATTTTGTCTCCCCCACGTTTTCTCAGAACACATTTGACATTGGCAGAATTGTCGACATCGGCACCATTGCCATAGAGAAAAATAGAATAGAAGAAAATGTTACACATGCTCTGTGACAATTAGGGTCAGTTCACACCGAGACGCGACGCGACGCGCAGTTTTCAAGATAGAAATAGCGCCGCGCTGCGTAGCTCGACGTAGTAGGTAGACACTGAATTGTGTACCTTTTAGTGTAGTAGATAAGGTCTGTAATTGTATTCCTATCTTGAAAACTACGCGTCGCGTCGCGTCTCGGTGTGTACTGACCCTTAGCAAGTTAGCATAACAATCAACTACAAACTATCAATCAATCACACTAATCACAGTCTCACAGAGTACTTTTTTATATACAGAAAACTCCAATAAAATGCTGTGTGTGGTTTGTAATGAAGGTTTTCCTGTTTTTTGTAAAGTGAAGTAAATAAATTAAATTACGCCTTCTTCCCACGACCCATAGTCGTAGACAGTTTGACGTGTAAAAGTGTTTATACAAACCTACTTACAAAAAATAAAATCATTTCATTTCATTGTATCTGATACCTACTTTTTGAGTTAAAAGATGGAAAAACTGCCAATGTGTAGAATATGTTTAGCGCAGAATGTCCGCATGTCTATAGTGGTCAACAGGAAATTGCATGAATTATATGAGAAGCTGACTGATATTCCAATAAGTTGATATTTTTACTATGAGTTAGGTAAATAAACTGAAGGGTTTTAAATGCATCTTCTACACGAAGATTCAGGCTCTATTGCCACGTAAAACAGTATGAGGAAACATGGGCCAGAGGGTCGTCTTAGGCTTCGTGAAAACAAAATAGTGTACAACAAATTTTGTTGCAGTTTGTAACTGAAGACAGTAGACCGATTCTTGCTTGTTTCTTCTGCTGCACTAAACTAAAACAATGCTATCAATTACTGAGACAATGTCTTGAAGCCGAGGAGCTGTTCGCTCAGAGGATGAATGAGAATTATGAGGTGAGATATTCTTCATTAGCCATTTATTCTTACAATTCCTAATTTCAGTATAATGTGGAAGTGATTTCTCTCAAGCTCATACCTATTGTGTCTGAATTTCACGCCAAGTGTACCATTGAGTCAGCATGGCACAGCATCGACACAACTCTCTAAGACCATGTAATCCCCAAATGTCAAGATTTCATGAAATAGTCTTTCTTGGGGATTACATGGTCTTAGAGAGTTGTGTTGATGACTTTAATGATTATAATTCTGTAAATACATATTTTTTACGACCGCGAATCATATTTTAATCAACATACAACTTAATACTGACCAGCAAATTTCAAAAAACGTAAGAAAATTTGAATTTCGCGGGCCACCCTGGCGCTTTCGCCTTAAAATGACAGTGTAAAGGTCCTGTGTTTAGTATGGGAGTTGATTTGTCTTGGCTTGGATATTACAAATTTATAATCATCTTTTTACAGGCCAATCCTTCAATAAACCAAAACCGCTTATTCAGAGTGTTTATTAAAACTCCAATAGAACACATAAGTATTGTTGATGAATGTGAAACAGAAAGCATTGAAGTCAAACAAGAATTACCAGCCGTTTGTGAGCCCGGACTAGATGATGTTATTGAGCCAAAGGAGGAACATCTAAGTGATGGTATGTTTAAAGAACAAAAATAATATTATCAGTACCTAAATGATATTTTAATCAAAGAATATAATTGATTCATTTTATATTGATCAAAAAATGTTTTGAGCTGTTTCAAACTTTTGGCAATGTTAGGTTTAATTCATGGTAACGGTAATAAACCAACTAAGTAACCATATGATGTAAAATAAAAAAAATATTAATAACTAGCTTCTGCCCGCGACTTCATCCGCATCAAATTTCTTTTTCCCCCGACCTACCCCATCGCATCAAACTCAAACTCAAAGCATATATTTCAATTAAACCAATTACAGGCACTTTTGAATTGTCAAGGGGTCGGTCAGTCAGAAAGGTGAAGCTAGTTGCCCATTCCAAAGCGTAGGTACCTATGGAGAAGAACGGACAAGAAACTCCATGGACACTCTTTTAAATCAAAATAATATGGTTACAAAGTCTTGTTTACATCATTCATGTTAAAAATTATGCATGTGAGAACGATGCAGAACGTTAAAAGCGTCCGTAATGAAAAAAACAATTCAAATATTAAATTAAATTAAAATAAGCCATGGCAGCAAAGAGATGACCAGTCCCTACTGACGGCGCCCGTTCACGAACATGACGCATGTATTAGCACCATTCAGCTCAACCATTTTATAGGGAGCTAAATGATCCAACACACGCGCCACCATCAGCGAGACATTTGAGTGAGCATGACATACTCTCAGCCGCCAGGGCACATTCAAGTCAATGAAAGGCGTACCCAGTAAATGGAAGCTTTATAGTATGTACATAGTACTCACACATGTGCTATGCAATTATACAATACTAGGAGATTGAATTTATATAATGCAAAAAGTGTATTTTAAAATCTTCAGCAGCTTCAACAGTATTTTCCAATGCTAATCAATTTATTTGTGCGTCCTTATGGAGCAGGACCAGCGTTTAGCCAAGCACTTTCATCGGCGATATAGTCCCCCAATTTATAATATGCCTGGCTGCATAGTGTGCGTTTTATACAAGATTTAAATTTCGTTTCATTCAGTTGAAGTATGTCGACAGGTATTTTATTGTAACATTTTAAACAGTAGCCCATGAAAGACGAGTCTACTTTAGCCAGCCTGAAACCTGGTTGAACTAATTGGTCCCTATTTCTAGTGATATAATTGTGTCTTTCACCTCTTTTACTAAAAAGATGTAGATTTTTCCTTACGTACATGATATTTTCATAGATATATTGACAAGGTACCGTCATGATGTTAATATCTTTAAACAGTTCCCTTAGAGAGTCACGCCTGCGGAGGTTGTATATGGCTCTGATAGCTCTTTTCTGCAGAATAAAAATAGACTCGATGTCTGCAGCCCGTCCCCATAGTAAAATACCGTACGACATGATACTATGAAAGTAACTAAAATAGACCAGTCTCGCGGTATCAACATCAGTAAATTGACGGATTTTTCTCACAGCATATGCTGCTGAACTTAGCCGTCCTGCAAGGGATGTTAAATGAGGACCCCATTGAAGCTTTGAGTCGAGCGTGATCCCCAGGAAAACAGTTTTATCGACGAATTCTAGTTTCTCTTGATTCAATACTATTTCACAATTACTACTTTTGACATTTGGTAAAGAAAATCTTATGCACTTCGTTTTTTTCCCATTTAATACTAAATTATTAGCAGTGAACCAATTTTGGATCTGCAGTAGGGCGTTATTTACGTCGTCAAGATTTGATGCACGTCTATTAATTTTAAAAATCAAGGAGGTATCGTCAGCAAATAACACCATTTGTGGTTGGGTTTTTAACAAGTGGGGTAGATCATTAATATATACTAAAAAGAGGAAAGGACCTAATATCGAGCCTTGTGGTACACCCATTTTTACTTTTAAACGGAGTGAATTGACACCATTTATTTGAACCTGCTGTTGTCTATCATTTAAATAAGATTTTACTAAACTGAGCGCAAGTTTACCCAGTCCGTAATGCTCAAGTTTTAAGAGTAAGGTTTCGTGTTCGACGCAATCAAAAGCTTTGGAGAGGTCACAAAAAATCCCTATGGCGTCTTGGGACTCTTCCCAGGCCGTAAATATGTGTTTTAATAAGGTGACACCGGCATCAGTCGTACAACGTCCCTTGGTGAAACCGTATTGTTGGTCGTGTAATATTTTATTGGTGTTAAAATGATTGAGCATTTGGTTCAGCATCACCTTTTCAAATACCTTGCTGAAAACTGGTAACACGGATACGGGTCTATAATTATTGGTATCTTTACTGTCCCCCGATTTGAAAAGTGGTATTACCTTACTGTATTTCATTAGATCAGGGAAGACTCCTTGATCCACACACAAATTAAATATTAATGCTAAGTACGGCGCTATAGTCTCAATAATGGAGGTACATACTTTGATAGACATTCCCCATATATCTTCGGTTAATTTGATCTTGATTTGCTTGAAAGCTTTTATTACTATTTCAGGGTTTATATGCTTGAACTTAAATTCAATCTGGCAGGATGGAACGTTTGCTTTTAATAAATCAATAGAACGTAAAGGCGAGGAATTTAAGATTTCAGTAGTTTTATGTGGGATACTGGTAAAGAAATTTACAAATTCTTGAGCAACATCTTTGTTAGTGCTTATGAGACCACGCGAAGTCTCTAGTGCGAAATCACTATTATGTCTTTTATTTCGGTTAGTTTCATCATTTATAATTTTCCAGACCGTCTTTATTTTATTATCGGCTGATTTAATCTTTTTGCTAATATGCAAGGCTTTAGTATTTATTAAAAGTTTCGGAGTTAATATAAGGCTTAAGGCCATACAGCTCAAACAATTTCTCTCTACTTTTCCTAATACCCTTAGTTGCCCAGTCACTAAACAAAAAATTTGGGCAAATAGTTTTAGTTTTCATCTTTAAAGTGTTATTGAACTCGGTGCGCACTATCGAAAAGAACTCCTCATATAATTCATTCACATTGTTTTTAATATGGCCTGGTACACCTAACTTACTAATTAAGTTATTATTAAATTTATTTAGATTGCTTGGTGTTATTTGTCTAGTTTTTATCTGAATTTTTTGTAACAGTGTATTGGTCTTGAACACAACGGTTTGACCGCTGTGATCAGAAGGGAGATAGTTTACAATGGCTTTATCTAAGTAGTCGCAGCAACAAAAAACATTATCGATACATGTAGCAGAATTTATAGTTATGCGAGTTGGTTCTGAAAACACATTTGACAAATTTAATGATTTAAAGAGACTTAATAATAGACTGCTATTTGAACTATTCTCTAAGATATTAATATTGAAGTCACCACAGATAATTAGCGATTTTTTACCAGTTCCAAGTTTTGCTAGAACATCTTCCATTACTGACTCAAATATGGAGTAGTTTTGATAATATCGCATCGCCTACCCGCGCTATTAGGTACTTTGTTGTCCTTTAGCGTTCTTTCTGACTTTTTCCTTTTTTGCTCGACTTCTAAGGGTTTTAGCGTGATGTTAAATAACCTATAGCCTTCCTCAAAAATTGGGCTATCAAATACAATAAGATTTTTTCAAATCCGACTTTTAGTTCCAGAGATTAGCGCGTTCAAACTCTTCAGCTTTATAATATTAGTATACACTAGCTGGTCCCCGCGGTGTCACACGCTGCGCGGCTCCTAAGGGTCGTAGCGTGATTTTATAGCCTATAGCCTTCCTCGATAAATGGACTACCCAACACTAAAAGAATCATTCAAATCGGACCAGTAGTTCCAGAGATTAACGCGTTCAAACAAACAAACAAACTCTGCAGCTTTATAATATTAGTATAGATAACAAGTAATACTCTTGACTGTTTTTGTTTACTTACAGAGCTAGAACTGGAAACTTTTGACAATAGCTGTCTAGATGTAGCAGATATACCACCACACCATTCTGAGTCAGATTTAGAAGATGATGAACCCTTAACGGTGCTTAAAACTGAAGTGGAAGATGAAGAAGTATCTAAGAAGAAACGAAGGGGCAAGGATACGAAAAGTAAGTATTAGTTAGTTCTATGTTGTGGGTTAGTTTTCCTCACTTAGTCCTTCAATTGGACCATTGTGCGTGGGGTCGGTGGTTATTTCAACCAGCCCACCTCCCCTCCAGAAGCCGATTAAGTCTCCTGGCCTGTTAAGAACATCTTTGTAAGATCTGGGTGTCCCGAGGGTTTCTGACCTAATCTAGGTGACGCCTATGCACTCAAAGAGCACATGCGCAATGGTTTCATCAGCCTCCATGCAAGCCCTACGCAAAGAAGTCGAAATTTTGATTTTGTAAGGTACATAATAGTTTCTAACTGCGAGCACTATTGGGCGATCTGAAAGTATAATAACAATAAAAATAATGACAAGGGGCCCGCTAGTTAGACACTTCATAAAAACGTCATTCAATCAAAAACTGTCGAGGTACAAAATATGTCTTACTAGCTGCGCCCCGCGGTTTCACCCGCTCAAATGTCGATTCCGCGGGAATATCATGATAAAAAGTAGCCTATTTTTTAATCCAGGGTGTCAGCTACCTCCATACAAAATTTTATCAAAATTGGTCCAGCCGTTTGAGCGTGAAGAAGTAACAAACATATAAACACAACACACACCCCCCACACACTCACAAACTTTCGCCTTTATAATATTGGTGTGATTAAAATTGTTTAATTGATTGATACATTTAATTTTTATAAATATTTAAACGATTACATCAAAGTTTGAATAGCAAGAACTCCTCTTATTCGAAGGTGAAGGCCTCCTAAACTATTTAAATACTTATTAATAATAAAATACACAAAACTTCACTACATTATTTAAATTGCGGGTATACTTAGATGTGTCACCAGAAATTCCTCCTTTTCAGTCCTAGTGTGAATCATGCAAAGCGCTCTTATTTTGATTCGTGTGCAAGTCAATCTCCTTACATTTTACTTAACTGATTTATAATCACAGGGACGACCGTTGCGAAGAAACTGAAACCAGACATACAGAGAACGAAACTAGAAGATGCATTATCAACCGAGCAAACGAAAAAAGAAAAAGCTAACTCGAAAGTTATCCGGACAACTCAAAAACGTACCTCAAAACCTGGCACTTATTTCAAAGAGTCCTACAAATGTGATCAGCGTAATTTAAATCAAGTAAAAAAAAATATACATACTCTTAAAGAAATTGGTGAAAAACCCAAATGTGATGTATGTCAACGTAGTTTTAGTCGCAAGAGTAAATTAATAAATCATGTTCGTATACACACTGGTGAAAAACCTTATAAGTGTGATATATGTCAACATGCTTTTAGTCAGAAGAGTAATTTAACAAATCATATTCGTACACACACTGGTGAAAAACCTTATAAGTGTGATATATGTCAACATGCTTTTAGTCAGAAGAGTAATTTAACAAATCATATTCGTATACACACTGGCGAAAAGCCATATAAGTGTGATATATGTCAGCGTAGTTATAGTGAAAAGGGTACTTTAACAAAACATATTCGTATTCACACTGGTCAAAAACCTTATAAATGTGATATATGTCATCGTAATTTTAGTGAAAAAAATAATTTAACACAACATATTCGTGTACATACTGCTGAAAAACCTTACAAGTGTGATGTATGTCAGCATAGTTTTAGTGAAAAGAGTAGTTTAACAAAACATGTTCGTATACACACTGGTGAAAAACCTTATAAGTGTGATATATGTCAACAAGCTTTTAGTCAGAAGAGTAATTTAACAAATCATATTCGTACACACACTGGTGACACACCTTATAAGTGTGATATATGTCAGCTTAGTTTTAATGTAAAGAGTAATTTAACACACCATATTCGTGTACATACTGCTGAAAAACCTTATAAGTGTGATATATGTCAAAATGCTTTTAATAAGAAGAGTAATTTAACAAAACATATTCGTGTACATACTGGTGAAAAACCTTACAAGTGTAATATATGTCAGCGTAGTTTTAGTGACAAAAGTAGTCTAACAAGACATCTGTATACACACTGATGAAAATCCTTACAAGTGTTATGTTTAACAACATAGTTTTAGTAAAAAGGCTAATTTTATTTTTTTGTGTCAGTGTATACGAAAATACTCATGGACAAAGGAGATCCGCCAAATCCCATACAAAAAACCCCGGGCCCGGCGCAAAAGAAATGTATCTCAGATTTCAGAGTAATAATAGTAGAAATATTGTGAAGTATCGCTATTGCCAAATTCGGTGGCTAACATAGTGTTACGAGGGTGGGGTTCGTGGGGGTTGCAAATATGTATTCGATATTTTAAGAATTCGAATATTTTTTCAGCGTTATTCGAATAATATTCGAATATTTCAGAAAAAAAAAGTATTTATATAAATTCTCACGTTTTATTGCCTTAGAAACTAGTAACATATTTGTTTATGTAAATAGGGCAACATCCCAATCAGACAGAATCAATATTTAAACAAAACTTTTAATCAAATAAAATAATTAACTAATTTTTATTAAACGACGATTTTTGTTTTAATACATATGTAATATAAACTTCGACTATGAAAATATGAAATAAAAAATATTAATTCTTAAACAATTATAGGAAAACTAATAAGTAGTAGGAAACACAATTAAAATCTCAATAGCAAAATCAAATAACATGTTAGTAAACTTTATACAACACAAGTAAAAGTAAGAAACATTATAGATATTGTGCTATCAATTTAAAAAGAAACAAGATCAAAGTCACAATTCGTGCACTACCTAAATGATTTTTCCTGACTTTCCAGGAATGTCAAAGTCAAAGCTTTTATTTCAAATAGGCACATAAAATGCTCTTTTGAACGTCAAAAATGATAGCCAACAGGCAGTTCACACACAAACACTAAGCAAGTTCAGTTTTATTTCTTACTAGCTTCTGCCCGCGACTTCGTCCGCGTGAAATTTCACCCTCCCCCCATTCACCCTCTCAGGGGTGGAATTTCGAAAAATCCTTTCTTAGCGGATGCCTACGTCAAACCTACCTACATGCGTACCTGCATGCCAAATTTCAGCCCGATCCCTCCAGTGCAGTGGTTTGGGCTGTGCGTTGATAGATCACTATGTCAGTCGGTCAGTCACCTTTGAGTTTTATCTGTCTGTTACGTACATTTACATTACAAACCAATGTGGATCTCAATAATTTTAAAATACATTGTATTATTGTTAAATAATGAAAGTAAGTGACTAATTAGTAAGTACTACGTATATAGGTAGGTATAATTAAAGTAAAAGTGAAGTGAAGTGTGTTGTTTTTTCAGTCCGTAAGAACGAGTGCCAAACCGAAGACTTGTCAAGCGTAGGTACGTTTTGTGTAATCTTTGAAAACCAATTTGTTTTTATCCATGGTCAACTGAAAGGCAGTGTGCAACTAAATTGCATACCTGTAAAAACACGCATTTGGTGATCAGTCTGTGCAAAGTGATACACTTTACACATCTTGGGTAATTTTTTTTTTTTTTTTAAAGTCATCAACACAATTCTCTAAGACCATGTAATCCCCAAGAATGACTATTTCATGAAATCTTGACATTTGGGGATTACATGGTCTTAAAGAGTTGTGTTTATGACTTTAATGACTATAATTCTGTAAATACATATTTGTTACGACCGCGAATCATATTTTAATCAACGTACAACTTAATACTGACCAGCAAATTGCAAAAAACGTAAGAAAATTTGAATTTCGCGGGCCACCTTAGAGCTTCCCCCATATTGAGTCTGATTTGGAATGAAATAAATATTGAATAAAATAGGAATATTTAAGGTTAAATCATAAACTCAATTTAATTTTTGTGTTAAATTGCACAGCATAGTGTTATAAATATTAAATTATGCCTATAATTATGTTTGTTGACTAATTACAATCATTTCTATGAACTTGTATGATTAAAAGTAGTTGTATTGACTTCATGTGATTGGCCGAGACTTTGACAGTTATCGCCTACCAATCATATGCAAATCAAATAGTGGGGATATAAAAATTGTCGGCGCTGTACTGTGTAACTATAATATCATAGTGCAATAAAACTGATCAGCAAGATTTATAAAGTGTGTTTTTTATACTTCAAAATCCTTACTTCTGAGTGTTGAGCCAGTACGGTTCACAATAGGTTAACAAAAATTATACTTACATTGAATTGGGTAATCCGTATACACTTATGTATAAACCGTCAGCCCAAAATCTCTTCATAAAATAACAAAATGCATCGCTCTGTTCTAAGAAACAACGCGACTGTTGTGCTGTACTTTTGACGGCACGGTTGGCGCAGTGGTTAAGCGATTGACTGCTGCGATGCGTGTCGCGGGTTCGATTCCCGCACGGAACAAATATTTGTATGACCTACAAGTAGTTGTTCCGGGACTGGCTATTTGTGTACGTGAATTTAAATGTTTGTATACGCACCCACAATACAGGTTAAATTTCTAGAGTGGGGCAACGTTTTAAAAAAAAAAAACAAAACAAAAAACTTGTGATTGTAAATTAAACTCAAAATGGCGGCTAGCGCCCGGCGAGTTGCAGTCGGCAGAAGAATGGAGGCCGTTGATTGGTCGAATACCCTATCTATTCAGAGTCAGAGATTTGACGACCACGCGTTAGATGTCGCGTTCGTAATCAACAATAATTCGCACACCTAGAACTAAAGAGAGCTAACTCTAAAATCTAAATTTTTGAGGTATGCATACCATCGAATTCCCTAACTCACTACCTAGCGACTAACAAAACAGATTCAAAAATAGTTCCATTACTCAACGCTAGATGACGCCGGAAGCCCTTATTGTTGAACGAGCGAGCCGCGCTCCTCCCCCACCAAAAGGGACATCGATAGGGGGAAATAACTACAAAAATTCAATTTTCAGAGACTCATAAAATATTTCATTGTTCTATCTGCACTTAAAAAGTAACAATACAGCAGATCCCTGCAGTGCACAGTTGTACATACCAGGGACGGTTACCGTTACCAAAAAAATACCGGTAAAATTACCAAAACATTTCGTTCTGTTACGTTAAATATTTAACGTTAAATATAACGTTATAACACATAATTTACCGGTATTAAAATAGCGTTACCAATAACGTTATTTTGCTAAAATTTACCTACGTCTGATGCGACGCGACGTTGCCAAACCGAACCGCGCGCTGTGCGTTCGCCGGGGCTTCTAAGCGGAGCGGCAACAAAAATATGAATACAAGACGGCTCGCGCTCGCGCGTTTCATTTTATAATCATACTAGCTGACCCGGCGAACTTCGTACCGCCCCGCCAGCCGCTCGCGCTTTTTAAATCTCTGATATCTTCTAAGATATTCATTTTAATGATATGCTGTAAAAGGCAATTTTGATCTACATGAAATTCACAACGTACCTAATGTATTTAATTGGATAAGGAATAATACTGTATTGTTTAAAATAACTTTTTATAAATGTAGTGTATGCGGAAAGCATTGACATCTAATAGACTGTATAATCTATGATTGACATGTCAGTCACTTACCGGCCGTAGCCGACATCAGACGTCTCTGGATTTCGTTTATGCTACCTTACCTATGTATCTGTCAAAGTGTGTTTTATTAAGCATCCCAGCGAACATCACAAGTGGCGACGAGGATAAAAGTAAGTGCTGAAAACAGTTACCAAAAAAAGAGGAAGAATGCAGGCTGAAAAATAATGCACGTTGATAGTTGTTTACGATCAGTTAAGCGACTATATTTCGATAAGGATCGTTAATAGTTGGATACTAAAGTAAAAACAGAACGTAGTCACGCTGTACCTACCTACCTACACGTAAATAAATCGTTACCAAGGTAAAAGGTTACATCTAATGATTGCTTTGTTACCTAAGTTTCGTATGATTAAGTTACGAAAAATAAATTCTGCTTCGATTGATGTAAACAACTTATAAGCGTAAATGCAATGATATTATAAAGGAAAGATACGCTACGTTCATACTGAGCGACGCCGACGTTCTGTATTGTTGCGTTGTTATTACAAAGTAGTTACTGCGATAGACAATGCGGAACGTATGACACAGAAAGAGATAGCTATATGTATTGTGTTGCTTGCTGCTATTAGCGGACTAAATGAAACTACAACAATATTGTCTAAATTTGCCTGCAACAATTTGCGCCCGCTAGTGCCATATCTACCCCTTGAATATAATATCATTGCGTAAATGTTACAAAGGCCATGCAGTAAGTGTTGGTTACAAGTGTTACAACAAAACAAAGGGCTATGCCTGAATAGTACGCAATTATTTCAATGTGCTGGAATGCAAACAGTAAATTATTGTTATTGGGTAAGTGTTCTCATTTAAATAACAAGATAATTGAGTTATTTGCACGCTTCTTATTTTAAATAAAAATAATAACCAATTATTATCATAAATCTTGGACATACTTAACTTTTCTGTTGTAAATAACCTACATACCCACCTATTGTAAAAATAAAACAAAATCATTGGATACTATTTTAATCAGGTCACTGGTTTTGCCAGGATCAATTGTTTACATTTCGACACAGAAATATCAAGGTCACGCAAATACTATTCTCAATACGACCATGCATAACGGATAAATGTGAGAAAAGACCGGGAAATGTTAGTGTAAGCATCAATAATGGCTTCAATCAATCAACTCAGCCTATCGCAGTCCATTACATACTGCCAACCAGTTAATAAACCTAATATGTTAATAGATAAAGGTTATTATCAGTCAATTTCCATAATAATAGTAAAGTAACGCTACTGAATAAAGTTATTCAGTATATTTAGTTAGTCATACTTACACATAAGTCAAAGGTCATGCTGAATCCGAAATGGTCTAAAGGCCACGCATATACTAACAGGTACCTTATGGCTACGCAGTAGTGTTACTGTTATCTATATAAAAGATAAAAGGCCACGCAAATACTAACAAGTACCTTATGGCTACGCATACTGTTATCTATATAAAAGATAAAAGGCCACGCATACGAGTCTCAAAATCCTGTTACAGGTCGCCCCAAAAAAATGACTCACGCAATAAGTACTTACAAAAATATAATACATGGCATGGGCATGCAGTTGTAATACTGTTACTGATTTTCAGTAAAAGCCACGCAAAAATAAGAGTCAATACATTTTAATGCAAGCTGCAAAATGACTCATGCATCATCCACACTTCCCAACTAAGACCATTTTGATTGCGAAGGCGATCCGACATCTGTCGGCACTAGTTGGAGGAAATGGAAGAGGGCACTTGAAATTTATGAAACGAGCTACTCTTCTCCATGTTGGGAGAATTACCCAAACGAATGTATTCATTGTAATACCTATTAAACATAAACAATGCAAAAAAAAAAAAAAAAAAAAATGGGTTATTAGGTACTTGATGGTAGTAAAAAGTCTCATATTGTAGACCCGTTCCACATAGGAAAATTTCCTGCGTGTAGGAATAAGTAACTAATGAGTAATACTGATAATGCTTAACATGTGTACCTGAGTTCTAGGGTGACATAAATACCGATCTAAATTTAGATCGGTATCAACAGACTATGGGAAAGACAAAAGCTATGTAATTGTTACTATAATTAGGTACTAGTACCTACCAACCAGTTAAAATAATAAGTATACATACTTTGAAATAAAATAGGGGCAAAGTGAAAATAAAAAGTCACAATAACAGTAAACTGCTGTTTGATGTTATTGCAATGATTAATTATTAATAATATAATAACAACAGAAAGCTGCCATCTTAAACACCTGCAGAATAGTTAGGAAATTCATACAGTTAGAGGAAGAAAACACTCTAATACACACCATACGCTGCATTTACTTGACTTTAGCCCATAAATGTAGCTAAAACCAGCCTAAGAGGTGAGAAAAAAAAGACACTAAAAATAATAATACTAATGTTTATTTCCAGTAATAGTTCATAAAGGTTACAAGTACAGTAATATGGTACAACTTATAGTGCATTGAGTATTATCTCCTGGCACCCAAACTAGGTTATAGCCTGTGACTTGGGGACCAGTGATTCCATAAGGGTAGATAGATGAACAAAATGTTTAGTAAAACTGTTTTCACCTGTAACATGAATTAGTATGACATAATATTTTCTTATGATATGATGAATCGGTAAATCAATTTTGTTTGAGAAGAGAAGTTCCCTTCTTCTGTTGGAGTTTTGTGGTACTATCAAAGGTCACTAAGTTACAGGTGCCATGTATCATTATGTGAAACCAAGACAATAATGTACTTATAACAATAAAGATTGCTTACCTATTCAAACATAGGTACAGGCGTGATGTGGTTATGAGATTATAATTCTTATTTAAGTATCACAAAGTTGATAATACTGCCTTAGGTGAGGTCCTGTTACTAGTATTACAATGGTCTGTGTGAAAGTATTGATACCTTCAGTATGAGATTGGCACCATCTTTTGTATTGTTTGTCACATTAGAAGTCAGTCTATATTGATGGAAGATTAGTTAAAACTCAAAATATATTTATTTGTACACATAGATATACCATACTGGCCCATGATGGGAAAAAATATGTCACTATGTGCTGCCTTGCCAGGCGTACAAGTATTGCTTACGCAGTAGGTAGTAGGGGTACAAGTAGGCCTAAATAATAACAGCCGCACAGGTCGTTTGATCAGGTTAAGCTATGCTTGCCGCGGTTGGTCTGTGGATGGGTGACCATCTTTACATACCGAGACTCCTCCGTGCCTCGGAAAGCACGTTAAGCCGTTGGTCCCGGATGTCATTCGTGGATCTTTGACAGTCGTTACGGGTAGAAGCCCGAAAATCTGACAACCAGTCTTGCCAAGGGGTACCTATTGTATTACCCAGTGGCTGGGTTCTGGAGGTCAGGTGGGCAGTCGCCCCATATGAAATACTGTTATTCGGCTGCATCCGTAAGAAAGTTGGTTAGGATGCAGCTTTAAAATAAAAAAATAAATAAATAAAATTCATTTAATTCAGGCAAGACCCATTTGAAATTAAAATATTACAATGCCTACTACCACAGAATAAAATTTCAATGCATAGAAATAAAACAAATTAACGAATACAAAATTAAAAAGGTAATGGAATTAAAATTAAGATAATAATGTCAATGTCAATTAAAACTAAGTGCACTGGCTATACATGTCTGCTACAGCATTTCCTAATGTAGGGGCAGTCAATTCGCTCAGCGATCATCACCAGGACAACCCAGTACTCTAGAACATGATACGATTATAAATTATTTTGATGATTCAATGTTATGGTAATTAACTAACCAACAGGCAAAAATACAACTTTTGTCAGACTAAACTTCTTGAACTACCTACCGGAAATGTTGTCAAGTAGTACCTAATAGGTATTGAAGTGGTTAAAAGTACCTAATGATACTACTAAATTAACAATAACCCTAAAAAAAAAAAAAAATAATCGCATTGACTCATAAATATCTTCTAAATCTATTATTGTTCAATCGGTAAAAAAAAAAAAAAAAAAATTAAAGGAAGAATAATCACAGAAATAGGTAGATACGCGCTGGTGGTAATTCCGTGGACTACTCAATAAAATACCATATTAGACTCCAAAATATATTGTGCATCCGCACAGGCAAACGATCAGAATTACAAGCACGTTTATGAATGTGACATCTGTCTAGAAAAATTATTCTATAAATACTGGGACACATATACAAACTCCATGATGTGTATTAGGCACATGCCAACATCATTGTTGTCATTAAGTTAATACCAACACTGGCCCTTGAACCAATCTAAACTCAGGTAAATCACATTACACACATTGAACACTATAAATAAATCTAAGCATAGACACATCCGCTGTTTAAAAATAATAAAACATTACAACAGCAAAAACATAGCAAAAGTATAAATTTGTCAAAGTATCCGTCACATAAAAACAGCAAATATTCAAAACTATGTGATAGGGATCTCAAACAAATTATACTTCTGCAAGTATACCTTACCTACTGCTTAGAACCATTATATTATCTATTTAACGATATAAATAAACGATGTTTGGAGATGGCTTAGTACTGGAATACTAAGTTACTGTAGTACCTAGTTATATCGAAATATGGGAAGCTCTTTAGTACTGTTTGGATGATCTAATCAACTGAGTAATTAGAAGTCTCAGTATATTCGAATTCAGACTCTCAGATAATTATCAATTTTGGGAACACAAAACTTAATGTCATACCTTCATGATAAGGTTCAAATTCCATGGCAATTGTTGGGACCATAATATAGAAATACAAGCGTTGAATCTAAAGGTAGGTTCGTGAATATGGAAAAAAACGAAGTAAGATATATATTAGGTAGGAGGTGTAAGGACACAACCACAATGACAGATGTAAAATAATAGAAGATCTCAATAATTATTGTTTACCAAACAAGTTAAGTTGTGTCAGATCAGTGTGATTTAAATTCAACGACTCACCTACCACCTATAAAAACAGCGACGGAAACAAATTCAAATTCACTTATTTCGTGAACACAGGGTACATACAAAAGGTGTTATAAATACATAAGATCCGAGCTGTGCCCCGCCAAAAGGCATACAAAATATCAAAGGTTCCATAATGTCATGTGGAAAAAAACATACAACAATACTCAAAATTATTTAGTATGTCTTAACATGAGCTTATATGGGATTAAGTTAAAAAGTATAATTAAAATTTGTCATTTAAATATTGTCAAAAGAATAATACACCTTGCTATTTAACAGTTTGAACAGACAAGATCACTCACCATGTCACACGTAGGCACATACACATAATAATAGCATTTAATTTCAGCACAACCGTGGTGATGGTCTAGCCCGACTAAGTTCGTGGGTTTGAAACCAGGCAGGCATTTTGTGTATTTTCACTCATCACCACTGTTCATCAACGGTGAAGGAAAACACCGTGAGGAAACCGGCATGTCTGAGAACCAATACTTCGAAGACATGTGATTCATTAAATTGGACGCAATGGGCATCCATTAAATTGGACGCATTTGGACATCCATTATATGGCGAAGGAAAACATCGTGAGGAAACCGGAAAACATCATGAGGAAACCATATGTAACACTCCATTAAATTGGATTTATCAAAGCGAAAGTTCTAGGAAAATCATCTACTTTTACAATATTTGTAAATATGTGAGCACGATGTATCTATCACAGAATTGAGTGCATCGTCTTCACATATAATTAAATATTATGTTTATAAGAACTTGTAAAACATTTTAAAAGAGTAACGATGGAGTTTCTTGCCCATTCTTCTCCATACGAAAACTACCTTTTCGAATGGGCGATTAGAATCAATTCAACATTTCAATTTAATAAAAATAAAGGAGGGATGTAGTGTATGCGGAAAGCATTGACATCTAATAGACTGTATAATCTATGATTGACATGTCAGTCACTTACCGGCCGTAGCCGACATCAGACGTCTCTGGATTTCGTTTATGCTACCTTACCTATGTATCTGTCAAAGTGTGTTTTATTAAGCATCCCAGCGAACATCACAATAAACATGATTATAATCCTTAAGTATCCAAATAAATACGTTATTCATTACGTATTTAATTTTGAACAAAATTGCCCTTGACATCATTAATTGATTTCAATGAGTATCTCAGGAGATAGTTTTAAAATAATAAAGCTGAAGAGTTTATTTGTTAGAAAGCTCTAATCTCTGGAAGTAGCGCTCGGATTTATAAAAATGTTTTTGCATTTGATAGCCCAATTTTTGAGGAAGGCTATAGGCTATTAAACATTACGCTAGAACCCTTAGGAGTTGAGCAAAAAGAAAAAAAATCAGAAGTTTTCGCTTTAGCGAAAACGAAGTAATAGCGCAGGCGGGCGATGCGATGCGACGGGGTGGGTCGGGGGAACAAAAAGTTACGGCAACGAAATCGCGAGCGGAAGCTAGTGATAACAATAATGGGTTTCATACTACCTTCGTAAACTACCTGTCATAAACTGCCTAGCCTTTTCCCAACTATATTGGGGTCGGCTTCCAAACTAACCGAATGCAGCCGCTCCATGTAAAATACTAGTATGCAGCTGCATACCAGTATTTTACATGGAGCGACTGCTTATCTGACCCCCACAACCCAGTTACTGGGTAATACGATACCCCTTGGTAAGACTGGTTGTCAGACTTTCGGGCTTCTGACTACCCGTAACGACTGTCAAAGATCCACAAATGACAGCTGGGACTAACGGCTTAACGTGCTTTCCGAGGCACGGAGGGGTCACGGTATGTAATGATGGTCACCCATTCACAGCCCAACCACGGCAAGCGTAGCTTAACCTGATCGATCGACCTGTGCGGTTGTTATTATTTAGCCACTGACCCCCCTGTCTATCTACCTATTATATAAAGTACCTTCTTCATATTATTTCCTTTATTTCACTAAATACATATTATATTTTTAAATATTAGAATATAAAAACATTTAAAAATATTAAAGCCCACCGGTATCGGGAACAGGGTCCTACCGGCGGTCAGGGCTCCAGAGAGAGGAACCTCCTAACAATGCGAGCCGTGTCCAGAAGTACTGCTTTCTGAATCAAACCCTTGATCCAGCTGCCCAACGACAGTTTCCTCAGGTGTTAGTCGAGGCACTTGGCTATGAACCCTTTGGCTGTCACGACTATCGGCACAATGATTGCTGAGTCAACATCTCACATGTCGACAACCTCGCGAGTCAAGTCAAGATACTTGATTTGTTGTTTGTTGTTGTTGTTTGTTTTTTGTTTGTTTTTTTGATACTTGGTTTTTCTTTTTCGGCTTTCACGAGGTTCTCATCATGCGGGACGATTATGTCAATAATCATTGCGCGCCGCTCTGATTGATCCCCCACCACTATATCAGGCTTATTGGCAACAATAGTCCTGTCAGTGATGATGGATCGATCCCAGTACAATGTGATATTTCCATTTTCGAGAACTGGGTTGGGCACATACCTGTAGTACGGCACCTCCGATTCCACAAGGCTGTATTTCAGAGCAAGCTGCTGATGGATTATCCTGGCTACAAAGTTGTTCCTATGCAAGTACTCCCCGTTAGCTAGACGAGAACATCCGGAGATAATATGCCTGATTGATTCCCCCGGCCGGTGGTATGCCCAAAAGATGTCAACGTGCCATCTTTCACAATAAATCTCAGGTAATTGTTCGCCATCATAACTTCGTCCATAATTACATAGACAAAACCTTCGTTTTCTCCAAAGAGGTTACCGAAACGCAGCCAGGCGACGGACGCTAGTAGGTCTACATCGGGTCTATGTAGGGCCCGGAAAAAGCGTCCGTGAAGCATCTTCCTCTGCCATACCTCCATGCGATCATTAGTGTCAAGCACTACTGGCTTGCGCCAGTTCTCTTTACCTAAGGAGAGCGGGGTGAGGCCCTTGTCCACCGCGACTACATCTCGAACCATCTCCACGTCGGTTTCTAGGAAATATTCCCTGAAACTGCGTATCTCGCGGTTGTGGAGGGTCTTAGCGTTTAAAAAGCCTCGACCTCCACACTTTCGCGGGATATACACCTCATTCATTACCGATGACCGTGGGTGATGCATTCGATTTGCAGGCAGCAATGTACGGACCCTCCTATCCAGGACGTCGAGTTCGGTCTGAGTCCATTTGAGTTTGTCGAAAGAGTACATCAAAACCGGCATGACCCAACCGTTGAAGGCGCGCTTCTTGTTACGATCCTGAGTGTATCGCTCTACTCGCCGTTTATACCGACGAATACGGTTCGCCCATGCATACACTTTCTGCTACAGGAAGTCGATGCGCTTTATTAAGACATAAGAAATATAGTCTTGAAGACTGATATCAGTACGTTCATGGTTTTCGAGGGTGCTGAAGCCGATAGTCAGGTCAAAATGAAAATCCAAGATGGCAGCTGCAAAAATTATAATATTTGTCGTCATGAGTGTCGTTTTCATGGTTTTTGAGAGTGCTGAAGCCAATAGTGAGGTCAAGAGAAAAATTCAAGACGAAGGCAATAATGTACAGACGCCAGCACATCAAGTTACTACAATCTGTCAGATTTCTTTAATAGATTTTCGACTTTATTGCTAAAACATAAGGTTCAAGGTTGATTGGGAAAATCTGACAGTTTTGGGTAGGTTGACCTGCTGGCGTCTGTACTTCAAAATTTCGTGATTTTAAAATTTTCACAACCGCCAACTTGGATTTCCGTTTTGAATTTCGTTCCTGACGGGGGTCCCCCGAGCCCACGTTTTTTTTTTCAAATCCCAAGGTTTAGGTTGTAACTTGTATGGATAGATCTTAAAAAATGCAACCAAAACGTACTTATATTTCGAACAAGATAGGATGCTTTGACAGGTTTTGTGAATACCCGCAGTTGTAATAAATGTCTTTCCTATCTTCCAAGCATCCAAACATCTTTCACACTATTTCTATAGTAAGATAGGAATGATTAAATTTAAGAAAACCGGCCAAGTGAAGTGAGTGTCAGCTAGACCAGGCACAATTAAAGTTTCTATAGTTGGGACTTGGGAGTTTGGGACAAATTTATCCCAAACAACATTTTATGTTCTTAATAATTGCAAAGTAGACGCTACAGAACTCTAAGTTGAAAAGTGTGTCCTACACGCATTCGAATTTTTTTTTTACCTTATTTTTATGTATTTACCTACATATTTGTGTCTGTCAAGATCATATTGTATACAGAGCCGTGCGGTTGACTGTTCATGTACCTATTTATGTGACTTATATGTTTACTGGCCGATGTTTTAGTCAGAAATTTTAAATATTATGTACGTACTTGTAGCGGTATCTACAACGCCACAGCCCACACGAGAACAACGCGTCATACTGACGTCACGCAAATCCTGCATCGCGCAAGCAGAGTTTACCGCGCAATTAGCATAGATACAACGGCCCGACATGAATCATTGGGCAGTTGCCCGCCAGACACAACACCCGTCTGGTCGGAGGATCCTCCCTTTTCTATGGAGGTTGAGTGAACTTTACACGTTGTTCCTCATACCTCTATATACTTACACATTATACGGTTCTCGTAATCTCTCTTTTTTAGGGTCCCGTACCTCAAAAAGTAAAACCGAACCCTTATAAGATCATTTCGTTGTCCGTCTGTCTGCCCGGTAGTCAAGATCCTTTTTCTCAGGAATGCGTAGAGTTATCAAGTTGAAATTAAAATCAATTATTCAAGGCTGCAATCTCTTGAAGCAGTGAGAAAATCAAACTTCTAAGTCAACACAATCAAAAGATACGGCCATTTATGTTCCAAAATCAAAACCTATAGTAGGGTACTTCCCGTTGACGTAGGATCATGAAATTTGGCAAGAAGCAATGTCATATAGCACTAGTAAAGGAAACTATACCGTAAATTCGTACATTACAAATAAAAAAAATAATAAAACTATATCTACAAATTTATACGGAGCCCTCGGTGTGCGAGTTCGAGTCGCACTTGACCGGTTTTTTTAAGTATATGTCGCAGTATGCAGCACAGAAACAATATATATTGTATACACGCTGAAGCTAGTCGTACTTAACACCAAACAAAATATGCTAGTCTCCCCACCGTCATTGATAGAAAGAGATAGACGTATATTTATTTATACGTCTATCTCTTTCTATCCCTCCTCGCCTATCTCTTTCTTTTCTTTCTATTTATTAGTAGGTACCGGTAAAAATTACAATTGTTATACCGGTAATTTTACCGGTATAATAATTGTACTTTTTACCGGTACTAATACCATTAGATAACGTTAACTGACTGACGGGTATCGTTATAAATATCGTTACTTTTTTAACGTTATCCTAACGGTAATTGGTAACGTTACCAAAAAAGTAACGGTAATTCGGTCCCTGGTACATACATTTAGTATTTTATCTATGGTGCACAGGGACATAGTAATCAATTTTCAACTTTTCTGAAAAAAGTGTTTTTTTGAGTTAATCGCTGTTTAGATCTAGGTGTGCGTAGGTATAATGTTGTAACTTTATTAAATTGCTATGGTAATATTCGAATGTTCGAATATTTTATAATTTACTATTCGAATATGAATTTCAAATGTATATTCGAATATTCGATTGCAATCCCTAGTAGGTGTCGAAAATGCCACTTTTGTATAATTTAAACCCTGCGTTCCGAGCTAGGGAAATAATCGATGTGAGCGTGCCCGAATTAGCGTGAGCGCGATAACGACGTCCCGTGAATCGTCATAGATGACGTCATGACATGCGCCATCTTGCGATAACGCCGACCATGCCCTAGAATAATATCACCGTGAGCGCTGTCAAAAATGACAGTGATTGTGTGAGGATGTTTCAGTGTGTTTTGTTTTGATTTGCATCTTATCATAAAATTAAACTAACGTGGCATTTTCGAAATTGTGCTTCTGGCTGATAGTCGCCACCTAACCAAAGAAGAAGAAATGTGGTGTTTATACAAAGAAATACTTAATACTGTAATAATATCGTTTTTACATTGAGTAAGCACTGTGAGCGCGTTCACGGGCGTTCCGAATTGTTGACAGCTCTCAGCTGTCTTAATCGTAATATCTAAATCGGAACGCATGTGAGATAATGTGAGCGCTTTGAGCGATTATAGCTAATTCGGAAAGCGCCCATAATGTGAGCGCTGTTTACCTCATGACGACGCCGACCGACGTCACGACATACTTCAATAATAAAGATCTCAGTTTATATATATTAGTCTATGAATAAAGACCGCCTTAAAAGCCCAGAAGCCAGGCATTAAATTCCCGAAAAAAACCAGTAACATCTGTCAATGCCAAGCTCTGCCTGCAGTCTGATCACTGATCTGTCAAAAGTCAAACAAGCAGTCACAGATTAGCATATTATTCATTGCAAATAATCATTGTGCAAATAATTAAGGACGCGTTTACGAATTGACGCGCTTCAATTTTAGGTATTGAGTCTCACTACTACACGTGCACGGCTCACACACACAGCGACATGCGCGAAGCGGTGAAATTATGAGTAAACTGACACGACTTGATACTTGAGCCTAATTTTATTTAATTTTTGCCATGTATTTTTTTTTAATATTTACTTAATTTCACTGGACAGTGATTAATCAAGTACTTGCCAAAGTACGTACCTATGTATTAATTGGAACTAATAGCCGAGCTGAGCTAGATGTGCCGAGTTTGGGCTCATTTCGTTAGTTATGTTGAGACCTTACCTCCGGACTTGATGGAGTGACCTGCAGGTGTAATTCAAAGACTACTACTGGAACTAATAGCCGAGCTGAGCTAGGTGTGCCGAGTTTGGGCTCATTTCGTTGGTTATGTTGAGACCTTTGTTCCTTAACATTACCTCCGGACTTGATGGAATGATCTGCAGGTGTACTTCGAAGACTGCTACTGGAACTAATAGCCGAGCTAAGCTAGGTGTGCCGAGTTTGGGCTCATTTCGTTAGTTATGTTGAGACCTTACCTCCGGACTTGATGGAGTGACCTGCAGGTGTAATTCAAAGACTACTACTGGAACTAATAGCCGAGCTGAGCTAGGTGTGCCGAGTTTGGGCTCATTTCGTTGGTTATGTTGAGACCTTACCTCCGGACCTGATGGAGGGACCTGCAGGTGTACTTCGAAGACTGCTACTGGAACTAATAGCCGAGCTGAGCTAGGTGTGCCGAGTTTCGGCCCTTTTTGGTAGTTATGTTGAGACCTTACCTCCGGACTAGATCGCGTGACCTGCAGGTGTACTTCGAAGACTGCTACTGGAACTAATAGCCGAGCTGAGCTAGATGTGCCGAGTTTGGGCTCATTACGTTAGTTATGTTGAGACCTTACCTCCGGACTTGATGGAGTGACCTGCAGGTGTAATTCGAAGACTGCTACTGGAACTAATAGCCGAGCTGAGCTAGGTGTGCCGAGTTTGGGCTCATTTCGTTGGTTATGTTGAGACCTTACCTCCGGACTTGATGGAGTGACCTGCAGGTGTACTTCGAAGACTGCTACTGGAACTAATAGCCGAGCTGAGCTAGGTGTGCCGAGTTTGGGCTCATTACGTTAGTTATGTTGAGACCTTACCTCCGGACTTGATGGAGTGACCTGCAGGTGTAATTCGAAGACTGCTACTGGAACTAATAGCCGAGCTGAGCTAGGTGTGCCGAGTTTGGGCTCATTTCGTTGGTTATGTTGAGACCTTACCTCCGGACCTGATGGAGTGACCTGCAGGTGTACTTCGAAGACTGCTACTGGAACTAATAGCCGAGCTGAGCTAGATGTGCCGAGTTTGGGCTCATTTCGTTAGTTATGTTGAGACCTTACCTCCGGACTTGATGGAGTGATCTGCAGGTGTACTTGAAAGACTGCTACTGGAACTAATAGCCGAGCTGAGCTAGGTGTGCCGAGTTTCGGCCCTTTTCGGTAGTTATGTTGAGACCTTACCTCCGGACTGGATGGAGTGACCTGAAGGTGTACTTTGAAGACTGCTTCTTGAACTGATACA